>JACEFZ010009396.1:0-654001 GCA_014155875.1 Cepaea nemoralis
AGATTGTTGGGGGTCGGCAGGGGTTCTGGAAGAATCTCAAAACTGACAGGGAAGACCAGGAGAACTTTTAATCAGATAGTGGTGGGAACGATTAGTAGTATGACTCTTCACTGGCTGTTGAACGAGGGGACTGAGCATGTATGGGAATGTCCTGAGTGCAGTGATGTCGGTTCTTAACTCAACTCATCTGCAAACCCAACTGAGTGCCTAGTTGCACACTTTCATCCAGCACACCTCCAACTCTAATCCCTTAAAGTCTCTGCCTTGCACAAAATCTGGCCACAAATGCTTTCAGGCAATGCTCAGTGTCCTCAGCGAAACTCCTCCCATACTTTACCAACTACTCTCACACAATGGAGGATACTGAAGATGTCTTTCAAATAATATATGAGGGTAGAGTTTGAGGCACTTCTCACAACAAAGCATGTATGATACACAAACGTTGAGAATTGCTTGTGTCAAAGCTAGCAATAACCCACTGGTCTGATCCATGGCTCGGATTAGAAGGCTGGAGTAAAAACATTATTTTAATGAAGATGTACTCCAAAATAAAATGTTTTTCTAAGTCTCAAAGGGAATTCAGGAGCACTGTCCACGAGCAAAAACGCCCTTGATGCTAAATAATTTCTCTAGATAGACACCTGGACCAAACAGCCCACGAATCTACTCGGTGAAGTAATGTCTCATTACCCAAGCATTAGACCTCCGCATCACATGTGGCTTGCTTGTCATCATGTTATGCTGCTTGGAGCTGAGGTGGTGTAGTTGCTAGACACTTGCCTACCGACCCACTGGACAAGGGTTCAGTCCACATCAAAGTGCATTCCGATTTTTAAAATATTTGATTCTGGCTCATAAGTCAACCCAACCTAAAATGGGCATTAATAAATGTCTTGGGCAGCAGCAGGCATGATACTGACCACATCACGTACTGAGTGTTGATTGGTATATGCATCAAGCACTGTTTGCCCAAAGCACCTTAAGGTGTTTAAAATGGTCCTTTACTGACTGACTGACTATATTATGCTTTTAAATATTCTGAGATTGTCCAAGTGTACACAAGGAAAGGTTTTAGTTTGCAGGGACCACCAGCATTAGACTAACCCGAGAGTGTTATGTGGTCTTTCATAGGATTGTGTCCTGGTAATGCTTTCTCTTCTTTGCTGATCTATGTTCTCTTCAGCATTTTCATCCAAACTAGATCAATCTTATCACAAAAGAAAACTGAGAGACACATTTTTGTCAAAGGGGGTTAAGCTAGACTACAGTGCCATGCTAGAATATCTAAGGAAGAGTAGTCAACCAACACAGAACTGGTTCGTCAGTGGCTACACGCTGAGGGAGATACTGAGGAAAGGACCTGAGCACTTATGGACTAATAGTTCACTGTGCAATGAGAATAATATGTTAAACTAATATTCTTGTCTAAATAGATTTTGATTTCAACAATAAATGTTGTAGCATCAGAACAGGCAGCCTCTCAATTACTTCCTACAATGAATCCCACTATGAACTCAGAATAGAGCAGGAACATCAATACATTCTTTCAAAGATCTGGTCTCCAAACATTTGATCTTGAGAATACAGGTGCATTCAAAAACATACATATACTTTAATCACAAAGCTACAACTTTCTAGTTCTTGTATCTCCCACACACACACACACCTATGATTTCCAGTTTCTCTCTCACTTTCATCTTCTATTTCCTTTTTATCACATAAACACAGATTTTCTAGTTTCTATCTCGTACACAAACACACATCATCTAGTCCATCTCAGTTTCACCTCACAAACAGATGTCTTCAATTTTAGTACTTCTATGTGAATGGTGTGTTTTGGGGCACCATGGTAGTGACCGTCTCCCCTGCAGCATTCTGGCAAAGCAGGGCAGCTCAAGGCAAAGGTAGTCTTTCAAGTATCACATTACATGGAAATATGTTGTGAGTAAATAAAAATATAAGGTGCAACTAGTACAAAGTTACAGGAGGACAAGATGGGAACAACCCCTCCTTGGTGGGAGGAGATGGAAAGGGCAAGGTCAGATATACAGCGTTGCTGTGAGAGAATACCAAACTGCCAAAAAGACCATAAATATCCTGCATGACCACTTACAGCTGCTGGAATGGGACATAAAAGACAAAAATGGTCGTTCCAAATCACTTGCAAGACAATACAAAATGAGAAATTTGCAGAATACTGTGAGTGAGTGTGCAATGTAATTAATTAATAATTCTTAGCACCATCCTCAACTTGACCATGTACTTCACTTCATACCCCACAGTTCTCCTGAACACTGCCCTTGTTTGTGTCTTCCACCTTCCTGTTGGAGTCCAATTAATCAAACTTCCATGTGAATTCAACTTTCACAGAGCAACACTTCTATAAGCACACCACTGTCACAGCTGGGGAGCAGCAGTGGAGCAATGGCTAGCCTGCTTATCCATTGGTCATTGGTCCAAGTTCACATCAAACTGGATTTTTAAAATTGACCTGGGCTCCCTGGTCTATCCGGTACAGTGGTTCTCAACTGGTGGGGATCCCCCTCGCGTTAATACAAGAACCGATTACTTGATATTGTTTTTCCCTTCATACTTAACGGTTCTGTATATCTCACCTTTCTAAAATTCATTTTATAAAGTAAGTAGACCCACAAATCACGTTTTATGTGGTTGTCTAGACTTGTTTTGGTATGTGCTATTAAATTTAGTTTCCATTATTACGTATACTGTGTAAAGGGGGGGGGGGGGGGGGATTTTTTTGGTAAGAAATATGAAAGGGTGGGGGGGGGGTGACATTCTGAAAATATGGTGAAGGGGGGCATGGGCCAAAAAAGGTTGAGAACACCTGATCCAGTATAAAACAGGCACCAGGAAATATCTGGGGAAGAAAAGGCACGATACTTAAGTGCCGTTGGTCTATAAAATGATGAGCCTAGCACCATGTACCTGACATGTCTCAAGGTGTGTAAAAAGGGTAATTTACTGTACTTATCTACTGACTTTTCCATGATAACTGCCATCAGCAGAGACTAGAATGTTGTATCTTAAAAAGACAACCTCCAACAACAGGGGTTTTTAGAAGTGCATAAGTGATTTTACGAGCATACCAGTGATTGATATAAGCACACAGTAATTTTCACAAGCAGACCAGTGATTTTCACAAGCAAACCAGTGATTTTCACAAGCAGACCAGTGATTTCCACAAGTAAACCAATGATTTTCACAAGCAAACGAGTTATTTTCACAAGCAGACCAGTGATTCTCACAAGTAAATCAGGGATTTATATCAGTGTACTAAATATTATACTAGTAAATCAGTGATTTATGCAAGCACACTAGTGATTTTCACAAACAGACCAGTGATTTATACAAGCATACCAGTGATTTTTACAAGCACATCAGTGATTTATACTAGCACACTAGTGATTTTTGCAAACAGACCAATGATTTACACAAGTACATCACAAATGTATACAAGCACACCAGTGATTTTCACAAACAGACAAGTTATTTACACAAATGCACCATGTATCAAAGGACTTGAACAAACAGGAAAATCACAGTTTGAAGGAAGTGACAGTTCTGGAAAGACTAAGCCCTGCATTGAACACAGGCTCCAAGACAACAAGTGACAGGTGTAGAGCCTGAAATGTACTCCCTGTGTAGAGCAACCTATCATGTGCTAGGCACCTCACCACACTTCCATCAATTACTCCTTGTATGCCCACAATATCTGACTTATTTCTACTTAATCAATATCAGACAGTTGTTATTCCTGGCTTAGCTGCTAATGATGTTTAGTGTTCCTGTCTTGGTTGCTAATTACATTATAATTTCCATCTTAGTTTTCTTTTTTTTTTTGTTGCTCACTCACTTTGAACTCAAGCGTAGTCCATACACATGCTACTGCTACTAGTGCACTGGATTAATTTTTCCATGTGGATTAACTTTCCCTATAACCAGTGTCCCTTAACATCAGGCGAATCCAATCCAACTTCAGAGGTACCTGCCTTGGTTGCTAATGTAAATCTCTCAGTGGCAGACAGGTATTAATAACTTTTAATACATACTAAACCATTGTTTAAAATGGCAAGTGTGGGATAGAAAAGCCAGTTAATTCTTAGCATAAAAACATGGAATTATGTCTATATATGCCAATCTATATAAAGCAAATTTAGAACTATTAAGCCACAAGCTACAGAGAAAACGACAATAAAAAAATTTGCTTGGAAACAACAATTAACTTTAGTTAAAACTTAAACACACAAACAAAAAAAAGATTAATTTTTATAAGTCACCTCATGTAGCTCTCTGTACATATGACCCAAAATGTGTGCCATATCAAGTGGCTTGTGATATACTAAGAGTTGTGACACTGCAGAATTCTCCCATCAATACACACTGGGATGTGATAAGAGATGTAGGTTTATGCACTTTATACTGAAATTATTCCACAAAAATTATATACATCCACATAATTATTTTGAACAAATCGTTACATGTGACTGATATAAAGAATTGAAAGTTCACTGTAAAATCCATTAACTTCAATATTTGTTTTAATAATGATAAAAGTGAAAATAGCTGATACAGAACATGAGAGAGTTCCTCGGACACTCTTCTCTCTCCCTTATAGAACATAAACACAGGGCATAATGTCAACAAAACAGAAAGATCTTGACTGTAGCAGGACATGATCATACTTTACAAAACACTAAGGTTTGTGTAGATCCTGCGAAGAAACAAGTACAGACATGTGTACATACTTAACAGGGACCTCAGGCCAAGAGAGCAGAATTCACAATGGGAAAATTAATGAAAACATACAAATTGCATATTTAAACACAGAAACCCCAAAAATATGTTGCATGATGTATTGCCTGGCAGTTTTTCTGCATCTCATCAGGTGCATACAGCAATGTTATATAACAGGTGAAGTGAATAACACTTTGGTTGAAATACTTAAAAGATAAGAAATATAATAATGATTAAGAATCATTGAATGGATGTGGCATAACATATTTGTTTACTATTATTTATTATCTGTAGGTCAGCATGGCCAAATGGATAAGAACGTGTGGTCTTAAACATCCGATATGCCGATGCCAAGGTAAGGGGTTCAACCCCTACACCGGACAGTTGGACTAAAATATTGACCTATCGTCCTTGACTTGGGGACGTAAATTACAAGTACTTCTGAAGTCGCAGTGGGTTCACCTGATGGCGACGGACACTGTTAATAGGGAAAGCTAATCCACATGCAAAATTCAGTCCAGCACTACTAGAAGTCGTGCGAATGTACTACACTTGAGTTCAAAGCGAGCGAGTGCAAACAAGATTTTATTATCTTAATCTTTATTATAAGATTTATATTTTTAAAGTTTAATTTCTTGCATTTTCCTATTGTGAATTCTGCTCACCTATCCTGTGGTCCTTGTTAGTTAAGTATGTGTATGTGTGTGTTTTTCATTTCTCTTCAATATCGACACATATCTTGGTGTTCACTAAATCATGCCACCAAGTCTAGCTTAACATATACACTTTATCAATCAATCAATCAATCAAATACCACATCAAAGCTTGGCTGAATGTACCTTCAACACTTTCTGTTTCTTGTTTAGGTTGTACATTCTCACAGACAGCAGTCTATCCATCTCTTATTTTTATCTTCCCACTTGTCTCGCTGCCTACCTCTAGCTCAACAACCAATAATTTTCCCCTCTGGCATGGTTGTTAATGAAAATGATCACATTATTTTCATAAAAGAATGATTAAATAAAATAAAACCATACAACAAGTGTGGGTTTCTGGGGGTACCTTGACAGAAGCATCAACACTTAGTTAAGTTAAACATTATAGTGTTTCCAGACACAAGAGATCTACTCAGTGGTGTCTTATCCTTTCGTGAATAAGTTCTATAATTGTTTAAAATTTAGTATGGACAACAGCTTACTCAATGCAATTTCACACAGTTGATGGATTGAATGATACTATACATGGTGTATATATTTGATCTGATTTTGTTCACCCTTATCTGAGAAGACTAGGCACCTAATCCACTACCTGGTGATCATGTAAAAGATTTTTGGTCAACTGACTCCTATATTTGATTAGGTAAACTAACTCCTTCTGAGATCAGTTTCTTATACTCGACAGCCTAAACAAAGAGATGAGCTGCCTCCAAGAATCCAGTCATCTGTAGGAAGTCGTTGGTGCCTCACAGACTCTCTTTCACTTTCATCTCCAGGTACCAGGTCTATCTCTCAAGTCATTCTTCTTCTTCTTCTTCTTTCGTTCGCTTGAAATATGTCTATAACTGCAATGCTGTCTCTTGTATGAATTGAACTGTCTTTTTCAGTTCACACAGCGGTCCATAGAGTTTATCTTCCACTGTTGTCTCTCTAGGCCAGAAGGTTTGCCTAGATATGTTATATCTTGGGCAGTCTTGGAGTATGTGCTCTGCTGTCTGCGACACCAATCCACATGTGCACATGGCTGTTTCACCAATCTTGAATTTTGTATACATGTGGTTGCGTAATCTATTGTGCCCTGTTCTGAGGCGCAGAATAATGACTTGTTCTGGTCTATCCATAACGTGGTAGTCATCTTGAGCAGGTTTTGGTGGCTTTCTGACTGATTTGATTCATTCTTTTCTTTTGGTGGTATTAACGGGCACATCAGGCTGTTCTTCTTTGGCTCCTTCCTTAGCCAATTGATCAGCTCTGTCGTTTCCTTCCCTCCGGGTACTCCACAGTGGGATGGTATCCACTGTATGGTGACCTTATGCTGACTTCTAAGTTCAGAAAGTAGTGTCCTTAGTACTGGCAATTTCCCAGACAGGAGCGCCTCGAGTACCAAGTCATCAAAGTGAAGACATATTTGCAGTATATTGTTCTGGAGTCTGGGAGTCATTTTGGCAAGTTCACTGGTGTGATTGGGCAGTTTTCATTTGTAAAAATGTTCATCCAGCTGGATATGAATCCACTAACTATCAAGACTGTGAAAGCAAAGGGAATCTACCACATTATGCATCCCAAGAAAGGAAGCATAGAAGCTGAAAAAGTATCACTAAATGTTATAGAAAATTCCTTAGAATATCATAGAACATGAAGAAGAAAAATATGACATTCTGTCAGATCTGAACATCGAAGGACACTGGCAGATAAACACCAGCATGTCTCGAAATTGAAAATCTTTGACCATATTAAACATCACAGGCTTGAAAGAACAATGATCGAAGGGTCCTGGAAGAAGAGGCTAGAGTTGCCCAGCGCAAAGATGCACACAAGACATAACATACAGCTTGGGCATGAGGATGCAAAAGGCAAGGTAACTTGAAGTCATGGTTGGAGGCCTAACTCTAGGCACCCACATCCCAAACAAAAATACAGATGTTCTATTCCTATGAAGTCAAAGAACAGTAAATATATTCAACAGAAAACACAATTATGGATTATCTAAGTAAACAACATATCCCATTAACTTTGTATTTATCAGTTTCTGGCTTAAGACCTTTATATACCCTGTTCATGGCAGGCATATGTCACCTCTGATTAAAACAAAAGAAATCTTGTAAAGACCATATGCACTAGTGGACAATGGTTAGCAACTATTAATCTCTACCAAATAACATTACCGACTTATAACTCAATATACGTGTGAAGTTTTCATAAACCAATTTCATAAATCACTTAAATCTCAGATACAGAACTATTACATTTGAGGTTCATAAATCATTCACATTGCAGGTTCATAAAGCAACAATATCATAAAGCATGTACAGCCATGATTTTGAAAGAGGCAGTTGTTAAAATATTTCTCATCAAATTAAGAATACAAAAACGCGTAGAACTTCCTGAAAGTGTTAAATTTGTTTCTAAGAAGAGAAGAGTGCCTCAAGATGAATTAACTCATGAACTCCTACATCAACTTGGGGCTGACTGGAGGGAACTCATTATCATCATGGATCCTCAGTGTCCTCAAAGGTTCCTCGCCTCCAACAGCTCCATCCAGCGGATCCTGGTAAGGTTGTGAGTCTGAAATGGGAAAAGAAAGCATTTTAACCAGAGACTGGTATATGGGAGGGGGAGATGGGTACAGACAACTGTCAGGCACGACCACAAATGGTGGATAGTGGAATGAATTTCAGGTATCATACTTCATGGTGGGGTGTCTCTATGGTGAAATGGTCAAACCATCTGCCTTGTGCTTGTGGGTTCATTTTCAGACTGTGTCATTCAGACCACAGGAGGAATTTTTCCCACAGATTCCTGGGGGGTCATTCGTGGAGCTAGAGTTTGTGCAATGCTCTCAGCAAGTGACTTGCCATTATGCAGATAGAAACCAAATCAGAAGGGGTAAGCATGGTGCAGTGAAGCTCATATTATCTTTAATTTGTATAGTGTCATCTGTGATGTATGCCAGCATCTTTCTGAACCAACAAACAGTGAGAAACTATACAGCAGTGCCTGTTTCCAGAAGAAGTATAACAGGCAGCAATAATATCACCACCGCAATACCTCACATGCCTGTGATGAACCAGGGATCCAATATATAGAAGTGAGGTCAATAGCCAAGTAAAGGCTGTAACAATTCTTTGGGTGAGACCAGAACCAGAGCATCATGTATCTGATCTGCATCAGTGGAAGCCTCCTTGAATGGCAGGGAATGCTCATGTGTAGCCTCTATTTCACCTGAGGAGCAAACAGCAGGCGTATGGCTATTCCAGGTGGATTTGTTGATATGCACCTTTGTAGACAAAATGGACAAGATGACATCACAACATTGAGACAGTGAAATTTCCTAGGAAACATCTGAGAAGACTAAACTGGATTAAACAAAAGCCAGAACGTAATTAGATTTATCAATCTTGTAAGGCACAAATGTAGGTGTATTTTTAATGACAGTGCAGTGTTTGAAAATATTGCAGGACCAGCAATATTTTCAAACACTGCACTGTCATTAAAAATACACCCTGTATCACAGATCCATTGTAAACTGACACGATGGCAGTACTGACCTTTATTTATTTTAAAACTGAGTGCATGAAAAAGAATGCGAAAAAGAAGACTCTCTTTCCATGACAGGCGCATCACACACAAAATTAAGTAAAAAGGAACAAAAAATATATGTATTTGTGTTGATATGTACAAAGAGGAAGATATCAGATGATTTGGACACTGCATATTAGCTCAAACTGAGGTTTGGTGAACAACTTTAAGACACTGCAGATGTTAACGTGTGTATTTATAGTTATTGGCAAACTAATATCTTGTAAAATATTTTAACAGAATATATCAGATTTTTCAAATTAATAGAATTCACTCTTAGCATTCTCATTTGGATGGTTTAACTCTCTGAAACCTGTAGACAATAATACATGTGAAAGTTTTATGTATGGTACAAATATAAATTAATACTTCCATTTTTCTCAGTGTACTTTATTTGTATTTATTTACATTCTTTTATATATTTCAAAATGTTGTAAATACCTTCAGGAAAATTAGGACGGTTGGCAGCCTTACATACAAAGCACAAATTTCAAGCTTTCGCTTTGTTTTTAAAAAAAATATTTTCCATAATCTTTAACAACCTTGAAACCTTTAAGTGCCATTCCCAGGCTTCCTGTTTTCAAGGTATGCTATGACCCCTGTAAAATACAGAGTCTTCTATTCTAAAATATTAATCAGAATAAGAAGTTTTAGACGATGAAATATTATTTGTATTGCTGCTTACACGCATGTCTAAACCCTCTCTATAAGCATTACCATGAAACTAAATGATCTACTTACATGGATTTCTAAACTCTCTCTATAAGCATTACCATAAAATGTAATGATCTATTTACATGGATGTCTAAACCCTCTCTGTAAGCATTACCATGAAACTAAATAATCTACTTACACTGATGTCTAAGCTTTCTCTATAATCTGTACTATGAAACTAAATTATCTATTTAGATGGATATCTACACTCTCTCTATAAGCAGTACCATAAAACTAAATGATCTACTCTCACAGATGTCTAAGCTCTCTCTATAAACCGTACTATGAAACTAAATTATATATTTAGATGGATATCTACTCTCTCTCTCTATAAGCAGTATCATAAAACTAAATGATCTAATTACATGCATGTCTAAATTCTCCCTATAAGCAGTACCATGAAACTAAACAATTTACTTACATGGATGTCTAAGCTCTCTCTATAAGCAGTACCCTAAAACTAAATTATCTACTGAGACGGATATCTACACTCTCTCTATAATGAATATCATGAAACTGCATTAGCTACTTACTTGGATTTCTAAACTCTCTCTTTCTCTTTAACATTGCTATGAAACTATACAATCTACTTGCATGGATATCAAAACTCTACAAACAAAACCATGAAACTAAAACCTCTACTTTTTACATTCTCGTACATTTTAAGGCACGGTTTAACTTGACTATAAATGAAACTTCTTTTAAAGTGTATTTTGAATATTTTTTTCTCCAACTAAACTAACATGAAAAACAAAGCAAACAAACATTCGCTGTATGCTCGTTGGACTTTAGGCACTATGCCAGATCAAGAAGACCTGATCATTCAGGGTCACATCGATTGATGGATGTCAGTCGCGGTGATCGAGCAAACTTTGAGCTATAGCGTACAATGGGTGATGCTGTGATATTCTTGTATAATAATTTGGTCAAGTCTAGCATGAGCCGCTTGGTCAAGGAGTTACACACCCACTTCACATGCCAGTAATCCAGAGTTCAATCCCAGCTCCGGTGGTCAGGGATATGCATGTCTGACATGCTCAAATGAGAGCGAAACTCGAGTCTAGTGCTTCCAATCTGATGTGGACAAGGCCCAAAGTTCATACTGGAATACGATCAGCGTTGCCAATAGTGGGTTGTGCTCAATCTTCAAATCTCAAATTCCGAAACAACCAAGTAAATCGAACAAGTATTCATCAAAATTTCACTGCAAAATAAATACGACTGCTTGATTTGCAAAGGATCACTTTCATTGCACACTCAAATAAATCCATAAGTGCTCCAGTCTTCTCCATAGATCACATAAGGCTCATAATCACAGTGCACGAACTCTGTAGTTTCGACGAGGGGATCCAAATGTGTGCGTATCAGACCCAGACATGCCATCAATATTCTTCTGTGAGTTGGTTTTCTCATGTTAAAGTTAGTCGTGGCACCAGTCTATTTGGCAGCTTTTTAAAAATATCCAACTGCCTAATGATTTTAATCAAGAACTACATGCATACGAGTTCTCCTAGCGTTCACTCCTTATCTGGAAAGGCTAGACATCTGATTCACTACCAAAGGATGAAGAGTAGTATACCATCCTCATATTACATTTTTGGGGTAAAGTCCACACTAAGATTCGAACTTAGTCTACTTGAGTCAGAAGTAAGCTTCATACCTCTAAGATATGCTGGTTCTGAATGATATCCTTGCTCAAACAATGTAAAAAAATAAAAACACCCCAATAAACTGACAAAAGTAGCGTCGGAACTGGTGGCAATGACCACAAGTGAGGGAAGTTCTGATGTGTACCTAGCCAGCTCATAGAAGGGACAGTCAGCATCCACAAACTTCAATTTCTGATGGGAGAGACTGAGATCTTATGGGCTTGTCCAGTGTGCAGTGATGCTGATTCATCATAAATCTACAAGCATCTGGGATGTATTTCTTTGTATAACAAATCATGCAATTTTTTTTGTCAACAGGGTGAGCAACTGCCAACAGAGTGATCAACTGTCAACGGAGTAAGCAACTGTCAACAGAGTGAGCAAATGTCAACAGAGTGAGCAACTGTCAACGTGGTCAGCAACCAATAAGAGGCAGCTTACCTGTTGGAGCTGCCGTCTCTGCTGACACTGAATGGTGTCGCCTGACATAGGATGACGTGTCATCTGTTTGTGTCAGAGGTCGATCACTGCTACCTTCTTCAGAAGAAGCCGTATGCTCTGATGCCTGACCAGTCAAGCTATTTGTAAAAAATAAACCATCTGTTGAAATCATTCTGTACCAATATGTTGATGGGCGTGCTGGCAAAACTTAAGTTGCGCTGACAATGGCATGAGTGCGGTCAGACGAGGGTTCGATGTCGGGGCTTGCCGTTCACTACAGGAGAGAAAAGACTGGTCACCCATTCCTCCATGCAATCAGGCCTATAGAATGTGATGATCCTATCACATCACAGACCCAATGAAGGCTTCTGTTTCAGGGCCAGTTTTTGTGTGTGTCAAATATGCTGATATATTTCTCTAGATATAACCAAGTATTGCTGGAGAGTTTGAGAAATGTCACCGTGGTCTCATAGCTAAGTTAGTTGCATATCCTTTACATCTACATATCCTTTATCTTCTTCTTCTGCGTTCATCCAGCGTGTTTTTTCAGATGTAATTGGTTGTGCTTGTTTACAGCAGAGCTGCAATACTTGCGCCTTTCGGCTGACACATCCGACTTCTGCGGACATTTGTTGACTGGGTTAACCTTCCTGGGTTACAGGAAGTTTGCAGTCAACACCAGTCAACCAGCATTTTTTGCTGTTTTTGATGTCTTGGCAAGTTTACGTTCAGTAGTTTGCCAATGCTTTCTGAATGACTGGTACCCATTCCATTTCGTAAAAAACCAGCACAAAGCCGTGTGCTGCCAAATCGTGTGCAGCTGTGTTTCGAGCGCAGGTATGCAGGATAACACACACGTGTGTAACACCTTCGTCATGGAGGCTGGCCTCATAATTCAAGGAATGGAAAATCTCAACTGCACCTTCAAGCAGGAGAGGATGGGAAACCCACCATGGTGTGGCAAATGCAGCTCTCTAGACCAAATAACCACCAGGAAAAGTGGACACTTCTGGGGTTCAGTGGTGAAAGGGTGATCTGCAATTCCGCATACTGTGTTTGAAATCAGCTGCAGGTGATTTGGAAGCAGGCCACCTTGTGTTGATTTTTAACAATAATATGAGTCTTAATCATTCAGAGAGCAACTTATCACAAACATCAGAAAGGGGCAGTCATTTTTGGGGCACATTACGAGGAGGCAAAAACTGGAATATATTGTGACAACCAGAAAGATTTGTGGAAAGAGAGATAGAGGAAGACAGAGAGACAATTCTTGATAGTCTAGTGTCATGGCATGGAAGGGAGTCAACCCTTGAACTTATCCATGCTGTTGGAGATTGTGACGAAGCATGATTGCCACGCCAGTCGGCAAGGAACTTGTAGATGATGATAACAGAAGTAAACTTAGGCATGTGGACTTCAATTTTTTATTTTTTGCACCTCAAGCATTGTCCATAAACATGCTACTACTTCTAGTAGCCCAGGAGTGATTTATACATGTGGATTAGCTTTCCCTATTACCAGTGTCCCTTGCCATCAGGCATACCCACTCTGACTTTTGAGGTACTTATAAATTTAGATCCTCAAGTCAAGGACGAGAAGTCAACAGTTTAGTCCAACTGACCAGTGAAGGGGATGAACCTTCTACTTCAGCACCAGCACACCGGAAGTTTTAAAGTGAGTGCTCTTATCCATCCATCCATTCTGAGCTCCTGGACTTCAATGTTACAGTAAATCTCTTATAGCACAGTGGATCAAGAAGAAGACAAGCATGTCTTGGACAGTGAAATACTTTGGCCATATTAATCGCCAGTGGTTGAGACTGAACAGCAATAGGGGGGCATGGTTCCAGGAGGAACAAGCTGCAACGGACCAACATGCTGGAGGACATAAGACCTGAAAGACACCCTGGGCATGATAAATGCTTGTGGTGGGGGAACTAGTGAAGGATTGAGAATCTTTCCTGCAGGTTGTGATGCAGCGGAATTCTGCGGGTGATGATGAATCACACAAAGTGATTACTTTTAACTCCTTTTGTCTCTGGTAATTATTAATTTACCTCCTTTAGTCCAAGATGGCTATGACTTTAACTCCTACAGTCACAGATAGTTATTACTTTAACTCCTACAAACACAGATAGTTATTACTTTAACTACTTCAGTTCCAGATAGCTATTACATTAACTCCTTCAGTCACAAGCAGTTATTAACTCCTTCAATCTCTGATAGTAGCCTCTGACTATTACAGCTTAAATGTCATATTTACTTGATGCATGATAACTGTCAAATCATGAAAACATAAACAATGCATTGCAGAATTTATTGCCTGGCATAGTTTGCAGTAATGTGCCAGGTGCACACTAGTGGAAGTAATCAACATATATTACAGTCATGTAATGAACCCATCCATAGAGGTCAATGTGTTTGAAAGGATAAGAGCACTTGCTCATAAACTTCCAGAGGGGGAGTTCATTCCCTACACCAGTCAGTTGCACTTAAACACCGACTTCTCATTAAGAAAGCAATGGCAAACTACTGAACGCAAAATTGCCTATAAAATCAACAATGATCGGAACACCCTGCAAAGGACATGCAATTTTAAATGAATCCATAAAGTAGAAATACACAACACACTGTCAATGTTACCACTGTCTGACTATGTGAATACATCCTTGCCCACACTGTCAAAGAACATTTCGAGCCAAAAAAGGCCTTAACAGCCATCTTAGAACTCACGGCTCCAAACTTATAAACCCCAATGGATGAAATGAATGGTCATCATCATTCTTGATGGACAACCACCATATACCGTATGTGAATAACAAAAGATCTACTTACGAATGTGTTCTCAGCAAAGTGCATTCGCCGCCTTCATTCGGATCAATATTGTATATATACAGATGGCCTTCCAATGTTGCCACCAAGAGTCTTGGAATCTTCTGCAGACTGGAAATCAAAACATTTTTTACAGTTCAGACTACCTAATGTAGCTAAACTCTCAAATCAAGTCAACTTGATGCTTCAGCAACAAAAGATATGTGAATAATTAAAACAAAAACCACTCCCATGCTGAGAAGACTATCTTGTTATATATACTACTGATGTTAAGTTTCAGATCAAGAAAGAAGAAATAATAAACCTAGTTACCATACTTACTTATCTTTGTTCCTGCTTAACCTAGAAATAAAAAAAAATTGGGGAAAAATGACTGAATGGCATAAATATAATACCTTAAAAAGGAGACTAACAATTTAATCAGCAATAGCAGATGTGGCTTAAATAAACATATTTCAATAACAATAAAAATTATTTTTCCCTCTGACCATGGATGGTGACTTTGACCTGACTAAAAAATAAAATAACTCTTCCTTCAAATGGTGATTTGACCTGAATACTAACTAAAGTCATTGTTCCTTCAAATGATTGTGACTTCATCTTATGAATTCATAAATCATTCTTGTTTCAACTGAATATGATTTGACCTCATTACTAAATAAAATCACTCTTCCTTCAATTGATGATCGTCTGACCTTATTACTAAACAAAATCATTTTCTTCAAGTGATGGTGGTTTCATCACTAAATAATTATTTCAAGTGATGGTGGTTTGACCTTACTAATAACTCTTCCTTCAACTGATCTTACAACAAAACAATTCTTTCTTCAAGTGATGACGGTTTGATCTTAATACTAAATAAAATCACTCTTCGTTCTAATGATGGTGGTTTAACCTTACTCATAAATATATATCTTCCTTCAGGTGATGTTGCTTTGATCTTACTACCAAGCACTTCTTCCTTCTAGTGATGGTGGTTTGACCTTAAGTAAATAGAAATCACACTTCCTTCAAGTGATGGTGGCTTGACCTTAAGTAAATATAATTACTCTTCCTTCTAGTGATGGTGGTTTGACCTTAATTAAGTAAATAGAATAACTCTTCCTTCTAGTTATGGTGGCCTGTCTTAACCCTTTGAAAAAAAAGTTTGTTCGTTCGTTCGTTCGTTCTCAATAAAATCATTCTTCCTGTGGTTACTCAGCAAACCAGATGATGGTTATCAAACCTAATAACCACTTCATGTTAAACATGACAATGTAACCACTTCCTTACCATAAACTAGGTAACAAAATAAAAGCCCATGACAGACGCTGCTGCAGGGATGTAAACTATCACAACTTCACACATACTAGGTTACAGCCATTAGGCCACTCCTTCCAAGAAGAAATGACACCCCATTTATAAAACTGGGTTGACCTCTGGGTTGTACAAGTCAGTTTGTACAAGTAAAAAAAAATGCAACCCTGTTACTACTAAGAATTAAACCCCTGACCTCTGAGTTGGTAAGCAAGCTGACTAACTACTATGCTAGCACAGCTCAATAATTAGAATATGCATGTTTATATATAGAAGGAAATCTGGTCCATTAATTCACAATGGAAACAAAAGTTGTACTAATTTCTTTTTATTTCCATAAAAATGGATCACTTACAGAAATCCTTTAATCAATTTTTTAAAGTGATATCCTGTGTAACCCATCTGGGTTATAACTGGGATACATTGTGTTCTTTGTTGTTTCACATAATGGATTTATATTTCTTCATAAATCTCTTTCTGGCAATTATGACATTCATAGTGTTCATCGCCTATCATAGATAGTGTTATACTTTTGTTTTTCCAAATTATGTAGGCTACATAATCTTGCTGTCACAGCCCAATATTTTATCAAGGCAGGTCAGATAAAGTGTTAAGACAGTAACACATGTAAACGGACAACGTAAGTTTCGGAGACTCCTGTGGGTCGTCGCTAAAAGCTACGGAGTTCATGCTTTGTGCGACGCTTTCCGTGCTGCGGAAAGAGACCGAGCCATATGGGATAAACCCAGTGCAATGAAGTCGACCCTGTCGACTTTTAAGCGACTTTTTTTTTAAAAAGTTTAAGCATGACAATATAGGTTAACTTTAATTATCTTTTTTTTCCCCTGTTGGCTCTCTTTGAACTCAAGCGTGGTCCATACAAGTGCTTCTTCTTCTTCTTCTTCTGCGTTCATCCGGATTTTTTTTTCGGATGTGACTGCGTTGTGCCTGTTTACAGCAGAGCTGCATTCTTGCGCCGTTAGGCTGGCACATCCGACTTCTGCAGGCATTTGTTGACCGGGTTAACCTTCCCAGGGATACAAGTGTACTTCTAGTGCACTGAGCTGAATTGTGCATGTGGATTAGCTTTCCCTATTACCAGTGTCCCTCGCCATCATTCAAACCCACTTCGACTTCAGAGGAACTTGTAATTTACATCCCCAAGTTAAGGATGAGAAGCCAATATTTTACCCCAGCTGACCGGTGTAGGTGTTCAACCCACTACCTTGGCATCAGCACACCGGAACCTTAAGAGCGAACACTTTTACCCATTTACCCCAGCACTTTAATGATGTGAAATTCAGAGGAAACTAACAAGGGGAGAGAAGCTAGTGACTTTTAGGACAACCTGGGATTGCATAAGTAGAAATCTGTAATGCTAAGGTTAAGCAAACAAAGCAAGTAAAGGCATTCACTCATTGACAGGACACACACACAAATATTTAATTACAGATAATACAATAATTGTTAGTCACTGTTCCAACTTCACGGCAAAGGATCACCCTATAATGCTCTGTTCATGTGCCAGTGGATCACATAAAATGCTTCCATATGAAAAGTGGAACAGAGAGCTGTCCCGACAAACGAGCAGCATGCACAGGCATACATGCATAAGGCTGCTGTCGAAATGCCAACACAACAGTCTGCCACTAAAATTACAGTTCATCGTTGATGGAAGCTCAGTCACTAGAAAACCAGCAGATGCACACACATTCAGCAACTAGTTGTCCACCATTTTTATGAACATGCAGTTTACAATACAAACAACTGCAGACAGATGTAAAACATTCCACATTAAATCCACACACTGAACTCAATAGCTGGGCGGCATAACCAAATACTACCAGTCCAACATGAGGAAAATGTATAAACAAACCATAGCCAGAAGCAAAAACACTCCAGATGCCTTAAAAGCTCAACAGCCTATCCGCCATATTGGACCAGAATTCCACTATACAGTAGTTTAGCATAGGTGTGTACATATAGAAATATAGCAATGTAAAAGGTGGTATTCTTAAACAGTTTGTGATTGAGATAGTGATTAATCAGTGACACAACCGAAGTGATAGATATTAGAGAAATGTTAATGAATATGGGTATGGTAAGTGTATTAGGAGATGGAGCTAATCAGACAAAATCATTTGAGTTACACCACTTGCAGTGGCATAACATTTGGGCTTAGATGATTAGTGACAACAAGGCTGTGGGATTTGTTGTTGACAGAGACAGCATGTGAACTGGCAGGCAATGCAAGGAACTTATTTGCAGAGTGTATGTATATCTTGCTTTTCTGTGGGTTTGGACACCCATAAGATCTCTCATTTTTAACTTAAATGCTAGCCTGGCTATGTTGGAATGCCGAGACCTGGGGTTTGCAAGGCTCACTTCAGCCACATGGGTGATGTGTGTATGTAATATTTAAAGAAGTCTGCAATCAGTCTGCTACTGGAATTGTCTTTTCGTTATTTCATCCTGATTGTGCTCCGGAGAGCCAGATGCTTAATGCATGTGTATTCCTAGATTAATATAACTCCTTACAGGACACTTGCTATTTCTGACTTCACATTTGCAGAATTTAACTAAGCAACTAAAAACTATTAGTATTTTTACTTTAAATAGTTAGATGTCCTATAAAGTGAGTTTTGTTATGGTCAAATATTATTTCACCATGTCCTATAAAGTGAGTTTTAGTCAGTCAGTCAGTCAGTCAGTCAGTCAGTCAGTTAGTTAGTTAGTTAGTCGCAGTTCCAACTTCACAGCAACGGGTCATCCCCATTATGCTCCGTTCCTGTGCCAGTAAATATCACACAAAACGCTCCCCACTGCCCAATGTGAAAAGTGGAAAAGACAGGAGTCTCGACAAACAACAGCCCGCACAGATACACTGTGCATAATGCCGCCGCCAGAATGTCAACACACCAGTCCCCCACGAAACACCCAATTCATCTCTGATGAAATCGGCAGTCATTTTCCTATCTGGATGTTTCCTAGATGTTCACCTACACAGTCCACGAACATACAGTTCAACACCGACGGCAGTGGCAGTCAACCAGAAGCCCAGCAGCCACGCATTTCTGTATAAGGCAAAAACTGGTCAACTCTGGGACATAGCCACCTGCCATCGCTCCGAACATGCAGTCACGTTCAAAAAATAAAAACTTGGGCAGATTCAAAAGCACTTCACACAAAACTCACAGCTCACAGTTTCGCGCCACGCACTCACTCAGTAGCAGAATGGAACACAGGATCAAGATCTGGAGAGCTCATGCATACTTAAAAATAAGTGCAGATGAGCAGCACCCTCTGCATGACGCTATATTCAGAGAAAAGGGTGACAGGCTAAAAGTGAGTTTTGTTATGGTCAAATATTGTTTCATCATTTTCAGTAAAGTAAGTTCTGTTCCGGTCAAATATTGTTTTATCATGTCCTATAACGTAAGTTTTGTTATGGTCAGATATTGTTTCATCATTTTCTGTAAAGTAAGTTTTGTTATGGTTAAATATAGTTTCATCATGTCCTATAAAGAAAGTTTTGTTATGGTCAAATATAGTTTAATCCTACTATGCAGTTCTCTAGGGGTGTCTGTCTTTGTAAACATGTAAAGTTTGCAACAGTTGTTCTTCTTCTTGTTCCGTTCACTTGCAACAGTGCAAACCAAGATGAAAAAAAACAGACAAAGAAAATATCCTGACTCCTCATTCTAATTAAATCAATCTTAACTTACGGGGTGATAGTGCAAACACTCTTGAGACCTGCATGCGGCAGACGAGCTGTAGCAAACGAACGACCCTGGTTCATGACATCAGAGATGCCAGCAGGGAGGTAACTGGCAGACGTTCTGAAAGTGCTGTTTAAAATGCCCATCCACGACGTGTCTTCTTGGGGTCTGTGCAAACAAAACAAGACAAAGTAGCTGCTGATAATATGAGACTGGTACTTGTTTTCTGCTTCGACAAGAAGCAGACAACTGTGAATAAAGCTGATTTCTATTTCTATAAACGGGCAATAATTGCAAATAATTGCTTCCTGTTCTATAAAGGGGAAGCCATAGTTGCCAGTGGCTAGAACTCTTTCCTGCAGGTCCGGCAGTTATGTGTTTGAATCCTCATCAAGATAGGGAATTATTTTTTTTTTAAATTGACTTGGGATCCCAGGTCAACCCAGTCTAAAATGGGTAGCCTGTCCTTCAGAGATCATGTCGATTATGTCATAACGAAAGCTCGAAAAGGTTTGTCAGCAATGAGAGTCATGGCGACTGCCAATTTCGAGCAAAGACTGCTAATACTTCTGTTCCAAGGACTGGTGCTTTCACGCATCGAGTATGCCCTGGCCATCCTCACTGCAAGCCCTACACAGATTGGAAGATTTGAAAAGGTACAAAATGAAGCCATGCGCATCATTTTGGGCTGCACAAGAGACACCAGCTGTGTAGCAATGAGATACCTCCTTGACTTCCCGACAATGGAACACAGGATCAAGATCTGGAGAGCTCGTGCATACTTAAAAATAAGTGCAGATGAGCAGCACCCTCTGCATGACGCTATATTCAGAGAAAAGGGTGACAGCCTAAAGAGGGGCAAATCATGGATGGGTTGGGCGGAAGATGTCGTCAGACAGGTCTGCAGTCTTACCAGTATCAACCCCGGCAAGGAATGGGTGCCGGTGCCTCCAGCTTTTAAGTGCACTTTCTCCTGCATTATCACACTCGACAGACGGTGCAGAGAGCAGAACCCTGCCGCTGTCAATGCAGAGGTCAACGCGCTCATCTATGAACACTCAGATAGCCCCGAAGTGCTCATCTATACAGATGGATCTGTTGTAAAGCAGCAGAGAAGTGCGTGGGCATTTACAGCCCGTTCAGCGGGCCGAACCGTTCAAGAATCCAGTGGTGCCCACTCTATGACCACGAGCAGCATGACGATGGAGGTGATGGCAGTTACACAGGCTTTCATATGGCTGGAATCACAGCATTATACCAACGTGTGTGTACTAAGTGATTCAATGAGCATGATTCAGAAGATCGAAGCTGGATCTGTACGTAGACAGTGGACTGAGTTGCTGCAGGAAGTCTGTTGTCCGTAAAGTCACCTTCATCTTCGTCCTGGGACATGCTGGAGTCGAGGGAAATGAACGAGCTGATAAACTGGCTGGCTCTGCACCCCCTGTAGATGACCAGCCCATGGATCGTGCCGATGTTATTAACGTCCTTAAAGATATGGCGAGAACAGAGGACTTTGATGTCAGTGAATCCACATCGCTGTCCAGGATGAAAGACTTGGGAGTAAGAATCGGCATGGCCAGACGCGAGAGGTACATTGGGAAAACGAGGTGCCTTGTCACCCAACACAGAACTGGCACTATTAGCCACTGGACGCTGATGCATATACTGGGGGGAGGATCTGAGCACCTATGGACCTGTCCGGAGTGCAATGAAGATACCCCAACTGATAACTGATAACTGAATATGCTGTTTATTATCTGTCGTTTCGCAGACATGGGTATATTTGAATGTTTCAGTATGGGTGATAGTTGATATGTCAGTGCACTAGCTTTTTGACATCTGATTTCGATTTCCCTGTCCTTCTTCTTCTTCTGCGTTCATCCGGAGTTTTTTTCGGACGTGATTGCGTTGTGCCTGTTTACAGCAGAGCTGCGTTCTTGCGCCGTTAGGCCGACACATCCGACTTCTGCGGGCATTTGTTGACCGGGTTAACCTTCCTGGATTTTCCTGTCCAATCTGCATACTTCCAAGATATTTGAATTCTTTAACTTGTTTCAGAGATGTGTTATTTATCTGTATACTTTTTGGACCAGGAGATCAGCTAACTTGCATTACTTCGGTTGTGGCTGTATTTATACTCATATTGTTTCTGCTGCATGTTGAACTCAGATTATTATTATTATTATTATATTATCCTGATCTACAAACACAATATTCTGCTAGTAACTATATTCGATAGTTTTTTCACATATTTGTCTAAGTGTAAATAGTGCATCAGTGCAACGTTTACCTTTTCGAAAACCGAATTGGTACTTTCTTAACTGTTATTTAACTATGGGTCTAGCTCTTTGTTCCAGTAGTTTTGCATACATTTTCCCTATGTGGCTCAGGAGTGATATACCTCTGTATGTTTCGCACTCTCTCATATTACCTTTCTTTTTCCATATTGGTACTATTATTGCCTGCTGCCAATCGTCTGGTACTTTTCTTTCTTCCCATGCTATATTAAAAAGTCTTGTTGCCATTTAACTCCTGTTTCCCCACAGGCCTGAATAGCTTCTGTGTTTATTCCATCTGGCCCTGGTGATTTGTTTTTAGGATTTTTCTGCATAACTGCTTTGACTTCTGCAGGGATGAAGTTTGGTTCTCGTTATCCATGGCTTTCAGGCACAAAAGTGAGGTTTTCCATGTTATTATGTGTCAGGTTAAGTAGTTCTAGAAAGTATTCTGCCCACCTTGCTAGACCTTTATCAGTTGAACCTTAATTTTGTTTAGCAATTTTATTTCCATTTCTAGTCTGCTTCTTCTTCTCCCTTTGAGGATAGGTGCACACTCCTATATTATGCTCCCATGAACTGTTCATTTTCTCGTTTATTTATACATTTCTAGAACTGTGCACCTCCTGTACCACACTCCCATGAACTGTTCACTTTCCCTTTTATTTACAGATCGGTGCACACTACTGTACCATCCTCTCATAAACTGCGTTTTCCTATTTTTCGTCTGCTATCGAAGAGAAAGATTGGCCACTATTTTCTGTGCACTCAGGTCTACAAAATATGGACGGACCTAAATCAGCAAATTCCTGCTACAGACATGTAATTTTTTTTATAAACCCGAAATTTCGGTTTAGCCTCAAGATAAATTATCTTTCAACAAGTAAATGAAACCCACTAAACAAGCGATAGTTTCAAATGTGGTCTGATGCACAAAGGATTGCACACCTGCAAATACTTACATTTCTGAAGGTCTCAAGATGGGAGCCAAGTTGTGCTCATGTCAATTAATCGTAGTGCATAGATTAATCATGGTGCAGTAACGATACAAAAAGCTCTAGTCGGTGCTGAGACACCATGAGAGAAAGATCACGGATCGAAAGCCCAAAGTTGGAGATAGCAAGTCACATCGCCGCCAGATTGTTGTTAAATAGATGTAATATTATTTTAGAATGTTATTTTAATGAGTGAACATGACTGAATTACATTCCTACTTATGTAAACTGGAATGATTCATTAAAAGATCTACAATGTTTCATTGTTCTGTGCAGTACTTTATTAAAAAGTGCAAAGTAGTGTGTTGTTACGTCAGAGGCTTCAGAATGAACAGGCAGAAGTGAAGTCCTGTATGGTTATTGGGCAATAACAATACATCGAGCAATAACCCCTGGACCATTAAATAAACAAGACTGTAGAGCTCGAAACAGTTCGGCGGACTAGACCTTCAGACTTCAGATCTCAGATCATCAAAACCCAATCCTAACAAAACCTGACATTTCACTTACTTTTCTTTCTGTTCCTCCAATTTGAAAATATGCACAGTTTCTGTATTGCTGCATGTACAGAGGAAGACCGAGTCTACGCTGAATGCAAGACACTGAATATCTGCACATCTGAAATAAGACAAAAGCATTAACAATAAAAGTGTATGTCGAGTCCTGATCTGAGAATCTCAAACTGTCCTGTATCACTTCATCTGTTTTCTGTTGCCTTTTGATCAATTTATCTAAACCTCAGGAAAATGTTTGCAACCAGGCTTATTTCCTCTTTTTCTTCTTCTCTTTTTCGTTCTTTTCACAAATAGTGCTTCACACCTAGTAGTGCACCTCAAAAGGTTAGTGTCCCTGACTTCAGAATGCATTTTTTGCAAGGTTTGCTTCCTCTACACAGATCCCATCCAAGGTAATGGGTTCTATCTAACCATGGGTAGGTTTCTCTTTCCTAACAATTTTGCTTGAGTAGCAGCCTTACGCCGGCTCACCTGGCCTAGGGGTGTAACGTCTTTCTCCGTGATCCAGTGTACTCTCGTGAGTGGCGTACGGAGAGAATCTGTAGGGGTTCTGGCCGCGGCCGTGACTTACGGGGTATGTGAGCTGGTCGCTCAGAAAGCAATGGCAAACTACTGAGCGTAATCTTGCCAAGAAATCAACAATCAGCTGAAAGATACTGATGTTGACAGCGATGTCCTGTAAAGGATAGGCGGAAAAAACGAGCAGCCTTACGGTCAATTCATTGCAATTTCCAACAGCTGTGGAATTTTTAATGTGCACACCTAGCATACATTACCTCCTGTTTTCTGCCCTTATCAGTGAAGGCTAGGTTTCTGATCTCACTACCCAAGAGACCAGGTGAACATGTGATATTTAATATTAATGGTTCCTGGAATAATGCCCAGCGGTGCTTAGATCAAACCTTATCAGTGATGGCCAGGTTTCTGATCTCACTGCCCAAGAGACCAGGTGAACATGTGATATTTAATATCAATGGTTCCTGGAAAAATGCCCAGCAGTGCTTGGATCAAACCCGCTACCTTCTGAGCCTGAGGCAGACATCATAATCTTTTAGCCACAGCTTTCTCTTTTGAACCCCTACTCTGTACGCCAGACTGTGGTGGTGCAATCTGTATGCCAGGACTATCACTTTAAGGTGGAGCAGTGTTCCTGTCAGTTGACTACGAAGAAAGCAGTCAAGTTATAAGTCGTTGATTGCATTAATCTTTTGCTGTCTCTTTGGTCTTGAATCCACAGTTTACAAAAGCTCTCTCTGACTGCTCCTTTCATACATACAGGAAAATTGTATCTGTTTACCAGATATACCAGAATAAGCCAGATTTTCTGGTCTATATTTATCCACAATTTAACAGATTTGTATAGTTTGCAAATATAAAATATGAATATAAAAATTCTATCTAACCTCTAACCTTTATGGTTAGCCGATCTCTGTGGCCAAATACTTGCGGTTCGTGAGCCACTTACCAGGCGTTCGAAACGCAGCCACGACCGATTTGTGCAGCAGACCATGTGGCGTTGTGTTATAACGTGTTGGTTTGGGAGCCGATCGTTCAGAAAGCAATGGCAAACTACTGAACCTAAAAACTTGCCTAGTAAATCAACAGCAGCTGAAAAATGCTGGTATTGACTGCAACTTCCTGCAAGGGATATGCTATATTTAAAAAAAAAACAAAAAAAACTAACCTTTTGAGACCTCTGCGAAATTCAAATAACTTTGCACCGTCAGGAAGGCTGAATACTCTAATCACTGTACCCTGCAAAAAATAATACGTAAAACAATAATGTAACAATGAATAACATAATGTTTGTTAAATGTCAAAACTTTCAGTATTTGCTTCATGTATTAATAACGAATTCATAATAAACTAACACTGGTTCTATAAACACTGACTCATCATTTACACTACACATTTCATTAAAACAGATTACACATAAATATTAGCAATAGGTCAGCGTGGGCGAGGCTAAACACGCTCATGCTTACCCTTCCTCTGGAAACCACTGCATTGTGGGTTTATTATACACACTGGTGACTTAAATATTATCTTCTTGTCTTTGACTTAAGGACGTAAATTACAAGTACCTCAGAAGTCAGATTGGGTTTGCCTGATAGTTGGAGTACACTGATAATAAAGAAAGCTAACCATCATGCAAAATTCAATCCAGTGCAGTCACTAGTAGTAGTATCATGTGTGTGGACTATGGTGAAGTTCAAAGCTAGCAGGTGTAAACAAAAACAAATATAGCAGTGGCCAATATAATGGTTTGTGCACTGGCCTACCAACAACAGCCTGGGGTTAACTCAGACAAATATAGCAGTGCCAGTATAATGGTTTGTGCACTGGCCTACCAACAACAGCCTGGGGTTCAACCTGAGCAGTTGAAGGATACGTTTCTGACCAGTACGGCACTGGGGTTAACTCAGACAAATATAGCAGTGCCAGTATAATGGTTTGTGCACTGGCCTACCAACAACAGCCTGGGGTTCAACCTGAGCAGTTGAAGGATACGTTTCTGACCAGTACGGCACTGGGGTTAACTCAGACAAATATAGCAGTGCCAGTATAATGGTTTGTGCACTGGCCTACCAACAACAGCCTGGGGTTCAAACTGAGCAGTTGAAGGATACGTTTCTAACCAGTACGGCACTGGGGTTAACTCAGACAAATATAGCAGTGCCCGTATAATGGCTTGTGCACTGGCCTACCAACAACAGCCTGGGGTTCAACCTGAGCAGTTGAAGGATACGTTTCTGACCAGTACGGCACTGGGGTTAACTCAGACAAATATAGCAGTGCCAGTATAATGGTTTGTGCACTGGCCTACCAACAACAGCCTGGGGTTCAACCTGAGCAGTTGAAGGATACGTTTCTAACCAGTATGTCACTGGGGTTAACTCAGACAAATATAGCAGTGCCAGTATAATGGCTTGTGCACTGGCCTACCAACAACAGCCTGGGGTTCAACCTGAGCAGTTGAAGGATACGTTTCTGACCAGTACGGCACTGGGGTTAACTCAGACAAATATAGCAGTGCCAGTATAATGGTTTGTGCACTGGCCTACCAACAACAGCTGGGGTTCAACCTGAGCAGTTGAAGGATACGTTTCTAACCAGTACGGCACTGGGGTTAACTCAGACAAATATAGCAGTGCCAGTATAATGGTTTGTGCACTGGCCTACCAACAACAGCCTGGGGTTCAACCTGAGCAGTTGAAGGATACGTTTCTGACCAGTACGGCACTGGGGTTAACTCAGACAAATATAGCAGTGCCAGTATAATGGCTTGTGCAGTGGCCTACCAACAACAGCCTGGGGTTCAACCTGAGCAGTTGAAGGATACGTTTCTAACCAGTATGGCACTGGGGTTAACTCAGACAAATATAGCAGTGCCAGTATAATGGCTTGTGCACTGGCCTACCAACAACAGCCTGGGGTTCAACCTGAGCAATTGAAGGATATGTTTCTGACCAGTACGGCACTGGGGTTAACTCAGACAAATATAGCAGTGCCAGTATAATGGCTTGTGCACTGGCCTACCAACAACAGCCTGGGGTTCAACCTGAGCAGTTGAAGGATACGTTTCTAACCAGTACGGCACTGGGGTTAACTCAGACAAATATAGCAGTGCCAGTATATTGGTTTGTGCACTGGCCTACCAACAACAGCCTGGGGTTCAACCTGAGCAGTTGAAGGATACGTTTCTGACCAGTACGGCACTGGGGTTAACTCAGACAAATATAGCAGTGCCAGTATAATGGCTTGTGCACTGGCCTACCAACAACAGCCTGGGGTTCAACCTGAGCAGTTGAAGGATACGTTTCTAACCAGTACGGCACTGGGGTTAACTCAGACAAATATAGCAGTGCCAGTATAATGGCTTGTGCACTGGCCTACCAACAACAGCCTGGGGTTCAACCTGAGCAATTGAAGGATATGTTTCTGACCAGTACGGCACTGGGGGTTAACTCAGACAATATAGCAGTGCCAGTATAATGGCTTGTGCACTGGCCTACCAACAACTAAGCCTGGGGTTCAACCTGAGCAGTTTGAAGGATACGTTTCTAACCAGTACGGCACTGGGGTTAACTCAGACAAATATAGCAGTGCCAGTATAATGGTTTATGCACTGGCCTACCAACAACAGCCTGGGGTTCAACCTAAGCAGTTGAAGGATATGTTTCTGACCAATACGGCACTGGGGTTAACTCAGACAAATATAGCAGTGCCGGTATAATGGTTTGTGCACTGGCCTACCAACAACAGCCTTGGGTTCAACCTGAGCAGTTGAAGGATACGTTTCTGACCAAACGGCACTGGGGTTAACTCAGACAAATATATAAAATGGGTACAATATGAGACAATACTGGCAGCAGGTATAACACAAGCTATAATGTGTCATTTTTGTCATGGAATGTATGGGCCAAACACAACATACCCAACTTGCCACATCACCATCTGGACTGCCATATGGTGGAGACATTTATTATCTTCACAGATCTTAGTCTTTGATGTTCTGGATACATTATATTTATATTATTCCTCCATGCCACCATCTCAGTCTGTCCAGTATCATTTCTCTCAATTCATCCCTGCCTCTCCTTCTGCTGTTCTTTCTACTCACATATTATATTTTACAATACTTCCCTCTTCTTTACATGACTTTTTTTCTTATAGTCTATATAATATTCTACTTTCATTAACCTTTCCCAGGCAGTTGTTGTTAAGTTACTCTGGCAGCCCAATGCTTTTGCAACATTTTTCCCAGAAACCATATCTCCATTTCCCCCAAGCTCTTCTTAATTTGTTCACTCAAGTTCCAAGAATCATTGCCATACAGCAAAAAAATTCTATATAATATTTCACTTTTCTCTTTCAATACACCTCACTTGCATTTAACAGACTTCTCTTAATTATGAATTATACTGTATCTTCTTCTGCATCTTTGATTGGTGTAAGATGTATGTTTATAGTAGAACTGCAATATTTCTGCCTTTTGCCTGACATTTTCAAATATCATGTTGTGTAAAATAGTTTATCAGACATAGCTCCTTGTGGCACTGTGAACATCTCAAAGATCTTGGACTTTAATTTTATATATACTAATTGAATTTTATAAAAACAACACAGTAACCATTGATAAAATTAGCAAATACTCTTTCTTATGGAAGCCTATAATGCTTTGGATTGCTGGCAGCAAAATGTTAATAACCTGACAAGTTACAATTATAACAAAGCCTCTGCACATCATTTAACATATCTGTTATCTTAAAAGTATGAATGTGTATTTTATAAGGAACAAACCTTCTCTGAGGCAGTTGCCAGCCGAGTACCTTGTGGGTTAAAAGCCACAGCAGCTAGAGGGTTGTCATGGGCAGAAATGTTGATCACAGCTCTCTGAAACCAACATGATGTTGGACTTTAACCAATGTTTGCAGAAACTTCATCCATCAATCCATGCACAAGCACACATATATATAAATATGCATGGAATTCATTCATTCATATTCTCTCTCTCTCTCTGTCTGTCTGTCTCACTCACTCTTTCTGTCTCGCATGCGCGCGCACACACACACACACACACACACATATATATATATATATATATATATATATATATATATATATATATATATATATATATATATATATATATATATATATACACATATATATATTATATATCCCACCCCCCATGAGGTTGAAATGGTCACATTGCAGATATTATCAGGTTGTTAATTGCCAGGCTTTTGAATATACTAAGTTACAACATTGGAGTTTGGCTGACATAATTTTCTTTCTTACAGCTTTTTCCTTCACAGGGATTTCCTTAAAAGTCTATGAGATTAATTAATCCCAGGGATCTCCGTGACAAAGTGATCAAGCTATATGTCTCGTGCTCTGAAGGCCATAGGTTCATTTTCGGATTGTGTCATTCAGATGAGTTAAATTTTTGCAATGACCTCTAGGGATTGCCGCTGGAGCTATTGAGTTTGTGCTTTTTGTGATGCTCTGGCTAGGCAACTTTTTTTGCGAAGAGACGCCAAACCAGATGAGGTAAAACCAGGCGCAATAAAGATGATTCTCTCGCTTTTACCTGACCCTAGAACTGTATGGATTGGACAAAATCCTGCCACCATGACTCACACACACATTTATATAAGAGAACTGTAAAATATTATCAGTACTGACTTAGTGATAAATATTAATTTCTCTTATAAATTAATGGTTTCATCTGCTTCTAGAAGGATTGCCTAAAGGTTTTTCTGTCCATCCATTGTATATCCATTGTAGCTGACACTTGTTGTGAAGATGACACCTTATCTGATCTAAAATTATATTTCATCTACAGAGTTATTTCAGGTACTTCCCGTGGCTTACAGTTTATAAAGAATTAATAAACAGATGGTAATGCTAGACAATTGAAATATTCAAGTTACAGAAAGTATAGAAAAAAGTGGGTGACATGCTGAGCTTGTACTGGAACTTTAATAGACCAATAATATAACTGGGAAGCTTGGAGCAAAGAAAGACATACACATATACAAGTGAACATTATGATCAATATCTTTATCAATGAACACAGAACATGAATATCAGCTGGAAAACAAGTATCACAATCACAGAAAAATAATCCACATCATCATCATTGAATGATTGATTGATTGATTGATCTAGGAACTGACATCACAGCATTCGGGGCATTCCCATAGCCGCTCCATCCCCATTAGCCAGTGAAGAGTTCCAACACCAATAGTACAAGTAGCAATCTGATTATATGTCCGTCTCGCCTTTCCTCTGAGCGTCGAGCGTCGGCCTAGATCCCCTCGTCACTCCTCGCTGCCTTATTCTTGCCAGACCATGATGATCCATTTGCTCCTCCTAGGTGTACACGTGCTCCCACAAGGCCGCAACCACGTCTGCCTTGTCATGCATCATCATCATTGCCATGTCAATAAGTGTGGGTGGTCATGTTTCGCCATCACACACAATCAGCAGAATTGTGGATCTGCTCCATATTCTTGTCTCAGCCATATTCACAAAGCTAAACTTAGTATGCTTCGTTCAATAGAGAATCCACACGCAACAAACATTTTTTAAACTCCTATTTTTAATAACAATGATAAAGTAAAATAAAAACACACATGAATTCTTCTGTGATCGTGATACTTCAACTTTCCAGCGAAGCATTCTTGTTCTCTTGTTCATTGATAAAGTCTTCTGCCAAAACATTTGCTTGTACTTGTATGTGTCTTTGCCTTTGTTCAGCTTCCCAATCATATTTTGTGTTCACTGAGTTTCAAGTTGTAAAAAGAAACTACAAAACATAAACAACACCTAACAGAGGTATACACACCAATGTGATAGTATCAAATATCACACCCAACAGAGGTATACACACCAATGTGATAGTATCAAATATCACACCTGAACAGAGGTATACACACCAATATGATAGTATCAAATAAAACACCTAACAGAGGTATACACACCAATGTGATAGTATCAAATATCACACTGAACAGAGGTATACACACCAATGTGATAGTATCAAATAAAACACCTAACAGAGGTATACACACCAATGTGATAGTATCAAATATCTGGACTTCTCCTGCTTGAACACTTCCTGGGTAGGCCAAGTAGGCGTGCTCATTGTGCGGCGACAGGGCACATATGCCCTTAGGGTTTGATGGTGTGTCTCGGATTGTGTGCAGAACCTTCATGTCACGAATGTTGTGGATATACAAACTTTCTTCCAAACAAACCACCAGCCTCTGAAATAATTCATGTCATTCTTAGCATATAGTCCATAGATGTTTTTACAGGTCTTAACTCTAATGGAAATGGGGGAAACCACTACACTAATTTTCTGATGATGAATATATTCACAAAGCTAAACTTACGGTGGAATGATATGTTCAAAATACTTCATACAAGTTTTTTCTAATAATAACCTGATATAACTCCTATTGTAACTGCAATTAGCACCTTGCTGTCTCAACAGTTTGTTACAATGTGCTTTTTATTTAAAAAGGCATAATAACTACAACTCATGGTGGTAGTGAATGTGACTGATCAGACCAACTTGCATGATAAATGTTCGTCCACAATGGATGCATGTGAACCCACGGACAATAGCACAAAATTTGCGCTCAATGAAGAGACAATGTGTTGCCCGTGCAGCATGATCCCTCGCTCAACCTGCCTAATTTACTCCAGAGGAAAGGTAACACCAATACATCTAGGGAAAGACAAGCTGCAGAAGCTGCCAGCAAAGCAATGCTCTGCCCATCTATCAAAGCTTCAATCTTAGACCAGTTGTTGAATAAGGCTTAGTGCCTGGTCTGCCCTGCCATGACATTTAGTCTTTAGGATGCATATCCTTGCACCAGGATAACTTTGTACCCTTCCAATTGTGCTCCTCCACCCGAAGCCATTGTCACAATGTTGGGTTTGGTAAGTGCCACCCCAAAATTCAGCACTAACAGAAAGCAAGTAATATTGTCTACAACTATATGGTAGCTGAGTCATATATGACTAAGACCTGACACTGACCCCTTTTATGACAGCTAATAATAGTTCAAATACCTCAGGACAAATTCTAGTGAAATGAATCTCAAAATATGAAGCAGCACATGCTTGCTTTCAAGCAGGAATTCAGACTCAAAAATACATCACATTGCACAATTGTAATTCTACATCACTATATCATATGCTTCAATCAAGGCAATTGATAAAAATACTGCACCAATGTGAAATTATATACATTTTTCAAGTGTCAGGGAACTTAAGGAAATTAAAAGTTCACCATTAATAACAGGTTATTCATAATGTCACAACTAAGAAAAAAAATTTAAAAAACTAAATGCCACTAAACTAGTATTCTTTCCATTCACTTGGAATTAGCCTATATATGCAATTTTTATTTCCTGCATGAACTGCAGAACTTGTAGACTTCTGCAAAGTCTTAAAACTAAATGTTGTTTCATCTGGCCAAGGAAAAGATTTTTCTGAGCTTTGTTTGGTACAATGTTGTAGTGTATGTTCTGCAGTTTAAGGTACTTGCTAACATGAACTCACTGCTGTAGAACCTATCTTTAGCTTTGTGTATGTGTGCCTACTGAGTTTGAGTGTCTTGTTCTCAGTCTGGGGATATTAAGTTGTCCAGTCCTGTCCGATAGACAAAAATCATCCAATGGTTGAGCAAACGACTTTCTTAGTATTTTTATTATATTTTTCTGTTGTCATGGAAAATCTGCTTATTGTGTCCCAGCGCTGTCTTTGGTCAATTTGTTAGGACTCAGTACATGGTATACTGCGCTGGGATGGGAGCCTTACAATTTAAACACCCCTCAATTTGAAACAGACAAGCCATAAACAGAAATGTGAGGTTAGAATAGCCAAATGGATAGAGAAGATTGCTCTTAAACTTCTGGTGGGATGATGCTGAGGTAGCGAGTTCAACCCCCATCACCGGTCAGTTGGGACTAAAATGTTGACTTATCTTCCTGGACTTGGGGATGTAAATTACAAGTACCTCTGAAGTCAGAGTGGGTTTACCTGATGGTGAGGGACACTGGTAATAGGGAAAGCTGATCCACAAGAAGAATTCAGTCCAGTGCACTAGAAGTAGTAGCACATCTATGCTTGAGTTCACACACACACAAAGAACAAAAAGAAAACAGAAATGTATGTGTTAACTATTACGTCTGATTAAGACTGGTCATTTTAAACAGAGACAGCTAAATATCTTCAATGAACATTGTTACCAAAATGCTTAAAAAATGAGGAAATGAACATTAGTTACCAAAATGCTTTAAAAAAATGAGGTTTTTGAAAATATAAGTAGTACCCAACAAATTTATATAAACTAAGTAACTGAAAAATAGTAAATTACCATTCTGTTTAGTTTGACGGCCAAAATAGCATTTGAATACGAATAATTGCAAATCTCTGAGCCCTTCTTGAAGTGACATACATCTAGCTTGCGTGGATGATCAATGCTCACCAGAGCCACCAGGCTGCTGGCAAAAAGCCGTTCAACGAGATGAATATTAGGCCTTTCTGTAAAATGTCAGAACAAGATCAAACCAGTTAACTCCAGCTGCAACAGTAATGACTTCTAAAAATATATAGGACAATAATTAACTGATGCATTAATATTTATCCACAGCATCCCATGACGTCTGCATTGAAAGACAGTTGTAATGAGTCTTCAACACTTCCTGTTGTGAATATTCATTGTAGTCATAAAGGCTTTTTCAAGTCCATCGTTTGATATTGCGAACCCATATATAACATTGTCTTTCTCTTGCATGCTTTTCCTCCACTCTAGTACATCTTTCCATTCAGAAGGGATGCAAAGTATAGTAACCCCAACCTACCATGCATGTCATAGGAGTTGAATAAGGGTTGATGTGTGACTGGCTAATTCAACTTGTAAAAAACTTCAGCTGTAAAATGCAACCAATCATGAACAAGTACAAAGGACTTGGCATGGGTTGACTGAGGATCTATTCTCCATGGCAACCACGATTAAACATAATTCATGTATATACTCAACCTGTATCAACTCCTAATAGGCATCTCTATGTTGACATCACTTTTACCCTTAAGCAACAACCAACTGCTTTCTCATCGAATACCTGACTCTTTCAAGCTCTATGATAACCTATTACACTCCTACTACACTCGCCTTTTGATCTCTGAATCACCTACAGCGAGCAAACTGGCATCATCTTAAGATTGGCTCTAAGATGCCAACAATGGACAACTCAGCAGTTTTCAGATGCTAAAATAATATACGATACCAACCATCCCACCTCAGTAGATGTTTCCTAGAATGTGTGAAGGCCTAACACTTCACAGCCCCAATTAATTGTTGCCTTTTTCTTTTGTTTTCTTCCGTTCGCTTGACTTTGAATTCAAGCGTAGTCCATACATGTGCTACTACTACTAGAATTCTGGACTGATTTTTGCATGTGGATTAGCTTTCCCTATTACCAGTGTCCTTCACCATCAGGCGAACACACTCCGACTTCTGAGGTACTTGTAATTTACATTCCCAAGTCAAGGACAAGAAGTCAACATTTTAGTCCAACTGACCGGTGAATTAGAAGCAACAGAGATGTGGTTCCTGAGACGAATGTTGCGAATTCCTTGGACTGCCTGAGTAACTAACGACGACTGCCTGAAACAGGCTAATGAAACTAGAACATTATATACAACAATAAGACAGAGACAAACATCTTTCTTCGGTCACGTGATGAGAAGAGAGGCATTGGAGAACATCGTAACAACTTGAAAGATCGAGGGGAAGAGAGGCAGAGGCAGACCAAGAGAAATGATGCTGGATGGATTGAGACGGTGGCATGGAGGAATATCAGCAGCAGAGTTGATCCAGAAAACCAAAGACCGAGATCTATGGAGAGCCATGAACGCCTACGCCAGCCGGCACGGCACTTGATGATGATGATGACCGGTGATGGAGGTTGAACCAGCACACTGAAGTTTAAGAGAAAGTGTTCTTATCCGCTCAGCTGTCCTGGCCTCTGTTGTCTGTTTCTTCTTTCTGACCTAGTTGATATCTTGACTTCTTCAGTTCCAGACTGCCATTACTTTAGCTCCTTCTGTACCAGCATTAAAAACATGTTAATAACTGACAGACAGAAAGAATTAACATTTGTAATGTCTACAATGAAAAGAGTTAAAGTACCAACTGGAACAAAGCAACAATAAAGTAATAACTCTGCAGGATAGAAAAAGTTAAATAAATGACTAGGACAACGTAGATAAATATAACAATTGGCTATGGACTGAGTTAATTAAGCACATGAAAAAATAAAAAGACTTATCAGTTATTTATGTGGAATAAATATTTCAAAGCTGTGAAGATGGCATAAAGCTAAACTGAGCCTGGTCAGTTAACTAAAGAAAACTCATGGCTACCATTATTTTCATGTGTGAATTCCAAATTATCCACCGAATTCAAAGGATAGAGCTTGAATCCCGTCTTTGAGCCTGTCTGAAGGGACCTGAAATTAAACAACATAAAATGTGAAATCCACATAAAATCAATGATGGCTACTAGAAAGATCAGTGATAAAAGGGACAGACAGAAAAATGATGGACTGTGGCTTGTGGGAAAATAACATCAGTGGAACAGATCCAGAACACCTGTGAGTGAGATATGAGGAACTGCATAAACGTCTTTGATGGTTGCAGGGCATGTGATGATGATAATGATAATGACATAAATTTAAGTGTGTCCCATGTCGTGGAAAGGCCATAAAACACCCTCCTCGCCAATTTCTCAGCACCTGATAAACTATGGCCATAACATTAACAAAGAAAAAGAAATTTTTTGTGCTCGCTCGCTTTGAACTCAAGCAGTAGTCCATACACACTATTTATAATAGTGATGGACTGAATTTTGCGTGTGGGTTAGCTTTCCCTATTAACAGTGTCCCTCGCTATCAGGCGAACCCATTCTGACTTCAGGGGTACTTGCAATTTACATCCCCAAGTCAAGGACGACAGGTCAACATTTTAGTCTAGGTGTCCAGTGTAGGGGCTGAACCGCTTACCTCGGCATCAGCACATCAGATGTTTAAGAACATGTGTTCTTAACCATTCGGCCATGCTGACCTGCTTATGAAAGTTATATGATGGCATCAGTGGGTTTCTGTACATGCTGTATTAGCATAAGAGAAAATGGAGTCCTTAATAATCTAGTTTTATGCAGATATATTATTATTAGCAGTGGTTAGAATAAATGGCCAGACATCAGATTGGTTTGACATCAAGCAAGGAGTCCGTCAGGGATATGTGCTATCCCCTTATTTGTTTAAACTGTATGCCAAAAATATAATGAGAAATGTCATAAATGACCAAGGAGCAATATGATGCCCTAAATAACAGTGGTCATGAAATATGAGAGATTTGATATGCTAATGATATCCACGTTACAAAATGGTATAGAAAAATTAATGACCTCAACCCAAAAAAATAGTGAAAATCACAACTTACATCTTAACATAGCAAAAACAAAGATAAAACTAGTATAGGGAAAGAAATACATATTAATGAGGAAAAATTGAAGTTGGTGTAAAATTTTGAACATCTTGGGTCATTAATTACCAACAAGGGTGACATAATTAAGGAAATTAAAAGACGAATATCTATTGCTCTTCAGAAACTAAAGCAAATGAATTAATTATGGAGTAGGATAGATACAACATTAGATTTTTAAGAGCATGCATCTTCGTCATTGCAATGCATACCTTTGAGACCAGGACACTTACTAAACAAGCTGAACAGCCTTTGAATATAATGTTATAGACGGGTTATAAAAATATCCTGGATACAGAAAAGAACAAATGCATCCATATGACAAGAACTGAATATTGAAGAAGGTTGGCTAGTAAAGATGATAAAACAAAGAAAATTGAAATATTTTGGTCACTTGAAACATCACAAAAGTTTGGAGAGAACAATAATGGAGGGGTATATGTCTGGGAAGTGAAGAAGAGGAAGGCCAAAGAGAAGATGGATGCGGGATGTGGCAGATGATCACCAGATGGGTGTATCGGACACAGGACATCTTGCTTGTGATCAAGACGTTTTCCAAATGGTTGTTATGTGAGCAAGTTCTGCAAAGGACATGCTACTGTCACTACTGAATAAATGAATAGAAAAGGTTATTTCTGAAATATAATTCTATTGTTACATATATTATTTTTGCAGCAGCTAATTATATCTGATAAGTTATTGTGGTTAAGTTTACATATTAGCGCTTAACTGATGTGCAGTTGCATATTTTACAGCAGTTTTCCAGTTGTGCGTACGGCAACAATATAAATATCAAAACATACATTTGCAATCTGGCAGGCAAATATTTGTTTCTTCCTTTTTACTGAAGTTGAAGAAACAATTAATCTACATAGAATTAACATCATCATTGTGTGCCACGCCAATAAGTGTAGGTGCGTTGTCATGGTTTGCGACAACACATGTTCACCAATCTTCAGGTCTGTGATCTTGTCCTGACACTGTCATGGAGCCAAGTCATCCAGGTATTGATTACTATGTCCCCGGGAAGGTTAACCTGGTCAACAAATGCCCGCAGAAGTTGGATGTGTCGGCCTAACGGCGCAAGAACGCAGCTCTGCTGTAAACAGGCACAACGCAATCATGTCCGGAAAAAAGTCCGGATGAACGCAGAAGAAGAAGAAGAAGAAGAAGAAGAAGAAGAAGAAGAAGAAGAAGAAGAATACTATGTATTCCCTTTGTTATTTTTCCATCGATGTTGCCAGTTGCCACCAACGGGTTCAAATGAATTTCTCCCCATAATGTGCCCACAACATTAATAGTAATAACCTCTGCTTTTATTTCATGCAGATAGCTGAATGAAGTATCACTGAATGTTAGTTTTCCATCTCTACAATTTTATAACTATTTTTTTTTTAAATTAGAGAAATTATATTTAACACAATCTAACCAATCGACTACGTCTACATCATTCCAGTTGTTTTAAATTTTACCTTACTTCAATTTGTAATGTAAAAATCCATCAGACTGTTAGTGTTAGTTACTAATTTAACACTTTAATAATTAATACGCAGGTGTGTACAACTGTAAAGTGACAACTGCAAGAAACAGAAATATATATTAATTAGCACTAACTATAATTCAGCGAGTGTCCTTTTATCCGTGTCACTTGGAGTCTTGCGGTCAAAAATAATTTCTGGAATAGAATAATGAATAAATAAAGAACAAAACAAAAATAAAAAATACACGAAAATTTTTTAACTTACGATGAATCCTGATTAAAATTTACGAACAGCAAATGTGAATGCTGCTCGGCGTGGTGGCTTAGAAAGCTCATTTGGATGGCATATGTGAGGTCGGCGTTTTATGAAAAAATTAACGAAAAATACTGGTTGACTGGACTTAGTTCATAGTACAGCATAAGCTTAGATGGAATAACAACAAGCTTCCATTGTTATCAGCTGATTGGCTGTAGCGTTTTCTATTTCTGGTTTAATGTTGGATTGGATTATTAACCTGCATGCAAACACGCAAACACTTTACACCGCTCAGGTAGCAGGTCCCTTGCAGAATTGTACGGTCAGGTTTATCTTTTCAGAAGATTCTTCTTCTTATATGTGTGCATATAATCTATATGTTTTTCAATTTTTATATTATCTACATATATTATCTACATTGATAATCTGATCTCAGTTTCCTTTCCTCACTATGAGTGTCAAATACCCGAGAATGCATTTGAAGTATTTTGCATGCTACTTCTAATAATTAATACTAATATGCAGTAATGCCAGCATGATTAATAGTGGAATCATCCTCGTGTACGTGGAACAAGTCTATAGCCGCTCACATCTCATCCTTTGAAAGATGTATGAATGAAATAATGTATGAAAGGGAGTGATAGAAGGGCAGAATGTAAGACGGACCTGCGTGCCCAATTCTTAACCCTTTTAAATAAAGTTCGTTCGTTCCTTTGTGTCACCGTCAGCATGCTGCGACTGATAGTTCCTGCCCCGTGTTGGTTAATAAGACGTCGTCTCCCCTACCCCCTTTTAATGTTGTTCGTTCCACGTAACACCCCCTACCACCCCCAGCTCTAGTAGTGGGGCGAGAGATATAGTATTCAACTTGTCTCCTGAATCCTTTGTCCGGTCAGTATGCCTAATAGCGTTCAGAATTCAGCTCGGTCGTTTGCTCAATCACCCGCTAAGTTTGCCAAACTGTCAGCTCTATGATTGCACTTGATTCCCACATGACCAAGCGGAATATAAAAGTAACACCACAGCCTTGACCCACTTACAAACTCCAGTACCAAAACCCGTCTGAATGTCGTTGAGCACGCTCATTGAGTCGGTAACAGTACATAAATAGATGCCACTCTTTTGCTCCAGCCGGACCATTACATTTGCAAATGCCATGATCTTCACGGTCATGCTACTTGTGGTCACAGCAAAAACACGACTACCCTCTTTCATCGTTCTCTCTCCACGATGAGCTGCGAAAGCTCATGACCTATACCTGCAGAAGAGGATGTCACCCTCTGTGAAATTCTCGCAGATTAAAGCGCGCACGCCTGAAACAACAACCACGGGAGTTTTCTTGATCCGGTCTTTGTCAAGTGTGATATTGACAAGTAATTATGGCTGGATGGTAACAGGTATATCTGCCCCGTCTTCACCAAGCATTATATCATACAAGCGCACACAGGTTGAACAACATCCTCCGCCTGACCGAAGACATATTGTTAATTGCGACGCAGTTTTGTTTGATATTCATATTGTGCAGAATGTCGGTATTCTTCCTCTTCTTGATCCATGGCATTATACAATACTTTCCCAGTAACGTTTAAATTCACAAGCCCATTTTATTTTTATTTTTTTTGGGTGGATGTGAAATTATTCTTGACTGACATTTGTATGTTTTAAAATGAAGCAAGAGGATCGGCTTAATTGCGCAGGGTTTTATCCCATATGGCTCAGTCTTTTCCCGCAAGGCGGCCTGTTGAAGCGTTGCGCAAAACAAAAACTCCGTAGCTCCAGCGACGACCCCCTGGAGTCTCCAAGACAATTTCACTCGTGAACCAACGACGGAGTCCCGAGTTGAACATACTCCGTCGTCTGCATATGAGTTCTGGAACTGGATATTCGCCATTTGTGGATGGATTAAAACTGTCACAGGTTTAAACTTTGTTGACATTTCTCATTATACGTTCTGCTTAGATGTTGAGCACGAATGAAGAGCTCATACAACCCTGTCTTATTCTCTTGTATACCTCATCCCAGTTTCATGTTGTATCGGCTACTATTGCGTTAGCTTGCTTTGATGTCAAGCGTAGTTCACGCGCACTTCTGGTGCACTGGACTTATGTTTGCGTGTGGATTAGTTTTCCCTGTCACCAGTGTCCCTCGCCATCCCACTCAGACTTGTAATCTACTCCCAAGTCGAGGACGAGAAATGAACATTTTAGTGCATCTGACCGGTGTAGAATGTAATATTTAAAAAAATGGGAATATTCTTCAACAAGTGAATCGGTACAATTAACTCGGAACAGTCATAACATCTGATGGGAGATGCCTTGAAAAAATTAAAACAAGAATCGCCGTGGCGAAAGTAGCCTTTAGCAAGATGAAAAACATACTGACCAATAAAAAGATGTCAATTGAAACGAGAAAAAGAGTGTTGAGGTGCTACATAGAACCTGTTCTTTTGTATGGATGTGATACTTGGACAGTGAGCAGTGAAGCTGAAAAAAATCTGATAGCTGTAGAAATGTGGTTTCTAAGGAGAATGCAAAGAATACAATTGACAGACAGAAAAACCAATGACCAAATACTACAGGAAACAAATGAAAATTGTAAATTGATTAGATAAATTAGATGTAGACAGTCAAAATTTTTGGACATGTTATGAAAAGAAATAAATCGGAGAACTTGGTGACAACTGGCAAGATCGAAGGGAACAGACCAAGGGGAAGACCGAGAAGTAAATCCCTGGATGGCGATGGCTTGGCCACATGGCATGGTCGAGACAGGAACACAGAGCTGATCCACGACTCTGGTGATCGAGTGAAATGGCGAGTCATGACCACCCACGCTTTCCGGCATGGCACATTATGGATGGATGGACCGGTGTAGAGGTTAAACTACAGCATCCGCTTCTTGGTTTGGCCATGTCGTCAGAATGCAACATCAGCAACTACCATCACTGGACTTACATCAAAGATCATCTGCGACGAGACCACGAGGACGTCCAAGAAGAAAATGGATTGACGACATCAGAAACATTGTACAACCACACGGAACGACACTCCAGCGCCGCCCATCGGGCGCTGGAACGCAAATTATTCCTTCCCACGGCGCTTGACGGCAGAAGTGGAAGGTGCTGATGATGATGATGATGATGATCCGCTTCTTGTCATTCATGTTATAATGTTTCTATTAAGTGGTTCAAATCTTCTGAACAAAATTGACCAGGGCTTCCATGTCGACACAGTTACAATATGTAACAGGAAATGTTCTGGGAAGTAAAGACGACGGACCTAATATAAAAATATACTCTTAACGTTTCAACATTGCGAGGGTTTGTGGCAGAAGTCGGGCACTGGGTTCAACACAACCAGAAGAGCTGGCCAACACTGGCAGCAAGGGTCAAGGCTATCCTTATACTAGGCACAGCGAGCATAACGCTTCACCTCCAACCAGTAACGCTTCACCTCCAACTGTCTACATCTGTCTACTATCTCGTTATATCCTAATGGGAAGTCGAAGTGGCGCAGTGGCTAGACACTCGTCTGTCGGACCGGTGGTCGTGGGTCCGACCCGCATCAGAGGGAATCGAATTTTAAAAATTCACCTATCTCCCATGTAGACCGAGCCTAAACTAGATACCAGGAAATGCCGAAATAACACGGCTATAGTATGTCCCACAAAGAATGCCTTCATTCACGATCAATTATTTTGAAAACTGTCTGTTGCATCGTTATGAAATTTTTCCAGCCGTCTTATATTTACCCCCACCCAAGGAATATGTCTTTGATAGGTCCGAAAACAACTTAAATCATCGAAAGCGGCGACATTTCTTTGATGTTTTGCTGAACAACTAGTGATTTCTCGCTAACAAATTTATGTTTATAGTAATGGAAGCCCCGCCAATTCAGATGACACACAAGGCGTATCCGGATTCGTATGGGAGTGGGTGCAATGAAAGAACTAGCTTAAAAGTCGACAGGGTCGGCTGCATTGCACCGGGTTTTTATCCCATATGGCTCAGTTTCTTTCCGCAGCGCGGAAAGCGTCGCACAAAGCACGAACTCCGTAGCTCCAGCGACGACCCTCGGGAGTCTCCGAAAAAATGCACTCGTGAAATGAAGGACGCGGCCCGGAATCGAACATACAACCTTCGGAGCCCGAGTCAGACGGCTTGACCACTTCACCACGGAGAATCCCGAGAGGGGTGCAATGTGTAATATTAGTAAAGACAGAGAATTTACAGAGGCACGGGGTAAATAATTTGTAAATTAACAGGAAAGTAGAAGGAATATATTTCTTACCTTATTTTTCATTTCCTTCTTGTTTCTTCAGCTGCTGGTTAATAAAGTGTACACAAGTATTCATGTTAGCTTTTTATATTGAGTTCGTGAAAGCTTCCAAATAGCTGTGCGTTAATGTGCGTATGGAGTGACCTAGAAATGATAGCCGCAATTTAGTCATCATGTTTCCATTTTTAAGGATCTGTTCAGCTGTCTGTGTAGTTTGTTCACACGTACACATGGGTGACAGACCCGCTTTGAGTCTTCGTGAAAGACTGTCTACTCTGCTGTTTACCGTTCAGAGACGGAACATGATTACCTGTTTTGCACTATGAAAATAGTTGTCAGTGTCTCTGTAGTGGGCTTTCTTCTTAACGACCAAGATGTTGGCCCTCTTTTCATTGAAGTTTATAGATTCGTATGCACGTGTGTTGTCCCCTAATTTGACAGCGTGTTTGCTCTCACGTTTCTTGTTAAGCCACAATATGTCAGTTTCCACCGCAATATTACTCTTCTGTTGGTATTCAATGCGTTTAGTGTGTGTGTGTGTGTGTGTGTGTGTGTGTGTGTGTGTGTGTGTGTGTGTGTGTGTGTGTTTGTTTCAATACAGTTGTTTGTCACCGCTGAGGGCTTGCGGAATTGAAAATTCATCACTGTGGAATACAAACTGTTGTCATTGACATTATGCCGATGCTGTAATGTATAGGGCCTGCAATTTGTCTGAATAGTTGGAGCAAAATATCCCAGTAAGTGTGTACGTAGATTAAGGTCTGCGATCTGCTCAGACCTTAATCTGTGTCGGACGATTCCAGTAGGTTGATGATTGCTCTCGGTTGCATAACATTCAATCCATCCTTTCTCCAATAGTACTCGTCCTCTTTCAACACATGGTCCTCACATGTTTCCAGTAACTTTTATCAATATTTAATAGCGCGGACTGGTTGACAGACAGACAGACAGACGGACGGACGGACGGACGGACGGATGGATAGATAGATGGATAGATAGATAGATAGATAGATAGATAGATAGATAGATAGATAGATAGATAGATAGATCCCTGCCAGGAGCTGGGCGAAACCGGGCCGAGTCAGCTAGTTTATTTATATAATCACGTTTCATGAAAGAACCCCCATTGGAGACACCTCTGAACAATACCATTTAACTCCGCGCTGTTTGTGCCAAAACGAAAACCGCGAGACAATTTTAAAAATAGCGGGGGTGTGTCTTGCTGAAGCTGTAATACTCTTAAAATGATGGTATTAATCCCGGAGCCGTAAATTATATACCGCATATAAACAAACATTGAAATCTGCTGTAAAATCTCCAGAACAAAATTTTTTTTTGTTGAGTGGACATAATGATAAGGTTGTATGCTAAATCTCACCATTTCCCCTCAGTTGGTTACTGAGATATTGAATTTTATATTGGGGCAAACAAAAACAAAAAAAAAACACACACACACACACACTATAGCACGATACTGCTCACATCAACCACCGAGTGCCGATGGTCTGTATAAGTATAGTGTGTACGTAGATTAAGGTCTGCGATCTGCTCAGACCTTAATCTGTGTCGGACGATTCCAGTAGGTTGATGATTGCTCTCGGTTGCATAACATTCAATCCATCCTTGCATCCTTGCATCCTTGTATGACAATTGCGCCCTAAGGCACGTATTGTTTGCTGATTTGTTTGTAAACACTCCTCATATGAATGAACAACATATTATCAGCCGGCTCTGTGGCAAAGGTGTTACGGGCGCAGTTCGTAATCCTGCATGCCGCGTTCGAAACACAGCTTCGGGCGATTTGGCAGCAGACCGCCTTGTGTCGGGTTTTTACAAAATGGTATAAGTGCCGGTCGTTCAGAAATCAATGGCAAACTATTGAACGTAAACTTGCCAAGAAATCACAAACCAAAAAAAAAAAAATGCTAGGGTTGACTGCTACGTCCTGTAAAGAATATGAACTAACTAATACCCTGACAAATTCTATTTAAAAATAGTCACTGTTTGGCTTCTGAAGAAGTTACAATACTAACACTGTGAAACAGAAGCAACGAAAACTAACAATTCGGTTTGGGTCAATTAATGTAACTACTGCCTTCAGTTAGAGAAAGTAAGAAAAGTATATAGTAAGAAAAGTAAGAAACGTATTGTGAGTTGCTTAGCACAGAAAGGTAAGCATATATCATATAGTACCAACCGTCTGAAGTACCAATCTTCCTCTCCGTTTGTTCTACCGCTTTTAGTATGAAGTGTCGCAGAGTGGAGATACATGTAATCTTCCGTTTTTAGCGTGTTTTGTTGCTTGTGCTAATGTAGGTCTCTTTTATTGCCCATAGCCAATTCTTCCCAGGTTGTTCTCTCGCCTTATATCATAATGTTCTCGTGTAGAACGTCTTAGTCGTTGGCTGGTATTGTTCCATTCTAGCTAAATGTCCGAACCATTTAATTCTTTGGTGTTCTATATAGTTAGTCATCGGTATTATCCCTAAACTGCAGTTCTGCTCCAAAGGAAGGTGGTGCAAAGATGCGGGAGTTGGTCTTCTGAGCCTATAACGATATGTCCAGGATTGCCGCAGGGTTCACCACTGTCACCAGTACTATTCAACGTTTATACGGTGCCGATCACTGAACAACATTTGGACGGGAGGGGTAGGACTCTCAGGCGGTTGCCAATGATATGCAGGGCGAACTAGATCGAATTTCCTCATGGTGTGCTGATTGCGATGCCCTTGTCAACCCTGCAAAGGCATCGGTTATATGGTTCTCCCTAAACAACCATATTGTGAATACAGACCTGCCGGCAGTAAGAATGGATGGGAGCATTTTGAGTAAAACCCAGTCAATGGCATATCTTGGCGTGAGGCTTGACCGTAGCCTGTCCTTCAGAGATCATGTCGATTATGTCATAACGAAAGCTGGAAAAGGTTTGTCAGCAATGAGAGTCATGGCGACTGCCAATATCGAGCAAAGACTGCTAATACTTCTGTTCCAAGGACTGGTGCTTTCACGCATCGAGTATGCCCTGGCCATCCTTACTGTCAGCCCTACACAGATTGGAAGACTTGAAAAGGTACAAAACGAAGCCATGCGCATCATTTTGGGCTGCACGAGAGACACCAGCTGTGTAGCAATGAGATACCTCCTTGACTTACCGACAATGGAACACAGGATCAAGATCTGAAGAGCTCGTGCATACTTAAAAATAAGTGCAGATGATCAGCACCCTCTGCATGACGCTATATTCAGAGAAAAGGGTGAAAGGCTAAAGAGGGGCAAATCATGGATGGGTCGGGCGGAAGATGTCGTCAGACAGGTCTGCAGTCTTACCAGTATCAACCAGTAGCAAGGAATTGGTTCCGATACCTCCAGCTTTTAAATACACTTTCTCCTGCATTGTCACACTCGACAGACGGTGCAGAGAGCAGAACCCTGCCGCTGTCAATGCAGAGGTTAAAGCTCTCATCTATGAACACTTAGATAGTCCCAAAGTGCTCATCTATACAGGTGGATCTGTTGTAAAGCAGCAGAGAAGTGTCACAGCCTCACATTAAGGGCGGTACCCACATAAAAGTAAGAGATACTGGCGAAGGGAGAGAACTCCAGCTAAAGGGAAAGAACCGAGTCACTCGAAGGCTCGAAGAATCCAGAGCCTTCTCGAAGGACCGGTCAGTGTGTCCACAGCCACGTGGACACTGATGGGGCCCGCCGATTGCGGGGTCCACGAGAAACTCAGAGAGAGTTACCACCCGTGTCGAATTGCGACACGTGTGGAAGGACAGACGTGGACTGGACATCGAGGAAGCAACAGGGCTTACCTTAAGGGGACTTGATAGTTTCAGACCCAAGTGTTTTAGGGGTCTTATACATATGTTAGATAGCTGATAGAGTTGTTGTGATAATCATGTTTATTGTAAACTCCTGTGATACGCAACTTGCTGAATGCTGGCTTGTGAATACTCACTTCGCCAGCGTACTGTAACATATTGTAAATAAATGATGCTAGATTGTATCTGAACGGAGTTTGTTGCCTGTATGAGCCCGAGTTTCAATCCCCTAGAGATCTAGGACTGTGACAGGCTATTTGGGGGCAAGCGCCGGTTTTGGCATACACAAGCTTTACTTTTCAGACAGCTCTTGGTTTTGCCAAGTAAAAAAAAAATATATATATATATATCAACTTTAATACATGACAAAGTTAAAAACTTTGCAGCTATCTGTGAATGAGCTATTATAAGTCCCTCTACAAAAATATTTGAAATGATGATAATGTTTATGAAATTTGACATGACTGTGACAATTACAATGACAGTTACTAATTTTTTTTGATTCCAACATCAGATTGTTCCGCGAAATATCGGGTGTATGTAACCTGTCCTCCAGCAGTGGCGAGAAAACAAGACTACAGTCGAGAGCTCAGGGAAAATAAGATGAGTTTCATTTCATGCTCATTACATCCCTAAGCGATACTCACCCTCATTCATTGTAACATTTTGCTATGTATTAATTTTTATGTATATGCTAACCTCATAACCAAGTAAACCTGTTCAGATAAATTTGCTCATGTATACATTAAGGGAGATAACCAATCTTTGTACACCCTGACTTATTTCAAAGGGATTTAATTTCAGTAAAGTGAACAATAACTAAAATACAAGATGTCAACACTAGAACAGTGCATTGAATTAGGTATTAGGTTAGGATATAAAGAGGAAAAACTTTCAGAATGGGCACAAAAGACACATTCAGAAAATATTGCACGAGAAGAAAGAGCAATGGAAAGAGAAGAGAAAAGACGCAAGCAGAAAGAGAAGAGAAGAAAATGCAAATTGAAGCAGAAGAGAAAAAGATGCAAGCAGAAAGAGAAGAGAAGAAAATGCAAATTGAAGCAGAAGAGAAAAAGATGCAAGCAGAAAGAGAAGAGAAGAAAATGCAAATTGAGGCTGAAGAGAAAAAGATGCAGATGCAAATGGAAGAGAAGAAAATGGAACTTGAGGCCGCGACCAAACAAGCCCAATTAAATGCAGAGACACAGATAAAACTAAAACAAATGGAAATTGACTCCAACTTAGAAATGTCAGTAAACAAAATTAGAAGTAAAGAAGATGAACAAAAATACAACAAATATAAAGGCCTTGTCAAAGCGTTTTGTTCAGGAGATTCTATAAGCGCATACTTAGAGAACTTCGAGTGTTTGATGACTTACCATAAGGTCGCAAAAGTCGACTGGTCATTTATTCTGATGAGAAATTTAGCATTAGAGCCCTTAAAAGTGATAGAGACAGTTCCACAAGAAATGAGGAAAGATTATGATTATTTAAAACAGAGAATACTCCAACATTTCTCACTAGATACAGCAGGCTATCAACTTCAGTTCTCAAAATTAGCCCCTCTACCTAATCAAACTTTCATTGACTACGTGTCTACAGTTCAGGATATTTGTACAAAATGGATAACCTCAGCAAAAACAAATAACAACCATGATAAACTGAAAGAGCTAATTATAATTGATAAAATTATTACTACAATTCCAACACCTTTTTCTAAATTTTTGAGACAAATGGATTGTAAAACTATCCAAGAAATAGAAACCAAGGTGAACGCATATTTTACAACGAACCGCGATATTTTCCAGCTAAATATGAGCCAAAATGAAACAGCAGCGGTTACAAACACCAAATACTCAAAACCAAATGAAAATAGGTTCAAACAACGCTCTAAGTTCACAAAACCAGTCAAATGTCAGTATTGTCATCTGACACACGAAGAGTACGCGATGTGCGACAAATCACCAAATTATCCACATCATCTCCAAATGGTAGTTGAAAAACAAAAGAACAAAAGAAACGCATATCAGAGAGCGGTTAAATGTTTTTTTTTTGTTTGAGCTATGGACACTATTCAAAACTTTGTGATGGGAGAAAGATGATGAAGCAGGCAAATGCCGCATTAATAGACACATCCTCAGATGAAGAAATTGAACAACAGAACGAATGCGACATCCAGAATGAAAGTTCGAGTGAGTTAGGCAATGCAGTACAAATCATTGACACCATCACTGATAACAAATGTAACACCTGTAGAAAATTTCAGCTTGATACAACTTTGTTTTGCGGCCACACAATCCCAGTTTCTAACGAAATGGCCAACGCAGCCTTAACACCAACAGGCAAGTTAAATTATGCAACAGGTTTTGTTAATAACAAACAATGTACATTAATACGAGATTCCGGAGCAACTCTTTGTGGAATTAAGAGAACATTAGTTAGTGACAAAGACTACACACACAAATACGTAACGTGTCGCACATTCGCAGGCATGATCGAAAGATACCCCCTAGCACTTGCCGAAATTCAGACACCTTTTATATCAGGACAAGTGCTATGCACAGTACTTGAAAATCCTGGTGCTGAAATCATCCTAGGGAATCTTCCCAATATAAGATCTTGCTCTGAAGAAGAAATCAGAGAATGGGAACAGAAAAACTGTATCCAAAAACCAAACAGCGATTCCAAAGTGAAAAACCATGCATGCTTGTCTCAAACTGCCAAAAGCACAAGGGAGACAACCGATGACGTAATTCGAAATGAATTCACAGAGGTGCAGAATACAGGGGCGGTCGAATCTTTCAAAGATACCATCAGATTAACACCTCGAACTGAGGACGCCATCGATCCACAAATTACTGAGCCTGTAAATGTGCAACAACACACACAACACACTAATATAGTAACAAGACAAACGACACACAAAACCCACACTGACCAACTTCAGGAGGCACTACAAATCATCTCACCTAATATTACCACCACCGAGTTTATAGAAGAACAAAAAGCAGATCCAACTCTTTCACAATATTTTCGGCTAGTAGGATTAAAGCCAAAATTAACCCAAAACGCTTCTTGGACATTTAGACTAAATAATAATGTTCTAACGAGATTATACACCAGAGCCCAAACCACGATACTTCTTCTTCTTCTTCTTCGTTCATCCGGAGTTTTTTTCCGGATGTGATTGCGTTGTGCCTGTTTACAGCAGAGCTGCGTTCTTGCGCCGTTAGGCCGACACATCCGACTTCTGCGGGCATTTGTTGACCGGGTTAACCTTCCCGGGGGTTTCTTAGGACGTTTGACTCTCACTGTTGTGGTGTTATCCCCCATCCCAGCTGGTCCATATAGAACAGCCAAAGATCCTGGTCAGCCCTCAAGGGAAGGCAGGGGCAGACCATGGGCATTCCCCGCCATCCAAGGAGGCTTCCATACTTGCAGAGCCGATACATAGCGCTCTGGTACTGGGGCTCACCCAAGGAATCGTCACGTCCTGCACATGGCTGCTTAGCCTCACTTCCGTATATTGGGCCTTCCGTTCACCATAGGCTGTTCTTCCGGAAACCAGAAGTATGCAGTCTGCAGATGACATCCACACAGTGAGCTTTCGATTCGGACTTTCCATGTAATGGATTTGCTAGCCAAGCAATATTCCATTTCGTGCCACTAGGACACTTTTCCACCTTTTATGAAGCCCACACAGTGGGCTTTTGATTCAGACTTTCCACGTAATGGATTTGCTATCCAAGCAATATTCCATTTCGTGCCACTAGGACACTTTTCCACCTTTTATGAAGCCCACACAGTGGGCTTTTGATTCGGACTTTCCACATAATGGATTTGCTATCCAAGCAATATTCCATTTCGTGCCACTAGGACACTTTTCCACCTTTTATGAAGCCCACACAATGGGCTTTTGATTTGGACTTTCCACGTAATGGATTTGCTATCCAAGCAATATTCCATTTCATGCCTCTGGGTCTTCATGCACCTTTAAATGTCAACCTGTATATAGTTAAAGTAATCTGCGGTCAACTTTAGCTTGTTGATATCTCCATAGAGCTTGTCCTCAAATGAAGCAGGTGTGGGCCAAAATATCTTTCTCTGTTCTGCATACGTTGGGCAATCCTGCAACAAATGTTTTGCTGTCATTTTTCCAGTTCTACAATTACATTCATCGGTATCTCCTATCTTTAGTTTATTGAACAAGTGGTATTTCAGCCTGTTATGTCCTGTGCGGAGTCTGAAGATTGCTACTTGTTCTCTTCGGTCGAGTTTGTAATATGCATCATCCTTCTGATGGCCTGGATGCTCTGATTCCCATTTGGTTCTATAAGTGCTTTTTATCAACCTCTTTGCCTCATTATAGGTTATGTCTATGTCAGGCTGTGGTAGTCGTCCGCCCTCTTTTGCCAGTCTGTCAGCCTCTTCGTTTCCAGGTATACTGCAATGTGATGGGATCCACTGTATTACAACTTTTTGGATTTCTGGCATAGACCATGGAGTGCTGCTCTTAGGTCAGTTAGTTCTGTGCTGTTATTGCTCTTCAGTATTGAGACAGCTGACTTTGCATCTGTGAAGATAGCTATTTGCTTCTCTTTATTTTCCTCCACCAGGAGCATTTCTGCTGCAGTTTTCAGAGCCTCTACCTCTGCTTTGAAGTTACTTGAAAATTTTCCAGTTGCCATTGAATGTGTTTTTTTCGCTCCATTTTTTAAATTTAGGAGAATTCCTCCTCCTCCATTCTCTATTGAATTTTTGGCTGATCCATCTGTATATGCATGGGTCCAATTCCTGCTTGGGTAATGTTCTTTTATGTAGTTTAGGGTTATTTCTCTTCTTTCGGTTTCATGCTGAGTGTTCTTTTTCTCAATACCAGGAATGTTTTCTATCATCTCAGGCAGTTGCTGCTGTCTCCAAGCTGGGAACTTGTGTGCATTGTGTATGGGCTTGACTGTTGATATGTTAAGAATAGGATCTGACCTAATCCTTCGTTTTGCAGTTTCTACAAAGTTGCTACGCTTCAGTCTTCCCTTTCCAAAACCATTAAATCTGTTGTACATAGGGTGGTCTGTCAATCTTCTAAATTTTTCTGCTTGTTGCTGGGCTCTGCTATCTCTTCTATCCTGCATTGGTTGTAAACAAGTGATCTTTTCTAATTCATTAATAGGCGTTGTCTTCAGGCTTCCAGTTATGATTCGCATTCCTTGATTTTGGACTCTACTTATTTTGTTAAAGTTTGACTTAGCTGCTGTTGCCCAAGCTGCAATGCCATATTCCAGTACTGGCCTCACCCGTCCAGTATATAACTTCTTGAGAACTTTCTCATCTGCTCCCCATGTTGTACCAGCAAGCTTTTTCATGATTGCCATTCTTTGCCTTGCTCTTGTTCGATTTTTCTCAACCTGTGTCTTCCATGTCAGACGACGATCAAAGGTGACTCCTAGATAGTTTGGATTTTCTTCATGGCGCAATATTTTTCCATTCAATACCAGCTTAGGTTGCTGAGTTTTAGTTGAGAGGGAGAACACTGTGCATGTTGTTTTCTCCTCACTTATCTTCACTAGCCATGATTTTGACCAGTCCTCTAGCGCTAATAGGGCTTGCTGTATTCTGCTGTTAGCTGTACTAATATATTCTTCAGATGTCCATATGGCTAGGTCATCTGCAAAGGATGATGTGTGTACTCTGGCTGGAAAATTTTCCGTGATGTCGTTTATATATGCTAGGAATAATGTTGGTGAAAGAACTCCTCCTTGGGGGACACCTTGCTCCAACAGCATCATTTTGCTGGTTTGTCCTTGTACTTTTGTCCTGGCAGTTCTGTTCTCAAGGTAGTGGCTGATCCATTTGTACATTTTCCCGCAAACATGCATCTTTTGCAGTTTTACTTTCAGTCCTTCCTTCCATACTTTATCAAATGCTTTTTCTAAATCTATCCAGACTGCTAGTGTGTGCTTTTTCTCTTGGAAGGCATCCTCTATTTCCTGAGCTATATAGGTTATTTGATCTTCAGTAGATCTGTACTTTCTGAATCCTGCTTGGTGAGGTGTTAAGAGTTGGTTTTCTTCCAGATGCCATGTTAGCCTGCCATTGATAATGCGTTCCATTAATTTTCCTACACAGCTAAGAAGACTGATAGGTCGATAGCCATTTGGTTCTTCCAGGTCTTTTCCTTTCTTTGGGACTGGTATTAGTATAGCTTCCTTCCATGCCTGTGGGACTATTCCCCTCTTCCAGCTGTAATTTAGGACTGCTAGTAGTTTCTTTTTGCCTTGGTGCCTAGTCCTATTAGCATTTCATTTGTGATTCCATCCTTTCCTGGTGATGTCTTCTTTTTTAGGGTATTCATTGCCTGTTCCATTTCTTCCATTGTTAGATTTGCCATCATATATTCTGCTGCTGTCTCTGTATATGTATGATTGTATCTGTTTATCTTTGATTGCTTTCTTCTGTTCGGCTGTAATATCAATGTGGTTTGCACTGGCATAGTGTTCCATTAGTGCATTTGCAGCCTTTTTTCCTGTAAGCAAGGCATTTCCTTGTTTAATTGTTATTTGTTTGTTTCTAGGTCCTTCATTGTTCATGGCTTTCACTAGTTTCCATAGTTTGTTTCCATCCCTGTCAAAATTCAGGTTTTCTGTTTTTTTCCTCCAACAATCTCTTGTTGTTTGATTTACTGTTCTTTTATATTTTGCTGAGATGGCTTTGAGAGAGATGTTCGCTTCAGTTGTTTGTTCTCTCTCTGCGGTCTTCCTAGCATCTTCAACTTTGTCCTCCAAAAATTGTAGTTCTTCAGTCCAGTATGGTTTGTAATTTTTCCTTGCTCCTCTTGGAATAGACTCAGTGGCCGCCTGTATTATTGCTCTGTTTAGACTTTCCACCATTTGCTTCATGTTGCCATATCGTGTATTTACGTTTTCACAATATTTGTCAGTTAGTATGGCAAATCTGTCCCAATCTGCTCGTTTGTAATTCCAACGGGGCAAAGGCTTTTGCTCCTGTGGAACATACTCCATATTTATTACAAGCTTGATTGGTCTGTGGTCACTACCTGCTAATTCGTCCAGCACATGGCGATCGATTTTGTGGAGGATGTCTCCTGTGCAGAAAGCTAAGTCTGGAGTAGAAGTGGTAATCCATCTTCTGGAGTAGAAGCTCGGTGTGTCATCCGCTTTGTTAAGTAGATGGAGATTTGAGTCTATTTCCCAGTCCTCCACTTCATCTCCTCTTTTGTCAGTATCTGGGTATCCCCATCTTTCTGAACGGCTATTAAAGTCTCCGACAACAATGCAATTTGTGTCAGTTATTTCCATGTTTGAGAGTGTAAGATCCTTATCTGCCGGGCTATATAGATTGTAAATTCTTATTTTCACGTCCTTTATCATTATATCAACACCTATAATTTCCGTTTGGTTGTCAGAGATCACAGATACTTCGCTGCAAGGTATTGTATTTCGTGTAAGTATTACAACTCCTCCTTTGTGTCCTTCGCGGTCGAAACGTGTGGCCTGATATCCCTCGACTGAAAATGTGCGATTGGCGTTGAGGTGTGTCTCTTGAATGCATGCCACATCTATTCTATCTTTATGAAGACGCTGTGTTAGGGAGGCTTTCTTGTTATAAACTCCTTCTGCATTCCATTGTAGTATGTTGAGTGTCCGGGGTGTTTGGTCAATAGCTCTTAACCTACTCCTCTGTGCCTTGACTCCACAGCACAGGGGAAGGTGACCACCAGTAGTCATGGGTGGACCCCCTCGAGGCAGGGGGCCCGGCACTATCACCGCCTGATGGGACTTCACGGGATTAGCACCATAACGATTAATTTTCATCTGTGGCATCATGAAATGATAAAGTTACGTTGCACTTCTTTGTCAAGCCTGTGGCTCAGTACATCCGATTTCGACAAGCATTTGTTTGGGATGCTTTCCCTAGCCTTTGACTGTCCCCAGTCTACCTACAAGGCAGCAGGTTTGTGCGTCACTTCGTCTGGTCCCTCTCCCTTGACCTGTCCGACATGGGTGACCCTACCAGTAGCTGTGCTACCGTCGGCATAGCTCTTGGGGTCATTGGAACGCTCAAGCCCCTCTACCTCGTCAAGGTGGACGCACGGCAGAGGGGAAACCACGATACAGCAAGTGGTTTTACCTCAGGCACATCGTGAGAAAGTGCTACATATAGCCCATGACTCACCTTTCGGAGGTCATATGGGTTACGAAAAAACCAGGGCCAGAGTCCTGAGCCAATTTTATTGGCCTAAATTTTGCCAAGACATAAAAACCCATTATAAATCATGTGATACCTGTCAAAAACTGATCAAAAAGGGGAAAAACCCTACGGCAGAAATTCAATCAACCACAACTGCCTCGAGACCATTTCAAATCGTAGCGGTTGATTTAGTAGGTCCTTTGAACCACATCTCAAACAAAGGAAATAGATACATTTTTACACTTGTTGATTTGTGTTCAAGATGGGCAGAAATGATTCCATTAAAATCTATCTCCTCTAAGGATGTGACGGACGTATTTTTGCAGTTATTCTCCCGTTTTGGCTTTCCGGAGAAGATAATATCAGATAGAGGAACACAATTCATATCTAATGCCACCCAATCGGTAACTAAGTTACTAGGCATAAAACAATGTTTTATGAGTCCCTATCGACCGGCCGCGAATGGAATTTGCGAAAAACTAAATGGGGACCTAAAACATATGTTATCCAAGGTGACAGCTGAAAATCCAGCCGATTGGGATATACTTCTCCCAACGGTGCTGTTCGCATACAGAGAAGTCCCACAATCAAGCACGGGGTTCTCTCCGTTTGAATTGATATATGGAGCGAACCCAAGAGGACCTCTCACTATTTACAAAGATAAATATCACAACCCGTAAACACCCAATTACCAGTTTCCACCTATGATTTGGTCACTGACACCAGAGACAAAATCATTAGATCCTGTATACTGGCCAGAACATCATTACAGGAGAAAGGTTTTAGGTACAGGCAGTACGCCAACAAAGGGGCGAAAACTATTGTATTACAACCAAATCAAGATATTTTACTATTACTACCTGACAAGAGAGATTTACTATCAACCTCTTGGCAGGGACCATTTAAAGTTGTGAGAAGAATTTCGGAAGTTGACTACGAAATTTCTTTGAATGGAAAGTTGAAAATATTCCATGTAAATATGTTAAAACCATACTACTCTAGAAATGACAGTGACACGAACAAGCAGACGCAGATAACAGAGGACAATAACCAGACTGACAAGAATGACAACAGAAACGAAACGACAATTACCCGACTGAATGACACCCCGACAAACGAAGCATCGTTAACGACTCATTCTTGTGACAACGAAGACGACGAAAACATACTCACAGTACCGACAATATGGGATAACGACAAGTACGACCAAGTTAACGACACATTGACAACTATTAGTCTCGACGACGACGACAATGACATTGAAGACAATTTACAAACAGTAGCATCAGTAATAAATCAGACGGACGTAGACAATACGGAAATTCCAGTACCAATTATGAATGACGACAGTACTATGAATGACATACATATCTCTGACACTTTGACACAACAGCAGCGACAAGACATTCTGTCTCTTCTGAACGACTATAGAACTATCTTCTCAAACAAGCCTGGACGGACTGACAAAATAACACATTCAATTGTGTTGACGGATCTAACTCCGATCAAATGTAGACCATATTCGATTCCTTTACATTATAGAGCAAATTTAGATAAAGAAATTTTGGACTTAGAGAAAAATAGAATAATACAGAAATCTGTGTCCCAGTATTCCTCGCCAATTGTCCTGGTGAAAAAGAAGGACAAAACCATTCGTTTGTGCATAGACTATAGAAAATTAAATACCATAACCACGACAGATGCTGAGCCAATGAACAGCTGTGAAGACCTCATTTTAAATATGTCTCAATCATCCTTATTTTCTAAGCTTGATTTAGCTAAAGGTTACTGGCAAGTACCACTAGATCCCTCTTCAAGGCATATAACAGCATTCGCTACACCCCTTGGGCTGTAAAATGGAGATATCTTCCGTTTGGTCTCAAGAACGCTCCCGCCACATTTGTCAGGTTAACTAGGCTGTTATTACACGGCATCAAGGACGTGCAATCTTATATTGATGATATATGTATCCATTCTTCAAACATGACTTCTCACTTACTTACACTCCAACAAGTCTTTAACCAAATCTTTCTTTTTGGACTTACTATCAAACCTTCCAAGGTTGAAATAGGCTATAAAGAGATAGACTTCCTAGGTCATAGGATTTCCGAAGGCAAACTATTGACAGATGATAAAATCGTATCAAAAATTCTCAACCTAGAAGTTCCAACTACAAAGAAACAGGTTAGAAGCTTATTAGGTCTCATAAACTATTATGCCAAGTTTATACCAAACTGGGCAGAACTCACATCAGTTTTTTCCAATCTGTTGACAAAAGATCATCCAGAAAAGTTTTGTAAGAGTATCCGCTTAGAGGATGCAATGTGCAAATTGAAATCAATTTTTTCTAACCCACCAGTATTAAGATTACCAAACATAGATATACCCTTTATTCTGACCACAGATTCGAGTGCTATCGCAATTGGAGGATGCCTGATGCAAGAATATCAAGGCACGAGACATCCGATACTCTACGTCAGCCGCAAGCTGAAAAAGGCAGAGATTCATTACTCCACAGTTGAGTTGGAGGCATTAAGTCTACTTTTTTGTATGCGTCGATTATCTAAGTTCCTCTTAGGTTCGCATTTTGTTGTTTTAACCGATAGTTCGCCACTGCTGGTACTTAAGCAAGGTGTTCCAAAGAACCATCGTTTGGAAAGATGGTGTCTTCTTCTTCAGGATTTCGACTTTGAAATCCGCCATATCAAGGGCACTGATAACATTATTGCTGACTTTTTATCACGGCAAACTAATGCACCAGCAGACGAACACTAGGCACATTAATTAGTCGCCATACAAGAAGCTGTGATATTTTAGTCTGTTGCATAGAACAGTGTACCTCTACACCTACTAGAGAACTTTCATTCAGAAGTATCAACGCCCAAGTGAATAGGTTACGTATAACACCCACGAACATGAAACTTTGAGAACCCTATATTACCCAATTGCCAAGGCTTTAGAAACAAGCCGAGCGAGATATAATATCTGTGAAATGATTTCAACCAGTGAACTAACATTCATCTGTAAAGATTAAGAACACTGCATACTCGCTATTGCTAAGAAACTTCGCAAACAGCCGAAAGAGAACTACGTCGATTACAAAATGCAAGAGACAGCTATATTAACTGTTAACATTGATGGCACGACACACGGACAACAGGAGGATAACACACACATCCTCGATGGATTTAGTTAGTTAATTAAGTTACTATTAGTTAATATGTATTACACTTGTATTTAATTATTATGTATATAAAATATGTCAACCTATAACTTGTAGATTTTCTACCATAATATTACAGGTATTTCCACTCATAGGTGAAATATTTTTCCTATACAATTTTTTCTATTTAAATTATAAACCATTTTGTGATTACACGTACAAAAATTACTTGTTACCTTAAAGGGAACATATCGCCTAACCCATTTTTCTAAGGGCAATAACACTTACCTCATCTTTATCGATATATTTTAACAAAATACTATTTTGTATGAAAGGTGTATGAATGACAGAGTGAATGAATTAAATGAGAGAGCGATATACTGAGCGGACAAATTGTACGCAAAACGTATTTATTTTAATTTGTCTGCGTCTGTCATGTAAAAATGTATTACCTGTCTAATTGTTGATACATGTTTAGGATTTAATACACTACATCTAAGCGCCACTGTTTGGAATGCCCCGATCATGCATTACACACATTGGGGTAATTCATGACAAAGGATATCCCAACTCGTGACGCTTGGAGAAACCACACAGTGAGCACACACTCTATACGAACTCAAAACTGAACACTAACAATTAAAATTATAGACAGCAACATATCAGTCCATACACGAACAAGCCAACAAGAACACACGTAGTCAGATGGGATAAAACAACAGCATAACTACATATTCAGCATTGTATACATACGGAAGTAAAAATGTATCGAAATACACACACAGGACAAGATGTGCAGGGTGTACTTAAATAGCCAAGACATTTGTCTTGTTAAAACTCTCTTACACAGAGTTTTAAATATCTTGGTATCAAATGGATACTTGAGAAGGGCGCGGTTGTAAAAACAACTGAGAAATGTCACGAAACTTCGGTCAGATAGGCATGTTTAAGGACATAGAAGAGAGAGACCTCTTCAGCAATCATCTTGAAGTGGTGTATGGGAGAATACATGAGTTTTAATGCAGATGTGTAGGTTGCCAAGTTCCTATCCACCAAACTACTAACACCGACTTTATGTGATCCTGTGACAGAATTAGTACAGAACTAATTACCATATAAGAACCCATCAAAGCAGGGGGGAGGGGGACTCCTGTCACAGCCTCACATTAAGGGCGGTACCCACATAAAAGTAAGATATACTGGTGAAGGGATACAACTCCAGCAAAAGGGAAAGAACCGAGTCACTCGAAGGCTCGAATAATCCAGAGCCTTCTCGAAGGACCGGTCAGTGTGTCCACAGCCACGTGGACACTGATGGGGCCCGCCGATTGCGGGGTCCACGAGAAACTCAGAGAGAGTTACCACCCGTGTCGAATTGCGACACGTGTGGAAGGATAGACGTGGACTGGACATCGAGGAAGCAACAGGGCTTACCTTAGGGGGACTTGATAGTTTCAGACCCAAGTGTTTTAGGGGTCTTATACATATGTTAGATAGCCGATAGAGTTGTTGTGATAATCATGTTTATTGTAAACTCCTGTGATACGCAACTTGCTGAATGCTGGCTTGTGAATACTCACTTCGCCAGCGTGCTGTAACATATTGTAAATAAATGATGCTAGATTGTATCTGAACGGAGTTTGTTGCCTGTGTGAGCCCGAGTTTCAATCCCCTAGAGATCTAGGACTGTGACAGAAGTGCGTGGGCATTAACAGCCCGTTCAGCGGGCCGAACCGTTAAAGAATCCAGTGGTGCCCACTCTATGACCACGAGCAGCATGACGATGGAGGTGATGGCAGTTACACAGGCTTTCATATGGCTGGAATCACAGCATTATAGTATACCAACGTGTGTGTGCTAAATGATTTTATTAGCATGATTCAGAAGGTCGAAGCTGGATCTGTACGTAGACAGTTAACTGAGTCGCTGCGGAAGTCTGTTGTCCGTAAAGTCACCTTCATCTTCGTCCCGGGACATGCGGGAGTCGAGGGAAATGAACTAGCTGATAAACTGGCTGGCTCTGCACCCCTTGTAGATGGCCAGCCCATGGATCGTGCCGATGTTATTAACGTCCTTAAAGATATGGCGAGAACAGAGGACTTTGACGTCAGTGAATCCACATCGCTGTCCAGGATGAAAGACGTGGGAGTAAGAATCGGCACGGCCAGCCACTAGATGTACATCGGGAAAACAAAGCGCCTCGTCAACCAACACAGAACTGGCACTATTAGCCACCGGACGCTGATGCATATGCTGGGGGGGGGGGGGGGGATCTGAGCACCTATGGACATGTCCGGAATGCAATGAAGATACCCCAACTGATAACTGATCCCTAAACTTGTTCTTAGTTTCTCATTTGTCTCTCTATCTCTTCTTGTTTTCCTGCTGCGTTTCTTATGCATCTCTTCTCACATGATGTGACTTCTCATCTGTGTTACTAGGACTGCCAGTGTCTGGCATTGATAACTCATCGTCGGGGTGAATAAAGCATATATCAGCTTGTTATACAGATCACATCACCAAAAAGGCATGTTATTTTTTGGGATATTCCATTTTTGACTTTTATTTATGCTATGTTGTTAATCGTTGTACCACATGACAATTAGTGAGACGACTGCATTATAATAGCTAATCATTACTTATTAGCAATAAGTTATTGCTTACTTTATTTATTTGCTACTGTCAGTGAATTGGCGTGTTGTTAATTCATATGAGAAGTGTTTACAAAAAAAGAAAAAAAAAGAAAAGAAAATCAGCAGTTAGATTTTTATATACGATGACAAATAAAATTTGAATTGTCAAGTATGATACTTCTTTAATGGAAATACCAACTACTTGTAATTTGTTTGTTTATTTGGGGGAAAATCCTAATGTACATTATCAAACATTCCTGCTGTTATATACTCTCATTAATTAATAACCAGGTCTGAACTATTTCAATAGCATAATATTAAATTTTTACAGTGATACTTTTCAGGCGTTTTTGAGTTTTCACATACTTTTAAATGTTTTGTAGTCAGTTATTTCCAAGAATGAAAGACATATATTCAAGTTGTACATGCTTGTAATGAGAAAAAGTTATAATTATAACAAAATAAACATATGCAAGCATGGGTCACAAAAATCGACTTCATGTCTTAAGTATTAAGTTACTGAAGTGTCTGAAGGTTCATGAAAACGAAAGAGTACTTTTCAAGCAAATATCAAGTGTTGTTAAATTCAAGCCATACAATCTAGCTGAAGTTATTTCGGGTAATCCAATTCAATCTTCCAATCCATTTCTTAGCGTTTATTGTAAATTCAGTATAATAATCCGTGTATTGTAGTAATTGAAATTTCCGAATAATTCCAAGAAAGACAATTATTGGCGCAAAACATTGTGATTCTTGGAATCTTTACCTAAGTTCCGAGAAAAACACCAGGTACTAAATATTGGTCAAATGAATAACAGTATAATATAAGGTCCGAAGTCCTTTTAAGGTATGTGCATGTGTTTATGCTTGTTTTGCCGCGGTATCTTAAGATACTTTTATGTTCCAGTATGATCATAATCATATATTTGCCTTGCTAGATAGTGAAGACGGTTCATGTATCTCCACAGATCTCGGCCCTTGGTCTTCTGTATCAACTTTGCTGATGATAATCTCTATGACATAGTATAAGTTCACCCAGCATCAATTTTCTCCATCTGTTTCTGTCTCTTTTGCCACTGACCTTTCCAGTCGCGAACTTTTTTTTTTTTATAGTCTCATTAGCCAATTCCGGGCTTTCGCTGTTAGTTACTCTGGCAGTCCAATGTATTTGTCACAGGAACCATATCTCCGTTGCTTTCAAACACTTCCTGTTTTGTCCATTCACATTCCATTGATTTACTGCCATACTGCAAAACAGGTTATATATAACATTTCAGTACTATCTTTCTTACAATTACTGGTCTCCGTGGCGAAGGATTACGGACGCGATTCGTAATCCTGTATACCCGGGCTCGAAACACCGCGGTGCTGGTATGTTTCGAAAAAAAATGTATAGGTGCCGGTCATTCAGAAAGCAATGTCAAACTACTGAACGTAAAACTTGCCCAGGAATCACGAACAGCTAACATGCTGGGGTTGACTGCTACGTCCTGTGAAGGCCATGCAACTAGATTTTATTTTATTCTTACAATTAATTTAAGTGACTTGTGTAACAAAAGTTACTTTTCATTGTCTGAAATCCAGCTCTTGTCTGACCCTTTCTGTACATAATCTCCGTCATGTATTTGATGTTATATTTGCCCCTTTATGTATTTAAATTTATCAACCCGGTTAAGCATTTTCTCTTCTATTGTTATACCACATTTTAGTGTCATCCTTTTCTTTGATGTAACCATTGTTTCTGTTTTCTTGATATTCAAGGAAAGTTCTGTTTTATTTTTTTAATTTTCTTAGGTTCTTTATATTATAACCCCCATTTCATATTCCTGGCCTCTCTTTGATCTCTCTAATTATTACTTCCTTATAGAGAGAGAATAGATCCGGCGACAAAATACATCTTTGGCTTACTCCTTGCGCTATCGGATCTTAATTGCCCTCTGTATATCCCTTTAAATTGCTGCTGTTTGTTTCCAGTAAATATTCTTTATTATTCTGAGATCTTTCTTATCAATGTTTATAATCATATCTTCCGAAATTGTTATCATTTTGTCGTGTTTCACTTTATCACGTGGATTGGTATAATCTACGAAGCATAAATAAAAATATATGTATTTATGTGTCTCTGTTAGTAATGTATATATTGCTTTATTTTTACATGTGTGTGTGTGTATATTCATGTAGATTTTTCATGTAATTGTGTCAGTGTATGTGTGTTGTTTGTTTGCTGGCGAAGACTTTAGCCGTAACGTTCGTTTTGTCATTTGTGATCGTGTCCTTGTAGATTTTACCTTCAACAAATCCATACTTTTCTTTACCAGTTCCCATTTTTATTTTCTTTCTTGTTCTTCTCATTATAATTCTAAATGACATTGTTTATGCGATTTATTAATCGAAAATCTTCGCATTCAATTGCTCCTGGTCTTTTGTAGTAAAGCTATGAATACAAATTTCAGTATTTCATTTTATATGTATATTGTATTGTGATATCCTGCAGCAGTCAAGATCTTTCTTATTTGTAAAACCTTTTCCTCCTGGTAACTATATTATCTTGGTTAGGTTTTCTGTGACAAATACAACCCGAATAACACAGTTTGCGAATTGCTCACGTTACTTTATTGATCATAAAGGTTCCCCAGAAATATATATGTCTTTGGAAACATCTACAACCTGAAAGCTGACTGCCGCATTTTTACACATATTCAAGCTGACGTCCGAAAATGTACGAAGAAGCGGGGGAATCCGGTAGGCCTATGCTTATGGCTCTTATAACTTTTCTTCTGTCTAATTTGTTCTCTGATATCTACTACTAATAATTTAAATAACTGCCATTTATACTTTATATTTATCAATCTGTCGCTTAGGGTAGTAAACGCAGCTTCATAATACCGACATACAGGGTTCGAAGTCAACCGCAAACGATTTTGGGAGCATATCGTATTTGCGATTATTTTCACAATTGAGTTTAGTTAAAAACCGACATCGCTGCACTCAGGGCATTCCCATACGTGCTCCGTTCCCGCATTCAACACCCAGCGAAGAGTCATACTACTAATCGTTCCCACTGCTGATCCAGGGTAACACACATCAAGGTGACATAGTCATCTACACCGATGGGTCAGTGGTGAGAAACAGACGTAGTGGTTGGGGCTTTATTGCAAAGGCTAATGGGCGAGTCTTGAAAAAAAAAACGGGAGTCCGGCATATGAGACTACGACCTCCAGCATGAGAATGGAGGTGGGGGAAGTAACAGCGGCATTCCGTTGGCAAGAGGAGACTACTACAACACACGTTGTATTCATTACGGATTCAAAGAGTATGCTAAGTAAGGTGGAAAAAGGAATGTTTCGTGTGGAATGGCTCTCGTCGCTTCAGAGGTCACAGATTGTGAGAATTGTATGGATATTTTGCCCTGGTCATGCGGGGGTGCGGGGGAATGAACAGGCAGATAGGCTAGCAGGGAATGCACCTCTTGGTGGCAGATTGCCTATGGACAAGGGGGAGGTGGTCGTGCGCGTGTGGGACCAGATGGAGAAGGCAGAGGACAGATTGAGAACCCATATGTGGAAAGAATGAGATTGCGGAGAATCGGCAAGGGTTCTGGAAGAATCTCTAAACTGTGAGGGAAGACCAGGAGCACTTTTAATCAGATACCGGTAAAGAAAAATAAGTTAAACGTACAGTACAGTCTATTGTTTGTGTCTTCGTTATTCAAATTCATCACGGGTAACATACTGTAAAACATGCTGACCAATAAAAAAATGGCATCTGCAACCTGTCAGCTCTTAGTCATGACTGAACTACCGTATAATAACAGTAGATGGTACTCCCTGCTTTCTGTTAGCGCCGAATGTTGGGCGGCGCTTACCAAAACCGACACCTCACATTGTGCCAACGGCGTCGGACGGAGAAGCGCAACTTAAAGACAAAATTATATGGCGGGGCAGACCAGACTCTAAGCCTTAGTCGGCATCTGGTCTAGGACTGAAGCTCCTACAGGCGGACAGTTAGAGCATTGTTTTGCTGATCCGGCAGCTTATGCAATTCGTCATGTTCCAGGTGTGTTACCTTTCCTCTGGAGTAAACTATGCAGGCCAAGAGATGCTTGGACAACACATGGTCTCTACCGTTCAGTCCAGGCTTTTTGCTATGGAGAGGTATAACACCATCCCTTGTCCCTGCTTTGGGTTTTAGTTATTGTGCCTGTTTTGATGCAGTAGGTAACAAACTATCATCTTTCAAGAGGGCAAGGTACCAGTACAATTGCAACGAGAAAAAGAGTGAAGTGCTACACAGAACTTGCACTTTTGTATGGCTGTGAATCGTGGAAAATGAGACATGCTGAAAAACATCTAATGGCAGTTCAAATGTGGCTCCTGAGGACGATGTAAAGAATACAATGGACAGACAGAAAAATCAACGAGCAAATTCTACAATAAGCAAATACGAACCATAAGCTGATTAGAAAAATTAGACGTAGTGAGTCAAAATTATTTGGACACGTTATGAGAAGAAATAAACTAGAGAACTTGGTGATAACAGGCAAGGCTGAGAGGAACAGAACAAGAAGGAAGGCAGAGAGGTAAATATTTGGATCGCCTGGCCACATGACATGGTCGAGACACGAACACAATGATTCCACGACTCTGGTGATCGTGCAAAATGGCGAAACCCGACCAACCACACTTATCGGCATGGTACATGATGATGGTGATATTAAAAATTACAAAGTTACACAACAACCTAAAATCAACCAGGAAGAAATTGGAAATAAAACAGGATTTTAAGATCCTGGCTCCATTATCAACAACAGTAGGGACTTTTTAAAAGAAGTCAGAAGCAGGCTGGCCGTAGCAATGCAAAAGTTAAACAGTATTAAGAACATATGCCACAACACCAGCAAACAAGATCAATGACACTTTTTGAGAACATACATCTTTCATGTGGCAACATATGGATGCGACTATTTCGCAATCACTAAAGAAAAATTGGACGTTTGTGCTTAAATGTTACAAAGTCATTAGAATAACATGGACCAAGAAGAAGAAAATCCCCACAGTCTATAAGATCTGAACATCGAAGACTTCTGGTTCATAATCAGCACCATGTTCCGGAAACTTCAGTACTTTGGACATTGTACACGTCACTGTGACTTGGAAAACGCAGTGGTGGTTGACGGGAGAAAACAGCGCGGGTCGACCAGCAAGAAGAACGACACAGAACATGGAATAAACCTTGGTCATCAGGGCGCACTGGAAATGACAAGAGATACAGTTTTCGGCGGGTCGTGATGTGAGCTACGTTTTGAAAAGGGTTGCTATATCATCTATATCAGCGGTTCTCAACCGGTGGGGAATTCCCCCTCCCCCCACCCCCAGGGGGAGGGAATTTTAGGGTTTCCAGGGGGGGGGGGGAATTAAGATTATTTCAAGATCGCATTAATACAAGAACCAGTTACTTAATATTGTTTTTTCCTCTAAATTTTACGGTTCTGTACTTCTCACCTTAATGAAATTCGTTTTATAACGTAAGTAGACCCGCAAATCACGTTTTATGTAGATGTTTAGACTTGTTCTAGTATGTGTTATTAAATTTATCTTCCATTTGTATGTATACTGTGTAAGGGAGGGGGATTTAATTATAGGGAGGAAATTCGAAAGCGGGGGAATGTCGTTCTGAAGATATGGTAAAGGGGGGGGGGGGGCATGGGCCAAAAAAGGTTGAGAGCCACTGATCTATATGATGGTGGCACTATTACTTCCATTGTGCAGTTTGACTCTTAGAAAGTAATGAACGCAATTGTTTTTTATCTCCCCCTTAGGACATTTGCTAGAATGCCTTCCAGGACTGGAAGAAATTAAGAATTAATGCTGGGTATCTTGGTACCTGCTTGTTGTGTCTTCATGTTAGTTTACGTTGTGCAATTGTCATCGCTATTTCTCCGCCGCTTGTCTGGATGTTTCCATAAGCCGTTCTAATCTTAGGAATATGTTCAAAAGGAATAGTATAGGCTTGGGCAAGATGAGTGATGTGCTCTTTCGTGATTCTTGGTGAGGGATATGTGTGTGTGGTGTGTGGGTTGGGAATATTGCGTGGTAGGGGATGTATGTGATGTGCGGGTGGGGGATGTGTGTGGTGGGGGATTGGGTTTAGGGCATGTGTGGGTGGATGGAGGATGTATGTGTGGGTGGTGGGGTGTGTGTGAGTGGATTGGGGATGTATAGGTGGTTAGGGAGATGTGTGTGTGTGTGAGTAGGGAGATGTCAGTTGGTGGGGATGTGTGTGTATGGTTTGGGGATGTGTGAGTGGATGTGCGATGTGTGGGTTGATGGGGGATGTGTGTGAAGTGTGTGAGTGGATTGGGGATGTATAGGTGGTTAGGGAGATGTGTGTGTGTGTGTGTGTGTGTGTGTGTGAGAGTAGGGAGATGTCAGTTGGTGGGGATGTGTGTGTATGGTTTGGGGATGTGTGAGTGGATGTGCGATGTGTGGGTTGGTGGAGGATGTGTGTGCTGTGTGTGCGTGGGTGGGGAATATGTGGTCGATGGAGGTGTGGCTGCGGGATGGGTGGTTGGAGGTGTGGGTGGGGAGAGGATGTGTGGGTTGGGATGTGTATGTGGGTGGGCGTGGGATGTGTGTTTTGGTTGGGGGAACAGGTGAGGGTTCGACAGTGCGTATTACGGAAGGCAGTAAGCTTGAGGGGGAATGGGTCGGTTGGTGGGGTATGTATGTGTCCCTGGGTGTGTGTGTGTGGGTAGGTGGGTGTGTGTGTGTGTGTGGGTGGGGGTGATGTATGGGTAGGTGGGAGATGGGCCTCATAACATGGTAATTTGCCTTGTTTATATTTACAACATTCATTTCACAATGTTTATTTTTCTTCCTATGTAAATGTTTAATGCTCTTGATGAACGAAAGATGAGTGATTGGAAGGGCCGAATGTAAGACGGGCCTGCGTGCCCAATTTGTGACCCTTTTAAAATAAAGTTGATTTGATTTCTTTCTTTGCCGTTGCTGATACGGTATGTCATCATCATCCAGTGGCTTGCTGGTTGGCGTTGGCAATCATGCCTCTCAACGAATTGCGATCTCAGACGGCATGGATCCATTCGTGTGTTGACTCCCTTCTGTGCCATGACACAAGATTGCCAAGAATCTTCTCCCGTTGTCTTCCTCTGTCTCTCTTTCCTCAAATCTTTCCGATTGTCACGACATGTTCCACATTTTGTCTTCTCATAACATGGCCAAAAAACGATGATTGCATCTTTCTGATGTTTATGATAAGTTGTCTTTGCGACTTATCTTCCCAGAAAATGTCCAGATTGCTCATTTTGGCTGTCCAATTAATTTTCAGCATTCTTCTATAAAACCACATCTTCAAGGCTTCCGTCGATTTTGTCGCCTGTTGGCTAATTGTCCAGGATTCGTAGTCGTGTGTTAAAATTTGTTCTATGTAACAAGCAATAACTCTCTTTTAAACTTTCACTGAGAATGGCTTATTGCACAAAACATTCTTCATTTGATAGAATACAGATATGGTATATAGCTATGTATTATGCTGGCTTTAGCGGTATGGGAGATCGGCACGGGTTCTGGAAGAATCGCAAAACAGAGGGAAGACCAGGAGAACATTTAATCAGATAGCGGTGGGAACGATTAGTAGTATGTCTCTTCGTTGGCTGTTGAACAAGGGGAATGAGCACGTATGGGAATGTCCTGAGTAGAGTGATGTCCGTTCTTGATTCAACTCAACTAATGACTAATGGTACGGGAGCCGGTCGTTCAGAAAGCAATGGCAAACTACTGAACGTAAACGTGCCAAGACATCAGCAACCGCAGTACTAGTGTTGAGTGGTGACAGCGATTATCCTGTAAATTGGATATGCCCCCCCCCCCCCCCAAATATTACTATTAGTATTAGTAACTATTACTAGTACTAGTTGACTACTTTTTTTATTATTATTTTACTAACTATTATTATTACTACCTACTATTTTCTAATATAAGGCGTCGAAATGCTGTCCTCGATACTCCTTTTCCCTGAGCTAAAGACAGGTTGTCCTTTGACTCTTGCGATGACTATTTTATACATTAGTTGTTGATAAGGTAACACACTGCCGATATGATGTTCATATGTGAACTGGTTATAGGATAGGTATTGATTTATGCTCATAGAAAAGGGCGCTCGTGGACGGTTTGCCTATTGACAGAGGCCACATCCGGTTCTGTTTGAGAGTTATGTTTCTTGCCATGGCTTCATCGTAACAACTCCTACATTCACTTCATCTGTATTCATGATTTGCTTTCATGCCGCCATAAACACAACAGTGGTGTATCTAAACTCATGTTTGTACACATTACTGCCTTCCGTCATACGCACCGTCGTTCAAAATCCTATTACTAGCGCAGTTGCTTATTTCTAGACCTGCAAGTCTTCAATGCATCACTGGCTAAGTCAACAAGAATCAGATCAGGTCAGAAATATAAATAACTTCTGCTGCTTCATTGTCCTGTTTTGAAGATTTCTTACTAAACTTTTATTGGACACTTTATATAGACTTGAAAAATCATGATTACGTCACAGACAAACTCTACATATAATACAGGAACAAGGCTCCTTACTGATGTCTGAATTCGAATTAAGCAATGTTATATAACAAAACACGAAGATTGAAGATGATGAATGAGAATGTAAACAGCTGAAAACAAAACACACTCACAGAAACCTTGTTTTGAAATAATTTGTGTGTGTAATTTATTTTCATATTTAGAAATATGCTATGCTAGGTGTACATTAGATTGTACTTAGTATTAATATACAGCATTCTGTATTGTGTTGAGTTGGATTCTTGACTGAACTCAACTCAGTACAGAATTACAGGAAGTCTCATAAACAACTGTAACAACATTCAACAATGCCTAATACTAATATACTAATACTGATAACTAATATGTTGAGAGCTCATTTACTTGCACCCTCTATAACATTGGTCTCTGTGGCTAAGGGCTTGTGAATGCGGTTTGTGAGCCCGTATACCCAGGTTGGAAACACACCAATGCTAGTTTTTTCGAAAAAGGTATAGGAGCCGGTTGTTCAGAAAACAATGGCAAACTACTGAACGTAAAATTTGCCCAGGAATCACGAACAGTGAAAATGCTGGGGTTGACTGCTATGTCCTGTGAAGGACATGCAACTTAATTTTTTTTTTCTATAACATTGATAGACTATACTATACTTTTTATAGTTTGAGTTGAGTTTAATTACAACAGGAATATGTTCTGTTGGTGAGTTCAAGCTATAATATTGACAAGTAAAGTTCATATTGTGAGTGGATTTGTTTTCCCATTAAGTGGATGTGCAATAAGCACACTTGTGGAGATGTAACACAATTTTCATAAAATAATGCAGCTTGTTCAGCAACATATGTCATGTGAAAAACACTTGTGATTTTGTTATAATTGACTCCATTGGCAGCTGCTGTGACCTTCTGGGACTGAAAGAGTTAAATCAGTGACCAAGTCACATTACACTGATAAGTCGTCTTAAGAGTATGTTTTGTAATGTTAGAGTGGGGTATGTTTAATACATGTTAGCATTATCATCATCATGTGCATTGCCAGATGGCGTGGACGTTTATGCCTTTCCACAGGTCTTGGTCCTTGGTGCTCTGGATCAACTCTGCTGATGATATTCCTCCATGCCACTGTCTCTGACCATTCAGCATAATCTTTCTTGGCCTGCCTCTGCCTCTTTTTCCACTTATCTTTCCAGTTGTCTCAACATTCTCCAATGCCCCTCTTCTCATCACATGACCACAGAATGCTGTTTGTCTATTTCTTATTGTTATATGCAAGGTTTTAGTTTCATTAGCCTCTTCCAGGCATTTATTGTTATATTACTCCGGCAGTCCAAGGTATTTGCAACATTCATCTCAGGAACCACATATCTATTGCTTCCAAGCTTTTCCTAATTTGTTCATTAGCGTTCCATGATTTGCTGCCATACAGCAAAACAGGTTCTATATAACATTTCAGCACTCTCTTTCTTACATTCAGTGATAGGGAGTTTTGTGCCTAAGATACTTTTCATTTTCTGGAATGCAGCTTTTGTTTGACCTATTCTACTGTTAATTGTTGCTGTGCATCTTCCATCTGTTGTTATAATTACTCATAGGCATTTAAATTTATCTAATTGTTTAAGAATTTTCCTTCCTTTTGTTATCTCACATTTAGGTATCTTTTTTCTTTCATATAACCATTGTGTCTGCTTTCTTAATATTCAAAGAAAGTCTTTTGATTTTGCACTCTCTGTTACTACAATGAAAGTTAATACAGTGAAATTATTTTCAGAAATATTGAAGATATGGAAGGAATCAACATTGGGGGACAATGCATCAATAACATTAGATGTGCAGATGATACAGTCTTGATTACAGACAATGAACAGGACCTGCACAATTTAGTAGATGCGGTTGTTACACACAGTGAACAACTAGGGTTAGAATTAAATTGTAAAAAGACACAGATTATGGTCGTCACTAGGAAGAACGAAATACCACAATGTAATATACAAGTAAATGGGAATATTCTTCAACAAGTGAATAGGTACAATTATCTCGGAACAGTAATAACATCTGATGGGAGATGCCTTGAAGAGATTAGAACAAGAATCACCATGGCAAAAGTAGCCTTTAGCAAGATGAAAAACGTACTGACCAATAAAAAGATGTCAATTGAAATATTGAAAACGAAATACCACAATGTAATATACAAGTAAATGGGAATATTCTTCAACAAGTGAATAGGTACAATTATCTCGGAACAGTAATAACATCTGATGGGAGATGCCTTGAAGATATTAGAACAAGAATCACCATGGCAAAAGTAGCCTTTAGCAAGATGAAAAACGTACTGACCAATAAAAAGATGTCAATTGAAACGAGAAAAAGAGTGTTGAGATGCTACATAGAACCCGTACTTTTATATGGATGTGAAGCTTGGACAATGAGCAGTCAGGCTGAAAAACATCTGATGGCAGTAGATACGTGGTTTCTGAGGAAAATGCAAAGAATACCATGGACAGCCAGAAAGGCCAATGAACATGTCCTTCAAGAAACAAATGAAGATCGTAAACTGATTAGAGACATTAGACATAGACAGTCACAATTTTTTGGGCATGTTATGAGAAGGAATGATTTGGAGAACTTGGTGACAACTGGTAAGATCGAGGGGAACAGACCAAGGGGAAGACCTAGAAGCAAGTACCTGGATGGCTTGGCCTTGTGGCATGGTCAAGACAGAAACACGGAGCTGATCCACGACTCTTGTGATCGAGTGAGATGGCAGAACATGACCGCCCCACGCTTACCGGCATGGCATATGATGATGATGATGATGATGATGTTACTACAATATCCAAAAGTTGTAGATCTTTTGCATTTTCCGCCATCAATAATGTGTCGTCTGCACAGCATAGACTGTACACCTACCTCATATTCCTGACCTCTCTTTGATTGCTCTCATTATTATTTCGCTATGTAGAGAGAAGAGATCTGGGGACAAAACACATGCTTGCCATATTCCTTGCTCTTCTGTATCTGTTCATAATTACCCTCTTTATTTCCCATTTTAATTGCTGCTACTTGATTCCAGTAAATATTCTTTATTATTTTGAGATCTTTCCATCAATGTTGATATCTTCCAACATTGTTATCATTTTATCATGTTTTACTTTATTAAATGTCTTGATGGGAAGCACAAATATATATCTTTCTATGTCTCTATTGATCTCTCTATTAGTGTTCATAATGTGTATATTGCTATATTTGTACCCTTTAACAAATCCATACTGTTCTTCATCAATTTTTATTTGTATTTTCTTTCTTGTTCTTCTCATGATAATTCTGTGTAGAAGCTTAGTGATATGATTTTTGAGGTTGATTCCATGCACATCCACACATTCAGTTGCTCCTGGTCTTTTTGGTAGAGCTATAAATATAGATTTCCGCATATCACAAGGTAATTATCCTCTGTTGTAAACATCATTCAACATTTTAGTTAATATTTCTCCTCCAAATTCTCCCAGTACTTCTAATTCCTAAAAGGGGATTCCATCTGGCCCAGCTGTTTTTCCTTTCTTCAAATGTTTTATAACGTTAGAATATTAGAAAAAGAGTTCTTGCATATTACATAGAAACAATGTTAGCATACAGCTGCGAATCCCTGGACAATCAGTTAACAGGCAAAAATATCCCCAGAAGCCTTGGAGATGTGGTTTAAGAAAGAAAGCTAAAATTAATTGGACAGCTAAAATAAGCAATCTGGACATTTTGAGGAAAGCTGAGTTGCAAAGACAACTTATCAGAATCAGAAAGAAGCTGTAATCATTGTTTGGCCACATTATGAGAACACAAAATCTGGAACATGTGACAACTGGAAAGATTTGAAGAAAGATAGTGGAAGACAGCATGAGAAGATTTCTTGACAGTCTTGTGTCATGCATGGGATTGGAGTCAACACACAAATTGATCCAGGCCGTTAGAGATTGCAATTTGTGGAGAGGCATGATCACCCATGCCATCTAGCAAGGCACTGGATGGTGATGATGAGAATGTTTACGTTTAACACATGATAGAATGTTGTGTGTCTAATACATATTAGAATGGGGGATGTTTAATAAATGTTATAGTGAGGTACATTTTATACATACAAGTTAGTTGTATGTCCTGTTACAGAAATTATAATCAGCCCCAGCATTTATTGGCTGTTTGTGATTTACTGAGTAATTTTAGTTTCAGTAGTCTGCCATTGCTTTCTGAAAAGCTGACTCTCTCTTATTGACATCATCAATACATCATTAAGCAATCTGCTCCCAAATCATCTGCTGCTGGTTTAGAATCCTTGACCCTGCATGTTGGGGAATTGTGAAACTCTTTTCACGAACCCCTAAACCAGAGACCAGTATACATGATAGAGTGGAGAATATATATATATATATATATATATATATATATATATATATATATATATATATATATATATATATATATATATATATATATATATATGCTAGGGTGGAGTACAAAGTACCGTAAAATCTTCAGTATATTGCACACTTTTTCATACTCTGTTTTTCTTTTCCAACTATAGTTGTGCATTATATTCATAAAATAATTTTTTTTTCATTGTCTTTGACGAGCCGTTTATTAGCCTTGATGAAGCAATAAACAAAAAATTAGTTGTATGTCCTTTTAAAGTTAGTTGCATATCCTTTACAGGGCGTTGCAGTCACTACCAGAATGTTTTGCTGTTGTGATCTCTTGGCAAGTTTACATTCAGTGCATGTCCTTTACAGGACGTCATAATCAACCTGAGCATTACTTAGCTGTTTGATTTACCAATACACTTTTTATGTTCAGTAGTTTTCCATTGCTTTCTGAATGACCGATGCTCATACTAACTAAAGTAATGCAAGGCGGTCTGCTTCCAATTCATCTGTTGCTGATTTCGAACCCTCGACTCTATGTCGGTCACTGCCTCTAGGCCACAGCGCCGACAATGAAGCAATAATCAATTAAAAATGTGAGTGATAATTCAATCAATGTGAATTCCAATTCTTGTGTAAACTTTGTAAACATTCACATGTGCAGTAATAGCATTTCATGAAATAAAATATTATCATTAAATATTTCAAACTCACTGTCATCATTTTAACTTTCAATCGTAGAATCAATTGTATTCACATTCAGTCAATGGTCCATACGATTGTGGTGGACATCACCATCTTCTTTGTCACAATCATCTTTGTCCAAACTTTTAGTCGCCACAGTATGTCACTCTTACTTAGTCAAGCAGATTGAAAATGCAGCATTTTGGAAATTCTTGATGGATGATTTATATATCGAGTTCCTGTAGTGTTGGCGTGTACATTTTCCCTCCTGCTATGGAGGTGTGACCTCCATCGTTCAGCCATGCATTCCATTTCTTTTTACCTTCATTACTAGTAAATGAGGCACCTTTATTTATGAGTTAAGGCTGCACTCTGTACTTGAGAAAGTCCATTTTACCTTCATATCTGACTACTAAATACAGCTTGCACACAATACTAATGTACGCATTATAGTTGAAATTTTACGGTATGTTTTTTACATGTTAGAATGGGGTGTGTCTTATATATGTTATGATGGTGTATGTCTTATATATGTTATGATGGTGTATGTTTCGTATATGCTGGGATGGGGTATGTTTTATATATGTTAAGATGGAGTATGTCTTGTACATGTTAGTATGGGGTATGTCTTATATATATGTTATGATGGTGTATGTTTCATATATGTTAGGATGGGGTATGTATACATGCTGTAGTGAGGTGTGTTTTATACATGTTAGGGTGAGGTATGTTTTATACGTATTAGGACAGTGGTTCTCAACCAGTGGGGAATTTCCCCCAAGAGGGGGGGGGGGGGAATTTGAGGGTTTCCGGGAGGTGGGGGGGGGGGGGGGGATTAAGACCACACATTGGCAGATTCAAAATGGCTTCAGGCACAATATCCTGGTTTTCTATTGAAGCGTTTTGTTTGATGAAGCACAATTTTCTGGCACTCTGGTGTCGTGTATTAAATGACAATTCTTTGATGTTTTACTACACTATAAAATTAATTTATGTGTGAAAGGCTATGTACAAATATGGAAGAAAATAAGGATTTTCAGTATCATAGGCATGTTAATTTGAATACACCTTTTGAGGCTGACAATTTTGGAAAGGGGTGAATTCTTCTTTCGTTCCCTGAAAATCGGGGAATGACATTCTGACAAATGGTGAAAGGATGCATAGGCCGGAAAAGGTTGGGAACCACTGTATTATGAGGTCCTTTGCACCATTGGGTGATAAAAGGCAGAAAACGAAAATATAAGAAGAATGAATTTCTCCATTGAGCTGCTGTTTTAAATCGGTGACCATGATCACATTACAAACCATCTTCCATTAGCTGAACTAGTCAGACGACTTTCATTGAGCAACAATAATTTATGCAGAAACAATGCATGTCATATTAGTTTGTAAGAATATTGCCATATTCTGAGCAGTTTTGTGAAAATTGTAACTACCAAAATATTGTTGATAGTGTTTAAATGTAGTTTATTGATATATTAAAAAATACAAACAGGCATTTCTAGGTGATGTCCACTGGTGACTACCTAAGCAGTACTGTTTCACTAAACAATGCCTACAGTTTTGGCTTGGGGTAAGGGCAGTTTGGGGGCTCTTGGCCTGTCTGGCTCTGAGCACACCAGTGTTGCAACTCCACATCAGATCCAGTCACTGGAAAGTGTGGAGATTCAGAGCATCAGCAGTGGGGAAAACCACACCTTGATCTGCTTGAAGGACGGCTCAGTTCACAGCTGTGGTGCCAGTGATTTTCAACAGTGTGGCCGTGGTGGTATTTTGACCAGATTTGGTGAGTTTACAATCCTGAATGTCTGTTTTGTTTATTTTCAGCAGTGTGGCTGTGGTGTTTTTTGACCAAATTTGATGAGTTTACATCAGGGAGCATCCTGAATGTCTGTTGTAATCACATTAACATGTTCATATAGTTAAAGTATCTTTATTTTCATGGATCTTGTTTTTGTTCATTATCTGTCCCGCAAAAAAATCTGTCATCTACTGCCTATAATACCTTGCGGTGTAGGGGGGGGGGGAGGTGTTATTGAGCCTGAGGAATAATAAAGGCTGCCTGGCTAGTGCAGTCACCACGAACTGTGCAGGTTAGGGTGTTCTTTTTGCCCTGACAGAAATAAATCCTCACCTTACAGAGGATTTGAACCTGGGTCTCCTGAAGGAGAACCCGGTGTTCTAGCCACTCAGCTAGCCACGTTGTTAATTATCAACCATTAGAAATAGTCCCATAGCAGATACACCCATTAGGGTGAGGAATGTTAGTCTTCACATATTCTAGATCATGTCATGAAGTGGAGTGACCAGTTCCCATCTCTGTCACCTTTCCTTTCCAGACAATTCCCAGAATATTCTGAAAACTGGAACCTCAACCCTACGGGTTGGTAAAAACAACCCTATCTCCCCTTGGAATAGAGTCCAGACCAATGTTTTGACAGGCAAACACACTAACCACTATACCACTGTGACTCCATTCATGACTAAAGCTGGGTTTATTGTTCCATTCAATACCTTGTAATTCAAATTTAATGTTTTGTATCTTCTGTTTTGTATCATAAAGTGTATTTGTTATATTTAGAGAAAACAAATGATTAAACTTTATTTTAAAAGCTTTAAGAATAGGGATGCCAGACCCATCAAACATTCTGTCCTTCTTGTCCTTGCCCTTCAGTGATCGACTGTTTTTTTTAAATGTTTGCTTGCTTTGAACTCAAGCATAGTCCACACACTCACTACTACAATCTAGTGCACTGGACTGATGTTTGCTTTCCCTATTACTAGTGTCCCTCGCCAATAGGCAAACCCACTCCAATTTCTGAGGTACTTGTAATTTATGTCCCAAAGTTAAGGACTAGAAGTCAACAATTTAGCCTAAATAACCGGTGTAGAGTTTTGAACCCGCTACCTCGGCAACAGCACACCGGAGGTTTAAGAGAGTGCTTTTATTCATTCACCATGCTTACCCCCAGCGATGTACTGTATATATAATGATCTTGTCAACAGTTACCTTGATAAGTTCAACCTTGTACTATCCTCCGTAATCTAGTGCAAAATAGACAGGCAGTAAGCCTTTGAAGGTAATGATATTCTGACTCAGTAAAGGGAAGGCCTTATAATGAGTCTTTGTGAGAGATAGTACTGCTTACAGTGCTGTGATTTCAGCACAGTGAATTCAACTTCAAATTGTGGTATAATGCTCTCATGTTTTGAAGAACTTGATTTCTGATGTGTCGGATACTGTTCTCAGACTGAGAAGCTATGGTGACTTGCCTCAAGCTCAGAAGTTAGTGGTTTCAAATCCCAACATGGAGATCAAAATTGCTGAATGGACAAGAATGCTCGCTCTTAAACTTCCAGTGTGCCGAAGTCGTGGGTTCAATGCCTAAAATGGTCATTTGGACTAAATTGTTGACTTCTTGACTTGGGGACATAAATTACAAGTACCTCAAAAGTCAGAGTGGGTTCGCCTGATAGAGAGGGACACTGGTAATATTAAAAGCTAATCTAAGTTGTAACATGTGTACAGACTACACTTGAGTTCAAAGCGAGTGAACAAATACAAAATTCCCACATAGGACTGGTAATTTTTACAAGAAATTTTGGTTTCGCATGTCCCCTGAATTTTTGGGTAGTGAAAACAGATAAGAATATCTTTGCTAAAGAAAAGAACAAATGCATCCATACTTCAAGAGCTGAATATTGAAGTGGGTTAGCTAATAAAGACGATAAAATAAAGAAAATTGATACATTTTGGTCACTTGAAACGTCATGAAAGTTTGGAGAGAACAATAATAGAGGAGTATATACCTGGGAAGAGAGGAAGAGGAAAGCCAAAGAGAAGATGAGTGCAGGATGTGGCGGATGATCTCTAGATGGGTGTATCAGACATGGGACATCTTGCTTGTGATCAGGCAGTTTTCCAGAGGGTTATGGCAGCGAGGTTCTGCAAAGGACATGCTACTGAATGAATGAATTAATGAAATCAGATACCTAGCTTTCCTGGATAAGGAAAAAACAGTTCACAAACTCCAAAGCACCAGTAAAGATACAAATATATGTATGCCAGAATGACACATGCTGTAAATGTTCTATTGTATATTTTGTTTTGACAGCAGCCTGTTCACCCTGCTTGTCTCATTTCCCAGCTGCCAAATGATCTTTAAAATGGGGAACACGGGTCCACCTAGTTTTCCACCCTTGTCTGAGAAGGTTAGATGCCTGATCGCCATCCCAGAGTCAGAAGGGATTATACTGTCCTTTTCTTATATTGTAAAAATTCATACCATCAATACCCTGAATTCTACTGGGTCTGTTGAAATAGAACCAGACATACCTCTATGCTGCTGCACCTCAAAATGAAAAGGATAAAAGGTGAAAGGATTCCCTTCATTACACTGGTTTTTACCCTACACGGCTTAGTCTCATTCTACATAATGGCAAGCCGTCTGCCAAGAGCATCGCACGAAGGCTCAAAACTATACACCCTCTGCAAGCTCATTTTCATTTTTAAGACACTGTACTGAATCGTTCCTGAAGCTAAATAATATTTCAAGGTAATTTGATCTAACTTGATTCTATTATGATTCAGGGCGAGTAGAAGGTTTAGATTCCCAGCATGTGATCCGGGCATCCGCGGGTGCCTCACACAGCGTTGCACTTACCCGAGCACATGAAGTATTCACATGGGGGAAAAATGACTGCGGGCAACTAGGCCGGGGAGATGTTCCTCTCGAAAATCAGGGAATACCAAAGTAAGTACGTTTGTTTCTTCTTCAGCTTCACAAAAGCCTCTATTGACTGCTGTTCTGAAAATTTTTTCTAAATTAGAGAAGCTATACTCAGTGGAAATTTGTAGTTTGCAAGTCTCTGAAGAGAACAATATTATGATTTATTTGGACAGGAAAAGAGACACACATATCTAACAACAACTCAATGTTAAAGAATAATGGTTATTAAAACAAACTTGTTCTCTGTTGGTGGATGACAAATGCAGGCGTTGAACTCTCATATGACTTCACTTTGGCATTATAAGCATCTAGAATATAGTTTTATAATATCTTTTAAAAAAAAAAAAAACTTGCCGGTCTCTGTGGCGAAGGGGTTTTGGACGCGGTTCGTAATTTCGCTTACCTGCGTTTGAAACGGATGTGCACGATTTGGCAGCTGGCAGCGTTTCGCTGGGTTTTAAAAGAATTGATATGGGAGCCGGTCGTTCAGAAAGCAATGACAATCTACTGAACGTAAATTTGCCAAGTGGTAAATTTGCCAGTAAATTTCTGCTGTTGACAGCGATGTCCTGTAAAGGATATGCAAAAAAAAAAATATATAAAAACATAGCACTATACAAGCTAATGAAGAAGGTAGAGAGCAGAATATGTATATAATAGTCGCATTAACAGCATGAATAAACAAATAAGAAACATGATCTGAAATAGCCTCTGTACATTCCCACACATATATTATTATTATTGTGGTTAGTTTCTGTTAGCTATCTGCTGTTAAATTTTCTAGAATTTAAAGAGTTAAGACATATTGAGGAGATAGGATTAGAATTATATTTGTGATGACTCAACATATGGTCCTGTATTTTGTCACCTGCTTTTACTTCTGTAGATGTCTGGTAATCATGGAGGTTGAACCCGGCACCAGAGCTGTACTTGTTAAAAGTAATAGTCAAAGACCCTTTTACATGCCTTAAAAAAGTTGCTTAAAAGTCGACTGGGTCGACTTCATTGCACCGGGTTTTTTAATCCCATATGGCTGTCGTAGTGCAGAAAGCGTCGCACAAAGCATGAAACCCGTAGCTCCAGCGATGACCCCCAGGAGTCTCCGAAAAATCGACTCGTGAACCGAAGGATGCGGCTCGGAATCGAACCCACAACGTTCGGAGCCCGGGTCAGACAGCTTGACCACTTCGCCATCGGAGATCTTCTTAAGGCACATTGGGTATATGGTGTCATGCCCATAAAAAAGTCGCTTAAAAGTCGTCAGGGTCGAATTCATTGCACTGAGTTTTATCCCATATGGCTCGGTCTCTTTCCGCAGCGCGGAAAGCGTCGCACAAAGCACGAACTCCGTAGCTCTAGCGATGACCCACAGGAGTCTCCGAAAAATTTAATTCGTGAACCGAAGGACGCGGCCGGAATCGAACCCAACAACCTTCGGAGCCTGAGTCGAACGGCTTAACCACTTCACCACAGAGACTCCCATGCCCATATTTGTATAGACCAATGGGCACTCAGTGGCTGATGTGGTCTGTATGATTTGGCCACATTTACCTCCAATGACATTTTCTGGTACCCATTTCAAAAAACAAAAATCTGTCCCAGTGCAGATTCAAACCCATGGCCAGGGGGCTGTCAGGTGAGCATCTAGCCACTACTGAAAACAAGTTCCCATAGAAAACCTGCTGTGGGTATGTGAAGTGTGGAATAAGGCCACTTGCCAAAGCAGTTGCCATGTAGGCTACATGCAAGGATTTGTTTTAAAAACCCTTGAGCCATACGAAGGATTTAACACATGCTTCATGATGTGTGAGGTGGTATTCTGAACCCTTGGTCATCCACTCCTAATTACTAATTAATTCCACCCCTGAAGCCACTGTATTGCCATTTTCATTGGACAAATAAATGTGTATGTTGCAGACTGGTGAAATCACTCGCTGTGCGCTGTGTATTGCAAGTCTCCTGTGGCAGTGATCATGCTATTGCTCTAACAAATGGTGTGTATTTCTGTGTTCGTACTGTTTTGGCACGTGGGGATCAGACTATGGAGATGATTATGTACATTTTGAGAGTTATATTGAGAAAAAATAATCTTCAGACTCCGCACAGGATGCAACAGGCTGATATACCATATGTTTAATAAATTTCAGATTGAAGATACTTATGAATGTAACTATAGAACTGGTAAAATGTTGGCTAAATATTTGTTGCAAGAGTGGCTCAACATATGCAGAACAGAACAATATTTTGAGATACACCCTTTCAATTTGAGGACAAACTCTGTGGAGATATCAACAAGCTTAAATTGACTGCTGCTTTCTTTGCATTCATTAATATAGATGTCTGAGTGTGAACGAAGAAAAAAAATATTGAGAAAAGCAAAGTAAATTGGTAAGATAAACGATGAATACAAGAACATCTTAGAAACAAAATGACAAGCTAGTCTCCTGTTTAAGAAAGTGTTGCAAGTTGATGCATTTGTTGGTTGTTCTAGGTTGTAATAATAAATCTTGGCCCCCTAGAACCCGAAAATGTTTTGAGTTGCAGCATATCTGCCTAAGTAGTCTATGTAAACTCAGCTAAGTCAAACAGTTGATACAATTGGTAACTTGTATAATATAATAATTATTTACCCAACTACTAACTGTGGCATATTTTTACAAGGCTCTCTGCAGGTTTCAATGGATATACTATATTTAACGTAATGACTTAATGCCAGTGAGAATCCAGTCACATGATCTCACATGTTCTGCATCTAGACGTAGTTCTGTTGATGTTGTATATGTGAAGACATTATTTTTCTGTGCAATTACCATTATTTCTGTTTTTCTGTTATTCACACGTTTGCTAGAATGCACTGTAAACTGGCTAGTTGGCACCTAGTTCTCTTGACAGACAATAGCTTGTTACATTGTGCTTAAAAATGGCATAACTGCAACCCATGGCGGTAGTGAATGTGACTGATGACACCAATTACCCAGGAAGGTTAACTCGGTCAACAAATGCCCACAGAAGTACAGAAGTCAGATGTGTCGACTTAACGGCGCAAGAACGCAGCTCTGCTGTAAACAGGCACAAAGCAATCACGTACGAAAAACTCTCCAGATGAACGCAAAAGAAGAAGAAGACCAATTATCGCGGTAAATGTAAATCAGTGGAAACAAGAAGGGGAATTAGTCAGCTTGACAAGAAGACAATCACAAGTGACAGACTAGATGTTGTGGCTAGAGCCTTCATTACCACACAGACATTTTTGTTCTTTGTGTTCTAAGGAAACCCCCAGCCGCCACGTCCAGTCTATCACATTTTATTGACCAACTCCTCTTGTTATTTTCGTTGATTTACTCATTGTAGTTTTACAGCTTTACTGCAGTCTTTTTTTCGTTCATTTACTCATTGTATTTTTACAGCAGTCTTACTTTCGTTCATTAACTCATTGTATTTTTTACAGCTTTACTGCAGTCCTATGTTTGTTGATTTACTCATTGTATTTTTACAGCTTTACTGCAGACTTATTTTCGTTGATTTATTCATTGTATTTTTACAGCTTTACTGCAGTCTTATTTTCGTTCATTTGCTCATTGTATTTTTACAGCCTTACTGCAATCTTATTTTCGTTGATTTACTCATTGTATTTTTACAGCTTTACTGCAGTCATACCTGTTCATGTAAACAGACGCAACACAATCATTGCCCTGTCCAGTTTAAGTAAGGAAAACATGTTCATGATTTCCCACCATGTTTTCTATCCAACAGAGGGTCTTATATTTGTCTGGGGCTCAAATTCTTATGGACAGCTGGGCCTGGGTAGGAATGCACCTTCCCATCAGAATCTTCCAGAGCTAATCTCTTGCCTGAAAGGTATTCCCGTGCAGCAGGTGACAGCTGGTGGCAATCACACATTCATACTCTCAAAGTCTGGGGCTGTCTACGGCTGGGGCAAGAATAGGTAAGACCAGTAGCGCAAGTTTTGCTACTTACCCTTGTATTTTTGCTGGAATGTTCTGTGACTCTGCTGCAGCCATTGCTTTATCTCTTCTTCTCCTCCTCCTCCTACTTCTCTTCCTGCTTAGATTTTGATTCCAGTTTTAGGCCTAGTTTGGCTAATTTCTTGAGAGCTTTCAGTTCTCTATCAGTTTGAGTGAGTTTTCTGAGAATCTTGATTGTTTTCAAAGTTGTGTTGTTACCACACATCTGTTTTCAAAGTTGTGTTGTTGCCACAAATCTGTAAAATGATCTCCAATATCTTCAGCCTGTTTTATATTTTATTGCAATACAGGTGGCTATCTGAGTTTACATTGACTTGTTCATAAATACTTGTTTGTTTCTTTAACGTTTTTCATTATATTTATCACTTGTAAATTAAGCTTCTCAACAAATTGGGCCAAAATATACAATGAAAGTAAATGGTGTTAATTTGTGACAAGTACAGAAATTTAAGTGTCTAGGCACATAGATACCATCAGATGGAAGATGCATCAAAGAAGGTAAAGAACAGTAAAAAGAGTTAGTTGCATATCCTTTACAGGGCATCGCAGTCAACTCCAGCATTTTTTGGCTGTTTGTGATTTCTTGACACGTTTACGTTCTGTAGTTTGCCATTGCTTTCTGAACGACCAGCAATCATACCATTTCATAAAAATCAATGCAAGGCGGTCTGCTACCAAATCGCCCACAACTGTGTAAAGAGCAGTAAAGGACAAGCAAACATTGCATTTTATGAAAATGATCATCTTATGTAATCACTTCCTGGCATTGGAGGTTAGAAACACAATTCTTGCATGTTACAGAGGACCAGTTCTAGCATATGGATGTGAATCCTGGACAATTAGTTAACAAGCACCCCAAAAGCAAGCAAAAAAATCCCTTGAGGCCTCAAGACAAATGGTCTTACTGAAAAATGTTGAATATTCCTTGTATGGGTAAAATGACTAACTTAAACATTTTGAAAGAGGTCAAGACACAACAACAAATTAATGAGAAATAGGCAGTCTTTAGAAAAACTAGAGCAGTGGTTCTCAACCGGTGGGGAATTCCCCCCCCCCCCCCAGGGGGAATTTTAGGGTTTCCAGGGGGGGAATGAAGACCATTTCAAGATCGCATTAATACAAGAACCGATTACTTGATATTGTTTTTCCCTTCATACTTTACAGTTATGTACATCTCATCCTTCTAAAATTCATTTTATAAAGTAAGTAGACCCACAAATCATGTTTTATGTGGATGTCTAGACTTGTTTTAGTATATGCTATTAAATTTACCTTCCATTTTTACGTATACTGTGCAGGGGTGGGGGGGGGGGGGATTTTTAGATAGGAAATATGAAAGGGGGGGGGAATGACGTTCTGAAAATATGGTGAAGGGGGGGCACGGGCCAAAAAAGGTTGAGAACCAATGAACTAGAGCACGTGAACCTAGAAAGATTTGTGGAAAGAATGATAGAAGCAGACGGCAGGAGAAGATCCTTGACAGTCTCTTATCATGCCACAGAAGAGTGTCAGCAAACCAATTGATCCATGCTGTTGGAAATTTCAAGATGTGGAGACACATGATTGCCTAAGCCAGTTGGCCAGGAGTTTGATGGTGATCATCATCATTCATAGTGAAGATATGTTGGTATCTTTTTATCCTTAGCAATTCACTTGTTGTTTGTCCATCAAGAATGATAATGACCATTTATTTCATCTCGTGGGGTTGAAAGTATGGAGCCGTGCGTTCTAAGATGGCTGATAAGGCCTATTTTGGCTCGAAATGTTCTTTGACAATGTGGACAAAGAATGCTTGACGTTTCTGGAGGAGGTTTTCTGGCAGTGGTTTTTCTGTCCAGCCTTTTCTTCACAGCTCTTGCAGTCCAGGTTGCTTCACAAGTGACTGCACCCTTGCGTAATGATGTACACCATGAATTTCTGTCTTTCGCAGCAGTCTCCCTAGTGTCAAGATGAATTCCAAAAGCTTTCAGTGAGATTTTCAGTGTGTCTTTAAAGCGTTTCCTCAGGCCGCCTTGGGAGCGTTTGCCACAACACAGCTCACAGTAAAAACTTTGTTTAGGGAGCAATTCACTCTACAGCGGGTGCATTAGTGTTGTTGATAGGGAGCTATGCTGAGGGTTTTCTTCTTCTTCTTCTTCGTTCATCCGGAGACTTTTTTCGGATGTGATTGCGCCGTGCCTGTTTACAGCAGAGCTGTGTTCTTGCGTCGTTAAGCCGACACATCTGACTTCTGTGGGCATTTGTTGACTGGGTTAACCTTCCCGGTGCTGAGGGTTCAACGTCTGCATTTGCCATCCTGCTAATTGAGGCAAAGACTGGCCACCTAATCCTCTGTGCATACTGGCCTATGAAATATGATGGCCTGTCACATCACAGACCGATGAAATATGATGGCCCTGTCACATCACAGACCTACGAAATATGATGGCCCTGTCACATCACAGACCTACAAAATATGATGGCCCTGTCACATCACAGACCTACGAAATATGATGGCCCTGTCACATAACAGACCTATGATATATGATGGCCCTGTCACATAACAGACCTACGAAATATGATGGCCCTGTCACATCACAGACCTACGATATATGATGGCCCTGTCACATCACAGACCTACGAAATATGATGGCCCTGTCACATCACAGACCTACGATATATGATGGCCCTGCCACATCACAGACCTACGATATATGATGGCCCTGTCACATAACAGACCTACGAAATATGATGGCCCTGTCACATCACAGACCTACGATATATGATGGCCCTGTCACATCACAGACCTACGATATATGATGGCCCTGTCACATAACAGACCTACTATATATGATGGCCCTGTCACATAACAGACCTACGAAATATGATGGCCCTGTCACATCACAGACCGATGAAATATGATGGCCCTGTCATATCAGAGACCTACGAAATATGATGGCCCTGTCACATCACAGACCTACGATATATGATGGCCCTGTCACATCACAGACCTACGATATATGATGGCCCTGTCACATAACAGACCTACGAAATATGATGGCCCTGTCACATCACAGACCTACAATATATGATGGCCCTGTCACATCACAGACCTACAATATATGATGGCCCTGTCATATAACAGACCTACGATATATGATGGCCCTGTCACATAACAGACCTACGATATATGATGGCCCTGTCACATCACAGACCTACGAAATATGATGGCCCTGTCACATCACAGACCTACAATATGTGATGGCCCTGTCACATCACAGACCTGCGATATATGATGGCCCTGTCACATCACTGAGCCATTGCAGGTTCCTGTTTCGGAATATTAAACAACAAAAACTCACGTTGCGTCATGCTCGTTATGTCAGGTTTATACAAGCAAACTGCATATATATGCCGCTTGCAAATAATTGTATAATTGATTGGATTTCTTTCCTTCACCGGACATGTTTAAATCTTCTAGTAATTCATCTTTGTTTCAATGGGACGTGTTTAATTTTCTAGTAAAATGCTGTTTTTTTAGTTCTCCGTATGTATTTCTATAGACTGAAATTTTTTTATTTTTTGTCTCTGCAGTTTTGGCCAACTGGGACTGAATGACACAGAAAGTAAGTCTATTGCACTATTGTCATGTTCTTCTTATAGTCCGTACTGTGTGGTGTTGGTGATAATATCTGTCCACAGACTTCTGTTTCGTGTACTGCCTAATTTCCTATAGTCCATGTCATGTGGTGCTGGTGATCATGTCGCGTCTGTAAGCCCTTCGCCACAGACACCGGCAATTCTTCTATACAATCACATTTCCGCAGCTTCAACATAAGTCCCCACTTGTCTGCTATTTGTCCATGATTCACTTCCGTACATCAGGATTGGCTCAACATAACTCCTCACTTGGACTGTTGTACTTTTACAAATTCTAAAAGATAGCTGTGAGTTTGTGTGATATGACATGTGGTTACATACTTAAAACATATTATCACTAAAGAGTTGAAATAATAATCTTAGCCTGGCATTGGCTCTTGCATACGAGTCTTATCTTTCCAATCTTTCTGGCAACACCAATAGTGGTACAAAAGCCATAATAATTGTTTCCATAGTGGTTACTGCTCTTGTCAACCATGACAGTGGTTCAGGTTCAAGTAGGGATTTTTCTCTAGGGTTGACCTAGCCAAATTTTTTTAGTTGTTTATTGTTTTAGTTGTTTGTTTTGTTTTGGCTTTTGCTCGCTTTGAACTCAAGCGTAGTGCATAGATGTGCTACTACTTCTAGTGCAGCAGACTGATTTTTGCGTGTGGATTAGCTTTCCCTATTACCAATGTCCCTCGCCATCAGGCAAACCCACCCCGACTTCAGAGGTACTTGTAATTTACATCCCCTGGTCAAAGATGAGAAGTCAACATTTTAGTCCGACTGACCGGTGATGGGGTTGAACCCGCTACCTCTAAATCAGCACACTGTTTAAGGTCGAGTGTTTTTATCCATTCAGCCATGCTGACCTCCACCTAACCTCATTAAAATGAACTCCAGACAATTTCCAGAATTCTCTGGGATTTGTCTGAGAAAGAAAGCTGACTGGGAAGGGAGCTGGCCACCCCGCCTCATGTGTCATGGCCTAGAATATAAAAAAAAAGTCTTAAAAAGTCGAGAGGATAGACTAGATTGCCCAGGGTTTTATCCCATATGGCTCGGTCTCTTTCCGCAGGGTAATCTGCAGAAAGCATTGCACAAAGCACAAACTCTGTAGCTCTGGCGGCGACCCACCAGGAGTCTCAGAGAAAAGTGCACTCAAGAACGTAGCCCGGAACCGGACCCATAACCTTCGGAGAGCGAGGCAGACGGCTTGACCACTATGCCACGGAGACTCCCGACCTAGAATATATGATGGCTTCACTTTAACTGGCCGGTGTCAAATTTTAAAAATTAACCTGGGCTGCCAGGTCAGCCCGGCTTAAAATAGGTGGCAGGAAATATCTTGGGAAGTGAAGGTGGCCAGCGCAACACAGACCACATGACCCACTGAGTGTCCACTGGTCTATACAAATGTGGGTCTGGCAACATATGTCCAATGCTCCATAGGCATGTAACAGGGAGCTTGACTTGCTGACTGAACACTTCATATCCTAGCAGCAGCATCTGCTGTAGAGCTGTCTTTACCTGTAGCTTTTACTGAAAACATTTCTGTGGAAAGTCGAAAAAAAAATGACAGACAGACAGACACAGACAGACAGACAAACAGAGAGAGAGAGAGTATGGCATATTTTGCTGCATCTCATCAGGTACATACTGCAGAAATCACACAACATTAAAGCACTAAGATGAATCCTTGAAGCTGAAATATGCAACATACACACTCACACAGTAATTTGAATTGTCTATCGTGGTAATTTAAAATTGACTATCATGTCTTTTTGTTTGCATAAAGTTGATGTTTGCAAGTGAATGGACTTAAATGATACTTCTCTTTCAGAAAGTTATAGCAAACTACTGCATGTAAAACTGCCTAGAAAACCAATCTGTGGTTGATCATAATGTTCTGCAAACAGCAACATTTTGTTTTAGTCAAATAGGGAAAATATCATGACACAGCAACATATTGTTCTAGGAAATATGGAAAATATGACACAGCAACATTTTATTTTAGGCAAATAGGAAAAATATCATGACACAGCAACATATTGTTTTAGGCAAATGGGGGAAAATATCCTGACACAGCAACATATTCAGCTAAAAAAAAATAAAAATTAACTGCAATCTTTAATTTATGCTTATTGGAACATGTAAACCATAAATCATTGTCCATGTAGGGATATATAGAAGAATAGACATTGATTAATCAGACATGTAATAAAACACATGGTTAGAGAACCAGTATGCAGTTAGCTTACAGATATTCTTTCAATCCTGTAGATTACTACCAACCACAGCAGTGCAGACCTCTTAGAAGCCAGAGGATCAAGTACATTTGTTGTGGAGACAACCATACGGCCTGTTTGACCAAGGTGAGAAAGACTAAGGACAAAATGGCAGTATATTATGTTTGTTGGGATGGAACCAGCTGTACCTGTCTGCCAACCCAGTATTTCTTCCAGGCAGGATATGTTTACATGGCCAAATGGCTGTGGGAGCAATGGGAGTGAAGAGCCTAGCATTCTGAAAATGCTTGTTGAAACGAGATAAACTGAGCCACAGACTTGACGAAACGGTGTAGTGTGACTTTATAATGATGTTACGAATTTGGAAACAAAAGGAGATCTTGAGATAAATGTGTCGCCTGGACTTTGTTGAGTTTTGTTTGAGCATGTTAACCTGCTGGAACCGTAAGGACTGTAAGTGAGGGCATATGTCAACCCTTTGTTACCGTAGCCCATAAGAGAAGCCAAAAATAGTAACACTGTAACCTACCTTGTATTCCGTTAGATTAAGGAGAGTCACCTTGAGACTGGCCTAATCCCATAGAAAACTTTGGCTGTAAAACTCAACCAATCAGGAACAAGTCTACAAAGAACCTGGCATGAGTTGTTTGATGTCTCTGCTCCATTGGGAGATGAACGACAGAAGAAGTGCATACGTCAGTCTTAAAAGTCGAGAGGATCGACTTCACTGCACCGAGTTTTATCCCATGTGGCTCAGTCTCTTTCTGCAGTACAGCCTGCCGAAAGCATCGCACAAAGCACAAACTCCGTAGCTGCAGCGACAACCCCCAGGAGTCTCCAAGAAAAATGCACCCGTGAATCGAAAGACGTGGCCCAGAATCGAACCCACATCCTTTGGAGCATGAGATAGACAGCTTGACCACTTTGCCACTAATTCGTCAGTATAGCTGGTAAACTGTAGTGATGTGTTCATGCAGCTTTACTGATTCTGTTCAAAGCAATTATATCAAAATTAAAGTGACACAACCAAGGAGTGACGTAACAAAGATGTAACATAAATGCCATTTCAGAGTGAATGTCATATACCTAAATGTATGTGTGAATGTGAATAAGTAAATGTGTGACAGATAACTGTCTAGGTTAAAAGTTAAAACAAAATACAATGAGAGTTAATAGACATATAAATCAGAGGAAGAGATAACAAAAAGATGATACAAAAGATTAAAAGTTCACATCAGCGCTTTCACATAAAGGTAAGCTGCTAAGGACACTGGTAAACAGTAGTGTTGAAAAATAGTCCAACAAAAACCTATACGGCCAAAGACTTTACTTTGGTTGTTATTTGATAGAAAATTAAGAAATAGATGTAGTGAAATCTTATGTGAACAGTAAAGACTGCAATAATATTTGAAATGTTTAAAAGGAGACTATCGACAAACAAGATAAGGTTATTCTGCTTGGACAGCTTTAACCCTTTACAGGACAGGCACTTGTCCATTTTTTAGCCCTGAACGGGCACGATTTTTTCAGGTTCGGTAAAATTTTGGGTTGCGTTAGTAAAAACATCACAAATAAGGTGTTAGTCAACCGATTTTAGTTAAATAAACAACACAATGAAGGGAAAAGCAAGCAGAATATATTACTCATGTGATTGTTCTCGGTAATCCATATATGAACACAAATATTTACGAAATACAGCATGTTGTTTGTGATTTTCCATCATCTATACGGCAATTTACAAACACATTTTCAGAATCATAATCACTTTCTTTAAAGTCCGACTCAGACTGCTAATGCAAAGTAATGCTTTTCACTAATATCTAGCTTCGATTAATAGTCAACTTCGTGCCCTTTAATGTCACTTAAATTGAACCTAGCGAAATCTCGGCTATCACTTGAAGAATCGCCGAAATCCGTTTTGAAAAACTAAGCGTAAAAACCCCGAAAACTATCAAATAAGTCCGTAAAAGTCCATTCAAATTCATAGTAAGCGTTTACAAATGGTGGCCATGTTATCAAGCTATCGGCGAAAGCGAAAGTAGCCGCCGGAAGTATCGGAAAGCCGAGAGATCACGTTTTTACAATGCATAATAGTATCGGGCGGTTTCAGACGATCTGCACGTTTAAGCGATCAGCCACAAATGGACGTTTTGCCCTGTAAAGGGTTAAACCACGAGTATAAAAGTGCTCTCTTGAACCCTTTGTTTTAGACACGGAAATTACACAGTGCCATCTCCGCATCATAGGAAGAATATTTAGTTTACTTAACAATAAGGGGAAATGTCACTTAACAAGTGGTAACACCTATTAAGTAGTTGATGTAGTGTCCCAGAGGTGCATCAAAGACCACCAGATGTCTGAGCTGTGTAGGAGACGATGTTGCCTGCTGGAGTAATTAAAGATACTGCTCATCAGGGCAGTCTCTGCAAGATCGGTTGGTGGGCAACTTGATACGATTTGATATTAAACTGCATTAAGCTATATATGTTAGCACTGGTGTTGATTCATTGCTGATGTTCTGCCATGACACCTCACATACATGACTATCCTCGTTGAATCATGGAAATGAGCTATTGAGGTTCATGACAGTGAAGCATATAAAGAAATCAAGAGAAAATATTAATTGAAGTGTCAGGCAAACACATTCATTGAAAGTTCCTTATTTAAAAGTTTACATATGAAATAAAGTGGAGTTTCTGCATGTGGTCAGTGTTTGTTAGTTACCCCTGCGGCAAAGAACCTTACACTTGTTCATCGAAGCAGATCTCATTCAGGTCTGATCCACTACAAGATGTCTGTCTGTAGTTATCATCAAGTGCCTTGCAGACTGGCTTGATCATGGTTCTCCATATCTTATAAACATTGAAAACAGTAAAAACAAAAAAGTATTGATAAATGAGATATTTTGGCTAAGTTTCATTTGGTCATATTTGCCACCATAAAAAGCTGCTTTCTTTAATATGCCAGGATAGTTGTGTTTTTACTTTCACTTTTATGAACACTGAAAATAGTAAAATAACATTTTGAGAATTGAGATATTTTGGCTAAGTACTGCTTGGTCACATTTGCCACCTTAAATAAGCTGCTTTCTATAATATGCCAGGATGGCCGAGTCTTTACTTTCGGAGCAGGCAGTTATGGACAGCTTGGTCATAACAGTAACAACAATGAGGTTTTGCCCAAACAGGTCATAGAATTGTCAGGCAGTGAAGTGACCCAGATTGCCTGTGGAAGGTAAAGGATTATGTGCTGCTGTTTTAATAATATATTTACAGAATGTGGTATGATCTTGTTGTTTATGGATCTGCAAGAGTATAGTCATCTACTCAGAATGTTGTTGTGTTGTTCTTCTTCCAATATCCCTACCCCATTCAACCTCAGAAGAGAAGTTATATTAGTGTCCATCTCCAGCCTCAGGTTAGTAATCCTGTGATTGAGTCAGCCACATGAGGGATATTAATCTGAAAGGAACTGTTGTCTATTGAGGGTAATAATGTTTTGTCATGAATTGCTATAAATCACTGACATTGCCAGACTTCATACCGTTGGAAAAGAAATACAGGGCAAGGCAATCTCGGATGTGGCAAATTTTGTTGTGAAGAATAATTTGTTTATCCCTTCTTTGTGTTTGTAAAAAATGTCCTGTTAAGCGGAATCCGTTTATCACAAATTTTCAGATATGCTGAACAATTAAACGTGTCCCAATTGTATAATTTGATCTGCTTAAGGCAAACTTTTTTCAAAAACCTAGACATTAGTACAACTGTAAATTGCCCCTCTAAAAATAGCTGGCATGTTAAAATCCATAGATAGATCTATTATAAGAAGTGGAAAATAGTGGCAAAAAGAACATGGAAATAGCAAAAGAATTTAACATTCCAAAATCAACGCTTTCAGGAATCTTAAAAAATAATGATTGGTACAGAAAAATGTTTTATGGTAGCCAAGTTGATTGTCACAGAATGAAGAACCGAAAAGCTGCGTTGTATTTAAGGATGTTGTGGAAAGAAATTTTTATTAACTCAAGTACGAGTACTAAGATACAGAGGAAAATTGCAGCTTTTTCATTTCAAAGTGTAAAAAGTGCTGTTATTCTCTATTTATGCCAGCTTTGTACATTAACACTTTTGGTGATTTACATATTTTCTGTGTCATACATCTATTGTATTGAATGCTAATTCATTATTGTATTGTACATTGTGAGTGCATTACCATATGCTTAAACTCTTATCTGGATAAGATGAATTTCTGATAAGAAGAACTATTTCTTGGGTCCCTGGTGAGTTCTCCTTATCAGGTCTGCACTGTTATAATTAATAAGTAATTCATCCACAGATAAAATATGTTGAAAATTGATGAACTGAACTTGACACACCTCCGACTGTAAAATATGTAAAATGCAAATAAATGTATTCTGCTATACATAAATTGTGAATAATCTCGGAGCTGTAAAAGCAGCCAGCATGATACCCCCACCGAGTGCTGAATGGTCTATACATATATAGATCTAGCACTATATTACTTACGATGTCTAAATGGGTCCTTTACTTACTTTACTTACATTAATATTTAAAGCTGTGATAAAATGTTCTGTTTTGTTTTATTGCTCAGGGGGCACACACTGGCTTACGTTCCAAAATATGGCAAGCTGTATGCCTTTGGGCTTGGAGGGAGTGGGCAGCTTGGGCTGTCAAATACAGAGAACAAGAACAGTCCATTTGCTCTTCCAGGGACTTTTGCTCCAGGTAGCGGCCCACTGTCATCACATTCCTCGATGCAGGTTGACAGCCAGGGTCCAGAACTCAGGGTTAGATGTATACATGCAGGTGGAGACCACTCTTTTGTTATCGCTGATGATGCAGACGTGAGTCCAGGTTTTTCTTACACCTAACGTGAATTTGAGAGAATTAATACAGTGGCGTGAAATGTGATTCATATTGAGGGAAATTAAATGTGAGACCCCGTCATCATGTAGTGAACTATGATGGTTAGTGTCCTTGCATGCTAAGACAGTGGTCTTGCAGAGGCAGAATCATATTTTCTGACCAATACAGATCTGGGATTGACCCAGCCTCATAAAAATGTGTACTGGGAATTGGGAAGGAAAGATGGAAATAAAGAAACCTGACAGCGGGCTTCCCCCCTTCCTGCACACACACATACACAACCCTTTCCGTTCCCCATCAATAATGATGATGATGATGATCAATATAGTCATGGCCTAGAATATGTGAAGTCCTAACACTTAAATGTTCCAAAGGCAGTGTTTGCCATGGGACTACCTTCACTTTGACACCAACACTACCGACACTTCACACCATGTCAGGAACAGAACTGCGAAATGTTCTCCACTTTCATTGACCTTACCAAGGCTTTTGATACAGTCAGCAGAGAAGGACTGTGGAAGATTATGGCAAAATATGGCTGTCCACAAAAGTTTGTCCAAATAGTGCGGCTATTTCATGATGGCGTGCAGGCAAGAGTACAGGAAAATGGTGAACTGTCTGAATCAGTTCCTGTCACCAATGGAGTGAAGCAAGGATGTGTCCTGGCACCAACACTGTTCAGCCTCGTGTTTTCAGCCATGTTGACGGATGCCTTCGAGAACGACGACATTGGAATAGACATCAACTACCATATGGATGGAAAGTTATTCAATCTCAGAAGGCTGAAAGCTAAAACCAAAATTAACAGCAACACTGTCAGAGAGCTCCTGTTTGCTGATGATTGCGCTCTATAAACGCCAACTCAGAGGCAGACATGCAACATAATGTTTCAGCTTTCTCACATGCCTGTGCCAATATCATCTTGGAGAAGACTGTAGTTATGGACCAGCCTGCTCCAGGGAATAATCACACTGTGCCGAATATCAAAGTGAATGATCATAGACTAAGTGTTGTGGACAAATTCACCTATCTTGGCAGCACTGTGTCACAAGCTGTCACAATTGATGACGAAGTGAATGCAAGAATCTCCAAGGCCAGTGCGGCCTTTGGCAGACTGTACAAGAATGTATGGGACAGAACTGGAATAAGCCTGCAAACAAAGCTAAAAGTCTACAAAGCAGTTGTATTATCCACACTGCTATATGCTTGTGAAACCTGGACTGTTTATCAGCGACACGCTAGGAAATGAAACCACTTCCACACAGTCTGCCTTAGGAAGCTACTGAAGATTAAATGGCAAGACAAGATTCCAGACACTGAAGTCCTAGAAAGAGCGTCCATGCCCAGTATCCACACTCTACTGATGAAGAATCAGATTCGCAGGGCTGGTCACTTGACTCGCATGCCAGATCACAGGCTCCCTAAACGAATTTTTTACAGCGAACTGCATTGTGGTAAACACTCCCAAGGTGGCCAGAGGAAACGCTTTAAAGACACTGAAAATCTCACTGAATGCTTTTGGAATTCATCATGACACCTGCGAGGCTGCAGCCAGAGACCGAAAATCGTGGCGTGCATCATTACGCAAGGGTGCAGTCATGTGTGAGGCAACCAGGACTGCAAGAGCTGTGAAGAAAAGGCAGGACAGAAAAATCACTGCAGGAAATCCTCCTCCAGAAACGTCAAGCATTCTTTGCCCACATTGTCAAAGAACATTTCGAGCCAAAATAGGCCTTATCAGCCATCTTAGAACCCACTGCTCCATACCTTCAACCCCACTGGATGAAATGAATGGTCATCATCATTCTTGATGGACAAACAACACCTTCACTTTATCCTCATATAACATGGCTTTTCCCATTTGTCTTCTAATTTAAACCCTCCCTGCCACTACACCATATCACTCAGCTATTGCAATTGCTTCTTTGATTGTTAGTGTGCCACAGTTTTTGTTCAAATATATCTATATGTTCTATCTGTTATATATTCATCAATGTTTCAGGTCCTTTGCTCTCATTGCCCAAACTGATTTCAATCTTTTACCAGTTTCTCTTCCTCATGCATTTTAATGGCCAGGGTGTTTTCACTAAACTTGTCCCTGCTCATGTTCATCTACTCCTACCTCGTCTCCCAGGAACCATGCCTACCATTACTTTTATTTCTAATCCACTGTGATGTTTAATATAGTCAAAGTCACTTGGTTTCCAAAATTATCCATTACCTATCCACTTAAGGATGATAGTTTGTGGCCCACTTTTGTTATTAAGCATAGAGGGAAAATGCTGGTGCTGGATAGGACACCCATAAGGGGGCTGCGTGGTCTGGAGATATGGTGTCCGCCTCGAGTGCTGGAGGTTCCGAGTTCAAGCCCCGGTGAGGACCGGTATTTATTTCACGTGGACTTCTAGTAATAAAATTTCCCCTGGTCTCTGAGTAGTGAGATCGGACACCCGTGTGTATTATTGCGCACGTAAAAAATCCCTTGGCAGTTGGAAATCTGAAAAGAGTAGCCTAACGGCGCTGCCCGGGCAAAATTTCGAGTTAAAAATCTACCCAAAGTATTTTAGGATCCTCGCCGGTGCTACATATTTCACGCACTGAGCTGAGTTTCTCCAGACTCAGGTTTGGAGGCGAACGGAGCACTTATGGGTTACACCCATGTGCTGTGATGTTGATCCATCGACTAAACTAAACTAAACTAACTAAACAGGACACCCATTGAGAAAACCTGATAATAGTATAACTTGATGGTCCTTTGTAATCCACAGGACCAATAAAATAGAGGGAGATTTAAAAACACAAGGAGAGAATTAGAGACATGAATAATATGGGGAGGACATAGAGGGAGAAAGAGATAGCAAAAGATAGACCAGCTTGGCATGAGTTGGTTGAGGGCCTATGCTCGGGAGGGCTGGGAGGTGGGTGGGGTGTTGGAGAACAAAAGGTAGAAAAAGAATAATATGTGGAGTTGAAGTATTAGATTGAGTTCCTTGAGTTGTCTCTGCCTTGTAGTGGCAGGATCCAGTGACCCGTCAGCAGCATAACTACTGGTAAGGTCTCTCATATTGGACAGGTCAGGGATACGGACCAGACGAACGGAGACACTTATCCTGTCTTGTCACTGGACTGGGGACAGTCGGAGGATAGGGAAAGCTATGCAGACAAAAATGCTCGTTGAAACAAGATGGACTGAGCCACAGGCTTGACGAAACAGTGTAGTGTAACTCGCTTTATGATGACGTCAGGAATTTGAAGGAAAGAAGATCTTGAGATAAATGTGTCGCCTGGACTTTGTTGAGTTTTGTGTTTGCGTAATACTCTCTTGCGTTTACCCCTTAGTACACTAATGGATCTATTATATTGTTCGGGGTACCTCTGCACATGTCTGGAGCAAAAAAAATCAAAGTAAAGATTCCCTTTCGCAAGTCTAAAGGTACAATGGGCATATATATATATATATATATATATATATATATATACATATATATAGGCCCAGGAAAGTTAACCTGGTCAACAAATGCCCGAAGTCGGATGTGTCGGCCGAAAGGCGCAAATATCACAGCTCTGCTGTAAGCATGCACAAAGCAATTACGCCCAAAACACACTCAAGATGAACACAGAAGACAATAGGCAAATAGTAGTAGACCCATATTTGTACAGCAGTCAGCACACGCTGGGTCATGTTTTCAGTACCAAGCCAGGTGCCATTAATTCCCAAGACATTTTCTGGCACCCATTTTAAGCTGGGCTATCTAGGAACCCAGGTAATTATTTTTAAATCTGTCTTGATACAGATTAGAACCCAAGACCACTGGGCTAGCAGGCAAGTGATACTAGGGGCAGCTAGCCACTACACTAACACGGCTCCCAGGTATATGGTGCCATCACCACATTTCTAGACCAAATGGCACTTAGTGAGTGATGTGTTCAGTTTTTATGGGAGTCTCCGTGGCGAAGTGGTCAAGCCGTTTGACTCAGGCTCCGAAGGTTGCGGGTTCGATTCCGGGCCGCGTCCTTCGGTTCACGGGTTAAATGTTTTGGAGACTCCTGTGGGTCGTCGCTAGAGCTACGGAGTTCGTACTTTGTGTGATGCTTTCTGCGCTGCGGAAAGAGACCGAGCCATATGGGATAAAACCCGATGCAATGAAGCCAACCCTGTCGGCTTTTAAGTTGACTTTTTTTGTGTGTGTTCAGTATCACGCCTTTACTTTCCAAGACTTGGTACCTATTTGTGTGTCTGTGTCAACCTCAGAAGCTCAGCAGTTTTAAAAATCCACCTCTGTGAGGATTTGAACACAGGATGACCAGGCTGACAGGCAAGCATGCTAGCTACTGCGCCACCTTGACTCCCAAACTGCTGGAGTGGTTAAGTATAAGAGTGAGGTGTACATTGTTGACTTCAAACCTGACCGTTAACTTTCCTTGTAGAGATGTGCCTCAGATGACTTCAGGATAGAGGACTCGACTCAACAGATCCTCACCCTGTCTCAACACATGATTGACATGTTGCGGCCTTTAAATGCCACAGACACACCTTCCCACGAACTCTCTGAGTAAGTCATTCGATGTGATTGTTACACTAGAATGTTACACCTCTGCCTGCATGCATATTTGTTACTCTAGAATGTTACATTTCTGCCAGCATTTATGTTTGTTACACTAGAATATTACATTTCTGCCAGCATTCACGTTTGTTACACTAGAATGTTACATTTCTGCCAGCATTTATGTTTGTTACACTAGAATTGTACATTCCTGCCAGCATTTATGTTTGTTACACTAGAATGTTACATTTCTGCCAGCATTTATGTTTGTTACACTAGAAGTGTACATTTCTGCCAGCATTCATGTTACACTGGAATTTTACATTTAGTATGTTTTTAAAACTAAAGCACTTAAAATCTCTATGGATTGGAACAGACAGAACAACAAAAGTTAGAGTACTTAGAGTATACATATTTCCTGTCTAAACATATGGATGTGAAATTTTGATATTTTACAAATCAGCTGCAAAGTGCCTTTAAATATAAATATTACAGAATAGTATTAAACATTCATTGGATGAAACAGAGAAGAAACAGATTAAATATATTTCAGCTAGAAGGATTTATCTTATTGATTTAGTTTATGTTGTGTGATTTCTGCAGTATGCACTTGTTGGGATGCAGAAAGATATACCTGGCAATACATTGTGCAATCTATTGTTTGTGTCTTTGTTATTCAGAAACAGATTTATCCAACACGAAGTCAATATTGAAGAGGATTGTTTTTTAAGGCAAAGAAATTTGAGGGGAAAAAAATATTTGACACGTAAAAAAGACATGAATGTTAGAAAAAGATAATTATGGAAGACTGTGCTAGGGAAGAGAAAGGAGGAAGATCACAGCGTAGATGTTTTCAAGATGTGATAGGTAATTTATGCATGGCAGCAACAGCGACATCTGGCTTATGATAGAGAGGAATTTTGACAGATTAATGAGGGCACACTTCTGTACAGGACAAGCCACTGGGTGGTGATGATGATTTAAGCTGAAGTATGCTCAGGAAGATAGATATGGGCTGGGCTCAAAGACAGTGGGTGGAGTTTCTGAGAAGGTCAAGCCTGACAAAAATCAGGTTTATTTTTGTAGCAGGCCATGCAGGTTTAAGAGGAAATGAGCAAGCTGATAGGCTTGCGAGCCAGGCTAAATGGAATGCAGGGGAGCAATAGACCGGGCCGATATAGGGAATGCTGTCAGATGGGGTGAGTGATTAAATGAATCATGAGATTACTGCTAACCTGCAATCCTGACCAGATTGCAAGAGCATCCAGGCAAAAGGGGTGAAGCCAGACAAGAGTGCTATGCAGGAGGTAAAAAGAAGTGTAGCCAACCAACACCGAACTGGTGTCGTTGACTTCCGCCTGCTGAGGGAGATACTGAGGAAGGGATCTGAGCACTTATGGACTGAATGATGTGATGTTCAGTGAGGACAATTTGGCAACTAGCTTACTTTACTATCTAGATATGTAAGTACCATTTTCATAAATAGTGAAATAGCCTTGTTAAAAGATTGCTGGGCATGCCACCCACCATGATCGTCTTTCAAAAATAATCCCTCAGGGAACAGTTGAAGGCAAGCTGAAAAGAGAAAGGCAGAAAATTCTGGAATGTGGACTTGAAAGAATGGATGTTAGATAAATATGTTAGGTTGAATGTTGATGCCTCCTTTTGACACCTATACTTGGAGTCATATTTTTAACTGTGGGGAGACATGAATGATTGCGCCAATTGGCAGGGCACAATGATGATTATTATTTAGGGAGTCAGGCATTTCCATGATGGCATATTAGCTTGAGTCTCAGACCATGGTGAAACTTTATACCTTCCATATCACAAATGGATTGAAACAAGGATGCATCCTGATTCAATACCCTTTTCGGCATAATGCGTGCTGCCATGTTGACAGACACGTTCTAAGACTGTGATATGTAGAGGTCAAAGTCTCCTGTTGAAGAGGTGGTGAGACTGCAGGTAAAAACAAAATTACACATTGAGACTAAACATTAATTTCTGTTTGCTGATGACAAAAAATATGCACAGACAAATCAGTGAGCTTACAGGAAGAAAAATAAGAATAAATACAGGGTGTTTGAAATCAAAAACAGGAAAGATAATATTAGAGGAAGATGCTATAATGAAGAGGTGGAATGAGTATATAAGAGAATTATATGAAGGAGAAAGGGAAGAATTAACAGAAGATAGTAACTTAGAAGGTCCACCTATTCTGAAAGAAGAAGTCGCTGACGCTATGAAACGTATGAAGAAAGGAAAAACAGCTGGGCCAGATGAAATCACAATAGAAGAATTAGAAGTATTGGGAGAATTTGGAGTAGATATATTAATCAAAATGTTGAATGATATTTACAGCAGTGGATATTTACCCAGTGATATGTTGAAATCTGTATTTATAGCTATACCAAAAAGTCCAGGAGCAATTGATTGTGAAGATTTTCATACAATTAACCTTATAAACCATATCACTAAGCTTCTACTCAGAATCATAATGAGAAGAACCAAAAAGAAAATAAAAATGGAAATTAGTGAAGAACAGTATGGATTTGTGGAAGGAAAGGGCACAAACAATGCAATTTATACATTACGGACACTAATAGAAAGGTCAATAGAGAAACAAAGAGACATATATTTGTGCTTCATAGATTATACTAAGGCATTTGATAAAGTAAAACATGATGAACTGATTAAAATGTTGGAAGATATCAACACTGATGGAAAAGATTTAAGAATAATAAAGAATATTTACTGGAACCAAGTAGCAGCAATTAAAATGGGAAATAAAGAGGGTAGTTACGAACAGATAAAGCTAGGAGTACGACAAGGGTGTGTCTTGTCACCAGATCTTTTCTCCCTGTATAGCGAAGTAATAATGAGAGAGATCAAAGAGATGCCAGGAATACTAGTTGGAGGTTATAATATAAATAATATACGCTATGCAGATGACACAGTATTGGTGGCAGATAATTCAACAGACCTACAACAATTATTTGACGTTGTAGTAACAGAGAGTGCAATAAAAGGACTCTCCTTGAATATCAAGAAAACAGTAACAATGGTAATATCAAAGAAAATGGTGACACCAATATGTGACATAGAAATAGAAGGGAAAATCCTTAACCAAGTTGATAATTTTAGATACCTAGGGGCATTTATAACATCAGATGGAAGATGTACAACAGAGATTAGGAGCAGAATAGGGCAGGCAAAAGCCGCATTTCATAAAATGAAGAGTATCTTATGCAATAAGTCACTATCACTGAATGTAAGAAAGAGAGTGCTGAAATGCTATGTAGAACCAGTTTTGCTGTATGGCAGTGAATCTTGGAATGTAAATGAACAAATTAAGAAGAAATTAGAAGCAACAGAGATGTGGTTCCTGAGACGAATGTTGCGAATTCCTTGGACTGCCAGAGTAACTAACGACGACTGCCTGAAACAGGCTAACGAAACTAGAACATTATATACAATAAGACAGAGACAAACAGCTTTCCTCGGTCATGTGATGAGAAGAGAGGCATTGGAGAACATCGTAACAACTGGAAAGATCGAGGGGAAGAGAGGCAGAGGTAGACCAAGAGAAGTGATGCTGGATGGATTGAGACGGTGGCATGGAGGAATATCAGCAGCAGAGTTGATCCAGAATACCTAAGACCGAGATCTATGGAGAGCCATGAACGCCAACACCAGCCGGCACGGCACTTGATGATGATGATGACATTATATTTGACATGTGGACTTAAGATCTGATGTATTCTATCTACACCAAGATCTGTGGAGATAGGTGAACGCCTGTGCCATTTGACATGGCACATGATAATGATGATAACATGTAATTGAAGAGTCACTGAGCTGTTTGTAATCATTCTGTTTACAATGTTTAAAAATATTATTTAGCAAGTAAAACAAATCATAATTATTCATTATGCATTTATTTTGTTCTAACAGTGAATTGGACAAGGTTTTCTCAAATGCTTCTTGTCTGAATGGCTCATTTTTGTTACCGTAAGTAGTCACATTTGATAGGGCTGTATGTGATGGCTAATGTAACAGTTAGTTCATTAATCTTTGTGTCAAAGTACATGCTCAATGTCTGGCCATTTTAGGAACATTATTTTCACTTTGAAGTTATGGTAATTTTTATGTTTTGAAAATATCAAAGCGTTAAAAATAGAATTGATTGAGAATACCAAGGAGTGAAATATGTGGCGATAGATGCTTACCTACTCCATTTGTCAGTACACTTTATGATGATGACCACCGTAATATCAATAAATGCCATAAGTGGACATAAAAACACCACTGCCAACCATTTACAACAATTCGTAGGCAGAAGACAGTATAGGAGAGGAAGGTTTTATTTTTGTTGGCCATATCCCTTACAGGACGTTGCAGTCAACACCAGCATTTTTCAGCTGCTGTTAATGTACTAGGCAAGTTTTACTTTCAGTAGTTTGCCATTGCTTTCTGAACGACCGGCTCACATACCCCTGTAAGTTACCAGCGCAGCATGAACTACTGCCGATTCTCGCAGCTGCTGTTTTACCCACGTGGATATATGGGATTATGAACAATGTCGTTAACCCTGTGGCCAGGGAGACCAGGAAGAGTAGCATCCTCTCAAATCACACATGACGTAAAGGAAGTCTTAAGCACAAATAAACTCTGTGAGGCTAACTGTGACTGAGAAGTGAGAAGGTGGAAGAAAATGATGACATTGAGTGATCCTTATTTTTAGATTTCCAAAGGAAATATCTGTGGATTGTTTGCACTATTTCCTTTATACTTTTTATTGTAATCATCACCACCATGCAGCAGGTACTTGCAGAACATCACTGTCACCATGGCTTCATGAAAAGATTCTTGATACTTTATAAGTTCTCCTGCCTCATATATTTTCATGCCCAAGGTGTGCTCAATGTCTGGTGTTCTTCTTCTTGCTAGTCATTCCTGCTTCTTCTTCTTATGTTATACTTTCTGTATGAGAGATAATATGTGATCCTAAATTAAGAAATTTGTTATGGAAGTTAATTCTGAAGAGGATGACATTGAATTATACTACAAAGTTAAAGTTTTATTGATTTATATTGTATTGTATGCAGAAATAAAGTATATGTAATTTATATGGATACTGTTTCGGGGGCGTTTCTGCCACCATTCCTTTCCAGAGAATTCTGAAAATTGTATGGTAGTCGCTGAATATTTCGAGGCATTATTAATTAGATGGTTGCAGACAGAAAGTCTTAACTTGGAATCTTGAGATTACCTTGAGGATAGCATGTTCCAGATTCTAATAATATCAGTGACAACCTGTTTTATGTGCCTCACACCATCAAAATCAACACAGAGAGGTCTACTTCCAAATCGCTTGTAGCTGATTTCAAACCTTGGACTTAAGGTTATGACGGGGAATTGTGGAAATGTGTGTCTCACTATCCCTTAAGCCACAGCTCTGGATTTCAAGGTCAATACCATCCCGTAAAACTATAATTTCCCAAACATAATCTGTCACAAACTGGGTCATGTATTCCAGGAACTTTTTCATGCAACTACATATAATTGGATTGATGTTACGTCAGTTTCGTTATTTTTGTTGTTGGTGGTTTAAAAATATAACACACACATTCTTATACACTCAAATGTATGTGTATGCACACATGCACACCTCAGGCTACCTCTATCTTGTGTGCTAGCTATGATTTCATGCTAAAGTTTGACCTAGAATCCCATCTGTTTTGGCTTGGCAGGAATGACGAGCACTACGGAAGCAGCAGTAGGGTACATGGCATAGACATGAATGCAGTGAGAACTTTTTTCCAGGACTTGGCTACAATTTCTAACATAGTTGCAGTGCAGTATGTAAGTATTTGTTTGTTTGATTTTACCACTGCCTGCTTCTTCTTCCCATGCCTTGACAACTGGTGAGTGTGATGATGCTTCTTCATAACTCTCATTCTCTAGTGCTGTTTGTCATATACTGACATCCTACCTTACCATGATGGAAAACTGTTCACTATCTTTTTTTCTCTACTGTTCTCTACTTCTTTTCCCATTAACCATTAACCAAAGTTGTAGCAAAATGTTCCAGCGTTTTTTTCTTCTATAATATGGAAATAGATCACTGTTATGCTATTATTATTATGCAATATGTCTTATTGCGTGTCAGGAAGATAGTGCTGAAATGTTATATAATATGTTCTACCTTGTGGCAGTGAATCATGAAACTGGAGTGAACAAATTAGGAAGAGCTTGAAGGCAACATAGAGGTAGTTTCTGTGACATAAATTGCAAATACCCTTGACTGCTGGAGTAACTAACAACAAATGCATAGAAAAGACTAATTAAAGTAGAACATTATATACAGATATAAGAAAGAGGCAGTGTTCTTTGGTTGTGTAATTAGAAGAGAGGCTTTGGAAAATACCATGATGACAGGAAAGATCAGTAATAGAATTGATCTAAAAGACCAAAGACTGAGATCTGTGGACATGCCTACACACTTACACAATTTGGCAGGACATATGATGATATGGCCAAAGAATGTTGACTACTTTTCTTCTCACGATTGCATCTATGATGATTAAGAACGATGTTTCTCTCTACACCCTTACATATAAAGATGTTTTTATCTGCATCCTTAGATCAAAAACCAAAATTGAAAGCTGGTTGTCTCTACATAGTTCGATCAGCACTGTCTTGGAAAGCTGTTTCTGCCTACATCCTTAGTTCCTACATCCTGCCTACATCCTTAGTTCACAAGCTGACATTGAAAGATGTTTCTTTCTACATCCTTAGATTACAAGCTGACATTGAAAGATGTTTCTGTCTACATCCTTAGATTACAAGCTCCCGGGAAGGTTAACCCGGTCAACAAATGCTCGCAGAAGTCGGATGTGTCGGCCTAACGGCGCAAGAACGCAGCTCTGCTGTAAACAGGCACAACGCAATCACGTCCGAAAAAAACTCCGGATGAAAGAAGAAGAAGAAGATTACAAGCTGACATTGAAAGATGTTTTTCTCTACATCCTTAGATCAAAAGCTGACATTGAAAGATGTTTCTCTCTACATCCTTAGATCAGAAGCTGACATTGAAAGATGTTTCTCTCTACATCCTTAGATCAAAAGCTTACATTTGAAGATGTTTCTCTCTACATCCCTAGATCAAAAGCTTAAATTTGAAGATGTTTCTCACTACATCCTTAGATAAAAAGCTTACATTTAAAGATGTTTCTCACTACATCCTTAGATCAGCATTGACATTGAGCAGCACTTAATCCCAATGTTGCCAGTCTCTCCTCCGGATGTTGAAGCCCTGCGCCTGTACCTCATGTTGCCAGAGTGTCACCTGTTTGACCAGCCCAAGCTGTACAATTCTATCATATGCCCATTTGCCAAGAACTTCCTGTCTCTGGACAAAGTGGCCCAGAAAGTGTTTGGTAAGCATTTTTCTACTTACTTTAATTGCCAGAATCAGCCAGTATAAAGGTTAGGTAATCAATCCTATGGCAGTTTTTGTTCAAGATTCGTGAAGTGATAGGGTTTCACATCTACTTCATCACAGTATTATGAGATGTAATTGCCAGCTCCCTTCCACATTATATTTTACAGTGAAGTCTGGTTTCTCTTATATGAGTTTGAGGAACTCAGAGCTGTGCTGTAGTATTAAATACAATCTTTTGAGATTTAGGACTGAACCCAAACTACTTCAGTGGTGAGCCAGTGCACTAGCCACAGCAGATCCTGGTACCTATCAGAGAAATTAGTATAAAAGGTTAAAGGTGAAGAGAGGATCAATTTTATTGCATCAGGTTTGACATTTGTAGCTTAGGGTTGGTATGAATATGCTATTTATTATCTGTCGTTTTACAGACATAGGTATCATCCCTGTCTGTTGACTGTGAAAAAGTATCAGTAAAGCAAAAGATGATGGCTCTGGATAAGTCATACAGTGAGAAAACCTGAGAAGAATTTAACTAGGAAGACCTTTGTCTGGAATTCACAGGTCAAAGAAATAAAGGAAGACCTAAGAACATGAAGATGAGAAGTAGAGTCAGAAATGAATAACGTGGCGAGGAGATGGACGGAGCAGCTTGGGATAGCTAAGGATAGAATGGCCTGGAGGGAGTTGGTTAAGGGTCTTTGCCCCGAGGGTCATAAAGGGCTAAAGGAGAAAAAGTGCATGCTATTATGAATTGAGGTTGACAGTTTTCTTCCTCATTGTATCCCCTTCTTCAGCTCAGAGGAGAGTCAGATGTGTTTTTAACACATTACTAACAGGTGCCATTATAATCAGCACAATTATATTATTCTATGTGGCAGTACTCTTTTAAAATGGTTCATGTAGTTAGCAAATGTAGTTTTAAAAAGCTGAACATGCTCATATCTAATCCAGCTTTTAAAGATGATATAGAGATCCATCCATCCATCATGTGCCATGCCGGTAAGCGTGGGCGGTCATGTTCTGCCATCTCACTCGATCACCAGAGTCATGGATCAGCTCCGTGTTTCTGTCTCGACCATGCCACAAGGCCAAGCCATCCAGGTACTTGCTTCTAGGTCTTCCCCTTGGTCTGTTCCCCTCGATCTTACCAGTTGTCACCAAATTCTCCAATCCATTTCTTCTCATAACATGCCCAAAGAATTTTGACTGTCTACGTCTAATTTCTCTAATCAATTTACGATCTTCATTTGTTTCTTGAAGGACTTGTTCATTGGTCTTTCTGGCTGTCCATGGTATTCTTTGCATTTTCCTCAGAAACCACATCTCTACAGCCATCAGATGTTTTTCAGCCTGACTGCTCATTGTCCACGCTTCACATCCATATACAAGTACAGGTTCTATGTAGCATCTCAACACTCTTTTTCTCGTTTCAATTGACATCTTTTTATTGGTCAATATGTTTTTCATCTTGCTAAAGGCTACTTTTGCCATGGCGTTTCTTGTTCTAATCTCTTCAAGGCATCTCCCATCAGATGTTATTACTGTTCCGAGATAATTGTACCTATTCACTTGTTGAAGAATATTCCCATTTACTTGTATATTACACTGTGGTATTTCGTTCTTCCTAGTGACGACCATAATCTGTGTCTTTTTACAATTTAATTCTAACCCTAGTTGTTCACTGTGTGTAACAATCGCATCTACTAAATTTTGCAGGTCCTGTTCATTGTCTGCAATCAAGACTGTATCATCTGCATATCTAATGTTATTGATACATTTTATGTACACATTTTTCTCCATGTTTAACATTTTTATGAGACTGCTCATGACAAGTGTCAGTGTATGTGTGTGAGTAAAGTGTGGGAGTTTGTTCATACTAGTTTCAATACTAACGTGAGACATTTTGTATGTGTCTAGATGTGAGGAAGTGTGAGTGTATGTGGAGGATGTGTGTGAGTGTGGGGATATGTGTGGGTGGGGGTTGTGTGGGTGTGGGTATGCGTTTGGATGGGTTGGGGTGTGTGGGTTTTGGTGGGTAGTGGTATTTGTGGGTGTTGGTGGGATGTGTGGATGGATGTGTGGGGGTGAAAGTAGGGGTGTTGGAATGGGTGTGGGGGATGTGTGTATGGGTGGAGGATATGTGTATGGGACGGATGCGGGGGATGTGTGTTTATGTGGGTGGAGATGTGTGGATGGTTTGAGGAAGTATGTGTGGGAGGCGGGGTTGTGTGGGTAGGGGATTGTGTTGGGTGGATTGGGGATGCAAGGGCGGGTAGGGAGAAGTGTATGGTGTGTGGGTTTGAGATATGCGTGCGGTGTGTTGGTGGGGGATGTGTGAATGATGTGTGGGTGGAGGGTATGTTTGTGGTGGTATGGGTGGAGGATAGTGTGTGGTGTGGGGGATGTGTGTGATGGGTGCGGGGAATGTGCGTATGGGTGGGGTGTATGTGTGGGTGAGTAGGGGATTGTGGTGGTTGGGGGAAGTATGTAGTGTGTGGGTGGGAGATGTGTGTGTGTGGATGGGGAATGTGTGGGTGGGGGTGTGTGAGTGGCTTAGGGATGTGTAGGTGGGTGAGGGAGTTGTATGTGTTGGGGTGGGATGTGTAAGTGGGTGGAGGGTGTGTGTGGGTAGGGGTATTGTGATCGAGAGATGTTTGGTTGGGGTGGGTGTGTGGGGGTGCGTAGTGGAGGATGTTTGCGTGAGTGAGTGTCTGTTGGTGGACGGGTAGGGACTGCGTGTGTGGGTGGGGAGAGGTGTGTGGTGTGTTGGTTGGGGATATTGTGTGGGTGAGGTATGTGTGTGTGGGTGGGGGATTTTTGTGGTGTGTGAGTGGGGGTATGTGGGGTGGATGGGTAAGGGTATCTGTGTGGGTGTGGGTGGGAATATTGTGTGGTATCTGGGTGGGGGATATGTGTGTGGTGTGTAAGTGGGGATGTGTTGGTGAGGGATGTGTGGTGCGTGGGTTGGGAATAGTGCGTGGTAGGGGGTGTATGTGATGTGCGGGTGGGGGATTGTGTGGTGGGGGATTAGGTTATGGCATGTGTGGGTGGGTGGAAGTTGTATGTGTGGGTGGTGGGGTGTGTGTGAGTGGATTGGGGATGTATGGGTGGTTAGGGAGATGTGTGTGTGTGTGTGTGGGGGGGGGGGACATGTTATTTGGTGGGGATGTGTGTGTATGGTTTGGGGATGTGTGAGTGGATGTGCGATGTGTGGGTTGGTGGGGGATTGTGTGCATGGGTGGGGAATATGTTGTCGATAAAGATGTAGCTGGGGGATGGGTGGTTTGAGGTGTGGGTGGGGAGAGGATGTGTGGGTTAGGATGTGTATGTGGATGGGCGTGGGATGTGTGGGTTGGTGGGGGAATGTTTGTGGGTGGCGAGTGTGTTTTGGTTGGGGGATCAGGTGAGGGCAGTGTGTGCGGGTGGGGGATGTTCGGGAGGGGGATGGGTCGGTTGGTGGGGTATGTATGTGTCCCTTGGTGTGCGTGTTTGTGGGTAGGTGGGGTGTGTATGTGTCCCTTGGTGCGCGTGTGTGTGGGTAGGTGGGCGTGTTGTGTGGGTGGGGTGATGTATGGGTAGGTGGGAGATGGGCCTCATAACATGGTAATTAGCCTTGTTTATGTTTACAACATTCATTTCACAATGTTTATTTTTCTTCCTATGTAAATGTATAATGCTCTTGATGAACGAAAGACGAGTGATTGGAAGGGCCGAATGTAAGACGGGCCTGCGCGCCCAATTTGTGACCCTAATAAAGTTGATTTGATTTGATTTGATTTGATGCATCGTCCCCCAATGTTGATTCCTTCCATATCTTCAATATTTCTGAAAATACGTTCACGGTACAGGGAAAACAGATCTGGAGACATTACACATCCCTGTCTCACACCTCTCTTAATAGGTTGATATTGGCTTACTTCATTATCAACTCTTATGGCAGCTTGTTGTTTCCAATATATGTTTTTTACAAGTCTAAGATCTTTTCCATCAATTTGTAGATCTTCAAGCATCCTTATCATGTTGACATGTCTCACTTTATCGAAAGCCTTTGTGTAGTCAATAAAGCAAAGGTGTAGATCTTTGTTTACTTCTATAGAACGTTCGATTATGGTTCTCAGTATATACACAGCATTTACTGTACCCTTGCCTTCTACAAACCCACATTGTTCTTCTCCTATTTCAGGTTGTATTTTCCTCCTAACTCTTTGCATGATAATTCTTAGCAAAATCTTCGTGATGTGACTCATTATACTAATTGTTCGATGTTGATCACATTCCAAGGCTCCTGATTTCTTTGGGATTGCAATAAATACAGAATTACATAACTCCTGAGGTATATTTCCAGTATCATATATTGTATTAAGCAGACTGGTAACTTTATCTATTCCATATTCTTCTAAAGCATTAATCATTTCTGTTGTGACGCTGTCTGAACCGGGGGTCTTGCCAGATTTCATATGGTTAAGAGCATTCTGAACCTCCATCTTCAAAATTGCTGGTCCTTCATTATTATTTTGAACATCATACTGTTCGTCTCTGTTATCGTCATAAAGGTTTTTCACGTAATCTGACCATTACATGTAAGATCTGATCTTTTTCTATTATGACTCTTCCATCTTTTGTCTTTAGGCAGCCTGCTGATGTACGTGTTCTTTGATTAGTAAGCTCCTGAATTCTTTTGTGCATTAGTTTCGCATTGTTACTGTTGTGTTGTTTTTCAATTTCTCTGCAATTTTTCTCAAGCCATGTTTCTTTTGCCTCCTTACATAAGGTTCTGACTTTTCTGTGAATTTCTTCATATTTGGCAGGATTATTTTTGTTCTGTCTTCTTGTTTCCATTAGTTGTAAAATTTCTTCAGTCATCCATGTCTTACGGCCCACTTTCTTTACTTTTGGAATAGTTTTTTCTGCTGCACAAGATTGAATTCTTCATCATTTCCCATTGATCATCTACATCTTGAAATAGGATCTCTAGATCAGACAATATATCAAATTTGTTCTTTACTTCTATGTTAAAATTGTCTTGTATTTCTTTGTCAGTTTTCAATTTGCACAAGTCATATTTAGGGTTTCCTGCTGTATACTTGACTTTCTTTAACTTTACCCTCAATGTGCCTGTAATTAATCTGTGATCACTGTAACAGTCTGCATTTGGAACTGTTTTTACGACTGTTAACGCATTTCGAAACCTTTTGCTAATCAGGATGTAATCTATCTGGTTTTTAATCCTGCTGTCTGGACTCCTCCATGTCCATAATCATAGAGATATCACCTTACAATTGATTGTGACAGTGACATTTTGTTTATTGTATTTAAATTTTCTCTTCAAAAATATCTTATCAAACTGTGTACTGTTTACTGTGGCAACCAACTCAAAGCTCACAAAAACCATTTAAATGCCTCACTGAACTGCTGTAAAGACTAGTAAATTGTTTTTTAAAAAATATGTCAAACATTGACAAAGGCGGTCATAACATGTGGGACAGTGAATCAAAATTATTATAATATACAGTTGAAATTTCGAAATGTTTTGTATTTTAATTTTAAATAAAATTTAAAAAAAAATGAAATTGAAGTGGCTAAATAATTTAAAACAGGTGATTATGTTAGTTTATGTAACTATTAATGTATCTGTAATAACATGTCAGTGATGGTCAAATATGTTGATAGATATGTTTTTCTCACTTCAGTTGTTTTGAATGTATCATGACCTGTAGTTTTCTCATATTTTACAGATTATTGGTGGCCATCTAACCAGCCGTCCTTCTTCAACCGATTAGTTGTGGTAAGTGCCAGCTGGTCATTTGCATTGTTAGACTTGTCAAATCTATTGTCTTGTCAGATCTATTGTCTTATCAGATCCATTGTCTTTTTAGATCCATTGATGTATCAGAGCCATTGTCTTATCAGATCCATTGTCTTTTTTAGATCCATTGTCTGATTGGATCCATTGTCTTGTCAGATCCATTGTCTTGTATATGACAGATTATTGGTGGCCATCTAACCAGCTGTCTATCCTCTTTCAATCGATTAGTTGTGGTAAGGGTCAGCAGTTCATTTACATTGTTTTGTCATTTCCATTGTCCAAAAAGTGAAAATAAAAAACAAGAAGTATGGGTAATGAAACAATAGAATGGAAGAGGTGAATATGAAAACATGGGAAATCAATACAGGCCAAATTGAACATTTGGATAGAGCCTTCATCAGCATGCAAACATGCATCTGTATCTGGGAATCACATTTGACAGGAGCCTGTCCTTCAAGGATCATGTGGAGACGGTTGTGACAAGATCTCAAAAGGGACTCGACGCACTTAAAACTATGGCTGCAATGGACATAGAGCAGAGAATGCTTTTCAGACTATACCAGCATTTGATCCTCTCGGCGATTGATTATGGATTAGGACTGCTCACTGTCTCAAAGAGTCAGCTGGTGAAATTGGAGTGCATACAGAACGAGGCTATGCGGGTCATTCTGGGATGCACCAGAGACACCCCAGTGGTGTGTATGCGGTACATCCTTGGTTTGCCGACTGTTGCTGGTAGGCTCAAGGTGATGCAGGCGAAGGCATACCTCAGAGTAGCTGCAGACACAGATCACCCATTGCATGAGGCGCTGGACGCAGTTAAGGGCCAGCGACTGATAAGAGGGAAATCATGGATGGCTTAGGTGGAGGATACGATCAGACAGGTGTGCCCCTTGGAGAACATTAGGCGAGGAGAGGAGTGGGTCAGAGTGGCTGCGGAGCAGTCAGACTTGTGCAGAGTTATAATCACATTGAGCCGGGAGTGCAGGGAGTGGCCAGCAGGGGCCACAGAAGTGGAAATCCAGCAACTAATTCAGGATAATGTTCGCCCGGGTGATGTGATTATCTACACAGATGGTTCGGTTTTGAGAGGTAGTAGAAGTGCCCGAGGTTTCTTGGCAAAGGCTAATGGTCAATGTTTGGTGCAGGAGAACTTGGCGTATGATACCACAACATCTAGCTTAAGAATGGAGGTGGAGGCAGTTAGTGCAGCTTACCGCTGGATGGAGAATATGATACACATACACATCGTGATTGTAACTGACTCAGAAAGCATGCTGAGTAGGGTGAGGACAGGCAAGCTTCGTGCCGAGTGGCTTGCTTCGCTTCAGAAGTCACGGGTGGCAAGCATCGTCTGGATCTTTTCAATGAACAGGCAGACAGATTGGCTGGCTCTGCAAAACTTGGTGGAGTATTGATGCATGATAAGGCAGATGTGGTTGCGGCCTTGTGGGAGCACGTGTACACCACAGAGGAGCAAATGGATCACCATGGTCTGGCAAGAATGTGACAGCGAGGAGTGACAAGGGGATCTGGCTGATGCTCGACGCTTAGAGGAAAGGTAAGACACACATATAATCAGATTGCTACTGGTACTATTGAGGTTGGAACTCTTCGCTGGCTTCTGAGGATGGGGACGGAGAGCTTATGGGAATGCCCCGAATGCTGTGATGTCAGTTCTTAAATCAATCAATCAATCAATCAATCAGCATGCAAACAATAAACACATATTGATATAACTACATAAACAAACATACAAGAGTTACTTTTTTTGCATATCCTTTTTACAGGACATTGCAGTCAACACCAGCATTTTTCAGCTGCTGTTGATGTCTTGGCAAGTTTTACGTTAAGTAGCATGCCATTGCTTTCTGAATGACCGGCTCACATACCGTGCCAAATCTTGTGTAGCTGTTTCTAACATGGGTATATGGGATTTCGAACAGTGTCCTTAACCTCTTCGCCAGAAGAGTTGCTTAGCTGATGTTAATTCTGTTTGGCTGTCATCAGTACAGTTGTGTACTATGTGCTGGATGTACTTGGGACATACGTTCATAACCGTAATAATCCATAAGGGATGATAAAGTGAAAATAAAAAAAACAAGTATGGGTAATGAAACAATAGGATGGAACAGGTGAATATGAAAATGTGGGAAATTAATACAAGTCCACGTAAATAGTATGGAATATGATGTTTATGTTGTCAGCTAAATACTCTTGTTTCTCATTGTTTTGCTCATTGGAAAATATTTTAGTAGAAAAGTTACATTTTGTATGTTTGCTAAGCTGCCTTGTCTACAGCATAACCGGGGTAGTATTTACCTCAACTTTCAATACCATAAGTGCCGTGTTACTGGAACCCATAAGGGAAGCACAGAATAGTTACATTGTAACCTACCTTGTATGTCCTAAGAGGCAAGTAAGGAGGATTGATGTGAGGCTGACCACCTCATCCTGTAAACTCCAAAATCCAACCACCCATGAACAAGGGCTTGGTGTGAGGTGGTTGAGGGCCTATGCTCTGTAGGGAGATACAAGTCAGAAGAAGTGGTATTTTTCTCACCTAGCCACTTTTGTAACTCTGGATAAAAAAAAGTAACAGTCGTTTTCCAAGTGCTATTAACCACTTTTGTAACTCTCGATAAAAAAAGTAAAAATTGTTTTCTAAGTGCTATTAACCCATTTGAGGGGCTGAGGAAAAGACATGAAACAAACCACACAGAAAACTACTAATGTAACATGATTTGTAAGACATTTTCACTGTTTCTGTTTGCATATTTCAGATTTATAAACAGTGTATTGAGTATCTACTACAGTTGCCAGACACAACTAATCCATTAGAGGTAACTTGTCAGAGTCTGTTGTTTAATCAGAAGCTGTAGTGTGTAGCAAAATCTGTTTGATCAAAATTATATAAGGAAGACAAACATAATAATTGACAAGGAGGTCAGTATGGCCGATGAATAAGAGCACTCGCTCTTAACCTTCCTGTGTGCTGATGGCGAGGTAGCTGATTCAGTCAATACACTAGTCAGTTGGATTAGAAGTGGCACATATATCAGTTGAAGGAACATAGCCAGGTAATGTCTTGTCACATTTCCAGTTTAATCCACAACACATACAGACTTAACATTCATCTCTCAATGATCCATAGCCTTGTCATTAAGGTGGCTCATTGGACAGACTCATTATTAGTGAGACACACAGGAACAGACATGTGAATAACAACATTAATCAGGTCACATCTGGTTCATACATCAGCAAATTAATCTCTGTGGCAAAGTGCTCAAGCTGCCTGCGTTGTGCTCCGAAGATAGTGGGTTCATTTTCGGGCTCCGTCATTAGGTTCGCCAGTTCAATTTTTTCTGAGATCCCCTGGGGGTCATCACTGGAGCTACGGTGGTCAAGCTGCTTACCATTTGCTCTGAAGATATTGGGTTCAATTTTGGGCTCCGTCATTTGGTTAGCAAGTGCAGTTTTTTCTGAGACCTCTGGGGATCATTGCTGAAGCTACAGAGTTAATTCTCGGTGCCACTCTTTGGCCAACGCTCTGCTGAAAGAGACCGAGCTACATCGGACAAAACCTGGTGCAATGAAGTAATCTTCTTGCCTTTAAACTGCCTTCTTTAATGATGTAGTTGCATCCAGAGATGGACATTTCAGTGGATCTGTCCCGTGAATGGATAGTAATGAAAGATCTCATCTCTTCTCATCTCATCTCATCTCATCATGTTCCTCTTGTACCTTGCAGCGTCGAGGTGAAGTATGAACAGTGGGAGAGTGCCCGCTTATGGGCTTAATGTATCTATATTATTAACCTTGCCGGGTCTATATCAGGGTCAGTCCATTTATACTTCTTGGTTTTTCTATGAGCAGTATGAAGATCCCCTGCTGGCTTGCTAGACCAGTCGCAGGTTTAGGACACAAATCTGACCACAAGGAGTCCATCCCCTATGGCGCGCCATAGCCCCGTTAGCCCATGACCTCGCAGTCATGGTTTCCTGGTCTACACCACGTGGAGGGTGGGGTTGACTTGTGTAGTCTGCAGGTCATCGGCAGGCTACTAATTTTCACATTTCACCCTTCCTGGAAGAGGCTAGCTGATCCTAACCCTGCTGGCTGCAGGGCCAGGCACAGTCCACGTAACGAAAGATAAGGTTGACAATTGGTATTTTTTAGAAAAAGATGTTAAGACTGCTATAGTACTGCATCACACTATTTCATCCCACATCATTTTAGTTGGTATTCCTTTCTCAGTTAATTTAGATAATTTAGATGTCATACCAGAAACATGTGGCATCAAATTATTGTAGTAATTTATCAGGCCTATCATGTATCTGAACACTTTCTTGGTAGAAGTAGTCTTATTGTTGCAAATTTTGGATGTAATTTTCTCTTTTATTTTAGGTATGAAATGTTGTGTCCCAAAAAGCTGTTTCATTGTCTCCTATTTTGACTTTTGAAGATTCCACATTTATGTCGAAATTGTTGAACATTTACTGTCGGCTGCTTACAATAGGTAGTATGTTTCTTACCTAGTTACTTTTGTAACTCGTGGCCAAAAAAAGTAAGTTGTCTTCCAAGCGCTATTAACTAAGGAGCTAAGGAAAAGACTTTAAACAAACCAAACAGAAAACTACTAATATAACTGATCTGAGAACTTTGTGTTTGACCTTAGCTGCTCCAGTTTATGCTACAAGAGGAATGGCACAGTAAATATGGAATGAACCAATTTCTTCTACACTTGAGTGACCTCACAATGTTTTTTGATCACTCCATGTATCTTCTTTTGTTGTTTTTTTTCCCCAGGTAAATAAACGGCATGCAGGTCTCTTCACATCCATGGAAATGCTGCAGAAACTGAACCAGGTACAGTGACTTGGCTGTTGTTATAAAGTTTCCTACAATCATCCTGCAGTCTGAAAGCATCCAGTTGGTACAAACTCTTAAAGCCTCAGTGAAAAACTGCTTTTCAAAAAGACCTCATGTCTTGATATTTGTCCATCAACATGTTTTCCTCCACTACAGCTTTCAACAAAAAGTTATGACATTTTGTATACATACGTACACATTTGCATATGAATATTGCTACTGCATCATGATCATATAGCAAGTCCTCTACAGAACATGGGTCTCATCACAGCCCTCTCTGGAGAGATTCTTGCTCCTTCGCCTGTTCCCCTGCTTCATGCAGTTTTCATGCCAACTGTGTCTGTAATGTCCTGTGTCCACCTTTGTGCAGATCGGCCCTACCTATTCTTTCAAGAACCATGCCTTTCATTACTGTTCTCTCTAAACCAGCGTGATGTTTAATATGTTGCTACTCATTACATAATAATCATTTTGTATTGGAACAATGCAATCATTGCATTTTCAATATACACAGTTCTAAGCTTTTATTGTCTGAACAAGCTGTGTTTGTTCTCAAAGTGAAACAGTGTGTTTGGTTAGTTTCTAATGTAAGTAGCATGATTTATTCTGACTGCCTTTGTCAGATAATATTTTCAAATGTGGCAATCTTTAGTATTTGTGATGCTGAAGTTAGCACTGTTCGAATGAAATTATATGTTAGAATTATAATAAGTTGATAATATAAAAGACTGGCGCTTTAGTAAACAGTTTCTTTGCTCCTTCCCTTAAAAATATATAAAACCATCTCAGGCCCCTATAAATGTCATACCACATTGAGGGGGGAGGAGTGTGTGTGAGAGAGAGAATCACACACACCTCCCTATTGTGAACTGTAGAATTAAATAACCTGATTATTCCCTACCACACATTGTGCCAAAGTTGAGAAATAAAATATATCCAGAACATTGTTATCTTTGCATTGATTGACAGCTAAACAATTAATCTCCAGCTGTTTCTCATCCCATCTTTTGATGTTAACTTCCCATCTACATTTTTGTCTCCCTGTTGCTTGCCTTTGACCTTTTCTTGGTCATATTTTACATACTCTTTTACAGCTGCTATGGAAAGCTTCTATACCTGTAAGTCTTTCCAAGTGTCAGAGTTTTGACTATCTGAATAATATCTGACTGGTTTTGAGTTACTGTACTTAAGATGGCCAAAGTCTATATTGCGTGTGAAGTGTTGTCAAGTGTTAAACCATCTATATACTTCTTCTTCTGCCTTTAATCTCCCAAGGGAGTATATGCCTACAACCAACTCTGTGATGACTTGTTCATGATTGGCTTTATTTTGCAGCTTGTGTTCTCATGCCATCCCACCTTAGTCATGTCTTATAATATGCATGTAGGTCACAATGTTATTATTCTTTGGCTTCCCTTATGGGTCATGGTAAATTATGGACACTATATACTCAGTCAATCAGGTGACATCTCCACAATGAAGGTTGGCAGCAATGGATCCCCAACACTGTCTGTTTCTTGCCTTAATTGTGCATTCTGTCAGGCTGCTGTTCGTCCATCTCTTGATGTTAATGTTATCTTCCCACTTGTATCGTTAACTCTGTATACTAAGTGATGGTATATGAGGTGGGATTATGGCTGCCTTCCTCACTGGTTTCCTCGCAAGAATGATTTCTGTTACTTATTTTATGCAGCTAGAAAATTTCACCATTAAGGGGGATTTGTCTCTGGACTATTATTAATCTAATTCCTAATGCCTCCACAACAAATGTTCTCCAATTCACCCACTGCAACATTTTTCTAACTCTTATACTGCAACAGTTCCCTAACTCTTACACAACAGTTCTCTAACTCCTAGACTACAACAGTTCCCTAACTTTTACACAACAGTTCTCTAATTCCTACACTACAACAGTTTCCTAACTCTTACACAACAGTTTTCTAGCTCCTCCATTACATCAGTTCGCTAATTCTTTCTTTGCAACATTTCCCTAACTCCTACACTATAACAATTCCCTAACTCCTACACTACAACAATTCCCTAACTCCTACACTACAACAATTCCTTAACTCCTACATTACAACAATTCCCTAACTCCTACACTACAACAATTCCCTAACTCCTACACTACAACAATTCCCTAACTCCTACACTACAACAATTCCCTATCTCCTACACTACAACAATTCCCTAACTCCTACACTACAACAATTCCCTAACTCCTACACTACAACAATTCCCTAACTCCTACACCACAACAATTCCCTAACTCCTACACTACAACAATTCTCTAACTCCTACACCACAACAATTCCCTAACTCCTACATTACAGCAATTCCTTAACTCCTACACCACAACAATTCCCTAACTCCTACACTACAACAATTCCCTAACTTCTACACTACAACAATTCCCTAATGTCTACACTTATCAAGTGTCATGCTGATAGGCGCGGACAGTCATGGTTCGCCATCTCACACAATCACCAGTCTTGAATCTGGTCTGTATTCTTGTCACTTTATTATGCCATCCAGATATTTATTTCTCTTCCTTCCCCATCCTCTATTCCCATCAGTCTTACTAGTTGTCACTAAGTTTTCCAGTTTATTTCCCCTCATAATGTGCCCGAAAAAATCTTCTATGCCTAATTTCTCGACCCAGTTTACGGTTTTCATTTGTTTCTTTGTAGGACATGCTCATTGGATTTTCTGCCTGCCCGTGGCATTCTTTACAGTTTCATTGTTATCACATTGCCGCTGTCTTAAGATGGTTCTCAGCTTGTCTGCCCATTGTCCATGTTTCACATCCATATAACAGTATAAATATGTACACTACAACACTTCTTATGCTTGTGCTATTAATGACATGCTTTTAGGTGAATGAAGCAAACAACCAGATAATACCCTACCACAAGTTTTATGTGCCAGAACTGAAAGATAAAGTAAACATTCGTGCAGACTACATTAGCTGGGTGCAGCGAACACACAACAGGAGTCAGGTGGGCAGGGTTGCTGTGCAGGTAAAATAAACATACATACACCTTGTAGTAAATTTTCTTTAGCCACATTATTTTATGAGTTTCTTGAAACAAGATGTTAAATAGACAGTATTACATATGATAAACTGGCTATTTACATTCCACATGGACAGTATGTATATGCAGGTAAAATTAACATACAACTTGTAGTAATTTTTCTTTACCCCATTATACTATGAGTATCTTGAAACAATATGTCATATAGACATTGTTATTATTACATATGGTATATTATAAATAAGCTGTTTTATATTTCAAATGGACAGCATATATGTGCAGGTAAATGAACATAAATCTTGTAGAACATTTTCTTTTGCCCCATTATATTATGAGTATCTTAAAACTATGTCAGATAGACATTGATACACATTATAAATATGAGTATCTTGAAAGAATATATTCGATAGACATTATTACGTATTATAAATAAACTGTTAATATTTCAAATGAACCGCGTAGATGTGCAGGTAAAAGTAACATGCAGCTTATAAAAATGTTTCATGGGGGTGGCAGCCGTGGCGGCAAAGAGGTCACAGTGTCTTTTTCAGGCTCATGAGGTACTGGCTTCCTTCCCAGCGTAGGGTTGGGGGATTTTCCCAGAACCATTGGTTTCTCATGTCCCCCTGATCTCTTGGGTAGTGAGATCAAATACCTAGCCTCTTTGAATATAGGCAGAAAACAATCACACAGCAGTTGGAAATTGCAAAGAGTAGGCCATATGGCTGCCACCCTGGTAAAATTGTTACGAAAGAAAACCTACCTACGGGAAGAAAGAGCTTGTTAACTTGGATGAAATATGTTTCAAAGAAACACCTTAAAGTATGTGCATACAGAAGTCAGACACACTGACCTTCGAGGTGTGTAACTAGGTGTGACACACTTCCCTGGAAAGAGGAACGGAGAAGAAGAAGTAATGTTTCTTTGGCTGCGTGAGATTACAAGCATTTTTACACAAAATGTTAAAAGTTAAAGGTAGTCCAATAGCAGATACTGCCATTGCGGTATGAGTGCTAGGCCCTCACATATTCCAGGTCATGGCGAATGAGGTGGGGTGGCCAGTTAATTCTGGAAGTTGTAACATACCATGTTTGAAGTCAGCCACCGGTGATTGGGAGCAAATGGCTTTTCGTTGATTTTCGCAATGATTTGAACATCGGCCAATCAGAAGGCAATGGCAAACTACTGAACATAAAATTGTCTACAAAGTCCTGTAAAGGCATGCAACAATCCTTTTTTTTTTGCAACTCGATTTTTATAAGACTGGGTCAACTCCAGAGCCAGGTCAGGGAAATAATTCTGCCTATGCTGGGTTTGCCATATGGCCAAGCCATCGAAATATTTATCTCTCTACCTTCCTCTTGTTCTTTTCCCCTCTATCTTGCCAGTTGTTACTGAGTTTTCTAGTTTATTTCTTCTCATAAAGTGCCTTAAAAATCTGGAATGACTCTCTTGTTTATGTCTAATTTCTCTAATCAGTTTACAGTTTACATTTGTTTCTTGTAGGACTTGCTCATTGGTTTTCCTGTCTGTCCATGGTATTCTTTCATTTTCCTCAGAAACCACATTTCCACAGCCATCAGATGTTTTTCAGCTTGACTAATTGTCCACGCTTCACATCCGTAAAAAAGTACAGGCACCTTAACACTCTTTTTCTCATAGCAATTGACATTTTTTATTGGACAGTATGTTTTTCAACTTGTAAAAGGCTACCTTCACCATGGTGATTTTTGTTCTAATCTCTTCAAGGCATCTCCCATCAGATGTTAAGACTGTTTCGAGATAATTGTACTGATTTACTTGTTTCAGAATATTGCCATTTACTTGTATATTACATTGTGGTATTTCCTTCTTCCCAGTGACGACCATAATCTAATTCTAACTCTACTTGTTCACTGTGTGCAACAACCGAATTTACTAAATGTTGCAGGTCCTGCAGAATCATCTGCATATCTAATGTTATTGATGTGATACCTAGGATAGACTATTTAAAAAAAAAAGCTTAGCATACTCTGCCACTCAATTGTGGAACAATCTTCCACAAGAAATCAAATACACCACCAATCGCTATACATACAGTCACAACCTGTTGGAACACTACCTCAGTACAGACTACATGCTCCCTTAAAACAACAATAATAATGAAAAATTATCTCAAACGACAACTAGCCAATAAACATTCCCACATGTATGGTACGTTACACCTTCCTTAGGTATTTATAATGCCCATGTTAAACATTGCCTCAGTGAGTCATGTATTGTTGATTATTTTTCATGTGTTTTAATGATTATTGTTCTTTTCTTGTCTAAGATTAGCTTCATAAGTGATGTTGAATGAAATAATATATGAGAGAAAATAGAGAAGAAGAGCAGAATGTCAAACGGGCCTACGTGTTCAATTCTTAACCCTTTAAAAATAAAGTGTGTTTGTTCGTTCGTTCATTCATTTGTTCGATGTTTCTTCCTCCAATGATTATTCCATTCATATCCTGTACATTTCTGAAAATATTTTCACTATACAGGGAAAAAAGATCTGGAGACATTGCACATTCCTGTCTCACACCTCTCTTAATAGGCTGATATTGACCTAATTCATTATCAATCCTTATGGCAACTTGTTGTTTCCATATATTAGATTGTGGTATTTATTTCATCTTAGAGGTGACCATAATCTATTTTCTTTCAATGTGAATGTAAAAGGGCCATTTAACTTTTAAAAAAATTTTTTTTTAACTGTATGCCATTATGCTAACACAGCTCCATTCTTTCTGTCGTACAATAGCGGTTTGGTTGACCATCATGGATCCATTCTTTTGTGTTGTACTGTTGATCCTGTTAGGTCTTTCTGTATGCCACTGTGCTATAACAGCTTCATAATGGGGGTCTTCATGCCAAGTGGTCAAGCCGCCGCCTGCCTCATGCTGTCAAGTTCATGGGCTCATTTTTGGACTCTTGTTGAGACCATGAATACACTTCTTCTGGAGATCCTTGGGGGGTCATTGCTGGAGCTATGTAGTTTGTGTTTTGTGCGATACTCTCAGCAGGCAGGTTGCCATTCTGCAGAGAGATTGAGTCATATGGGGTAACACCCAGTGCAATGAAGCCAATCCTCTCATCTTTTAACAGCTCTATAATTTCTTTTTGTATGTGAAGGTCTGTCTGCCACTAAGCTGTCCCAGCTTCATACCTTCCAGTATTATACAATTGTAGGTTTACCTGTCTTTGTGTCAGGAGATAATTTTTTTATACATCATTCAAAAACTTATTATGGACTTCACCATACTGGCAGTTTGTGTAGCCTGAATAAAAACATAAAATACAATGAAAAACCCTATGAATTAAAAACAGAACACAGAGACACATATAAATAGGTCAATTGATAAAGACCTAAGTCAAAATGTTTGCATGTATTTGCTCTCTCTCTCTCTCTCTCTCTCTCTCTCGTCTCGCTCTCTCTCTCTCTCTCTCCTCTCTCCGCTCTCTCTCTCTCTCTCTCTCTCTCTCTCTCTCCCCCCCCCCCCCCCCCCCCCCCCCCCCCCCCCCCCCCCCCATATTATTGAGATGCTTAGTCCTATTTTGTGTTTTTATTCTGACTCCAGTCACAACTCATCAGCAGCCAATCCACATTTTCTATACCATTTTGAATTCTTCATTATCAGCTGCACCCCATGTGTATTGTTCATCACCATACTGGGACATTTTGTGTATATTTTAAATATGATTTGCACTTTTGCGTATCTATAAAACAGTGAAATTGAACATTTGAAACTGCAAGTTATGTTTTCATGTTTTGAAAGTATCAAGGCACTCTAGAATATAATGGTATTATAATATATGTATCTAGGAGCAGTTGTAGCCTCTGCAGTCACAGTGAAATAGACAAAATGTTAGCCACATTTCGTTATGACTGAATAGGCTAGCTTCTCCCTCCCCTCTCCCATGGTACAATCACAAAACTTTTAATCACTATTATCCTGTTATAGGGTCTATACTTCTGTAACTACCCATTCCTGTTTGATGGAGCAGCTAAAAGTGCTCTGTTGCAGACTGATGCAGCTTTACAAATGCAGGTAGGGTTTGTGGGAAGACGTAAAACTGTTCAGTGTTGTTTACTGTGATAAACCGAGTCATGGACATGAGGGAAAGTTAAGGTTACAGTGGCAGGTGAGAAGGGTACTTCATGCAGGTTAGCTTGGACACCAGCTGGCTGTAAGGTGAAACGAGTGAGGGTCAGAATAACCCAAACCTCCTGTGAATGTGTCATTTGATGCAAATCCTAACACTGACTGGAAAATTACATTAATAGACCTCTACTTGCATGTTTGGAATAGAAAATATAGAATCAGTTGAAGGTGTTATCATCATCAAGTGCCTTTGCTGACTGGCGTATGTGATCATGCTTCTCCACATTTTGTGATCTCCAACAGCTTGTCTCAGTTTGTGCGCTGATACCTTTTGGCTTCATGACAATGGACAGTCCAGAGTTTTCTCTTGCTGATTTCCTCTATCTCTCTGTCCACAATCTTTACTGTTACCACAATGTGTTCTTGTGTTTGTCTTCTCATAATGTCACCAAAATATCATGACAGCATCTTTGTGATATTTATGATAATCTTTCTTTGTGACTAAGCCTCTTTCAAAAGTTTAGATTATTCATTTTCTCTGTTAAGGAATTTTCAGCATTCTTCTGTAAAACCACATCTCTGAAGCTTCTAGGTGTTTTTGTTTGCTTGTTGTTATTGCTTATTTATTAATTGTCCAGGGTTCATAGCCATATGTTAGAAGTGGTTCTGTGTAACATTCAAGAATTCTTTTTCTGACCTCCCATGACAAGGATTTGTTAATAAAAGTTGAAGGCATTGGCTTGAAAAATGGCTGGCAGGCAGCGGAGTTATTACTTAAGGTTCTTAAGTGTAGTAAAGTTTTGGGTTAATTCTTTCAATTCCAAAAGGTTATGCATTCGATACTCAGTGGAGGAAATAGTGACTATAAACAATTATGAGTACCTTATTTTAAAAGTAACTAAACACACACAAATTTTTCCACACAAGGCTAATTTCTCTATTCAATCTAGTATTTCTATTCAGCCTAGTATTTTCTCACACAAGGCTTATTTATTTATTCAACCTAGTATTTCCCCCACACAAGGCTAATTTCTGCTCGTAGAAAAACTAAGAAGTATAAACGGACCATAAGATCTGGAGTACGACAAGGTTGTGTCCTGTCCCCTCTCTTGTTCATAACATATATAGACAACATATGTAAAGAAACCAGCCAAGCAGAGACAGCAAGAATACCGCATGACGAGAACACAGAAGAAGAACCATCTGCAAATCTAACCATTAGAGAACTCCTGTTTGCGGACGACCAAGCACTAATAGCAAAATCAGAAGCTGAATTACAAGACCGCATGAATAGTCTAAACGAAATGTGTAGGGAACATAACATGAAAATTAGCACAAGCAAAACAGAGGTAATGACTATAACTAAAGAAGAACAAACAGCAACAATTCACCTAAACGAACATCCCTTGAAACAAGTAAAGAGCTTCAAGTACCTAGGAAGTATAATATCATCAAATGGCAGATCAGAAGACGAGATCGAAAATAGGTGCAATAAGGCAAATCAACTCATTGGACAAATGGCACCAATACTAAAGAACAAACATGTATCAATAACTACTAAGAAAGCACTTTACAACACAATCTTCCTACCAACTCTGTGCTACCAATGCCAAACCTGGACAATGACAGAAAAAGAGAAAAGAAAAATCACAACAACAGAAATGAGGTTCCTGAGAAGAATACTCAACGTATCAAGAAGAGATAAGATCAGAAATGAAGAAATCAGGACTAAAGTGGGAGTTAAAGCTGCTCTAGATTTTATTAGAAAGCAGCAAGTCGAAATGGTTTGGCCATGCAAGTAGGTTACCAGTCAACAGCATGCCAGCAACAAGCAATGATGTACAGACCAGATGGAAACAGAGGAAGAGGCCGACCACGTAAACGTTGGACGGAGGGAATAACAGAATCCATGGAAATGTCGATATACGAAGCCCATACCTGGGCACTCTCACGAACTTTATACTTCACCTCGACACCGCAAGGTACAAGAGGAACATGATGAGATGAGATGAGAAGGCTAATTTCTCTATCCAGCCTAGTATTTTCTCACACAAGACAATTTATTTATTCAACCTAGTATTTTCCCCATACAAGGCTAAATTCTGTACTCAATCTCTTCTATCAATGCCCCAGAAATGTCATTTGTCTTCTCCTTATGTTTTGATGAATTATCTTGTAAGACTCACAGCTCTCAATGCCTCGGTGTTTATTTTCTGCTGTGTCCATGATAGTCTATAAACTCTCTTTGTGTTAACTACCAGTACCTTATCATTGTTCATGGCACACATTTCTCTATGACTTCATCTCATTTTGTGAATTGCCAGATCTAAACATTAGTGACATTAATTCACCACCATTATTTTTGTTTCTGGTAAGTAAATTTATCTCATACTTGATCCTCATTTGCATAATAATATTGTTTCATGTATTTGGAATCCAGTTAAACTTTTTTGATAGAATAAAGGCGTTTTCCCCCCCAGAATGCTATAGAGAATGCACAGCATATCAACCTGTTGGGTTTTCTGATGCCTATGCAAATATTTGACCCAGTAAATCCTTGCCTTGTCTTGACTGTCACACGACAAAACCTGGTCCAGGACACTCTACGGCAACTGCATGGCAAACACAGTGCAGACCTCAAAAAGCCATTGAAGGTTAGATTTTGATAAGATTGTATGAAAGTGTGCAGATTGGATGAAAGTGTGCCTTACAGACACTCATACACGCATGTCGCGCCCGAGCGCGCACACACAGATCATCATGTAGCAGATCCTTTCTGTATGCATGTGTTTTGTTTTCTCTCATTGAAATTCCTGAAAAGTTTCTCAGGCATGATAAATAGCTTATGGTTTCACTTGATACTGTTTGTCCATCAAGAATGATGATGATCATTCATTTCATCCAGTGGGGTTGAAAGTATGGAGCTGTAATTTCTAAGATGGCTGGTAAGGCCTATTTTGGCTCAAAATGTTCTTGGACAGTGTGGGCAAAGAATGCTTGATGTTCCAGGAGGAGGATCTCCTGCAGTGGTTTATTTGTCCAGCCTTTTTTTCCCACAGCTCCTGCAGTCCTGTTTGCTTCACAAATGACTACACCCTTGTGTAATGATGTACACCACAAATTTCCGTCTTTGGCAGCAGTCTCCCAAGAGTGATTATGAATTCCAAAAGCTTTTAGTGAGATCTTCAGAGTGTCTTTAAAGTGTTTCCTCTGGCCACCTTGGGAGCGTTTACCACATCACAGCTCACTGTAAAAAATTTTTGTTAGGTAGTCTGTCATCTGGCATGCGTGTCAAGTGACCAGCCCAGCGAAATGGATACTGGGCATGGGCGCTCTTTCTAGGACTTCAGTGTCTGGGATCTTGCCTTGCCATTTAATCTTTAACATCTTCCTAAAGGCAGACGATGCAGAAGTGGTTTAATTTCCTAGCGTGTCACTGGTAAGCAGTCCTGGTTTCACAAGCATATAGCAGTGTGGATAATACAACTGCTTTGTAGACTTTCAGCTTTGTTTGCAGGCTTATTCCATTTCTTTGGGTGTTTTGGTGGATGGGGATATGTGTATGGGTGGGTGTGGGATGTGTGGTTAAGGGATGGGTGATTGGGCATGGGTCGGTGGAGGATGTGCAGGTAGGTGAGTTTGTATAGGTTGGGGGATGGGGGATGTGTGTGTATATATGGGCGCAGCATTTGTGGGTGGGTGGGGGATGTGTGAGTGGGTGCTAGTTTTGTGTGTGGGTGCTAGTTTTGTGTGTGGATAGGTGTGTGATGTGTGGGTTGGCGGGGATATGTGTGGTTGGGGGATGTGTTAGTCTGGCTGGTTGGGGGTCTGTGCATGTGTGGTGGAGATGTGGGTTGGTGAGTGTTGATGGGTTATGGGATGTGTGTGGGTGGGGAGATGTGTGTAGGTGGGGGATGTGTGGGTGGGCGGGTGCATGTATGTGTGCCTGGGTGTGTGTGTGTGTGGGTGGGTTGGTGTCAGAATCTCGAATGTCTCCAACCGAGATGCAGGAACATCGTTACGCCCGCCAGGCGAATAGTCCCCAACCGGGATGCAGGAACATCGTTACGCCCGCCAGGCGAGTATTAGTTACCTGCCCGCAGGTTGCTGGCTGACGCGATAGCCAGCGGTCAGGCAAGGACAAAGCAAGACGCACGCAGTCCTCGTGAAGCCAATCCACAGAGGGCAAGCGCTTTGCAAGAAACAGACAGACAGCTTGGGTTCTCGGACCAGACAGGACGTGTGGGTAGAGAAAGGCTCTGTGTAGTTCTGTGCCCGAAAGTCGAGTGCTTGTACATCTTGTGAGATAGACTGTAAAGCTGTGGGTTGTTTGTAAGTGTATTGATGTATTGTATATGTATTGTAATGATCATCACATGCCAAACTAGATCGTATTGCATGTGACTTGTAAATAAATCCATTGAAATTCGTGTCGTTGTTTCTCAAGTCCAATCATGTTGTACTTGTACTTGTCTCACATGTGTTAGGTATAACGAGCCAGGTCTAAGACCCTGACATGTGTGAACGTGGGCGCTCGTCCTCATTGAACGTGGTGGCATCGTCCCCCTTTAAATTAATTAAGATTTGAACCTAGATTTGTGAACGTGAAGACTTTTGTCCAACTTTAATGTACATTTAAATGTGATCATGAAGACTCATCCTTATATATTAGTACGTTGTTTGAATATGGAGGCTAGATGTGAACGTAAAGTACATACATTTGTTTGATATTGTAAACGTGTAAAACATCAGTGATTGTGTAACTTGTCGCCATTTTGACCTTGTCGACATTGTGAAATCGTCGCCATTGTAACCTTGTCGCCATCTTGTAAACTTGATGTCTATGTCCTTACTGAATGTCATCTGGATGTAAGTGATGTGTCATCAGTGTTGTAGAGTGTTGAGATATATTTAGAGTGTCTTTGTGAAGTTAGTTGTGGAAAGCAGAAAGTTTCGGAAAGAAAGTGACTTGTGGTTTTGAAAAAAAAAATTGTTGACTGACGACATTACGACCTACAATTACACTCAACGCCATACAAACCTAATCAAAACTTAGTGACAAGCATACACACCACATCAGATAGACGCTAATTTATTTCCTCCAAAAACAAAGCAGGTTTTCTGTGCCATCTGAAACCCTTGCCCGTAGAGGTCATTTGTGTTTTGAAGTAGCGACCCTACAGTTCCTAGCCCTGGTTTGAACCGTTCTCCACCGCATCCAGTACACTTGAGTATATTTTTCTTTCTATATACTTTCGGATGCAAATTTGGGCACAAATTGTAAGTTGAACACAATTGTAAATTTTTCACTTTACTAACACCGTGTAACTAATTGTGTGTCTGACAACTCATTTGCATTTAAATTTTCCATCATGTCTTCATTAAACGACTTCATCGAGATGGGTTTAAAGCTGAAGTTAACTGGTGACGAGTTGACAAAGTGGAGTGAATCTAAGTATTCTGAACACCTTCGAGAGGAAAAGCGATCGAACGCGACGAAAGAGCGGCTGAAAGAGCTGCCAAACAGCAAGAGGCAGCATTAAACAGGCAGAGCTAGAATTATCTGCAATTAAACAAAGCAAGCAGAGTTAGATAATGAATTGAGGAAGGCAGAAATCTCAGCTCAGAGTAAAAGAGAAGAGCTTGAGTTACAACTAAAAATTAAACAACTTGAAACTGATACTGCCATAGACAAAGAGTCTAAGAAATCTCAAAGACTGGAGAAAGAAAACCAGTACAAAAAGTATCAAGGTATTGTAAGAAATTATACCGCAGGTGACTGCATTGCAGCCTTCACCCAAAATTTTGAAACCTTAATGGACCATTACCAGGTCCCACTTTCTGAATGGAATATTATTTATATGAGAAGTTTGTCAGGGGAGCCTCTGAAAGTCAGAGACTATCCCCAAAGACCTCAGAAAAGATTACCATTATCTTAAATCAAAGATTATGGCACATTTTATGCTAGATGAGGCAGGTTACAGAGAACAATTCAGCAAGTTGAGTCCAAAACCGACTCAAACGTTCTCTGACTACCTCTGCTTAGTCCGAGACATATTTACAAAATGGACTTCAGCAGCTAAAATAGATAAAGATTATCAGAAATTAGAAGATCTCATCATCAGGGATAAAGTCATATCATCCCTTCCATCAGCATTTTCAAAATTTTTGCAAGAGAATGAATGTACGAGTGTAGATCAGATTGAGAGACGTGGTTCGGCTTATTATACAGCCAATAAACATTGTTTTGCTAGTGAATCTACTGATACAAACTTTGTAGCATCGGCTAACTATGAAAAACCTCGATCAGAACCCTATAATAGGCAAAAACCATATAAGCCTACTTCTGAGAAATACAATCATTGTAGATATTGTAACTATTTCACACCACCAAGGTGAGATGTGTGACAAGAACCCAGCATATCTTACATATCTACAGAACATCATAAATAGCCAAGATAAGGAACGTAAATCCTTCAAACAGGCACGTAAATGTTTCCTCTGTAAGGCGTACGGGCATTGGCGTCATGCTTGTAAAGGAAGGCAAATGACCAAGAAAGCAAATGCCGCCTTATTTGATAGTTCATCGTCAGATGAAGAACAATCAGAGAAACACCCTGTGAACTCAGCACAGGCTTTTGACATGTTTAACGCAAATAAATGTACTGTTTGTAATACCTTTTATGAAGATGGCATTTTGACATGCGGCCACTCCATTTCTATTGCCAATGAAGAAGCTAATTTGGTAATACACTCCAAAGGCAGAATAAACATCCACCAGGGATATGTGAATGGCAAGCCTGCTACGGTCCTTCGGGACACCGGAAGTTCACTTATTGGACTAAAGAGAAAGTTCATAATGCCTACAGACTATACAGGCAGGCACGTAACATGCAGAACATTCTCTGGAAATATTGAAAAGTACCCATTAGCATGGGCATATATTCAGACACCTTTCCTCACTGGGAAAGTAAAATGCGCAGCATTAACTAACCCTGTGTGTGATATTATCATTGGAAATTTACCAGAGGTGAATGATATGCCTCATGATATAACATCTGTTTGCATTGATGAGAACATCACCATCACATGTCATCATTGATAATGTTGTACCAAATGAATGTATGATAGCTAATGTAGCACTAAGATCTCATGACATCATTGATCAAACTGTTTCATCACCATCTGATATCATTGAATGTGTGAACGCAGTAACCAGATCTACTGCTAGAGTGCAAGATGAAATTAATCAAACTGAGGCTATAGAAATGCTTAGCCCAGTGATACTACCTCCTAAAACCATGAAGGAGACTTTTGTAACAGCCCAAAAGGCTGATCCTTCATTAGCTAAATATTTTAATTTGATCGGCCAAAAGCCAAAGGTAACCAAAAATGCAAGATGGCATTTTGCTTTGAAAAATTGCATCCTCACCAGGTACTATACCAGAGGTGACAGCACAACAGAGCAAACTGTTTTGCCGATTGAATACCGTAAGCAAGCCTTACATCTTGCCCATGATATACCTCTTGCAGGGCATATGGCATACTCTAAGACCAGATCAAGATTACTAACACAGTTTTATTGGCCCAAATTCTGCAATGACATTAAGCAATATTGCAGAAGTTGTGACATCTGCCAAAAACTAGTGAAGAAAGGTAAACACCCACAGGCAAAATTACAGATTACTGACTTAGCCAGTCGACCTTTTGAGAAAATATCTGTCGACATAGTGGGCCCTCTTAATCAGATAACTACCAGAGGGAATAAATATATTATTACCATCATTGATTTATGTAGCCGCTGGCCTGAAGCGATTCCGTTAAGGAACATAACTGCCAATGATATAATGGAAGTTTTCTTCCATATATTTTCACGGATAGGATTTCCAGACACTATCCTATCAGATAGGGGAAGTCAGTTCATTGCCGCATCTACTCAAGCTTTCACCAAAATGTTAGGGGTGAAACAATGTTTTAATTCTCCATATCACCCTCACTCAACTGGATTCTCTCCTTTTGAACTTATCTATGGTGCCAAACCACGTGGCCCATTGAATATCTATCATCAAATGTTAACTAAAGCCACTCCTTTACTTAAACCCATATCATCATACGTATACGTTACATCATTGCGTGAAAGAATCATCAAATCTTGTATAATTGCAAAAGAAGCACTGAAACTATCGGGTGCTACATATAGACAATATGCAGACGAAGGGAACAGGACAATAACGTTGACACCTGGACAGGACGATACAACAGCTTGTACAGTGATAATAAACCATGAAAATGACGAAGATAGTGACGAAATTCCAACACCTGCATTAGACACGACAAACTTAACTCAAGCAGAAACAGACAGCTGCAAACATCTCATACAACAGTACAACACCATCTTCTCCAACAACCCAGAACAGAGCAGACATCTGACAGCATTTGCCACACCTTGGGGACTGTACGAATGGTGCAAACTTCCATTTGGGCTTGTCAATGCCCCAGCGACATTCGTACGTATGACACGACTTTTACTAGTGGACATACCAAACATTATCTGTTACATGGACGACATTTGTGTTCACACAAAGACAATGACAGACCACATAAAGACATTACAGCAGACATTTGAACGGATCAGACAGCACGGACTGACGGTAAAGCCTACAAAAGTAGACATAGCCTATCAGGAAATATCCTTCTTGGGGTACAAAATATCTAATGGCTTTGTCACGACAGACGATAACATCGTGTCCAAAATACTGAAACTCTCACTTCCGACTACGAAAAAGCAAGTCAGAAGTGTGTTAGGACTATTAAATTATTATAGGCAGTTCATACCATGATTTTGCTGAACTGACTGAAAAATTTACTAACCTACTAACGAAAGATCAACCTGAAAAGATTGTAAACAATGAATGCCTAAAATTTGCATTCCAGAAAGTGTTATCTTATTTTTCTGAGAATAGTTTAAAGAATCCCATTCTCAAATTGCCAAATTTACATATTCCTTTCAGATTACGCACAGACGCGAGCTCCGTGGCGATTGGGGCAGTTCTGTTACAGGAACATGATAACATTCTACATCCTGTATACTACGTCTCTAGAAAAGTTGAAACCAAGAGAACGCGCTTGGTCGACACCACAGTTGGAAGCCCTTGCTCTAGTGGAGGGTATAACTAAATTGTCCAGATTCCTCCTGGGACGTCATTTTATTGTAGAGTCCGACAACAGCCCATTAAAATTTATCACTTCAGGAGTACCTACCAACCAAATGATAGCGCGCTGGTCTCTTAAGCTTCAAGATTACAGCTTTGAAGTTCGACATATCGCTGGCAAAACCAACACGATTGCCCATCTTTTGTCCCGTTGTCCGACCGACCCAGTAAGCACTAATGTCTGAGTGCAGTGTGTTAAATACACTCAGACCAACACAGCCATCAGTGAAGTTTTTTTCCCACGAAAACTGTGTATGTCTACTATGTGATGTGATAGGGTTCATTCCCACTATATATATATAGTTTTCTTATTACTGTAGTAAGTGTCTTGAATAATTGTGTAGCGTGTGGTAGAAAGCGAACTATATTAATTGTATATATATTACGAAACAAGAACAGTGCCACATTCGCTCTGAACTTACCTCAAGCGAACTATCCAATTTATCAGTGGTATCTGCGATTGGAACATATCCAGTGATATTTTAATCCGTGTATGAAAGAGTGAATTGAACGTTGACATTGACACCACTGCAGTCAATCGAAATCCAGAAGTTTCCAGCGAAACAACGAACACGTGAACTATCAGAACAGTTTACATTCCGAATTGCTACATCAGACCGGAACAAGTGTGTTATAGAATTTGCAACAACATCAGCTGTTCGTGTGTACTTCCGGATAATTTAGAAATTTAGTCCAAAATTAGCAGACGACAAACAAAACCTTAAAAAGTTATGACGCTTCTAAAATATTTATGAATCACCAATTTCGAATACACGAATTGTGTATTAATATTTTTTCAACTAGTATAATCTTAGAATCATACCTTGATTAACTTATTCACACTATCGACATTTTTTCGCTAGTGTGGAAAAGCATCAAGCTATGACGCTGAGAAATAGAAGAATTATAAAATATTAGATTTAAGATATTTTGAAATTATGTCCCTTTCATTTAATTGTTGTTACATTATTACACCAAGGGCAGTAAATTGAAATGTATTCGAATATGTGTTGTATATAAATAGCCATGGTGTTGCCAGATTGTTAACACTCCAAGAAGTCATCAACTGGGCATGGTATAGGGTTACCGACGTTGTAGACCGACACAAGAGCTCCTGGCCAAATGAGGTCAGAGCTCGAGCATTGAATACGGCTTATATAAAGCCGTATTACAGTCTTACCCGATGTTTTTTGTTTCAAAAAGCATATTATTACTTTTTTTTTAGAGGTTGCGAGGTAGTTGCTTTGAAAGCTGGTGCTACCGATCTGACTGGGTCAATATTGCAACTCAGGTGATCATCCATCGAGTGGATGAAACTTGGAAAGTGGTAAAGATTGAACACCACATGTCTTAAAATACAACTTCCATTTCTTATGTATTTCTATGCCAATATATGTATTATTATAGGTATTTCTATACCAATGTATATAACAACAGAAAGGTCGATTCTGACATGGTTAAAATATTAACCCGGTATGTATATAGAGAGTATACATGAAAGATGACATCTTTCATGAAGAAGCCCCGGGGGAGCGTGTCAGAATCTCGAATGTCTCCAACCGAGATGCAGGAACATCGTTACGCCCGCCAGGCGAATAGTCCCCAACCGGGATGCAGGAACATCGTTACGCCCGCCAGGCGAGTATTAGTTACCTGCCCGCAGGTTGCTGGCTGACGCGATAGCCAGCGGTCAGGCAAGGACAAAGCAAGACGCACGCAGTCCTCGTGAAGCCAATTCACAGAGGGCAAGCGCTTTGCAAGAAACAGACAGACAGCTTGGGTTCTCGGACCAGACAGGACGTGTGGGTAGAGAAAGGCTCTGTGTAGTTCTGTGCCCGAAAGTCGAGTGCTTGTACATCTTGTGAGATAGACTGTAAAGCTGTGGGTTGTTTGTAAGTGTATTGATGTATTGTATATGTATTGTAATGATCATCACATGCCAAACTAGATCGTATTGCATGTGACTTGTAAATAAATCCATTGAAATTCGTGTCGTTGTGTCTCAAGTCCAATCATGTTGTACTTGTACTTGTCTCACATGTGTTAGGTATAACGAGCCAGGTCTAAGACCCTGACAGTTGGGGATGGGTGGGGCATGAGTGGGTGGGGGGGGGGGGTGTGTGGTTGGGTGGGGGATGTGTGGGTGGGGTATGTGTCTCATAACATGGTAATATGCATTGTTTGTGTTTACAACATTCATTTGACAATGCCGAATGTTGGGTGGCACTAACCAAATCCAACACATTGTGCCAACAGTTTCGGGCATTGGCGCGCAATTGGGAGGGTACGAGGCTTATCCTAGTGCGAGGAAATGCAACCTAAAGACAAAATGTCATGGCAGAGCAGACCAGGCCCTAAGCCTTGGTCGGTAACTGGTCTAGGATTGAAGTTCCGACAAGTGGACAGTTAGAGCATTGCTTTGCTGATCTGACAGCTTCTTCAGCTGGTCTTGTTCCAGATGTGTTGATGTTATCTTTCCTCTGAAGTAAACTAAGCAGGCAGAGAGAGAGAGAGAGAGAGAGAGAGGTAATGCTGCATGGACAACACATGGTCTCTACAAATCAGCCCTGGCTTTCTGCTATGGAGAAGTATAACTCAATCCCTTATCACCGCCGTGGGTTGTAGTTTTTATGCCTTTTTGAAGCACAATATAACAATCTGTCATCTGTCAAGACGGCAAGGTGCCAATTTGTCTCAGACATTTGTGTTTATTAAATGTTACTGCCCCATAAATTTCATTAAAACAAAAACAAAAAATATCTATTTATCCCATCTTGCTATTACATTTTCTCACGTTGAACTAAACAGATGTTGCATTATAGTCACAAATATCTGCAACAGAAAGAGAGAAAATTTCATTTCCATGGTTCTGTTATACTGATTTGCATAGCCACTCCCATTACCAATAAATGTGTTAGTTACTACTGGTTTGAAGATCTGCATCTCATTTGATATTGCTTTTGATAATATTCTGACATTGCTTCATTCCAGGTTGTCTTTCAAGGGGAAGAAGCTGTCGATGAAGGTGGTGTTAGAAAGGTAGATGGATTTAAGATCTTTCATCTATTGATAGTTATCATGTAACTAATTATCTGTGGTAGCGCAGGAAATACAAAGTGAATATCAAAATATTCCAAACTGAAGAAGGTTTGCATAGCTGCATGGATAAGAGCGCTCGCTCTTAAACCTCCATTGTGCTGATGCCGAGGTAGCAGGTTCAACCCCTACACTGGCCATTTGGACTAAAATGTTGACTTCTTTGATGTGTGGGTGGGTGATGTGTGGTGGATGGGGGGTGTGTGTGGGTGAGGGATGTGTTTGTGTGGGGGAGAGGGTGTTGGGTGGATGGTAGGAATTGTGTTGGTGGGTGGGGGGTGTGAGCGGTTGGGGGATGAGTGTTTGGCTGGGTGGTTGGAGGTGTGTGGGCTGGGGATGGGTGTGTTTGCGGGGAGATGTGTGTGTGGGGGGATGGGTGTGTTTGCGGAGAGATGTATGTGTGAGAGGGGATGTGTGTTAAAAGGGAAGTTTGGGTTGTGGGGGGTGTGGGGGGGATGTGTATGGCTGGGTGAGGCTGTGGGTGGGTGGGGTGGGATGTGGGTGGGTGGGTGTGGGGATGAGTGTTTGGCTGGGTGGTTGGAAGTGTGTGGATATGGGTGGGTGGGTATGTGTAGGCTTGGGGATGGGCGTGTTGTGGGGAGATGTCTGTGCGGGGGATGTGTTAATAGGGAAGAATTGGGTTGGTGGTGTTTGGGTGGGGTGTGTGTGGGTAAATGGGGGTGTGTAAGACTGGGTGAGGCAGTGTGTGGGTGCGTGGGGTGTTTATGTGGGTGGCTGGGGTGAGTGGTTTGTGTGCGGGTGGATGGAGGGTGTGTGTATGGGTGGGTGATATGTGTGGGTGGGTTGGGGTTGTATGTGAGTGGATGGGGATGGAAAGAGGTTGTGTGGGTGGGTGAGGGATGTGTCTCATAACATTGCAATATGCATTGTTTATGTTTACAACATTCATTTGACAATGCATTTTCCTATGTGAATGTATCATGCACTACTGATGAATGAAAGATGGGTGGTTGGAAGGGCTGAATGTAAGACAGGCCTGCGTGCCCAATTTGTAACCCTTTTAAAATAAAGTTGAATTGAATTGACGTGGGGACGTAAATTACAAGTACCTCACAAGTCTGAGTGGGTTCGTCTGATGGAGAGAGACACTTTATGGAGAGAGACTGCTTGAGCTCAAAACGAGCGAATGCTAAAAGAAAATCCCTAACTGAAATCAGTTAGTCGACGGATCAACATCACGGCACACGGGTGTAACCCGTAAGTGCTCCGTTATACTCCTAACTGGAGCCTGAGTATGGAGAATCTCAGCTCAGTGCACGAACTCCATGGCACCGGCGAGGATCCTGAAATACTTCGGGTAGATTTTTAACTCAAAATTTTGCCCGGGCAGGATACTCTTTTTTTCGATTTCCAATTTGTTAAAATAGCTTATGATTCTCATTGTATGGTATAATTAATTCACTGTAAAAGATTGTTACATAGCCGAGTACGTCAACCTTCTTGTGCCATTCAGTCAAAGAATATTTGGACCTTATAACCATTTCCCCAGTATGCTGTAATGGCACATGAACGACGGGTTTTCACTTGAATGTTGCATATTTTAGATCAAAATTTGTCATTTTCATGAATATTTATGTTAACTGTGAACATGTCTGCCAACAGGAGTTCTTCATGTTGCTACTGCGAGAGGTGATGGACCCGAAATATGGCATGTTCCGAACTCATGACATATCCAACCTACAGTGGTTCAATCCTTCAGTAAGTTGGCATTTTCTATTCTTCTTCTCTTGCCCTTTATCTTCTACTGGAGAATAGGCCTTTAACCAACTCATGCCAAGCCATCCTGTCTTTTTGTCTTCTTCAGTTTCCTCTTTGACCTCTGGATATTATTAATTTCTGTCTCTTAATTATCTTTTCCATGTGTTTCTGGCCTCTCTCTATTTTGTTTTCCCTGGGGGTTCCATAGAAAGAACTTTCTAGTTACACTATTATCAGGTTTTCTCTGTGTGTTTCCTATCCAGTGGCAGCATCTTTTCCCCACAGTAAGTTGGCGGTTGCTGTCCTATATTCGCTTTATGTGTAGTTGTGTATGTATGTGTGGTGGTGATTTGTGTATATTTTGTTCAGGATGTGTTGAAAATAACATTTATATCCCATTGCTGCAATACCAAAAATAATGAATACCAATTAAACAAACATGTCAACAGATATATTGGTCAAAGGAGAGAAATTAGTGAGCAGTTTTGCAAATATATGTTCACTGCTGACAGATGATGGAAATCTGATGGCAGGAATTAAAAGATGAACACATTGTGCTCTACAAAAACTAAACCAATGAAAACCTTTATATTGGAACAGACAGAACAATAAGGGTATTGAGAGCGTACATATTTTCTGTGGCAACATACGGGTGGAAAACTAAGATATTGAACAAATCAGCTGAAACACAATTATGCCTTTGAATATAATGTTACAGAACAGTATTAAACATTCATTAGAAGAAAAAATGAGCAGACATATCTATCCAGCAAAAACTCAGTACTGAAAAAGGTTGATTGTTAAACTGTCATTGACAGCTGTCATTTACTGCCAATATAGTAAGGGAGACCCTGCTATACGTCACTTCGGCTTATGTTGTTTCACTATAACGTCGTCGTCACATAGGGGACATAACTTTACTTTACATCGCCACGTTCCGCCATAATGGCGTTTTGGAGCGAGTTGTGGTTGCTCTGAGCGCTTTAAGAAGCACAACATTCAGATAACAGGTGAAGCTGCAAGCGCTGATAATGCAGCTACAGAGCGTTTTCCTGCAGATTTAAAGGCCATGATTGAGGAGGGTGGTTACTCTCCCAAGCAAGTCATCAATGTTGACGACACTATTGGAAAAGACTGCCACCAAGGACTTATATTTCGAAAGATGAGAGGACTGTGCCTGGCTTTAAAGCTGCCAAAGTGGAGTGAGGTAACGTCAGCATGTGTGAATGCTGTGTGGCGAAAACTGTGGCCAGAATGTGTGCACGACTTGTGAATTTGACGACGTTCATGCTATTCGATGACAGATCGCCAACTTAGCCACTAAAGCTGGTTTTGAAAGGATGGAGGAAGCTGACATTGATGAGTGCTTTCACTACATGGAGAAGAGTTGTCTAATAAGGACCTAATGCAACTTGACGTGCAGAGATCTCAGCGGGATGGGGAGCACCCTATTGCAACTCCATACTCCCAACTCCATACCTTGCCGAGGATTTGAACCTGGGTCTCTTCAAAAGAAAATCTGGCATTCTAGCCACTCGGCCAGCCGCTTCTCGTTGATTGTTAAGACAAATATAATTTAAAAAATGAAATATCTTAGACATGTAAAAAACATGAAAGTCTGGGGAAAAAATGTTAATTCTTGGATTGGGGCAAAACCAGGAGACTCCATGCACAAGGTGTGCAACTTAAAATCTCACGGCAGTTTGAAATTGCAAGGAGTAGGCCTTAAAGCCCATGCCCTGGTAAGATTGTTAGGAAGAAAACCTATGCACAGGTGGAATTACCTTGTTTGGAATCTGTCTAGAGGAAGAAAACCTATGCAGTGAAGAGGAAAACCACAGTGAAGATGGATTCAAGCTGTGACAGGTGATTTACACATGGCTGCAACAAAGGCTGGACATTTGGCTTATGATAGACATTCAAAATGTCTGAATGACTTTTTTAGAGTGGGGGGGGGGGGGGGGGGGGTTCCGGCACTTCCTGTGTATACTTCATAGGAGAGGGAGTCTCTGCCGTGAAGTGCTTACGCGACCTGCCTCGTACTCTGAACGTCGTGGGTTCAATTCTGGGCTATATCATTGTCTGCGAGTACAATTTTCTCAGGAGACTCCTGAAAGTCATCATTGGACCTAACAGAGTTCATGCCTTATGTGACGCTTTCGGCTGGTCGCCCTGCGGAAAAGAGACCACGCCAAATGGGATAAAATTTATTCTCTTGCCCTTTAAACTTCCTAGGAGAAAAAAGTCTTGTAGCAGGAAGCTGCTGTTGGTATGTGAATGATAGGACCTTCACTTTTTGACAGGCTTGAGTACACAAAGGAATAAGTGGCCAGTTTATACCTTCCCGTAGTAAGTAAAAAGAGCTGGTATCGAACTCGTGTCCGTCCATGCTCATGCCATTGTCAGCCTAACATCCTAACCATTGCACCAAAGTGCCCACTATTACTAATACCAGGTGTTTGTAAGTCTCACTACACTTTGTATGTAGAACAAATTTGAAAAATTCTTTCTTCCGTTAACACCATTTTGTTTGGCGTGCAAAAAATTTCCCCAACAGACGACAGCCATTCACTGCATATTGCTTCACTGTGGTGCACATTTATTGATGACATCATGTACTTCATTTTTCAAATTTATTCTACATAAAAAGTGTAGTGAGACTTTACAAACACCCTGTATATTGTCTAAATTGTTCATATGTCTTATATGATATGTTCTCCATTCTTATTAATGAAGTGTAATGATACGTCTGTTTTAATTGTGTTCTTATTTCTAGAACAGACATCAAAGTTCTGATGGATTTGACCTTTTTCAGACATTTGAAGAGCCTGACATGTTCAAAATGATTGGCACACTATGCGGCCTGGCTATCTACAATTTCACCATCATAGACCTGCATTTTCCATTGGCTCTTTATAAAAAGTTGTTAAAAAAGTAAGCACTACAGTATTTACTACTCCGATTACTAGAAGGCAACGATGACAGATTTTGCAGTCTGTCAGATGTCTTCATAATGGTGGAAACTGTAATAGTTACCTTCATATTGTGATATACTCTTCTTCTTTTACTTCTTCTTCTACTTCTGCAGGTGCCTGATCTGTAGCAGACTATAGTGATCAACACTCTCCACTCTTCTCTCTTATCTGATATTTTGATGTAATTGGTGCTGCTATATTATTATTTGTTGCCCGGGTGTTCATTCATTCCATATGCAAATTTCTTTGTCTTTCTGTCTTTCCATATACATATTATTTTGTCTTTTTGTGCTTCTCTTGTCTAGTATTTTTGGTATACCACATAAATTTCATTTGTCTTTTCATTATAGTTTGGATGAGCGATATTTTTTTAAAAGACCTGTGGCTCGTAATATAGAGCATTTATTTCTTCTCTGTCCATGATATTCTCAACATTCATATAAAAACAACCACATCTCTAATGCCTCGAGCTTCTTCACCATTTCATTGCTCATTAACCAATGTTCACGCACATACTGAAGAATGGGCCACACAACTTTTCCCTAAGCAGATGTTTTGTACTTGTGATTTTTCTGTTATTATGATATATAGAAAATTGAAAATACATCAACTATGACTGGGGTAGGAGGATTTAGAAAGATACATTCAAGAAGAGATTGATAAAGACAGAAAATGGTGTTTAGGCAAAGAGATAGACAAACTGGAAGGAGTTAGACAAACTGAAGATTGCGGTGTATATTTACAGACGAAGAGGCAGACAAAGATTTAATGAAACAAAAAGAGATACAGATCTAGAAAGCAAAGGTTAATAGACAAACACAAAATTAAAACATAAAATATTTCTTCCCAACAGAAATGTCTCCTTGGACGATGTCAAAGAGCTAATGCCTGACGTTGGCAGGTATGTCATTGATTATATTATGAGAGTGAGCAGTGTCACTGGTTACTATAGTCAAGGTGAAAGCAATAAGCAAAGTGGCAGATAATAATATTGAAAACCTAACATTGATGTAACTTTGCTTGTTTATGTAATTTGTTGTATTTGTTTGAAAACCAAGTGGTGAATATTTGCATATATTTTGCATGTAGATTAGCTATCCCTGTTACCAGTGTCCCTCGCCAGTAGGCGAGCCCACTCTGACTTCTGGGGTACTTGTAATTTGTGTCCCAAAGTCAAGGATGAGAAGTTAACATTTTAGTCCAACGTAAATTTAGTCATCATTTACATTTAAATTTGGCCATTTTGACTTCCACTATAAAATTATTTATTAACCGGTCTCTGTGGCTAAAGGCTTGCGAACGCGGTTTGTGAGTTCGTATACCCGGTTCGAAACAGCAGCGCTGGTTTTTTCGAAAAAGGTATAGGGGCCGGTAGTTCAGAAAGCAATGGCAAACTACTGAACATAAAATTTGCCCAGGAATCACGAACGGCGAAAATTCCGGGGTTGACTGCTACGTCTTGTGAAGGACATGCAACTTAATTTTATAAAATTATGATTACTTTTCCCTGGCTGAAAACTTGAAAAACTACCCTGCTGGAAACTTGAAAAACTGTTACCTGACTGGAAACTTGGAAAAACTGTTGCCCTGCTGTAAACTTGAAAAACTGTTGCCCTGCTGTAAACTTGAAAAACTTTTACCCTACTATAAATTTGAAAAACTGTTGCCCTGTAGTAAAGTTGAAAAACTTTTGCCTTGCTGTAAACTTAAAATTGTTTGTGGCTGCTGTAATTGAAGAAAATAAAAACTGTCATTTTCCTTGTCATTTTCTAGAGGTTTGCAAGATCTCATCGACTTTGAAGGGAGCGAATTCACAGATGTGTTTGATTTAACATTTGAGGTAAGTGATCACGACACATGGTGGTTTATGGGAGTGAATTCACAGGCGTGTTTGATTTAACATTCAAGGTAAGTAAACACAACAAATGGTTGTTTATGAGAGGATATGACTGGCATTTTTCTCTTCAAACAGTTTGTTGTCTCTTGAGAGTCATTTACATAGACAAAGGAGAGTTTTTAACTTGTCTATGATAAACTTGTTGCATAGAGCATGGGGGGAGTAAAATTTATCTGCATTTAATCACTGACAGACAGGGAGAGCTTAGTATGCCTGTCATTAATTTATTATTTTCATAAATAGAAGAGTTTTACATGTTTATGATAAATTTATTGCATAGACAAGGAAGAGTATGATTTGTCTGTCGGTGATCACAGATGTAGACAGGCAAAGTTTAGTATGCCGGGTATTAATTATTAACACAAACAGGAGACTTTTACATGTCTGTGATAAATTTATTGTGTAGACGGAAGAATATGGCATGATGCAATTAATTCTTTACATAGGCAGGGAAGAATTTTAACCATGATAATAAATTTGTTACATTAACTGCAGTATAATACATTTGTTACATAGGCTGGTGTATGACATTTTTGTTACATTGACTGAAGTATGACAAATTTGTTACATGGGCAGGAGTATGATACATATTTTTTTTTACATAGACTGTAGTATGATCCATCCATCCATCATGTGCCATGCCTGCAAGCGTGGGCGGTCATGTTCTGCCATCTTACTCGATCACCAGAGTCGTGGATCAGCTCCGTGTTTCTGTCTCGACCATGCCACAAGGCCAAGCCATCCAGGTACTTGCTTCTAGGTCTTCCCCTTGGTCTGTTCCCCTCGATCTTACCAGTTGTCACCAAATTCTCCAATCCATTTCTTCTCATAACATGCCCAAAAAATTTTGACTGTCTACGTCTAATTTCTCTAATCAATTTACGATCCTCATTTGTTTCTTGAAGGACTTGTTCATTGGTCTTTCTGGCTGTCCATGGTATTCTTTGCATTTTCCTCAGAAACCACATCTCCACAGCCATCAGATGTTTTTCATCCTGACTGCTCATTGTCCACGCTTCACATCCATATAAAAGTACAGGTTCAATGTAGCATCTCAACACTCTTTTTCTCGTTTCAATTGACATCTTTTTATTGGTCAATATGTTTTTCTTCTTGCTAAAGGCTACTTTTGCCAAGGCGATTCTTGTTCTAATCTCTTCAAGGCATCTCCCATCAGATGTTATTACTGTTCTAAGATAATTGTACCTGCTCACTTGTTGAAGAATATTCCCATTTACTTGTATATTACACTGTGGTATTTCGTCCTTCCTAGTGACGACCATAATCTGTGTCTTTTTACAATTTAATTCTAACCCTAGTTGTTCACTGTGTGTAACAATCGCATCTACTAAATACATTGCTTTCTACATATACTGAAGTCTGATAAATTTTTTTTTACAAAGAATGAAGTATGATATAATTTTTTTGCAGAGACTGAAGTATAAGACCATTTTTTACGTAGACTGAAGTGTGATACATTTTTTACATAGACTGTTTAGTTTAGTTGACGGATCGACATAACGGCACACAGGTGTAACCCATAAGTGCTCCATTCTCCTCCTAACTCAAACCTGAGTCCGGAGAATTTCAGCTCAATGCACGAACTCCACAGCACCGGCGAGGATCCTGAAATACTTTGGGTAGATTTTTAACTCAAAATTTTGCCCGGGCAGCGCCGTTTGGCTACTCTTTTTCGATTTCCAACTGCCAAGGAAATTTTTTGTGCGCAGCAATACACACAGGCGTCCGATCTCACTACTCAGAGACCAGGGGAAATTTTGTTACTAGAAGTCCACGAGAAAAAATCCCAGTCCTCACCGGGGCTTGAACCCATGACCTCCAGCACTTGAGGTGGACACCATACCTCGAGACCACTCAGTTTAATATGCCTGTCGTTAACTATTTACATGGATGAGACTGTTTGCCATACTTGCAATTATTTATGCGGAAACTCTGAGAGTGTCATGTCTGCATTCGTAAATAACAAAGAGCTTTCATCATTCTTCTAGAAAACCTTATCTTTGCAGCTTTCACATAATTCTAGGTCCCATTTTAACGGTCTTCTTTATGGTACCCTTAGAAGGGGGAAAAAATAGCTTTGAATATCACGGACCTTGTCAGTCAGTGGATGATACATTAATCATCACCAAAACCAGACATTGGAGCAGAGCCAGGGCTTGCCTACACTTAATAATTTCATAACATGTTTGTTGCAGCCATGTGACAGGAGACATTTTCTTGATACATTAGTAGAACATTCCACGCTGTGTTATCTTGGGACATAGAAGTGGGTATATAGTTCTGTTGGTCTTTTTAAACATTCATGTCAAATATGGCATGATTTGGTCTCTAGAAAAGTGTGGTGGTTCTGGCTCAAGAAAACATTCTTCTTCTTATCCTCATTCTCCGTCACTTTCTTCTTCTTCTTCTTCTTCTTCTTCTTCTTCTTCTCTCCCCCCCCCCCCCCCACCCCCCCCCCCCCCCCCCCCCCCCCCCCATCGTAAGTCATTAAGTGGTATGGAGCAGACATTGGGAGTCATGACTCTCCTTTCCTCTCCTCAATGTCATCAGATACTGTAAAGATATTTATGTAGCTTATATTATTATGTTGACCAGCTGTTTGAAGTTGTCCTCATACATCTTTCTCTATATGCCTCTCCTACCAGTATTTCCCCACCTGAGACTCACTTCTCTATTTCACCGCTTCTATTGATATGCTCCTTAAATGCCATTTGTCATTTGCTGATGGCACTCACGAGTGATCTCGCAACACCTGCGGTTGTCACTACCTCAGCATTTGTTTTCCTCTCTGTCCATGATATTCTTGATGTTTTCGGTCCATGATATTCTTTATGCCTTCCATCCATGATATTCTTGATGCTTTCTGTCCATGATATTCTTGATGCTTTATGTCCATGATATTCTTGTTATCGGTCAATGATATTCTTTATGCCTTCCATCCATGATATTCTTCATGCCTTCCGTCCATGATATTCTTGATACTTTCTGTCCATGATATTCTTGATGCCTTCTGTCCATGATATTCTTGATGCTTTCTGTCCATGATATTCTTGATGCCTTCTGTCCATGATATTCTTGATACTTTCTGTCCACGATATTCTTGATGCTTTCTGTCCATGATATTCTTGATGCTTTCTGTCCATGATATTCTTGATGCTATCTGTCCATGATATTCTTGATGCCTTCTGTCCATGATATTCTTGATGCTATCTATGATATTCTTGATGTTATATGTCCATGGTATTCTTGATGCTATCTATCCATGATATTCTTGATGTTATCTGTCCATGATATTCTTGATGCTATCTGTCCCTGATATTCTTGATGTTATCTGTCCATGATATTCTTGATACTATCTGTCCATGATATTCTTGATGCCATCTGTCCATGATATTCTTGATGCTATCTGTCTATGATATTCTTAATGTTATCTGTCCATGATATTCTTAATGCTATCTGTCCATGATATTCTTGATGTTATCTGTCCATGATATTCTTGATGTTCTTATCAAAAACCAGTGTCTCCAGTTTCCTCATCATTTTATTACTAATTGTCCATCATTCGCATCCATCATGAAAATCATTTGCTGTAATGTATGGTTGTATCCTGTTTGAAGGTCATACAAGAACAGTATGGGGAGACAAAGTCTGTGGAATTGTGCCCAAATGGAGCTAACATTCCGGTGAAACAGAGCAACAAGTTAGTTATATCTCTGCTTTTGTTTTATTATTCATTAGCATCATCATCAAGTGCCTTACTGACTGGCATGGTCCATCATCCTCTACCTCTCTCTCCACAAATCTTTCCACTTGTGACAACATGTTTTAGCTTCTGTCTTCTCATAACGTGAACAGATAATTACGACTGCCTCTTTCTTATATTTGTGATAAGTTGTCTTTGTGACTTAGCCTCTTTCAAAACATTTAGATTAGCGACCATGTGATTGACAAAGACATTGTCTTTCGTGTGTTGTTTAACTCGTGCTATTGATCTGGCGCTAGTTTCACCTTCACTCACTACAGTGTGTAGATGGGGTGTCCTAGGACACCATGGCAGCGACCACCACCCTTGCAGCATATTGGTGGAGAAAGGCAGAACCAGGCAGCACAAGCTAAAGGTAAAGACGTTCCAGTATGACAGTACAGGGCAAGATGTGGTGAGTAAAATAAGACGTGACAAGCGCAGAACGTTTCAGGGCAGGAAAAAAAGCTGGGAGCAGCCACCGTGGTGGAGTTTCGAGGTGGAGAAGGCTTGCGTGGGTAAGCGTAGTGCTGTAAGGAGATGGCAAAATGCCAAGAAGAACAGAGCTGGTCATCCTAGTCCCTGCTTGCACTTAGAAAGAGAGATGCACACAAAAGTAAGCTATTTAAAAAAACTGGTCACGGTGGTTAAAAGCGAAAAATGGGCAGAGGTGTGTCAAAGAGTAAGCACAGACAAGTCACTGAAATTGTTCTGGCGACTACATAAAAGCATGAGTGGTGTAGTCAAGAATAAGAGCATTTCAGACTTCCAAGGTGCTGACCTCATCTGGCAGAGGACTGACGAGGACAAGGGCAAAGCCCTCTTTGAACGCTACCTTGAGCAGAGCAACCAGACAGACATGGGAGGCCGAAATCTGGCCAAGGAGGTCACCTCAGACAGATGCAAGGCCCAGAACACTTCGGATGAAGACACAGTGACAGTGAAAGAAATCAAGGCTGTGCTTCGACGATCAAATAACAGTGCTCCAGGTCCTGATGACATAAGATACAACGACATAAATAGGTGTACCGACAATGAGCTAGAGAAACTAGCAGACATGTACAACAACAGTATAGGGAGTGCTAGAATCAAGGAGGAATGGTTACACAGCTATTTGATTCCCTTGCCGAAGCCTGACAAAGACCACAAAAAAATTCAGGGATATCGAATTATAACCATGCAGAATACAATAGGCAAGCTGCTGGAGAAGGTAATTGCCAGGAAAATATCAAGCCAACTAGAGACGCAAGGTGTTTTCCCACCTACCCTGGGTGGGTACCGTCCAAAAAGAGAAACCTGGACCAATGCAGCAGTCTTTGCCCATGATGTCTATGAAGGTTTCCACTCAGGCACTGAAACCGTTGCTGCAGCGATTGATCTTGAGGACGCATACAACAGAGTACACTGGATTTTTTAATGTTTCAGCTTCTTGAACTAAACGTAAGTCCATTCCTCCTTAGTTGGATCGCTGCAGCCCTCTTCCAACGGAAAGTAGTTTTTAGATGTGGCAGTTGGACTTCGGAACCAACAACAATATATCCTGGCCTATCACAGGGATCACCATTATCTCCGGTACTGTTCAATGCCTACACAGTGAGAACAAGGCAACAGTGACTTGGTTCTCGTTGAATAATCATATTGTCAACAATCCAACACCAACTGTAATGCTGTGTTCAGAGACGGTGGAAAGAACGCAGGCAATGAATTACCTGGGGATATGGTTTGATCGAAGCCTTGCTTATAATGTGCACATAGACCAGGTGATAACAAAGGCCAAGCGGGGTTTGGCAGCGATGCGGGTGATGGCGGCAGCAAACTGTGAGCAGCGCCATCTATGTCTTCTGTACGAGGGGCTGGTCATGTCTGTTTTGGAGTATGCAATGGTAATCCTGACTCTCAGCCATAAGCAGATAGAAAGGATGGAAAGGATACAGAATGAAGCTATGCGCATTATTCTTGGATGTACAAGAGATACAGCATGCAGGGCGATGCGCTACCTTCTTGATTTTCCAACCATTGAAGAGAGAATACAAGTTTGCAGGGCACGCGCCTACCTCAGAATTAACGCAAACACACAACATCCACTGCATAGTGAAATTAGGAAGGTGAAGGGCAGCAGGTTAAAAAGAGGACGGTCGTGGATGGGTCAAGCCGAAGACATTCTTCAACAGGTGTGTTCACTTGAGGACTTAGAAACTGGCGAGGAGTGGGTGCAAGTGCCAACATACTTCTGCACATCCTTTTCAGTTTGCATCCAACTAGATAGAAAATGCAGACAAGAAAATCCGGCTGCTGTTGAGGCTGAAGTACAAGCGTTGATTTTCGAGAATTCGCTAGACGGTGACGCGGTCATCTACACAGATGGGTCGGTCGTCCGACATGTGAGAAGCTCATGGGCCTTTACAGCTCGGGCCGGAGGGAGAATTGTGAAGGAGGACTCTGGTGCTTTCACTGAAACCACAAGTAGCCTGACCATGGAAGTCATGGCAGTAAGTAAAGCAATAACATGGCTCGAGACACAGACATTCACTAGGGCTTGTTTCCTTAGCGACTCAATGAAAATGATCAAGAGGATAGAGGAGGGGTCGATCCGAAGAGAATGGTTGCTGCCTCTGAAGCGGTCTCGGCTGGCAAAGATTAGTTTCATCTTCGTGCCAGGGCATGCGGGAGTACAAGGAAATGAGCGGGCTGACAAGCTCGCAGGTGAGGCTACTGTGGAGGGCGGACGCGCCATGGACCAGGCTGACATTCTGAATGCTCTACGAGAAGTGAGACTTTTGCGAGAACCTAGTGATGACTGTGAATCTACAACAATGGCTAGACTGCGAGAGCAGCAAATTAAAAGAGGAATGGCCAAACAAGAACACTACGCAGGAAGCCAAAGAAGATTGATAAACCAACACAGAAATGGCGTCGTTAGCCGCTACACGCTGCGGGATTTGCTGAGGAGGGGATCCGAGCACTTATGGACTGAATGGTCCGATGTGCAACGAGGATGATCTGTTGACTAACTAACTAACTAACACACAAAATACTTGCTTGTTAAAGTTGGCAGAAGTAATAATGATCAATGAACGCAAGCCAGATTTGTGAAAACAGAAAGACATGATAGTCAGCTTAAAATTACCATGGTAGACAATTGACATTACCGTGCGAACATGTGTATATTTCATCTTGAAGGATGTATCTAGTTAATTTACTTTATGTTGTTGAATTCTGCAGTATGTACCTGATGAGATGCAGCGAAATATGCCAGGCATAAATCGTGCAATCTATTGTTTGTGTCTTTGTTATTCACATTTAGATTACTAAATTTAGCTGTCCAAGGAATTTCCAGCATTCTTCTGTAAAACCACATCTCTGAAGCTTTTAGGGATATTCTTTGCTTGTCTACTGGTTGACCAGCCGGCTCCATGGCCAAGGGATTACGAATGTGGTTTGTGATCCCGCATACCTCCGTTCGAAACACAGCTGCGCGAGACAGTGTTGCGTTGTTTTTTTACGAAATGATATGGGTGCCGGTCGTTTAGAAAGCAATGGCAAACTATTGAACATAAGCTTGCTAAGAGATCACAACAGCAAAAAATGCTAGTGTTGACTACAACATCCTGTAAAGGATATGCAGCTAACTTTTTTTTTTAACCAATTAACCAGGATTCACAGCCATTTGTTAAAAGTGGTTCAGTAGAGCATGCAAGAATTCTTATTCTAACCTCTGGTGAAAATGTGTTATTACAAAAGATGTTCTTCATTTTATAAAATGCAGGCTTTGCTTGTCCTATTCTGTTCTTGATCTCTGTGATACATCTTCCATCTGATATGATCCACATGTTCTAGGTCAGCATGTGTGCTGACAGCACGAAAGATGGGGAAAACGTTTACACACATTACAATTATTTCAGAATTACAATTATATCAGAATTACAATCATATCAGAATTACAATTATATCAGAATTACAATCATATCAGATTTACAATTATATCAGAATTACAATTATATCAGAATGAACATGCAACAGAAGATCACATCCAATAGTCTCCACACTACATGGATAGACAGCATTTGGAAATTACACTCACCCAGACATGCCGGAATAAAAAGTAATGAAAGATAAGACCAGCTGGCAAGTAATGCACCAATACAAACAGGAAGAAGCACGGACAGGGTTGATATAATCAGTGCAGGGCAGACTAGGCTAGAGGATAATGACAAGACTATGACACAAGCCTGACCACACGAATTGGGAGGGAAGCCTGGTCAAGCACGCCTGTGCATCTTCAGGGTCAAAGAGAGGAGATATATCCAACTCCTCATGGGAACAGTGAGCCAAAATATTTTGGGATGGCTGCTGCATCAGAGGACTAAGCACACATGAGAATGACCAGTGTGCAGGGACATCGTGCAGTGGCATAATATTCATTTTCTTCTGTTTGCTTGAAACGTATTGTTTATATCTGCGATGTTATCTCTTATGTAAACTTCACTGTCGTGTTTAATTCATTCAGTATTCCATAAAGTTTATCTTCCACTGTTGTTTTTCTAGGCCACATGTAACATAATATAACTTACCTACAGAACTAGACAGCTTGTAGTGAATCAAGAGGCAAGAGAAAGGCAATGATGATGGATTTGACACACATTGAGAGAATCTGTTAACAGTATAACTAGAAATAGCTTTGTTTCTTGGAAACCTCAAGGCAAAAGAAACAGAGAAAGGAGGACCTAAAATCACATGGAAATTTGAATTAGAGACAGAGATAAATCATATGGGGTGGATATGAAGGAAGCTGCAAGAGATAGCAAAAGATAGCAAAACATTTCAATGTTCAAGATCAAATGTTACCTTGAGGCACATTGGATATATCATCTTCTGTCTTTCATCTCCCATTGGCCTTCATTCAACCCATGCCCGGCCCATCCTGTCTTTTGCTATCACTTTCAGCTTTCCCCGATCCGTCCTCCTCATATTATTCATGTGTGTCTCTAATTATCTTCTCTATGTGTCTTTCTTCCACTACCCCTGCTGCCCCTTCCAATTCACTCGCAGCCACAACACTACAGGTGCCAACTTGAGAGACCCTCCTAGTTGGAAGGAAGTAGGTGGAAGGAAGTAAGTCAGCAATCCAGACTCCTTGCAGCTTTCTCTGCATCACTTCTTACTTCCTCAAGGAGAATAGCTTCCTTCCCTCTTGGTTAGCTGAGTTTTCCTTTATCTTTCGACTTGCTCATGGTTGGTTGGAGTGGTCTTGAAGCTCAAGTTTTCTACAGAAATGAGTGGCCAGCTCCAAGCTCAGCCCTATTGATTCACCTCTTTTGACATACCAGTCTTACTATTCATATCATTTCTTAAGGGCCCCAGTAACACTTGGGCGAAGCACATGGCACAAGCCGCATATTTTATAGACAAATTGGCACTAGATGGATGATATGGTTATCATGCTAGCTTCATTTATTTATCAGATATCCATTTTAGACCGGGTCAAACTCAGAACCCAGTTCCATTAAAGAATATCCAACTGTACAAACCATGCTTTGTAAGAGGGCGCATTGTTTTGAAGCAGAGGAAGATTCCTTGCTCCCTAATCACCCCTTTTTTAGTCTGATAAGATCTGCATATCTGTCCATTAACCATGTTGCCACAAGGCAGATAATCTTTCAGTGGGACACTTTTGGGATCACCCCCAAAAAATAGCTTAATTTTTTCTGTAGATTTCTACTGGATGGTGTGGAGAGAGAAAGAGAGAGAGAGAGCAAGAGTAGTTCAAAAGTGACTGTGTGAAGCATGTGTCCATTAACCATTACATAAGTGATCTATTAATTGATCTGTTGCAATGCAAGACTTTTGTCATAAGACATAATGCAGTATTTTGTAGGCTAGTGTTTCACACAGTACTTGTCTCACTCAGGTTGGAGTACATCAACCTTTATGTGGATTATTTGCTCAATAAGTCAGTGAAAACCCAGTTTGATGCCTTCAGTGAAGGTTTTCATAATGTGTGTGGAGGCGTTGTATTGGTAAGTGTGTATAGTGTGGTTTCATTGCTCTGTTGTTATTCTTCCTTCTTTTTCATCTTCCTCTTTTGCTGCTGCTGCTTTTCCTCATCTTATTCTTCCTTTTCTTCTCCTCCTCCTCTTCTCCTTCTGCTTTTCTTCTTCTTCTCCTCCTCCTTCTCCCCCTCCCCTGCCCCTCCTACTCCTCCCCTCCTTCTCCTTTTCTTCTTATACAGCTGCTGCACCTATGGGAATATCAGAGAGATACATTTTTTTTTTTAAATGTAGGTCACACCCATGTAGTTGGCTCATGTCAGGATTGGACACTTCATTTGGAATATATTGCAAGTAGTTCACAACAGAATGTGTGTTCTACTTCTTTGCTGCTTTTTGGATGTGTGTGCATCATTCATCATTCCTAGTCACTTACTATCTATCTCAAGAGACAAGTGTATTAGCAAAACCAAAGCTTTGAATGCCAGAGCGTATGAAAAATACACAGTAGACCAGCAGGGGTGGAAAAATGTTAAGCAGAATGATTCCGACAGCCTCTTTTACATATTTCCCATAATACTAATGTCTCTTAGCTGGCTGCTTTGCTTATTTCTTTTATGAAGATGTATTCTGGTGATCGAGTGAAATGGCGAGTCATGACCGCCCACGCTTTCCAGCATGGCACATGATTGATTGATTGATTCATACATGGTTGAATTTTGTAGCTAAGGCTTTCTATGGGATAAGGTAGTCAGCTTCGAGCCAACTCTCTTTAATCATTGCTTTGTTGATTCATTTGAAGACTCTTGACTTTAAACTCTTTAGTCTGATGCATTGGCATATAAGTTGTCTACGCCCTGAACAAGGCTTGCATCTTGTCAAAGTGAGGCTGATTTAGAGATTTATCTCCTGAACCAGTACCAAAGAGTGGGAACAGTGTTGCACAGTTCTCCCCCTCTCTGAGTCCAGAAACCAGTTGAGCATGCAAGACCAGTCCTGGAACTTCACATCTGTAGAGTGACATATAAGGGTGTAACCATGATTCAGCACAGCACAGATGGGCTGGCAGGGAGTGGGCAGAGATTGGCAACATTGGTAACCACAGGTTTTAGGGATTTTATTGTTTAAACTCCATCCCAATGCCTAGGGGGATAGTCTTGTCTTATGGCATGCTTGATGCACCACAGGCTCCGGTTGTTGTGAGGTTGTTAGAAAGCTGTTGATTGAAGTTGTTCACACTTGTACAGTTTGTAGATTTAGTGGACTGGTCATGACTTAGTTCCATCCCAATAGGCAAGCGACACACATTTCAAGCATAGTCATGAAGTCTCCAAGCAGTGAGAAAGAGAGAATGAAAAAGAGAACTAAGAGAGAAAGAGATACAATGAGAGAATGAAATGGGAGAGAGACAATTGAGAAAGAGAGAGAATAAGAAAGTAAGAGAGCACAAGAAAGAGACAGAGTGAGACAATGAGAGAGCACGAGAGAGGAATCTTGGTCAAAACGACCCCTGACCCTGGTATGTCAGTGCCTATGCATCCCTTCTGACCCTGGTAGAGATGCAATGAGATAATGAAATGGAGAGAGACAATAAGAAAGAATGAGAGCACAAGAGAGAGACAGAGTAAGACAAAGAGAGAGTACAAGAGAGAAATCTTTGTCAGAATGATCCCTGACCCTGGCATGTCAGTGCCCATGTATCCATTCTGACCCTGGTAGCGCCAATTACCAGGCAGAATTTTGTTACCTATGGATAAACTCCAAGAATGTTTACTAAAATGACTTAAATAATTCAAAAATTGTTTGCATTGAAATCAAGGCATTTCAGTGGTGGTAAGACTTTGCACACTTGTGTATTTGTAGGACTTATTTCATCCTCAAGAACTGCAGGCAATGGTTATTGGAAATGAAGATTATGATTTCCACGAGCTTGAAAAGGTAAATTTGGTTGGTTGTTGCTGGTTTTTGTTTGTCTGAGAGAGTGTTTCATATGAGTGATATACTATGTGCCTGTGAGATTATGCTGCTCTGCTCATTCATTACATTAGGGCACCACTCCACGACCAAGGCAACATATTCACTTTGGGTAGAGTTGTAAAACTGCGTTATAGTCAAAAAGCTCTGTCACTGTCTAGGAGCTTCCTTTATTACAGTAAATCTACGTTATAGTCAAAAAGCTTTGTCTCTGCCTAGGAGATGAGCGCTTCCTTTATTGCAGTAAATCTACTTTATAATCACAAAGCTCTGTCGCTATCTAGAAGACGAGTGCTTCCTTTATCGCAGTAAGCTTGTTATAGTCAAAAAGCTCTGTCGCTGTCTAGGAGATGAGTGTTTCCTTTATTATAGTAAATCTACATTATAGTCAAAAAGCTCTGTCGCTGTATAGGAGACAAGGGCTTCCTTTATTGTATACTATCAAATACACATCATGTAAATCTTTAAACTTTCATGTTACGTTACAAATTTAAGTTGGTCGCGGTTCCAACTTCACGGCAATGGGTCATCCCCATTATGCTCTGTTCCTGTGCCAGTGAATATCACACAAAATACTCCTCACTGCTCTATTTGAACAATGGAATAGACAGGAGTCTCGGTAATCCAACAGCCCGCATAGGTACACTATTCATAATGCCGCCGCCAGAATGCCAACACAATAGTCCTCCACAAAAACCACAGTTCATCGTCGATGGAATCGGCAGTCACCAGAAAGACCTCATTGACCCGGGTTTTCTCACATGGCTCTGTCTCTATCCGCAGGGTGACCCGCCAAAAGTGTCGCATTAAGGACAAACTCTGTAGCTCCATCGCCGACTCCCAGGAGTCTCCTGAAAAATGCACTCGTGAACCGAAAAGGCAAATCAGTCAATTCAGCAACAGCCGGTAGCCATTGTTCCGAACATGCAGGTCACTGTACAAACAAAAGCGGACATGTAGAAGCATTCCGCGTGAATATCAGAGCGCACAGATTCACGCCACGCACTCACTCAGTAGCAGGGCGACGGAACCATATACTACCAGTCCAACATGAGGGAAATGTGAAATGCAAACCGCAGCCACAAAGATAAATACTCTAGAGGCCGTAGCAGTTCAATGTCTAACCGCCATGCTGGGGACTGGAAGTCCCCTACAAATTTCAATTTTGTGTTAGAGAAGATGTGTTATGATGCAGTATAATGTCTACTTAGCCACATGAAAAATTGTATACACTGTTGTACACATTAACTTCATCATCAAGGGCCATGCCAAGGGGCATGAGCAATCATGTCTCTCCACATCTCTTGATCTCCAGCACAAAGTAGCCATAATGAACAATAAGAAATGCAAATAATGGCATTCATTAAACAAGCAAAATAAAATACTACCAGACAGAAGGCAAAAGGCTAAGAAGACATGAATGAATGAAGAAATCTGATTAAAATTGATGGACAAAAGAAAACAAAGTAAAAATGACAAAGAAGAATATGATAACATAAAACAGAAAAAAAAGAGATAATTAATAAAAGCAAAAGAAAATTGGTTAAACAAGCAATGCAATAAAATTGAATTAAATTCTGAACGTACACAAACAGCAAAAAAATTGCTAGGATTGACTGCGATATCCTGTAAAAGATATGCAGCTAATTTTATTCAAATAGTGTGTTGTGCCAAAATGTTGATTATTGTTTGCACATCTGCACAGAACACAGACTACAAGGGAGAGTACCACAGATACCATCCAACCATTAGTATATTCTGGGAGGTGTTTCATGAGATGAGCCTAGAGGACAAGAAGAAATTTCTATGTGAGTCATGGTTGTACGTTCATTCATTGTTGTCTGTTTGGTGTCCTCTGATGCACATGCATACCTTGTGTTTGGAAATTTCTGGAATCATGTTAATATAAGTTTCATTTTAATCAAAAGCAAACTGTCAACCACTTCATAAACAAAAACATTCAATTACGCACATGTGTGCATGCACTTACTCAAGCATGCACACATGCAGTCAGGCGTCAGTTTTTTGTGTATGAAGAGATTGAGAGTGTTTTAAATAAAACTTGGGTGAGATTACCTTCCTCTGTAGGTGCCTGGTCTGGAGCCAACATCGGCTATCATAACTCTCCAAGACTGTCATCTGATATTGTGACTGTCATCTGATATTTTGACTGTCACCTGATATTGTGATTATCATCTGATATGATTGACATCTGATATTTTGACTGTCATCTGATATTTTGACTGTCATCTGATATTTTGACTTGCATCTGATATTTTGACTTGCATCTGATATTTTGACTGGCATCTGATATTTTGACTTGCATCTGATATTTTGACTTGCATCTGATATTTTGACTGGCATCTGATATTTTGATGATGATGGTGTTGCTTATATTATTAGTTGTTCAGGTCAGCATGGCCGAATGGATAAGACTTCCGTTGTGCTGATGCCAAGGTAGCGGATTCAACCCCTACACCGGTCAACTGGACTAAAATGCTCGTCTGGTGGTCCTGGGTTCCTTCTGCGTCGGGACAGATTTATTTTTTTTTGGGCGCTCGCTTTTGAACTCAAGCGTGGTCCATAACACTATTAATAGTGGTTATTGACTGAATTTTGCGTGTGGATTAGCTGTCCCTATTAACAGTGTCCCTCGCCATCAGGCAAACCCACTCCGACTTCAGAGGTACTTGTACTTTACGTTCCCAAGTCAAGGACGGAGAGGTCAACATTTTAGTCCAGCTGTCCGGTGTTGGGGTTGAACCCCTGACCTTGGCGTCAACACAACGGATGGTTAAGAACATGTGCTCTTACCCATTTGGAACAGCTGACCTGCAGGGGCAGATTTGAATTGTTACAATTGAAATGGGCTCCAGGAAATGTCTTGGGGAGTCAAGGAGGCCTGTGTGATACCGACCACATCATCCACAGACGGGTCAACACAAATGTGGGTTTAGCACCATATGCCTGCTGTGTCTGAAAGTGTAACAGGGTCCTGGAATGACTGATTTATATATGCAACATGGAATGTGTGCTTGGAGGTAGTAAAATAACTGACTGACTGATTTATATATACAACATGGAATGTGTGCTTGGGTGTTGTAAAATAACTCACTGACTGATTTATATATACACCATGGAATGTGTGCTTGGGTGTTGTAAAATAACTCACTGACTGATTTATATATACAACATGGAATGTGTGCTAGGAGGTAGTAAAATAACTGACTGACTGATTTATATATACAACATGGAATGTGTGCTAGGAGGTAGTAAAATAACTGACTGACTGATTTATATATACAACATGGAATGTGTGCTTGGGTGTTGTAAAATAACTCACTGACTGATTTATATATACACCATGGAATGTGTGCTTGGGTGTTGTAAAATAACTCACTGACTGATTTATATATACAACATGGAATGTGTGCTAGGAGGTAGTAAAGTAACTGACTGACTGATTTATATATACACCATTGAATGTGTGCTTGGATGTTGTAAAATAACTGACTGTCTGATTTATATATACAACATGGAATGTGTGCTTGGATGTTGTAAAATAACTGACTGACTGATTTATATATACACCATTGAATGTGTGCTTGGGTGTTGTAAAATAACTGCTGGCAGTGTATGTTGAAGTTCAACCAAAAATAAAATGTCTACCAAGGAAGTTCTGTGCACAGGATCACAAGTATAACGGAGAAGACAAATGTATTGACTCTTTCGGACTGAATATGAAGTTCATCAGGGGAGAGGTATCCAGAATGAAAAGAATGTAGAAAGTTAAAGGTAGTCTCATGGCTGATACTGTCACTGGGATGGGAAGAAAGTTACAGGTAGTCTCATGGCTGATACTGTCACTGGGATGTGAAGCGTTGAGGCTAGTTCAACCCCAGATCAGTACTGTCTGGTCCCAATGTTTATGAGGCTAGTTCAACCCCAGATCAGTACTGTCTGGTCCCAATGTTTATGAGTTGGTTCAACCCCAGAGCACTACTGTCTGGTCCCAATGTTTATGAGTTGGTTCAACCCCAGAGCAGTACTGTCTGGTCCCAATGTTTATGAGTTGGTTCAACCCCAGAGCAGTACTGTCTGGTCCCAATGTTTATGAGGCTAGTTCAACCCCAGATCAGTACTGTCTGGTCCCAATGTTTATGAGTTGGTTCAACCCCAGAGCAGTACTGTCTGGTCCCAATGTTTATGAGTTGGTTCAACCCCAGAGCAGTACTGTCTGGTCCCAATGTTTATGAGTTAGTTCAACCCCAGATCAGTACTGTCTGGTCCCAATGTTTATGAGTTGGTTCAATCCCAGAGCAGTACTGTCTGGTCCCAATGTTTATGAGTTAGTTCAACCCCAGAGCAGTACTGTCTGGTCCCAATGTTTATGAGTTGGTTCAACCCCAGAGCAGTACTGTCTGGTCCCAATGTTTATGAGTTGGTTCAACCCCAGATCAGTACTGATTGAAAAAAAAAAGTAATCTTATTTCTCCTGGGGATTGAACTTGGACCACTGTCTTGGCAGACCAAGTGCACTAACTACTGTACCAGCACAGAAAAGAATCATCATCATCATCATGTGCCATGCCAGTAAGCGTGGGCGGTCATGTTCTGCCATCTCACTTGATCACCAGAGTCGTGGATCAGCTCCGTGTTTCTGTCTCGAGCATGCCACAAGGCCAAGCCATCCAGGTACTTGCTTCTAGGTCTTCCTCTTGGTCTGTTCCCCTCGATCTTACCAGTTGTCACCAAGTTCTCCAGATTATTTCTTCTCATAACAATGCCCAGAAAAGAATGGGCACCCCAAAATAGAGGTAAGAAGTGCAGGAGGTCCAAAGTGAGAAAGAAATGTGAAAGTCACCATAAATATAGCTGAAAACTGAGAGAAGCCCTAAATTGAGGATAAAAACAGTGGCTACCCAAAAATTAAAATATTATTTGTTAAAACAGACTTGAGTGCCCAGAATATTAAGAAAGAATAAGAAAGTGATAATTTATTAAATGTCTTGCTTTAAAAAAAAATATGTCAGTATGTTTTGTCATGTTTCAAAATGTGTTTGTGTTTTCCTTAAACAATTTAATGTTCTTTATCATCAGTGTTTCTGACTGGCAGTGACCGGATCCCAGTTTTTGGCATGAAATATGTGAAAGTAAGTAGATGCAACGGTTGATGTTTTGTTCATTTCTGCCGTGAAGCATTGTTATTTTCTTTGGCATGTGTACTAGTCAGTGGACACATGCTTTCATGACATTGTCACGCTCGCTAGAAAGACAACCAACTCAGAAATCTGTATCACCATCATTTTTTTGTAAATGTTGCATATCCTTTACAGGACATTGCAGTCAACACCAGCATTTTTCAGCTGCTGTTGATGTACTAGGCAAGTTTTTACGTTCAGTAGTTTGCCATTGCTTTCTGAATGACCGGCTCCCATACCAACACATTTTAACACAACGCGACACGGTCTACTGCACACATCAGTCGCTGCTGCACTTCAAACCTTGTTCGCAAGCCTTTGGCCATGAAGACGGCTCACCATCATTGTAATACATAAAACAATGAAGACGTAAACAATGTATTGCACAATTTATTGCCTTGCATAATACTTATTATTGTCTGGCATATTTACCATATCTTGTCAGTTGCATACTACCGAAAAAGTTCAACACACAATGCATTTTTTCTGCTGACATGCATCAACAAAACCACATTGTCATGTGTTTCACTGTCGCCACATTGTCATGTGTTTCACTGTCCCCCACATTGTCATGTGTTTCACTGTCCCCCACATTGTCATGTGTTTCACTCACTGTCGCCACATTGTCATAGGTTTCACTGTCACCACATTGTCATATGTTTCACTGTCCCCCACATTGTCATGTGTTTCACTCACTGTCGCCACATTGTCATAGGTTTCACTGTCACCACATTGTCATATGTTTCACTTTCCCCCCACATTGTCATGTGTTTCACTGTCGCCACATTGTCATGTGTTTCACTGTCGCCACATTGTCATGTTTCACTGTTGCCACATTGTCGTGTGTTTCACTGACTGAACTGTAGTTTTATAGAGATGATCATATCTATTTGTTTACATAATCATGGTTTGTCTGTATTTATTCAGTTGTAAGAATTCAGTACATTACTTCATTATATGTCGGACTTTTTCTGTAATATGCACCTGAAGGGGTACAGTTACAAAGCATGACAGGCAATAAATTGTGCAATCTATTGTTTGTGTCTTCATTATTTAAATTGACCCTGGGAAAACATAGTTTTGAAAGATAGCAATGTTGTGTCAGTTACCAAGCCATTTTTTATCCGATTCAGTTCTGCCATTACCACTAGCCCGTTCAACCTCAAGGAGAAGTTATAGTTAGGGTCCATCACCGGCTCAGAATGATATTCCTGTGACTGAATCAGCCGCAAAAGCAGCTGCCCTCGGTTTTACCCTCACAGGTTTATTAATCCGAAGGTGATTGCTTGTCCATATAGGGTAATGGCTGGTGTGTAGAGCTGATAATGGCATCCTCTCTTTAAATAAAGCTAACAACCTCTCATTGGTGTGTAGCAAAGCTCACATAGCCACACCAGTTCTTACTGTAGTGAGCACACTTTACTTTGTCCCATGTATGTGACAAAGCTCACATAGCCACATGGGTTCTTACTGTAGTAAGCACACTTTACTTTGTCCCATGTGTGTGGCAAAGCTCACATAGCCACATGGGTTCTTACTGTAGTAAGCACGCTTTACTTTGTCCCATGTATGTGACAAAGCTCACATAACCACACCGGTTCTTACTGTAGTAAGCACACTTTACTTTGTCCCATGTGTGTGGCAAAGCTGACATGGCAACACCGGTTGTCCCATGTGTGTGGCAAAAGCTCACATAGCCACATGGGTTCTTACATGTAGTAAGCACACTTTACTTTGTCCCATGTGTGTGGCAAAGCTCACATAGCCACATGGGTTCTTACTGTAGTAAGCACACTGTACTTTGTCCCATTTGTGTGGGCAAAGCTCACATAGCAACACCGGTTTGTCCCATGTGTGTGGCAAAGCTCACATAGCCACATGGGTTCTTACTGTAGTAAGCACACTTTACTTTGTCCCATGTGTGTGGCAAAGCTCACATAGCCACACCGGTTCTTACTGTAGTGAGCACACTTTACTTTGTCCCATGTGTGTGGCAAAGCTCACATGGCAACACCGGTTGTCCCATGTGTGTGGCAAAGCTCACATAGCCACATGGGTTCTTACTGTAGTAAGCACACTTTACTTTGTCCCATGTGTGTGGCAAAGCTCACATAGCCACATGGGTTTCTTACTGTAGTAAGCACACTTTACTTTGTCCCATGTGTGTGGCAAAGCTCACATGGCAACACCGGTTGTCCCATGTGTTGTGGCAAAAGCTCACATAGCCACATGGGTTCTTACTGTAGTAAGCACACTTTACTTTGTCCCATTTGTGTGGCAAAGCTCACATAGCCACATGGGTTCTTACTGTAGTAAGCACACTTTACTTTGTCCCATGTGTGTGGCAAAGCTCACATGGCAACACCGGTTGTCCCATGTGTGTGGCAAAGCTCACATAGCCACACGGGTTCTTACTGTAGTAAGCACACTTTACTTTGTCCCATGTGTGTGGCAAAGCTCACATAGCCACACGGGTTCTTACTGTAGTAAGCACACTTTACTTTGTCCCATGTGTGTGGCAAAGCTCACATAGCCACATGGGTTCTTACTGTAGTAAGCACACTTTACTTTGTCCCATGTGTGTGGCAAAGCTCACATAGCCACACGGGTTCTTACTGTAGTAAGCATACTTTACTTTGTCCCATGTGTGTGGCAAAGCTCACATGGCAACACCGGTTGTCCCATGTGTGTGGCAAAGCTCACATAGCCACATGGGTTCTTACTGTAGTAAGCACACTTTACTTTGTCCCATGTGTGTGGCAAAGCTCACATAGCCACATGGGTTCTTACTGTAGTAAGCACACTTTACTTTGTCCCATGTGTGTGGCAAAGCTCACATGGCAACACCGGTTTGTCCCATGTGTGTGGCAAAGCTCACATAGCCACATGGGTTCTTACTGTAGTAAGCACACTTTACTTTTGTCCCATGTGTGTGGCAAAGCTCACATAGCCACATGGGTTCTTACTGTAGTAAGCACCTTTACTTTGTCCCATGTGTGTGGCAAAGCTCACATGGCAACACCGGTTGTCCCATGTGTGTGGCAAAGCTCACATAGCCACATGGGTTCTTACTGTAGTAAGCACACTTTACTTTGTCCCATGTGTGTGGCAAAGCTCACATAGCCACATGGGTTCTTACTGTAGTAAGCACACTTTACTTTGTCCCATGTGTGTGGCAAAGCTCACATGGCAACAACCGGTTGTCCCATGTGTGTGGCAAAGCTCACATAGCCACACGGGTTCTTACTGTAGTAAGCACACTTTACTTTGTCCCATGTGTGTGGCAAAGCTCACATAGCCACACGGGTTCTTACTGTAGTAAGCACACTTTACTTTGTCCCATGTGTGTGGCAAAGCTCACATAGCCACATGGGTTCTTACTGTAGTAAGCACACTTTACTTTGTCCCATGTGTCTGGCAAAGCTCACATAGCCACACGGGTTCTTACTGTAGTAAGCATACTTTACTTGGTCCCATGTGTGTGGCAAAGCTCACATGGCAACACCGGTTGTCCCATGTGTGTGGCAAAGCTCACATAGCCACATGGGTTCTTACTGTAGTAAGCACACTTTACTTTGTCCCATGTGTGTGGCAAAGCTCACATAGCCACATGGGTTCTTACTGTAGTAAGCACACTTTACTTTGTCCCATGTGTGTGGCAAAGCTCACATGGCAACACCGGTTGTCCCATGTGTGTGGCAAAGCTCACATAGCCACATGGGTTCTTACTGTAGTAAGCACACTTTACTTTGTCCCATGTGTGTGGCAAAGCTCACATAGCCACATGGGTTCTTACTGTAGTAAGCACACTTTACTTTGTCCCATGTGTGTGGCAAAGCTCACATGGCAACACCGGTTGTCCCATGTGTGTGGCAAAGCTCACATAGCCACATGGGTTCTTACTGTAGTAAGCACACTTTACTTTGTCCCATGTGTGTGGCAAAGCTCACATAGCCACATGGGTTCTTACTGTAGTAAGCACACTTTACTTTGTCCCATGTGTGTGGCAAAGCTCACATGGCAACACCGGTTGTCCCATGTGTGTGGCAAAGCTCACATAGCCACACGGGTTTCTTACTGTAGTAAGCACACTTTACTTTGTCCCATGTGGGTGGCAAAGCAGACATGGCAACACCGGTTGTCCCATGTGTGTGGCAAAGCTCACATAGCCACATGGGTTCTTACTGTAGTAAGCACACTTTACTTTGTCCCATGTGTGTGGCAAGCTCACATAGCCACACGGGTTCTTACTGTAGTAAGCACACTTTACTTTGTCCCATGTGTGTGGCAAAGCTCACATAGCCACACGGGTTCTTACTGTAGTAAGCATACTTTACTTTGTCCCATGTGTGTGGCAAAGCTCACATGGCAACACCGGTTGTCCCATGTGTGTGGCAAAGCTCACATAGCCACATGGGTTCTTACTGTAGTAAGCACACTTTACTTTGTCCCATGTGTGTGGCAAAGCTCACATAGCCACATGGGTTCTTACTGTAGTAAGCACACTTTACTTTGTCCCATGTGTGTGGCAAAGCTCACATGGCAACACCGGTTGTCCCATGTGTGTGGCAAAGCTCACATAGCCACATGGGTTCTTACTGTAGTAAGCACACTTTACTTTGTCCCATGTGTGTGGCAAAGCTCACATAGCCACATGGGTTCTTACTGTAGTAAGCACACTTTACTTTGTCCCATGTGTGTGGCAAAGCTCACATGGCAACACCGGTTGTCCCATGTGTGTGGCAAAGCTCACATAGCCACATGGGTTCTTACTGTAGTAAGCACACTTTACTTTGTCCATGTGTGTGGCAAAGCTCACATAGCCACATGGGTTCTTACTGTAGTAAGCACACTTTACTTTGTCCCATGTGTGTGGCAAAGCTCACATGGCAACACCGGTTGTCCCATGTGTGTGGCAAAGCTCACATAGCCACACGGGTTCTTACTGTAGTAAGCACACTTTACTTTGTCCCATGTGTGTGGCAAAAGCTGACATGGCAACACCGGTTGTCCCATGTGTGTGGCAAAGCTCACATAGCCACATGGGTTCTTACTGTAGTAAGCACACTTTACTTTGTCCCATGTGTGTGGCAAAGCTCACATAGCCACACGGGTTCTTACTGTAGTAAGCACACTTTACTTTGTCCCATGTGTGTGGCAAAGCTCACATAGCCACATGGGTTCTTACTGTAGTAAGCACACTTTACTTTGTCCCATGTGTGTGGCAAAGCTCACATAGCCACATGGGTTCTTACTGTAGTAAGCACACTTTACTTTGTCCCATTTGTGTGGCACAGCTCACATAGCCACATGGGTTCTTACTGTAGTAAGCACACTTTACTTTGTCCCATGTGTGTGGCAAAGCTCACATGGCAACACCGGTTGTCCCATGTGTGTGGCAAAGCTCACATAGCCACACAGGTTCTTACTGTAGTAAGCACACTTTACTTTGTCCCATGTGTGTGGCAAAGCTCACATAGCCACACGGGTTCTTACTGTAGTAAGCACACTTTACTTTGTCCCATGTGTGTGGCAAAGCTCACATAGCCACATGGGTTCTTACTGTAGTAAGCACACTTTACTTTGTCCCATGTGTGTGGCAAAGCTCACATAGCCACACGGGTTCTTTCTGTAGTAAGCATACTTTACTTTGTCCCATGTGTGTGGCAAAGCTCACATGGCAACACCGGTTGTCCCATGTGTGTGGCAAAGCTCACATAGCCACATGGGTTCTTACTGTAGTAAGCACACTTTACTTTGTCCCATGTGTGTGGCAAAGCTCACATAGCCACATGGGTTCTTACTGTAGTAAGCACACTTTACTTTGTCCCATGTGTGTGGCAAAGCTCACATGGCAACACCGGTTGTCCCATGTGTGTGGCAAAGCTCACATAGCCACATGGGTTCTTACTGTAGTAAGCACACTTTACTTTGTCCCATGTGTGTGGCAAAGCTCACATAGCCACATGGGTTCTTACTGTAGTAAGCACACTTTACTTTGTCCCATGTGTGTGGCAAAGCTCACATGGCAACACCGGTTGTCCCATGTGTGTGGCAAAGCTCACATAGCCACATGGGTTCTTACTGTAGTAAGCACACTTTACTTTGTCCCATGTGTGTGGCAAAGCTCACATAGCCACATGGGTTCTTACTGTAGTAAGCACACTTTACTTTGTCCCATGTGTGTGGCAAAGCTCACATGGCAACACCGGTTGTCCCATGTGTGTGGCAAAGCTCACATAGCCACACGGGTTCTTACTGTAGTAAGCACACTTTACTTTGTCCCATGTGTGTGGCAAAGCTGACATGGCAACACCGGTTGTCCCATGTGTGTGGCAAAGCTCACATAGCCACATGGGTTCTTACTGTAGTAAGCACACTTTACTTTGTCCCATGTGTGTGGCAAAGCTCACATAGCCACACGGGTTCTTACTGTAGTAAGCACACTTTACTTTGTCCCATGTGTGTGGCAAAGCTCACATAGCCACATGGGTTCTTACTGTAGTAAGCACACTTTACTTTGTCCCATGTGTGTGGCAAAGCTCACATAGCCACACGGGTTCTTACTGTAGTAAGCATACTTTACTTTGTCCCATGTGTGTGGCAAAGCTCACATGGCAACACCGGTTGTCCCATGTGTGTGGCAAAGCTCACATAACCACACCAGTTCTTACTGTAGTAAGCACACTTTACTTTGTCCCATGTGTGTGGCAAAGCTCACATAGCCACATGGGTTCTTACTGTAGTAAGCACACTTTACTTTGTCTCATGTGTGTGGCAAAGCTCACATAGCCACACAGGTTCTTACTGTAGTTAGCACACTTTACTTTGTCCCATGTAGACACACTCCTTTCTCAAACAATTATTTATAGTGCGGTGTAACATTCAAAAGATGGGAATGTCAAGGGATATATATATCAACAAATACTCATGTGTCTAGGGGTTAACACATAGCCTCTTGCATAATGGTGACAGCTATTAAACATTTCATGGGGCAGAGATAGGATGCATAATGTTTTTAATACACAATATCTTTAGACAGAATGACATGGCTACCTCACAACTTGGTCCACAATTAGACAAGCATAGCATCAACTCGGCTATTTCAAGTGACATTCTCTCTGGAACATAGATGCTTATGTCAAGACATTGCATACCTAGACATATGCCCTTATAATGAAAACACTGAATATAGCGAGTTATCCTACTCTCGACACAAGGCTGTGACATGAAATATCAAGTGGGGGGGGAATTGCAGGAAAAAATGTGGGCATATCGCACCAATTTGGCACAAATGGTCAAAATCAAAGGCAAACCAATAAATATCAATATTAAACAAGTATATGCACCAACACCAAGCAGTAGGGATAAATAAATGCAACACTTTTACGATGAAGTAGAAAAGGCGAAAGCTCAAATTGGATCACAAGAAATAAAAATAAAACTCAGAGATTTTAATACAAAAGTAGGAAATGGAAAAAATATAGGATATAGTTGGCAATTAGTTTAGGTAGAGAGTCAGGTCTTAGTCAGATATGACTGAGCTACCGTATGAGAGTAGACGGTACTACCTGCTTTCTGTCAGCGCCGAATGTTGGGCGGCGCTTACCAAACCCGACACCCCACATTGTGCCAACGGCTTCGGGCGGAAGAGGGCAATTGGAAGGGTACTAGCCTTATCCTGGTGCGAGGAAATGCAACCCAAAGACAAAATAAGTCATGGCAGGGCAGACCAGGCCCTAAGCCTTGGTTTTCAGCTGGTCTAGGATCGAAGCTCCGACAGGCGGACAGTTAGAGCATTGCTTTGCTGATCCGGCAGCTTCTGCAGCTTGTCTTGTTCCAGATGTATAGGTGTTAACTTTCCTCTGGAGTGAACTAGGCAGGCCGAGAGAGGGATCATGATGCATGGGCAACACATGGTTTCTTTATTTTAGCCCAGGCTTTGTGCTATGGAGAGGCAATAACTCCATCCCTGGTCTTAACCAGTCTCGGAATCAAAGCGAGAGGCAACTGTTACGGGTTATAAGTCCTTGTCAGTTGGCGTAGACATGGGGCGCCACGCGTTGCCTCTGACGGTGGGAGACACCTACAGGTGTCACTGATCAGCTACCGCCCGCCTCAAGCTGGGCAGCCCCCAGCCAATTTGGTGCTGATCCGCCACAGCCTGCCTGCTTCAATGGGTGCTTGGGGCTAGGACAAAATCTGAATCGCAGGCTGTAAAACCAATGCACCAGGTACTAATGAAAAGAGTAATAGAAACCTCAAGCTGCGGCTTGCAACCTGGAACGTGAGAACCATGTGTCCAGGATTTTCCACTGACTTGACAAATATTGACGATGTGAGAAAAACGGCTGTGATTGATGCTGAACTCAATTGTCTTAGCATTGATATTGCTGGCCTGCAGGAGACTCGCCTCGCTGAGGAAGGGTCACTCAGGGAAAACAATTACACCTTTTTTTGGAAGGGAAGAGGGCAGGCAGAAAAAAGGCAACACGGTGTGGGCTTTGCAGTGAAGAATTCGCTACTGGGAATGATTGATATCCCAGCTGGAGGTAATGAAAGATTATTATCACTGCTCTTGGCAACCTCTTGTGGATTTGCCACCATTCTCACTGCATATGCACCGACACTCACTTCCTCTGATGATGTGAAAGATACGTTCTATGAGCAGCTAGACTCTGCGATCAAGGCAGTTCCAAAATCCGACTACATTTATATGCTCGGTGATTTCAATGCTCGTGTGGGCAAGGACTCGAGTTCATGGCCAGTGTGCCTTGGAAAATACAACATCGGTCGCATGAATGATAATGGGCAAAGGCTGCTGGAGCATTGCACTAGAAATGACCTATGTATTACAAACTCCTTTTTTAAAACAAAAGAGATGCATAAGGTCACATGGAAACATCCAAGATCCGGCCATTGGCATCGGCTGGACTTCATTATCACACGGAGACAACATCTGAACCATACATCATTAACTCGAAGTTACCACAGTGCTGACTGTGATACAGATCATTCTTTGGTTGTTGCAAGGGTTAGACTGAGACCAAAGAGAATCTACACAGCTAAACACAAGTCTAGCCCCAGGATTAATATTATTAACACTCACGATCCTGGAAAGTGCTTTGAATTTCAACAGCAACTTGAGGACACTTTCAATGATACATCAGAAAATTGTATAGTAAATGATAAATGGAGTAAACTTAAGGAAACTATTTATAAAACAGCGGTAGGGGTTTACGGCACTGTGGATCATAAGAGGCAGGACTGGTTTGCGGCAAACAGCCAGATACTGCAGCCCTTGATTGATAAAAAGAAGATAGCTCTCTTAAGAAACAAGGAAAGACCAACGCGTAACACTCTGAGTGAGCTGAAGCAAGCGAGGAAGGATGTACAAAAGGCTGCCAGGCAGTGTGCGAATGACTATTGGATCAAGTTATGTGAGTCCATTCAAATCGCAAGTGATAAGGGAAACATCAGAAGCATGTATGAAGGGATAAAGAAAGCCTGTGGTCCAATGATCAAAAGAAGTGCACCGCTGAAAACCTTGACTGGAGAAATCATCACTGATAAGAAACAGCAGATGGATAGATGGGTCGAGTACTATTTAGAGCTTTACTCAAGTGAGACCAAGCTAGTGGATGATGCCCTCAATGCCATAGAGCTGCCAACTCTTGACCACCTGGACACACTTCCCACTATAACAGAAGTTAAGTGTGCTATAAATGAGCTTGCATCTGGCAAGGCTCCAGGTAAGGATGGGATTCCAATAGAGGTGATCAGGAGTGGGCAAGACACCCTCGCTCTACAGATCCACCAGCTAATAGAGCTATGCTGGCGAGAAGGACAAGTCCCACAGGATTTCAAAGATTCAAGCATCATAACGTTGTACAAGAACAAGGGAGATTGGAGCGACTGCAACAACTATAGGGGTATCTCACTTCTGTGTATTGTTGGGAAAGTATTTGCCAGAATTGTCCTGCGCAGACTTCAAGTCCTGGGAGATCAAGTCTACCCCGAATCACAGTGCGGCTTCCGTCAGAACCGGTCTACCATTGATATGATATTCTCATTGCGACAGATGCAAGAAAAATGCCGGGAACAAAATCAGCCACTGTTTATTGCCTTCATCGACCTCACAAAGGCATTCGATTTGGTCAGTCGTGAGGGTCTATTCAAAGCACTAAAGAAGATTGGCTGTCCACCAACTCTTCTGTCCATTGTGGAATCGTTCCACACAGGCATGAAGGGTATAATCAAGTTTGATGGCTCAACTTCAGAAGAGTTTGAAATCAAGAGTGGAGTTAAGCAAGGTTGTGTACTAGCCCCCACCCTCTTTGGGATATACTTTTCACTTCTACTGAAATATGCCTTTCGTGATCAGGATGACGGTATATACATTCACTCACGCTCAGATGGTGGCCTCTATAATGCTCAGAGATTGAAGGCCAAGACCAAAATTAGCAGGGTACTAATCAGAGAGTTGCTTTTTGCAGATGATGCTGCGATTACGACCCACTCTGAGGAAGAATTACATCATCTACTATCTGCATTCTCCAATGCTTGTTCTGAATTTGGTTTAACAATTAACAAAAAGAAGACACAGATTATGTCACAAGGTGCACATGGTGTACCATCAATCTTTATTGACGACGCCGAACTGGAGATAGTAGACCATTTTACATATCTTGGATCAGAGGTAAATAGCAAATTATCCCTCGATCAGGAAATCAACATCAGGATTGGCAAGGCAGCAACAACAATGAACATGTTAGCAAAAAGAGTCTGGGAGAACAGGAAGCTTACTGCCAAAACAAAAGTCCTCGTCTACCAAGCCTGTGTCCTTAGTACTCTTCTTTATGGCAGTGAAACCTGGACAATTACTCACGCCAAGAGAAACGTTTAAGCAGCTTTCATATGCGGTGTCTGCGAAGAATACTTGGTATAAAGTGGCAAGACAAAATCACAAATACTGAAGTATTGAAAAGATAAGGTTGTGTGACGGTGTATTCCATGCTCAGTCTTCGTAGACTTAGATGGATAGGACACGTTAGGAGGATGGATGATGGTAGAATACCAAAGGACATCTTTTTTGGTGAATTACAGACGGGTAGGAGATCTCAGGGTCGGCCTCTACTATGATACAAAGATGTGTGTGAGCGGGACATGATTGATACAGGCATTGATAATGCACAATGGGAGCACGTCGCCGCTGAACGTGTTGCATGGAGGGCAACTATCAGAAATGGAATAAAGACAAAGGAGAAAATGATTGCAGATAAAGCACACACAGAGCGTGAGAGACGTAATATGGTGCAAAATGGTGGAAATGACCTTGTTTTCACATGCACCTACTGTGGGCAAACATTTGCAGCAAGAATTGGCCTTACCAGCCACACTCGCCACCGCCATGGATCGTAGTTATTGCCATATGACTGTTATTAAGCCCTTTTGAAGCACAATGTACCAAACTATCGTCTGTCAAGACGGAAAGGTGCCAATGTAATGTAAAAAATGTAAGTTTAGGTACAAGAAATGAAAGAGGAGAGAAACTAATAGAATGGGCAAATATTAATGATAATGATAATTGGAATCACATGGTTTAAACACCATAAAAGACGACTATACACATGGAAAAGCCCTGATATGAAAATACGCAACCAAATTGACTACATACTTATTAATAAAAGATTTAGAAATGTGTTAATTAATGTAAAGACAATGTGTGGTGCTGACTGTAATAGTGATCATGTACCACTATGTGGACTAATAAATGTAAGATTAAAGAGAGGGTAAAAATGGTAAAGAACTTGAGACTTAATAAAGCGGTTCTGAAAAAGTACAGAGTGGCTGAAAAATAGGTACAATGCAATAGCTAAAATACAGAGTATAGATGAATAATGAGAAATGTTAAGAGACTTCATTCATCATGGAAATATTAATGGAGAGAAGCCAATAAGCTAAGAAAAAAATGGATGAATGAAGAAATCTTAATGCTCATGGACAAAAGGAAACAGAATAAAAATGACAAACAAGAATATGCTAAGATAAATAAAGAAATAAGAGATAAATGTGTGAAGGCAAAATAAAGTTGGTTAATCGAACAATGCAAAGAAATTGAATAGATTCCATTAAAGATTCAAAAAATATGCACAGACAAATTAGTGAGCTCACGGGAAGAAAAATAAGAATAAATACAGGGTGTTTGAAATCAAAAACAGGAAAGATATTATTGGAGGAAGGTGCTATAATGAAGATATAGAATGAGTATATAAGAGAATTATATGATGGAGAAAGGGAATAATTAACAGAAGAAAGTAACTTAGAAGACCCACCTATTCTAAACGAAGAAGTCGCTGACGCTATGAAACATATGAAGACAGAAAAACAGCTGGGCTAGAGGAAATCACAATAGAAGAATTAGAAGTATTGGGAGAATTTGGAGTTAGTTAGTTAGTTAGTCGACAGATCATCCTCATTGCACATCGAACCATTCAGCCCATAAGTGCTCGGATCCCCTCCTCAGCAAATCCCGCAGCGTGTAGCGGCTAACGACGCCAGTTCTGTGTTGGTTTATCAATCTTCTTTGGCTTCCTGCTTAGCGTTCTTGTTTGGCCACCCCTCTTTTAATTTGCTGTTCTCGTAGTCTGGCCATGGTTGTAGATTCACAGTCATCACCATGAGGACGGTCATGGATGGGTCAAGCCGAAGACATTCTTCAACAGGTGTGTTCACTTGAGGACTTAGAACCTGGCGAGGAGTGGGTGCAAGTGCCAACAGATTTCTGCACATCCTTTTCAGTTTGCATCCAACTAGATAGAAAATGCAGACAAGAAAATCCGGCTGCTGTGGAGGCTGAAGTACAAGCGTTAATTTTCGAGAATTTGCTAGACGGTGATGCGGTCATCTACACAGATGGGTCGGTCGTCCGACATGTGAGAAGCTCATGGGCCTTTACAGCTCGGGCCGGAGGGAGAATTGTGAAGGAGGACTCCGGTGCTTTCACTGAAACCACAAGTAGCCTGACTATGGAAGTCATGGCAGTAAGTAAAGCAATAACATGGCTCGAGACACAGACATTCACTAGGGCATGTTTCCTTAGCGACTCAATGAACACGATCAAGAGGATAGAGGAGGGGTCGATCCGAAGAGAATGGTTGCTGCCTCTGGAGCGGTCTCGGCTGACAAAGGGAGAATTTGGAGTAGATATATTAACCAAAATGTTGAATATTTACAGCAGTGGTTATTTACTGATCGATATGCTGAAATCTGTATGTATAGTTATACCAAAAAGACCAGGAGCAATTGAATGCAAAGATTTTCATACAGTTAACCTTATAAACCATGTCACTAAGCTTCTACTCAGAATTACAATTAGAAGAACAAGAAAGAAAATAAAAATGGAAATTAGTGAAGAACAGTATGGTTTTTTTGGAAGGAAAGGGTACAAACAACGCAATATATATATTACAAACACTAATGGAAAGGTCAATAGAGAAACAGAAAGACATATATTTGTGCTTCATAGATTATTCTAAGGCATTTGATAAAGTAAAACATACTGAACTGATTAAAATGTTGGAAGATATCAACATTGATGGGAACGATTTAAGAATAATAAAGAATATTTACTGGAAACAAGTAGCAGTGAGTAAAATGGGAAATAAAGAGGGTAGTTACAAACAGATGAAAAAAAGGTGTTCGACAGGGGTGTGTCTTGTCACCAGATCGCTTCTCCCTCTATAGCGAAGTAATGATGAGAGAAATCAAAGATAAGCCAGGGATACTAATCGGAGGTTATAATATAAATAATATACGCTATGCAGATGACACAGTATTGGTGGCTGATAAATCAATAGATCTACAAAATTTGTTGGATGCTGTAGTAACAGAGAGTGCAAAGAAAGGACTCTCCTTGAATATCAAGAAAACAGTAACAATGGTGATATCAAAGAAAATGGTGACACCAAAATGTGACATAGAAATAGCGGGGAAAATTCTTAACCAAGTGGATAATTTTAGATACCTAGGGGCATTTATAACATCAGATGGAAGATGTGTAACAGAGGTTAAGAGCAGAATAGGGCAAGCAAAAGCCGCATTTCATAAAATGAAGAGTATCTTATGCAATAAGTCGCTATCAATGAATGTAAGAAAGAGAGTGCTGAAATGCTACATAGAACCAGTTTTACTGTATGGCAGTGAATCTTGGAATGTAAATGAACAAATTAGGAAGAACTTAGAAGCAACAGAAATATGGTTTTTGAGAGGAATGTTGCGAATTCCTTGGACTGCCAGAGTAACTAACAGCGATTGCCTGAAAGACGCTAATGAAACTAGAACATTATATACAATAATAAGAAAGAGACAAACAGCTTTCTTTGGTTGTGTGATAAGAAGATTGACATTGGAGAACATCATGACAACTGGAAAGATCGAAGGGAAGAGAGGCAGTGGCAGACCAAGAGAAATGATGCTGGATGGACTGAGACGGTGGCATGGAGGAATATCATCAGCAGAGTTGATCCAGAACACCAAAGACCGAGATCTGTGGAGAGCCATAAACTCCTACACCAGCTGGCAGGGCACTTGATGATGATGTCGCACAAAAATTGGCCATTTTGAATGTAAATGCTTACAGTGATGCCATGTTGCCTAGTGGTTGTTATCTGCTGGTGCATGAAAAATTGCATCTCCATCTCTATTGTAAGAAAACTGTTGAAATGTCATTATATTTACTGTTTTCATTGTGGCAGTAGGCTAACATCATCTCTGCATACATAATGGAATACTTACAGAGATGTAGTAAAGATTGCCTGAAACATGTGCCAACAGCACATAAGGGTGGTCACAACATTCTCAATCAAAACAACCAACCCAGTCTTTCTTGTGTTCCTTCTTTGAATACTTGTGGTGGAATACAATTACTCAACCTGTATACACACGCCCAATCAGGGAGCTTGTTATAATAACTCAAACTTGTTTTGTTTTCACAGACAGAGGGGTCTAACTCTTATTTAACCTACTTCAAGTCCCCGACACGAGTCACTGCCACCTCTCAGATGTTATACTTGTACCAGTTTCTTGTGTTTACTGCCGTGCCTGTTAGATATATGTGAAGTTTCCAGCTTTCACAATTGTTGTAATATTTCTGTGAAATTACTGTTGTTATTTTTGTCTACAGGCATTTTATAATTTGAAGTCATATTATTTTACCCTTTTCAATTTCATTTGCTTTTGACCTTGGTTGTTATAAGTGACCTTTATTTAGTAAATTGACAGACACATTTTTAATATCTTCCAGATGATCATTCAGCCTACAGGAGGAGGTGAAGACTTCCTGCCCGTTGCTCACACTTGTTTCAATGTCCTTGACCTGCCTAAGTATACCACCAAAGAGAGGCTGAAGACAAAACTTCTGCTAGCTATCCAACAAACGGAGGGCTTTGGTTTAGTCTAAGAACAGTTGCTGTTTTTTTTTCTTCTAGAGAAATACAAGAAAGAATTTGGGTAGCACTGTTGTTGTCAAATCTTATGAAATTGTACTGAGAATTTGACATGCCTCACTGACGCTCAGTCCAAAGTTTTTACCATAGCAGCAGAAGCATAGATTGTCTTCTTTCTGATATGGCGGCATGAAGCATACATAAAACAGATTTGGTGTGTTTTTGAAGTGTTTTCTTTTTAATATTATATTCAACAATTGTTTATGAACACTAAATAAGTTAGAAGTGATTTTAAAAAAACATAGTAGCCAGGATGCATTCCCCTCATGTAATGTGATATTGTATAAATTAATAAGGAAGCCCTTAATACTGACCACATCATCATTAAGTGCCATTTAGTCTGTGAAAATAAGGGTCTAGCACCAAGTGCACAATCTACCTTAAGGCACATGAAAGGGTTTTTACTCATACTTTTATCGGGAACAGTTGTCAAGCACATTAGTTGACCATAAAGGCTCAGTGATGACTTGATCTCACTTGTGTATAGGAGAATTCTTTACAATTTTGTTTATTTGATGCTGACTGAACAGTCAAGAATTTCAGCTATGAACATTAAGCACTTTACTATAAATAATCTGAACTTTGTGGCCTGTTAGAGACCAAATATATTTGCCTCTCTTTTGAAAGCATTTGAAGACATCAGTTGGCTGATTTGACTGCAGGCTGCTGGGTCAGAGTATTGGCTAGCATGCTTGCCTGCCAGCCAGGTGATGTGTTCAAAGCTCCATCGAGGTGGGGATTTTACACAAAGTGACCTAGACTTTTAGATCAACCCAGCCTAGCATGGACGCCAGGGACTATTCTGGAAAGTAAATGTGGAATGTGTAATATTGACCACGTCTGCCATTGGTCTATACAAATCCAGGCCTCGCACCATGTTTCCTGTATGGCTGAAGGGGTGGAGAGGGTCGCTTTACTTTCTTTTAGCTTATAATTTTATGCCATTAACTCAAGAGTAGATATTTTATTTTTGTAGTCATTTGTAAATAGCAATACATATTATGATACTACACAATGTAATAAAATATCTTCAGAAATGCTGCATATGTATTTTTTTTTTAATACGTCCATTTATGGCTGAGGATTTCAGTTTCTCTTTCAGTCGTCTTTAGAAATTTTAGTTGTCTTTTAAGCTAGAAAATATGATCTTATCATCAGGTGAATTTTAATTTCGCTGAAACTTGAGTAGCTGACTTTTTAGTTTGCTTCTTTTTTCTTTGTCTGTATACATCGTCAGATGTCATCAAGAAGGCTGTCCTTGAAAATCACCGTCGTCTGTAAGTTATTCTTCCTGCCACAATATTTTACTTGAACTGTCTGCCATGTATCTTGTTGTTGCTCCTTGTAAGTAAGCCAGGTTGGCATGCTGTGGTAAGGCTTTATGTCTGTGTGGTTATCCTTTGACATTGTGCTCTTACTGAAGCTAAGAAATAAAAGTGATTCAGATATCTATACTGTCATAGAATTGATTTTATCTTTTTCACTTTGGTTTCAGTTGGTTGCAGTTTCTTTGAATTCATGTCCAGCTATTATGTTCTTAATACCAGAAACTCACATTTCCAGTATAAGCTGGATCTTATTGAAGGGAGAAGAACTTAGTGTGTTGTTGCCAGTTTTGAGACTGAAAATTGTTTTAGATATCTCTGTTAAATAATAATTTAAAGCTGCAGTAGTGAATGGCAAATGCTGTCGCCTGTTCTCCTGGTGATCTTTGGTTCAAATTCCAGTCATGGTGGGGTCTATATATGGACACATGGCTCTGGGATCATCCCATTCTCATCAAATGGATATCAGAATATTTTCTGGAAGATCGGGTGGCCTGTGCAATACTGACTACATCGCCCATCAGGCATCATTGTATTAAGATACTATATCTCTAGTATCGGAGAACCAAAATGGCATAGAAGCATCATTTAATTAGAAAATAACTCATGTAATGCGGGCTCCATTGTAGTATCATGTATACTTTTTTTGTTTTTGGAAGACAAATATCTCTTTCATTTCCTTAGGAAACTTTAGCTGATATATAAAGTACTCTTCCGTAGTCACAGAACCAGATTTCTCAGCTGTTTGTCAACTATTTTGTTACAAATTTTATGCCAATTGGCCTTTTTATCTCGGTTGATTATGAAAACTGGGAATGTCCCCATGCTATGTATGTATAAGAAATCTGGTCTATTCAGGCACAGTGTAATGAAATAAATGCCAGGACACATTATTTTATTTTAATATACATAGCGGCTAGAAGCCACAGAAGCATAGCAGCTGGAAGCCACTGAAGCATAGCAGATAAGTGTGCTGGGCTGTCCAGACATTAGTCCGTATTCAGTTCCTAGCCATGGCAGGATTATTTTTTTTTCTAACCAATTCAGCTCCATGATCAAGTCTGCTTCATAAAATGTGTACCAGATAATTGTAAGATATGAATAAAATTTGATGGAACTGCAGCAAAGCTGTGGAAATGTAAACAGTACGAAATAACACAATGTAATGCAGCATGGTCCTAACACTTTCATAATTCTGTTCTGTAAAGCTGCATTACTTTGTGTTATTTTATATTGTTTACAGATAATTTTAAGAATGTTTCTGTGAATGATAGGCGGGGGGTATTGAGAGAGGGAACTGGCTACCCACACCTCAAGAATATGTGGCAGTCTAATACTTAACATGCCAACGGCAGTATCTCCCTTGGGACTGTCTAATCTTGACATAGTGGCTGGACAGACCAGATTTCTTACACCTCTATAGCTCAATCCTAAAATTCCTCTAGACAGACACATTGAAGATGATCAGTTGACGTAACCAGCGAATTTGATCAGTTGACATAATAATCTTTTTTTTTTTAATGTGGTTATATTTGACAATGTGCTGTTACTTTTAAGACCTGAAGCCAAGAAATAAAAGTGATTGTCAGATATCTTTCCTGTCTTGGCATTGAGTTTTTCTTGTTCACTTTGGTTTCAGTAGGTTGCAGTTTCTTTGAAGCTTTGAAGAATTTGTTGCTTACTTCATTGGATTGGTAATAATGTTTGGATATTCATCGCAGTATTAATTGTTGCATTGCTCTGTCTGTTTTGTGTTCATAAAATTAAGTATTTTTTAAACAGAAGTGTGTTTGCATGGGATACCTATGAAGACACATTATGGTTTTTAGAATTTGCATACAAATCTACATACTATAATTCACATGATTTTTTGTTATAGATCTAAAACCATTTTTGTTTGCCTTTTCCAGTTTCTTTGTTCGTAATAATTATTTTTTGCTGTGAAAGTTAATCTCAGATGTATTGTCATTTGTGCAGTTGTAACTGTACCAGCATGCATCTGTTGTTCAGTTTATTGTTTACTTAAATATTTATTTTGGTGACGCTGGCAATGACATGAGGGCAGTTGGGCCAGGGTTCTATGTCAGCTTTTGATGTTCACCATGGGAGGGACAGGCAGGCCATCTATTCCTGGTGTGCCCTCAGGTCTACAAAGTATGATGGTGCTAACACTTCACATACCCACTACACGTGATCCTGCTACAGAACTTGTGTGTGTGATTTGATGTTTATTTCACTTCTGCAGTTTAGAATCAATTTCATTAAAGCTGAAAAAGAAGGAACAGTTTTTAAGAATCACCAACAGTTTAATTGTTTATGGTTCACAATAGTAACATCCATTTTTACTATATACATTTTGCAGTCTGCGTTAGTAGCAGATCCATTCTTTACTATAATTATTTAGTCAGGACTGAATGCAGGGCTTAATGTGCTTGCTTTTGGTGCCCTGAAGGCGGGTTAGCGGGATCTTTCCCTACACCAGTCAGAAATCAACGTTGATTTCTTGTTCAGAAAGCAATGGCAAATTACTGAACGTCAACTTGCCTTGAAAATAAATCTGGGATTGGGGTTGATTACAATGTCTTGCAACATTTTTATACATTTCCTATGAATTTCGTTTTATGAGTACTTGTGTCTGGCTTTAGCATCGCAGGAATTTTGTTTTATGAGTACTTTTGTCTGGCTTTAGCATCACAGGAATGTTTAGTCTTCTTCAGGACGTGAAGTTTTTCCTGGTATAGACTTAGACTCCTGTATCTTTGAGTCATGCAGTTAACTTATATAAGGTCAGTTATTTTTCAAGTGATTTTTGTATGTGCAGGGTTTAATACGTGCCTTCAATAAACTGTCAAACATCTGGAAGTCAAAGACACTCAGCAAACATACAAAACTTAAAATCTTCAACTCTTGTGTGATTCCAATGCTAACGTATGGATGTGAACGTTGGAAATCAACGGTAACTTTAGATAAAAAAATTAGGTAATTTTGAGAACAAATGTTTTAGAAGAATTCTAAACATCCACTGGACAGACTTCAGAACCAATACGCAAATAAGACAAGAGACTAAGCAAGATACAGTATCCAATTTTATAAGAAGACGCCGTTGGAACTATATCGGCCATGTACTCAGAATGGACAAGACTCCCCTACCAAGCTCTCATATGGTCACCGGTAGGAAAAAGAAAACGGGGAAGACCAAGAGAGACCCTGTGTAGAACCATCATCAGAGAAGGCTCATTCAACGGCCAAGTAAATATCTAAGATCTACAACAGGTAGCAGCGAACCGCCAAGCATGGAGAGCCATGATTTCTGCCCTATGCGCCGCCTTGGGCTCAAGAGGAAAGACTAACTAACTAAGGGTTTAATACAGCATAAACATGATGCATGGTTTAGAGGGTTTAATACAGTATAAATGTTATGCACTTGTGAGAGATTTGGCAGCCTTGCATTGGTTTTTTATAAAATGGTATGAGTGCCGGTGTTTTAGAAAGCAATGGTAAACTACTGAACGTAAACTTGCCAAGAGATCACAAATAGCCAAAACATTTTGGAGTTGACTGCGACATCCTGTAAAGGATATGCAACTAACTTTTAATATGTTTGGTGGAAATGTATTAAATAATCTGTTATATTTAGTCACAGTGTAATTGAAATAAAGTGCTGTACATAAGATAATTAGATGACAAACCAGGTATAAAACAAGAAAGAAACAGTGTTCTGTGGCCGTGCTACAGGAAGAGACATGGACAATATCGTGATCACTGGAAAGATCATTGGTAGAAGAAGGAAAGGCAGACAGAGAGAAGTGATGCTGGCTGGTCTAAGGTGGTGAGCCATGAAGGAATAATATCAGAAGAATTGATCCAGAACACGAAGGACCGAGATCTGTGGAAATGCATGAATGCCTATGCCTTTCACCAGGCACATGATGATGATGATGATGTTAAAACAGATGCACGATTGCACAAGATTGTATTTTACACCCAGTGGAAATTATAGAAGTTGCATTAGCATCAAATGTATCGTTCAGGTAAAGACCACCCATGGCAGATGCTGCTGGTAGGTCTGAAGTCTTCACATATACTGAGCCACAGCCAATGAGGTGTAGTGACCAGTTTCCTTTACCATCACATTTCCTTGCAACACAATTCTCGGGAACAAGCATCTATGAGGCTGGGTTGATCTGGTTGGAAAAAATAATCCTGTGACTGGTGGAGGTAGAATCCGGACCACTGTCCTGGCAGGCAAGTGCTCTAACCACTAAGATACATGGCTCAGTTATGTTGTGTTTAGTTTAAATATCATTATAATTGAGTCTGATTACATGTTGCACTAAGTTACATGGCTCAATTATATTGCGGTTTGGTTAAATATAATTATGATTGAGTCTATCACGTTGTACTAAGTTGAAAGGCTCAATTATATTGTAGTTAGTTTAAATATCATTATGACTGAGTCTATCACATGTGGCACTAAGTTGAAAGGCTCAATTATATTGTAGTTAGTTTAAATATCATTATGATTGAGTCTATCACATGTTGCACTAAGTTGAAAGGCTCAATTATATTGTAGTTAGTTTAAATATCATTATGATTGAGTCTATCACATGTTGCACTAAGTTGAAAGGCTCAATTATATTGTAGTTAGTTTAAATATCATTATGATTGAGTCTATCACATGTTGCACTAAGTTGAAAGGCTCAATTATATTGTAGTTAGTTTAAATTTCATTATGATTGAGTCTATCACATGTTGCACTAAGTTGAAAGGCTCAATTATATTGTAGTTAGTTTAAATATCATTATGACTGATGTGGCACTAAGTTACATGGCTTAATTATATTGCAGTTACTTTAAATATTATTGTACTTGAGTCTATCACATGTTGCAGTTTGTTAGCTGAGGAAGAGATCTAGACAAATTCTAGCTATAGATGAGAGGAAAGATGTTGGCACTTTATGGGGCAGACATTGGGGATACCTGAGATAACATAACATGGAAGATGTTGGCACTTTATGGGGCAGACATTGGGGATACCTGAGATAACATAACATGGAAGATGTTGGCATTTCATAGGGCAGACATTGAGGATACCTGAGATAACATAACATGGAAGATGTTGGCATTTCATAGGGCAGACATTGAGGATACCTGAGATAACATAACATGGAAGATGTTGGCATTTCATAGGGCAGACATTGAGGATACCTGAGATAACATAACATTGGAAGATGTTGGCACTTTATGGGGCAGACATTGGGGATACCTGAGATAACATAACATGGAAGATGTTGGCATTTCATAGGGCAGACATTGAGGATACCTGAGATAACATAACATTGGAAGATGTTGGCACTTCATAGGGCAGACATTGAGGATACCTGAGATAACATAACATGGAAGATGTTGGCATTTCATAGGGCAGACATTGAGGATACCTGAGATAACATGGAAGATGTTGGCATTTCATAGGGCAGACATTGGGGATACCTGAGATAACATGGAAGATGTTGGCACTTCATAGGGCAGACATTGAGGATACCTGAGATAACATGGAAGATGTTGGCACTTTATGGGGCAGACATTGGGGATACCTGAGATAACATGGAAGATGTTGGCACTTTATGGGGCAGACATTGGGGATACCTGAGATAACATAACATGGAAGATATTGGCATTTCATAGGGCAGACATTGAGGATACCTGAGATAACATAACATGGAAGATGTTGGCACTTCATAGGGCAGACATTGAGGATACCTGAGATAACATAACATGGAAGATGTTGGCATTTCATAGGGCAGACATTGAGGATACCTGAGATAACATGGAAGATGTTGGCATTTCATAGGGCAGACATTGGGGATACCTGAGATAACATGGAAGATGTTGGCACTTTATGGGGCAGACATTGGGGATACCTGAGATAACATAACATGGAAGATGTTGGCACTTCATAGGGCAGACATTGGGGATACCTGAGATAACATAACATGGAAGATGTTGGCACTTCATAGGGCAGACATTGAGGATACCTGAGATAACATAACATGGAAGATGTTGGCACTTCATAGGGCAGACATTGAGGATACCTGAGATAACATAACATGGAAGATGTTGGCATTTCATAGGGCAGACATTGAGGATACCTGAGATAACATGGAAGATGTTGGCACTTCATAGGGCAGACATTGAGGATACCTGAGATAACATAACATGGAAGATGTTGGCACTTTATGGGGCAGACATTGAGGATACCTGAGATAACATGGAAGATGTTGGCACTTCATGGGGCAGACATTGAGGATACTTGAGATAACATAACATGGAAGATGTTGGCACTTCATGGGGCAGACATTGAGGATACCTGAGATAACATAACATGGAAGATGTTAGCATTTCATAGGGCAGACATTGGGGATACCTGAGATAACATAACATGGAAGATGTTGGCACTTTATGGGGCAGACATTGGGGATACCTGAGATAACATAACATGGAAGATGTTGGCATTTCATAGGGCAGACATTGGGGATACCTGAGATAACATGGAAGATGTTGGCACTTCATAGGGCAGACATTGGGGATACCTGAGATAACATGGAAGATGTTGGCACTTTATGGGGCAGACATTGGGGATACCTGAGATAACATGGAAGATGTTGGCACTTTATGGGGCAGACATTGGGGATACCTGAGATAACATAACATGGAAGATGTTGACACTTCATAGGGCAGACATTGAGGATACCTGAGATAATATAACATGGAAGATGTTGGCACTTCATAGGGCAGACATTGAAGATACCTGAGATAACATAACATGGAAGATGTTGGCACTTCATAGGGCAGACATTGAGGATACCTGAGATAACATAACATGGAAGATGTTGGCATTTCATAGGGCAGACATTGAGGATACCTGAGATAACATGGAAGATGTTGGCACTTCATAGGGCAGACATTGAGGATACCTGAGATAACATAACATGGAAGATGTTGGCACTTTATGGGGCAGACATTGAGGATACCTGAGATAACATGGAAGATGTTGGCACTTCATAGGGCAGACATTGAGGATACCTGAGATAACATGGAAGATGTTGGCACTTTATGGGGCAGACATTGGGGATACCTGAGATAACATGGAAGATGTTGGCACTTTATGGGGCAGACATTGGGGATACCTGAGATAACATAACATGGAAGATGTTGGCATTTCATAGGGCAGACATTGAGGATACCTGAGATAACATGGAAGATGTTGGCACTTCATAGGGCAGACATTGAGGATACCTGAGATAACATAACATGGAAGATGTTGGCACTTTATGGGGCAGACATTGAGGATACCTGAGATAACATGGAAGATGTTGGCACTTCATGGGGCAGACATTGAGGATACCTGAGATAACATAACATGGAAGATGTTGGCACTTCATGGGGCAGACATTGGGGATACCTGAGATAACATAACATTGGAAGATGTTGCACAGCATAGGGCACACATTGAGGATACCCGAGACCTAAAAACACAGGGAGAAAACTAGAGACTGCTATGAATATTATGGGAAAGACTTGGAGAAAGCTACAGGAGATAATCAAAGACAGGATGGTTTGACGTGAGTTGCTTGAGGGTCTGTGCTCCACTAGAAGATAATGGGCAGAAGAAGAATATTTACTGGGAGATGATTGGGAAAACATGTGTCAGTTATGCAGATTCCCCTTTATACTGAAGGCTGAGGTATGTTCAGTCATGTTAATATGAACCATGAAACTGCTGGCAATGGTGAATAGATCTGCACAAGCGTTTTTCCACATTAGTTGCCTATGCAAATTGCACATTATAAGTAACGTCTATGTTTATTTAAATGTTCTCGTATTTTCTGTTCTTAACGGCAGTGTATTGCCTAGGTAATCTACATTAGTATCAGTATTTTGTTTAACCATTCATATTGATTGCCACCCGGGAAGGTTAACCCGGTCAACAAATGCCCGCAGAAGTCGGATGTGTCGGCCTAACGGCGCAAGAACGCAGCTCTGCTGTAAACAGGCACAACGCAATCACATCCACACAAAAAACTCCGGATGAACGAAGAAGAAGAAGATATTGATTGCCATAAGCATGATTTGTAATTATCTATAATGAGGGATGGATAGTTGTATGTTTTTTTTATTTTTAATCTCTCTTGTCTTTGTGCAAACAGCATTCTTTGCTCATGTGATGAGAAGAGGCATTGGAAAACATTGTGGCTACTGGAAAAATTAATGAGAAAGGAGGCGAAGACAGACCCAGAGAAATTATGCCGGATTGCCTAAGACAGTGGCATCAGCAGAGTTAATCCAGAATACCCAGGGCTGAGATGTGTGGAGAGACATGAATTAACCTCGCTTACTGGCAGGACACATGATGATGATGATCTTTGTGGGAGCAGTAGTGCTGGGGCTGGCACGGTGCTCATGTGTTTGAATCCACAAGACGGGGATTTTTTTACCATTGATGAGAGCTGCCAGGTCGACCCAGTTTTATTGGTACCAGAAAATGGCATGGTAGGTAAAGGCAGTAGGTGTGATACTGGCCACATCGAGTTCAGAGCAGTTTAAAAATATGAGGCTGCAACATGTATCTAGTACAGCTCACGTCCTGGAGAGGGGTCCTTGACTTGTTCTTGGATGTGGCTTGTCTTTGTGTGGATGCCTTTATGAGCCAGCGTTTTGACTTTCATTGCACACAATCATCTCCATAAGTGTTCCGACTCCTCCCATAGATCACACCAGGAGACTATCAACTCAGTGCACAAACTCCATCGCTAGTGTCAGACTCCTCCCATAGATAACACCAGGAGACTATCAACTCAGTGCACAAACTCCATCGCTAGTGTCAGACTCCTCCCATAGATAACACCAGGAGACTATCAACTCAGTGCACAAACTGCATCGCTAAGTGTCAGACTCCTCCCATAGATCACACCAGGAGACTGTCAACTCAGTGCACAAACTCCATCGCTAGTGTCAGACTCCTCCCATAGATCACACCAGGAGACTGTCAACTCAGTGCACAAACTCCATCGCTAGTGTCAGACTCCTCCCATAGATCACACCAGGAGACTGTCAACTCAGTGCACAAACTCCATCGCTAGTGTCAGACTCCTCCCATAGATCACACCAGGAGACTGTCAACTCAGTGCACAAACTCCATCGCTAGTGTCAGACTCCTCCCATAGATCACACCAGGAGACTATCAACTCAGTGCACAAACTCCATCGCTAGTGTCAGACTCCTCCCATAGATCACACCAGGAGACTGTCAACTCAGTGCACAAACTCCATCGCTAGTGTCAGACTCCTCCCATAGATCACACCAGGAGACTGTCAACTCAGTGCACAAACTGCATCGCTAGTGTCAGACTCCTCCCATAGATCACACCAGGAGACTGTCAACTCAGTGCACAAACTCCATCGCTAGTGTCAGACTCCTCCCATAGATCACACCAGGAGACTGTCAACTCAGTGCACAAACTCCATCGCTAGTGTTCCGACTCCTCCCATAGATCACACCAGGAGACTGTCAACTCAGTGCACAAACTCCATCGCTAGTGTCAGACTCCTCCCATAGATCACACCAGGAGACTATCAACTCAGTGCACAAACTCCATCGCTAGTGTCAGACTCCTCCCATAGATCACACCAGGAGACTATCAACTCAGTGCACAAACTCCATCGCTAGTGTCAGACTCCTCCCATAGATCACACCAGGAGACTGTCAACTCAGTGCACAAACTCCATCGCTAGTGTCAGACTCCTCCCATAGATCACACCAGGAGACTGTCAACTCAGTGCACAAACTCCATCGCTAGTGTCAGACTCCTCCCATAGATCACACCAGGAGACTATCAACTCAGTGCACAAACTCCATCGCTAGTGTCAGACTCCTCCCATAGATCACACCAGGAGACTGTCAACTCAGTGCACAAACTCCATCGCTAGTGTCCGACTCCTCCCATAGATCACACCAGGAGACTGTCAACTCAGTGCACAAACTCCATCGCTAGTGTCAGACTCCTCCCATAGATCACACCAGGAGACTATCAACTCAGTGCACAAACTCCATCACTAGTGTCAGACTCCTCCCATAGATTACACCAGGAGACTATCAACTCAGTGCACAAACTCCATCGCTAGTGTCAGACTCCTCCCATAGATCACACCAGGAGACTATCAACTCAGTGCACAAACTCCATCGCTAGTGTTCCGACTCCTCCCATAGATCACACCAGGAGACTGTCAACTCAGTGCACAAACTCCATCGCTAGTGTCAGACTCCTCCCATAGATCACACCAGGAGACTATCAACTCAGTGCACAAACTCCATCGCTAGTGTCAGACTCCTCCCATAGATCACACCAGGAGACTATCAACTCAGTGCACAAACTCCATCGCTAGTGTCCGACTCCTCCCATAATCACACCAGGAGACTATCAACTCAGTGCACAAACTCCATCGCTAGTGTCAGACTCCTCCCATAGATCACACCAGGAGACTGTCAACTCAGTGCACAAACTCCATCGCTAGTGTCAGACTCCTCCCATAGATCACACCAGGAGACTGTCAACTCAGTGCACAAACTCCATCGCTAGTGTCAGACTCCTCCCATAGATCACACCAGGAGACTGTCAACTCAGTGCACAAACTCCATCGCTAGTGTCAGACTCCTCCCATAGATCACACCAGGAGACTGTCAACTCAGTGCACAAACTCCATCGCTAGTGTCAGACTCCTCCCATAGATCACACCAGGAGACTATCAACTCAGTGCACAAACTCCATCGCTAGTGTCAGACTCCTCCCATAGATCACACCAGGAGACTATCAACTCAGTGCACAAACTCCATCGCTAGTGTCAGACTCCTCCCATAGATCACACCAGGAGACTGTCAACTCAGTGCACAAACTCCATCGCTAGTGTCAGACTCCTCCCATAGATCACACCAGGAGACTGTCAACTCAGTGCACAAACTCCATCGCTAGTGTCAGACTCCTCCCATAGATCACACCAGGAGACTGTCAACTCAGTGCACAAACTCCATCGCTAGTGTCAGACTCCTCCCATAGATCACACCAGGAGACTGTCAACTCAGTGCACAAACTCCATCGCTAGTGTCAGACTCCTCCCATAGATCACACCAGGAGACTGTCAACTCAGTGCACAAACTCCATCGCTAGTGTCAGACTCCTCCCATAGATCACACCAGGAGACTGTCAACTCAGTGCACAAACTCCATCGCTAGTGTCAGACTCCTCCCATAGATCACACCAGGAGACTGTCAACTCAGTGCACAAACTCCATCGCTAGTGTCAGACTCCTCCCATAGATCACACCAGGAGACTGTCAACTCAGTGCACAAACTCCATCGCTAGTGTCAGACTCCTCCCATAGATCACACCAGGAGACTATCAACTCAGTGCACAAACTCCATCGCTAGTGTCAGACTCCTCCCATAGATCACAGGGGAGACTATCAACTCAGTGCACAAACTCCATCGCTAGTGTCAGACTCCTCCCATAGATCACACCAGGAGACTGTCAACTCAGTGCACAAACTCCATCGCTAGTGTCAGACTCCTCCCATAGATCACACCAGGAGACTGTCAACTCAGTGCACAAACTCCATCGCTAGTGTCAGACTCCTCCCATAGATCACACCAGGAGACTGTCAACTCAGTGCACAAACTCCATCGCTAGTGTCAGACTCCTCCCATAGATCACACCAGGAGACTGTCAACTCAGTGCACAAACTCCATCGCTAGTGTCAGACTCCTCCCATAGATCACACCAGGAGACTGTCAACTCAGTGCACAAACTCCATCGCTAGTGTCAGACTCCTCCCATAGATCACACCAGGAGACTGTCAACTCAGTGCACAAACTCCATCGCTAGTGTCAGACTCCTCCCATAGATCACACCAGGAGACTATCAACTCAGTGCACAAACTCCATCACTAGTGTCAGACTCCTCCCATAGATCACACCAGGAGACTATCAACTCAGTGCACAAACTCCATAGCTAGTGTCAGACTCCTCCCATAGATCACACCAGGAGACTGTCAACTCAGTGCACAAACTCCATCGCTAGTGTCAGACTCCTCCATAGATCACACCAGGAGACTGTCAACTCAGTGCACAAACTCCATCGCTAGTGTCAGACTCCTCCCATAGATCACACCAGGAGACTGTCAACTCAGTGCACAAACTCCAATCGCTAGTGTCAGACTCCGCCCCAATAGATCACACCAGGAGACTGTCAACTCAGTGCACAAACTCCATCGCTAGTGTCAGACTCCGCCCTAGATCACACCAGGAGACTATCAACTTAGTGCACAAACTCCATCGCTAGTGTCAGACTCCTCCATAGATCACACCAGGAGACTATCAACTCAGTGCACAAAACTCCATCGCTAGTGTCAGACTCCTCCCATAGATCACACCAGGAGACTATCAACTCAGTGCACAAACTCCATCGCTAGTGTCAGACTCCTCCCATAGATCACACCAGGAGACTATCAACTCAGTGCACAAACTCCATCGCTAGTGTCAGACTCCTCCCATAGATCACACCAGGAGACTATCAACTCAGTGCACAAACTCCATCGCTAGTGTCAGACTCCTCCCATAGATCACACCAGGAGACTGTCAACTCAGTGCACAAACTCCATCGCTAGTGTCAGACTCCTCCCTATAGATCACACCAGGAGACTGTCAACTCAGTGCACAAACTCCATCGCTAGTGTCAGACTCCTCCCATAGATCACACCAGGAGACTGTCAACTCAGTGCACAAACTCCATCGCTAGTGTCAGACATCCGCCCATAGATCACACCAGGAGACTATCAACTCAGTGCACAAACTCCATCGCTAAGTGTCAGACTCCTCCCATAGATCACACCAGGAGACTATCAACTCAGTGCACAAACTCCATCGCTAGTGTCAGACTCCTCCCATAGATCACACCAGGAGACTGTCAACTCAGTGCACAAACTCCATCGCTAGTGTCAGACTCCTCCCATAGATCACACCAGGAGACTGTCAACTCAGTGCACAAACTCCATCGCTAGTGTCAGACTCCTCCCATAGATCACACCAGGAGACTGTCAACTCAGTGCACAAACTCCATCGCTTGTGTCAGACTCCTCCCATAGATCACACCAGGAGACTGTCAACTCAGTGCACAAACTCCATAGCTGTAGCGAGCATTCACATATGTGTATATACCAGAATCATACGTTATAAAAATTCTTTTGTGATTTGGTTTTTCTAATTTTGCCAGAGCAATGGCCTGTTATGCCTTCTCTTTTCAATTTCTAACTACCAAAAGTACACGTGTCTGCCAAATTTTTCACCGTCGTTCAAAAACATGAGATATCTGATCGACTACCACCGGATCAAGGATGAGGATACCATAATTTCTTACTTTCTAACAGTTCAACAATCAAAACCATGAGAAGAGACAGAGGCAGATATTGAAACTATTTTGCTACTCCGCCCCAGAGGTATAAGCCACATCATCATCATCATCCTGTAGCAGTCCTGGCAGAACCTCGCTGTGATCACGAAGCACCAACAAGCCTCTCAATCTCTGGCCAGTTCTTCTGCCTCATGTCCAGGGTGTCTACAATGATCTGTGTCCATCTTTGTTCTGGTCCACTCCTGCCTCCTCTTACATGGACCGTGCCTTCCACCACTGTTCTCTCCAAAGTGTTGACAAAACACATACTTGTCTTACTCTTTGCTTTATCTGTTCTATCCAAGTCATTGACAAAACACACACTTGTCTTACCCATTGCTTTATCTGTTCTGTCCAAGGTGTTGACAAAACACACACTTGTCTTACTCTTTGCTTTATCTGTTCTCTCCACAGTGTTGACAAAACACACAATTGTCTTACCCTTTGCTTTATCTGTTCTCTCCAATGTTGACAAAACACACAATTGTCTTACCCTTTGCTTTATCTGTTCTCTCCAATGTTGACAAAACACACAATTGTCTTACTCTTTGCTTTATCTGTTCTCTCCAAGGTGTTGACAAAACACCCACTTGTCTTACTCTTTGCTTTAAGTTTCTCTCCAAGGTGTTGACAAAACACACGCTTGACTTACCCTTTGCTTTATATGTTCATAAATGGCTACTTTATTTCCATTTTAATTGCTGCTCTTGTTTCCAGTAAATATTTTGTATTATTCTATCTTTCCTGTAAATTTTAATAATAACTCCAACATTTTGATCATTTAATCATATTTCACTGTATCAAATGCTTTGCTGTAATCTATAAAGATCATGTATAGATCTTTGTGTGTCTCAGTTGATTTCTTTCGTGAGTGTTCAGAATGAAGGCATGTAAAACAAGTCCCTCACTTCTACAATTCACATTGAGACAATAACACTGATTTTACTGTAAAAGATAATAATTACACCACCATTAGCATTTAAACTACCTGAGCTGTACCTTAACCGCATTGAGACAATAACACTGATTTTACTATAAAAGATAATAAATATATCACCGTTAGCAATCAAACTACCTGAGCTGTACCTTAACCGCATTGAGACAATAACACTGATTTTACTATAAAAGATAATAAATATATCACCGTTAGCAATCAAACTACCTGAGCTGTACCTTAACCGCATTGAGACAATAACACTGATTTTACTATAAAAGATAATAAATATATCACCGTTAGCAATCAAACTACCTGAGCTGTACCAAAACTGCATTGAGACAATAACACTGATTTTACTATAAAAGATAACTATATCACCAATAGCATTCAAACTACATGAGCTGTACCTTAACCGCATTGAGACAATAACACTGATTTTACTGTAAAAGATCATAACTATGTCACCGTTAGCAGTCAAACTACCTGAGTTGTACCTTAACCGCATTGAGACAATAACACTGATTTTACTACAAAAGATAACTATATCACTGTTAGCAGTCAAAGTATATAAAAAATAAAAGTCGCTTAAAAGTTGACAGGGTAGACTTCATTGCACCGGGTTTTATCCCATATGGCTCGGTCTCTTTCCGCAGCGCAGGAAGCGTCGCACAAAGCATGAAATCCGTAGTTCTAGTGACGACTCACAGGAGTCTCCAAAAAATTTCACTCGTGAACCGAAGGACGCGGCCCGGAATCAAACCCACAACTTTCGGAGCCTGAGTTGAGCGGCTTCACCACAGAGACTCCAAGTCAAACTACATAAGCTGTACCCTAACTGCACTGAGACAATAACACTGATTTTACTATAAAAGATAACTATATCACCGTTAGCATTCAAACTACCTGAGCTAATCCCTGACTGCATTGAGACAATAACACTGATTTTACTGTAAAAGATAACTACACCACTGTTAGCATTCAAACTATCTGAGCTGTACCCTAACTGCATTGAGACAATACCGATTTTACTGTAAAAAATATCATAATCACCATTAGCAGTCAAACTACCTGAGCTGTATCCTAACACCATAACTGCCAACACATTTAAAGGGTGTCTAGTTTTCCCAAAGTACACTTGTTCCTTCAGCTAGATGCTGTCATTTGGAGGCAGCAGGTTTGAATTCTGGTGCAATCTCTATTATCATCTTCTGCTGTTTTGTTATCTTCCAATGGAAAATAAACCATCAACCAGCTCATGCAAAACCCTTTATAGACTTGTTCATGAGTGCTTGGATTTGGCAGCTGAAGTTTTTGATGCAGTGAGGTAGCAGTGTCATTCCACTTCTCTTAGTTATCTCTTGTGACAAGCATGGTTGGTTACTTTGTTACTATTCATTACTTCACTTACAGGTCCTGGTAATGGGACGAGGTGTGAGGTCACTACAGCTTTCAGTTGTTATATTGTTTAATGTGTCTGTTAATCTCTACGTCTGTCAGTGCTGATCAGTGCCTATGAATGTATTTCTCATGCTATTTCAGTGAGTCATGAAATGTTAAATAGATCCTGTAACCATTCACTATAGGTTCCCAAGAACCTTCTTCGTTTCCCTTTAACTGTCCCTTTAACTTCTACCCTCTTGCCCCTAATTTACACTGACACTAGCTGGTAATCTGATCTTAACTGTCCTGGGACTACCCTGTTTGCTGAATGATTTCTTTAACCTTATTTTACCCCACACCTGCCACCTCACACTGTACTTTGACCGTTCTCATGCTTGTCACAAAGAGAAATTTATATTCTGCTGTATGGCAGTAAATCATGGAATATGAGCGAACAAAACAGGAAGAGCTTGGAGGCCACAGTCATGTGGTTTCTGAGAGGCATGTTGAGAATACCTTGGGATGTCCGAGTAATTAGCAGAGTTCCTGGAAGAGGCTAATAAAATTATAACATTATATACAAAAATGAAATTGGAACATTATATACAAAAATGAAAGTAGAACATTAGATACATAAATGAACAAGGCTTAATAGGCAAGAGGATTGCCTTCATTGCTCGAGGTTCTATCCCTTACAGCTCAGTCTCTTTCTGCAGGGCATCACACAAAGCATGAACTCTGTAGCTCCAGCGACGACCCCTATGAGTCTCCGAGAAAAATGCACTCTTGTATCAAATGACGTGGCCTGGAATTGAACCCCAACCTTCGGAGTGCGAGGCAGATGGCTTGGCCATGGAGACTCCCACATAGCTGGAGGTCCAGAGTTCAAGCCCTGGGATTTTTTCACATGGACTTCTAATAACAAAATTTCCCCTGATCTCTAGGTAGTGAGATTGGACAACCGTGTGTACTGTTGCACACGTAAAAAATTCCTTGGCAGTTGGAAATCGAAAAAGAGTAGCCTAATGGCGCTGCCCGGGCAAAATTTTGAGTTGAAAATCTACCCAAAGTATTTCAGCATCCTCGCCAGTACTACGGAGTTCGTGCACTGAGCTGAGAGCCTCCTGACTCAGGCTTGAATTAGGAGTAGAACAGAGCATTTATGGGTTACACCCGTGTGCCGTGATGTTGATCCGTCGACCAAACCAAACCAAACGAAGTTATAAGTGCACATTTTCTTGAGTGATTACAAACTGGTCCATGACTCATATATGTATGTTGCCACAGCGAAAATACATGCTCTCAAACAGTATAATTTGTTTGCTGGTGTTGTGCTATGTTGTTTGATCTCTGCACTGTGATGGCCAGTCTATGTCTGACCTATTTTGAAGTCCTCATTGCTGTTGGTTATGGAGTCAGGATATGAAATTTTGTGACATTTTCAATTTCATCATTGTTAATTGTGATTTATAGGTTGACATGTGGCGTTGTTATTTTTTTTTTAAGTTCAGAAAAAGGTTTTGATCTTCACTGTGTTTTTCTTCTAATCCTTTAGCTCATTGCTTGAGGATAACAGTGTTATCTGCATATCTGAGTTCTGGAATCTGATTTCCATCAACTATGATGGCTCAAATTTGTCACTGGTTTCTCATTACATTTTCTTTTTCATAGTTGTTAAACTGGTATGGGAAGAGAATGCAGCCCTGTTTTACTTCCCTTTGCACCTCAAACCAGTTTGACGTTTCCTGGCTTCTCTGACAGCTGCTTGAAATTGTTCCACACCACAGGAACTCAACTTAAAACAACCCCATAAAGTGAGTTCTAGTGAATTTTTGAATCAAATATGACCCCATAATGTCATCACCCAGTATATGTGAGTGTCTACCACGTAACACGCCTGTGGCTGGATCTAACTGTGGCTGGATCTGTCACTGGGGTTTGCCTCTTCTCAAGAGTTAAAACACACCAAACTCCAATAGTGGTAAAAATAAACAACAGGATATTTCTTTTAATCCTTTTACTTTTATTCTTGAAAATAGTAGGATTATGTACAGTTACATAAACTGAAGGAAATTTGTTAAGATACAATGTTTAAAAACTTGCATGAGAAGTGATCAGTTTGTTTATTTATATATATGTATGTATATATATAGTTGTTATTACGAATTTAACAATATGATATGCCATACAAGCCAGGAACTGTGTATTATAGACCATTCAAATCACATAAATATGATTATGTATACACATGGAAATGAGCAAATAGGGATAAATGTAATCCATCACATATTAACTGAGCACATGCACACATATACACAACAAAACTAAGTAACAATTTTCTTTAATAGTCTACATACACTTTCCATTATACTGGCAAAAAACATGTCCATTGCAGGATACTGCAATTGCCCCAGGTTGGTTTGTTTTCTAGACAATTTTATGTCCAGTCATTACTTTCTTAACGAGAAGTCAAAATTTAAGTCCAACTGAATGAATTCACAAGCCTGCTCTCTCAGGTAGGGTGAAAAGTGAAAATTAGTAGCCTGCGGATGACCTGCAGACTACACAAGTCAACCCCCACCTCCACATGGTGTAGACTGGGACACCATGACCGTGAGGCCATGGGCAAATGGGGCTCTGGCTTGCCAGGGAAGATGGACTCCCATTGGTCAGATATTTGTCCTTAACCTGTGACTGGCCTAGCAAGCCAGCAGGGGATTTTCATATTGCTCGTAGAAATTCATATATTTTCAAAATCAAGGGCTTTTTCCCTTCAAATTATTTTAATGTGGTAAAAGGAATGTTGAAAAATCAGTAAAACTGAAATCTTGAATATAATTATTAAAATGGTAATTCTGCATGAAATCATTAAACCAGAAAGCTTGTAATAAATAAGCAAAATGGAAAGCTTGTATGAAATCAATAAAGTGGAAAAAGAAGCATGAGATCACCAAAACTGAAAGCACATTAAAATAAAAATCGCTAAATAGAATTTATTTAAAACATACATGAAACTGAACACACATATGAAATCACTAAACATGAGAGTGTACGTGTTACTATACATAATGTAAACATATGACATGTATCCCTGAAAATAATTTCCCCAACAACTGTATGGTCCATTTAAATATGTACAAACATACATTAATAACATATGCATGAGTCACCAAGAAAAATAGAACAAAATGGTAATGTTCTACATTTAATTATGAAACACAAGAAAACATATAATCTCATCTCATCTTGTTCCTCTGGTACCTTGCGGTGTCGAGGTGGAGCATAAACGGCGGGAGAGTGCTATTTATGGGCTTCATATATCGAGATTCCCATGGACTCTGCTATTCCCTCTGTCCACCATTTACTTGGCCAGAAAACATAAATACTTCCTATATTGTACATTTTCCTAGATGACCAAAATGTTGTTAATTCACAACCAACTGCAGACTGTATTGTAACCAACAACACACAATATCAAGTTTGCACAAAGGCAAATGTTGCAACTGTTAATGGAGAACACCGCTTGTGTGTTTACTACTTCCTGGCACTGCGGTGGCCTATATAACCAAGAATACAGGATCAATTCAGATATTCAGAACAGAGTTTACTGTCTACATGTTTACAAATATAACAGGGTTGTAAATTCACTCACACGCACGCACGCACGCACAGAGCAGGAGAGATATTTACAAGAATCTAAATGTCACCAGCCACATACTACAAACAAACTTTTCAGGAATGTAAATTTGTCCCAAGTTATATACATACACATCATCATCATCAAGTGCCCTGCCAGCTGGAGTAGATGTACATGTCCCTCCACAGATCTCGGTCGTTGGTTTTCTGGATCAACTCTACTGCTGATATTCCTCCATGCCACCGTCTCAATCCATCCAGCATTATTTCTCTTGGTCTGCCTCTTCATCTCTTCCCCCTCGATCTTTCCAGTTGTCACGATGTTCTGCAATGCCTATCTTCTCATCACATTACCGAAGAAAGCTGTTTGTCTTTTTCTTATTGGTGTGTATAATATTCTAGTTTCATTAGCCTGTATCAGGCAATCGTTGTTAGTTACTTTGGCAGTAAAAGGAATTCGTAACCTTCGTCTCAGGAACCACATCTCTTTGCATCCAAGTTCTTCCTAATTTGTTTATTTACATTCCAAGATTCACTGCCATACAGCAAAACTGGTTCTACATAGCATTTCAGAACTCTCTCTCTTACATTCAATGATAGCGACTTATTGCATAAAATACTTTTCATTATCTCAAATCAGTTTTTGCTTGCCCTATTCTGTTCTTAATCTGTGTTGTGCATCTCTCTCTCTCTCTCTCTCTCTCTCACACACACCCCCCCCCCCCCCCACCTACCTACCTACCTACCTATAAACCTTATAATATAAACACATTGTTTCGGAATGTAAATGTGTCCAGTTATATACATACACACAGTAAACAAATCAAAGATATATCATAACTATAAATATGACCATATAAACACATGATTCAGAAATGTAAATGTAACTGTATTTAATGACAAAACAAACAAACAACACCTGGGAGGAATTATATTAATTAACTTCTACTGAAGCAGTTTTCAGCCAGGGGTTTGTGATGTGATAGGGCCAGTTTGGCCAATCTTTTCCTCACTTAGCAGACAGCGAGCCCAAGTGTCAGCCCATTAGCCAACTGTGCTCATGACATTATTAGCACAGTCCCCTGTCAACTCTGCTAACACGTCCGTTGGAATGTACATATATTACCATATTTTGTTTACAAAGTGCCACTGTGTGAGTGCTACCTCAGTATAAACACATGCAAAGACCAACACACAAACAACAAAGGAGCAGCAGATGAAGGCATGGAGAGACCAAGTCTCCAACGAGGAAGCACCAGGCAGGCAATTTAATTCTTATGATCACCGTACAATAAACACATAAAATTATGTCTAAAATATATCATTATAAAAGAGGATTATGTTGCTTTTTTGGATGTATGATCAACAAGTCAACTTCACAAATGAAAAAACAAAACAATAATGAAACTGCGACACCTCTTTCTGCCATCTGATAGAATATCTGCCCATGACCTCATGTGTATTAAACCAGACTTGAGAAATATGCAGCTGACAGCCAAACAGCGGCTGTGTCAGCACAGTTGATGGGGAGCTGCACCGATGTCATGAGCGCAGTGTCAAATGAGGGTTTGATGCCTGTGTTCGTCGCCGTGCTAAGTGAGGGACAGACTGGCCACACCAATCTGAGCCCAGAAGCATCTGTTAAATTAGGTCGGAGGAAATCATATGACTTTTGATGTCCGTATGGCACACTTCTGTGTGGTTTCCTCACTCATCAATTGCTTCAAAAGTCACTGTGTTAGCAGAGACTTTCATCCGGCACACCGCTGTGTAGCTTCCTCAATTCTAAATTGCTTTGAAATTCACTGTTTCAGAGGAGATTTGACTATGTCAGGCATGGCTAGTTAGTCACCAGATTATCCTCGCTGCAGTTCGAACCATTCAGTCCATAAACCGCTGGTGCTACAGAGTTTGTGCACTGAGCTGAGATTCTCCGGACTCAGGCTTGAGTTAGGAGTAGAACGAGCACTTATGGGTTACACCCGTGTGCTGTGATGTTGATCCGTCGACTAAACTAGTCCATAAGTGCTGGGATCCACTACTCGGTATTTTGTTCAGTGTGTAGAGGCCGACACCACCAGCTCTGTGTTGGTTGCATATTCTTCTTTACTTGCTCTTCTTTGTCAACTAATATCACCCACTATAAAAGCAAAGGACATAACAGTTGAAGTACAATACTTTTTTTTTAAAACATGCTCTCTCTCTCTCTGCCTCACTCACATTCATAGATATACAATACACAAAGAAAATAACAAAAGAAACTAAAGACACTTCAAATGAACACACATTTCAACAGACATAATGACTAAAGTAACATTTTAAAGACAATATGAAATTCGACACTAAAATACAACATTCAATGCACAAACATAACTTAGGACATTTCTGAACAATAATATTTCCAACACTCAAACAGCACAACAAAAGAATCTTTCAAACGACAGATGGTAAAACAAACATCCAATTAACATGAGATTATAAAAAGTAGTATTTGGATAATAAAAACACCATTAAAATGTTGGAAGAAATATATTCAGCACACAACCCTGAGACAAGTAGTCTCAAAAACCATGGTATCTAATAATATATTACTGTCAATTGTCATCTACTGTCCATAGTACATCATTACGTAAGGGTGTAGTCATTCGTGAAGCAAACGGGACTGCAAGAGCTGTGAAAAACAGACTGGACAAAAAAAAAACACTGGAGGAGATCCTCCTCCTGGAACGTCAAGCATTCTTTGCCTACATTGTCAAAGAACATTTCGGCCAAAATAGGCCTTATCAGCCATCTTAGAACTCACGGCTCAAAACTTTCAACCCCACTGGATGAAATGAATGGTCATCATCATTCTTGATGGACAAACACCATAGTACCTTGCAGTGTAAGACAGGGGAATGGGGTCTTGAGTCTGAGGAATTAAGGCCACCTGGCTAGTGCAGTCGCCATAAACTACGCAGGTTAGGGTTTTATTTTTTCCCGTGACAGAAAATATCCACACCTTACTGAGGTTTGGACCCGAGTCTCCCAAAGGCGAGCACGTCATTCTAGCCACTCGGCCAGCCACTACTCATATATCACTATCTATTTTTTTTAAATTAAAGAAAAACAAATCTCATAATAGGAAGCTGCTGTTAGGACCACCACATTTCCTAAGCCTGAATGCCTGGAGGGAAAGGCGGCCATAGGGCAAGATGAGAGTTGGCATCAAAGCCTTGTCTGACTATGCACGTGCCACTGACAGTGTGTGTCCTAACTACTACACCAACATGCACGCTACTATAATAAATTCAGCCTAAAATGGGTGCCAAGAAATGTTCTGGAAAGTACAAGCAGCTGACATAATACCGACCACGCTGCCCATCAAGGTCTCTACCACCATATACCAAATATGCTTCGTGGTGTGGAAAAGGATCCTTGATCTTTTTATATGTATGAATCCATGATACAAACAACAATGACACCCGCACTTACAAGCCCAGAATTAAATCAGTTTAAAATATTACTTAGTATATGGATTCCTTGTATCACACTTCATATGTACAAAAACTCAGAATAAATGAATAATAATATTTAAATGTATATGAAATAGAATGTAAGAATAAAAAAGCACTCAGTATTTGGAATGTACAAAGTTTTATATGCAATTGCAAAATAAAATACTCTTTGGAGCAGGAAAATTAAGGATGTAGATAAATAGCATTTACCACAACAGTGATGAATCCCTGTTTTATTTCTTCACAAACCACTAAGCAAAATAGACATTGATATTATCTTACCAGCAAAACACACAAAGCAAACACAACACAACCATACCAGACAATGCAAACACTATATGAACAAAGAAAGTAACGCACAAATAAATATAAAAGACAACCGCAGCCACATAGACAAACATTCAATTATGTCAGGACTATTTTCAAAACACCCTAAAGCCAACAAAACCAATATACGACAAAATGATCAGCTAAAGAAACAGCAAGTCTTAAACACTCTTTCCTTTCTGGGCACTAATTGAACTTTCTTACCAGAACATACCTAAAACCAACATACTAATACACTTGCACACCGACCAGGTAGTCATATATTTTTTTGGGGGGGCATATCCTTTTACAGGACATCGCTGTCAACACCAACACTTTTCTACTGTTGTTGATGTCTTGGCAAGTTTACATTCAGTAGTTTGCCATTGCTTTCCGAACGACCGGCTCCCATACCAATTTCTTAAAGCCCAGCGCAACGCAGTCTGCTGCCAAATTGAACGCAGCTGTTTTCGAACACAGGTATGCGGGATTATGAACCATGTCCATAAATCTTTGCCGTGGAGACCGGCAGTCATTGTTTAGAATTTACATGATGACAGATTGTAAAGATTATTCTGGGCTCCCAGCTCAACCCATCCTGAAACTGGCACCAGGAACCATGTTTTGGACAGTACAGACGCTTGAGTGCCGATTGGTTTATAATAATCAAATGCCCGATATTCCTCCAGGTGTGTAAAAATGATTTTTACTTTTTTTTTTAAAGAACCTAGACCTTCTTCTTCTTCTTCTTCGTTCATCCGGAGTTTTTTTTTGTGTGGATGTGATTGCGTTGTGCCTGTTTACAGCAGAGCTGCGTTCTTGCGCCGTTAGGCCGACACATCCGACTTATGCGGGCATTTGTTGACCGGGTTAACCTTCCCGGGGAACCTAGACCTAATTCCCACCTGTCTGTGTGTGCTGAACCATAACCTGGTCACATCTTAATATACCTCTTCAGTTTCTGAGCTTGGAGACACAATCCCTGTGGAGTTGGTACTTTGGAGCCATGGTCATATAAAAGTGTCGACACGAACCCGACTCCAATAAGTGCAAACCCTTTCCAGGACTCACCTGGATGTCACTGCATCAGACTTAAGAGTTGAAACTCGGATTCCAGAGAATGCACCAATCAATAAAACCAACCAGCACATACTTCAGTCTATTTTTGTTCTACATGCCAAGACCAGATATATTATAAAATATAACTTCTGCTTAAATATGAGAAGCAAGCTAAGGGTTTTATTTCTTTCTCAGTCAGTTGTTATATTAACCCACTCTGCCCTGGTTATCTTCTTCCGCCTCCCTCAAGGAGCCCGAGTCACAACTGGTTATGCACCTAAAAGGTCAGTTTGTCCGATTTAGCATGCATTTGTGTCAAGTCTGCTTCCTCTAGACCAGTGGTTCCCAAACCATGGCCCACAGGCCATTTGTGGCCCGCCAGCCATCAGAAAGAGGCACGCGAGGCCTCGTGATTTAATATATTTTGATAATTTCAAAAATGCACTCGGAGCGCCCTGTCAGCGTGCAATAATTTACTCTGCTCGTGGTTGTTATGCTCAGATATTATCGAATATGCCTGTTCAGTTCGCAATGAAACGTTATGAAGACACTGACTGCCTTTAACGTTTTAGAATTTTGTTGACGAAAGTTAAGAAAGGTAGGAATGATATTGCACAACTTTTATAATTTTATAACGTTGTAGCCCGCTAAACTACCGAAAATAGTAGATATGGCCCTCTGCTCGAAAAGCTTGGAACTACTGCTCTAGACCATTCATCCATGGTAACAGGCTCTATCTACTTATGGGTAAGTTTTGTTTTCTAACAATTTTGCCAGAGAGGTGTCTTTACGGCCTACTCAATGTGAGTCCAGCTACTGCGGTATTTGGTGCACAACTGACACAGCAGACTACCTGTTTTCACCCTTATCCAAGAAGGCTAGCTATCATGTATCATTACTCAAGAAATCAGGGGACAGTGTGATATTAGGAACAAGTGGTTCTTGGACAAATTCATACATCCATAACTTTCAGCCATGGCTTGCCTTCTGTCCAGGTTATGAATTAACTCCATCTGTCCTAGACATTCTGTGTCTGAACCAGAATTTAATTAGTTTAACGACCACCTAGGGAAGTCTGAAACAGACAATTATTACTGTAAAGTAACAACCACATAGGGAAGTCTGAACCAGACAATTATTATTTTAAAATAACGACAACCTAGGGAAGTCTGAACCAGACAATTATTACTTTTAAGTAACAACCACCTGAAACAGTCTGAACCAGACAATTATTACTTTAAAGTAACAACCACCTGAGACAGAGCCAGACAATTATTACTTTAAAATAACGACCACATAGGGAAGTCTGAACGAGACAATTATTACTTTAAATTAACAACCACACAAGACAGTCGGAACCAGACAATTATTACTTTAAAGTAACAAACACCTGAAACAAACAATTATTACTTTAAAGTAACAACCACCTGAGACAGTCAAAGCCAGACAATTATTACTGTAAAGTAACAACCACATAAGATAGTCAGAACCAAACAATTATTACTTTAAATTAACAACCACCTAGGGAAGTTTGAACCAGACAATTATTACTGTAAAGTAACAACCACATAAAACAGTCAGAACCAGACAATATTACTTTAAAGTAACAACCACATAAGGCAGTCAGAACCAGACAATTATTACTGTAAAATAACAACCACCTAGGGAAGTTTGAACCAGACAATTATTACTTTAAAATAGCGACCACCTAGGGAAGTCTGAACCAGACAATTATTACTTTAAAATAACGACCTTCTAGGGAAGTTTGAACCAGACAATTATTACTTTAAAATAACGACCACCTAGGGAAGTCTGAACCAGACAATTATTACTTTAAAATAACGACCACCTAGGGAAGTTTGAACCAGACAATTATTACTGTAAAGTAACAACCACATAAAACAGTCAGAACCAGACAATATTACTTTAAAGTAACAACCACATAAGATAGTCAGAACCAGACAATATTACTTTAAAGTAACAACCACATAAGATAGTCAGAACCAAACAATTATTACTTTACATTAACAACCACATAAGGCAGTCAGAACCAGACAATTATTACTTTAAAGTAACAACCACCTGAAACAGTCTGAACCAGACAATTATTACTTTAAAATAACGACCACCTAGGGAAGTCTGAACCAGACAATTATTACTATAAAGTAACAACCACCTGAAACAGTCTGAACCAGACAATTATTACTTTAAAGTAACAACCACCTGAGACAGAGCCAGACAATTATTACTTTAAAATAACGACCACATAGGGAAGTCTGAACGAGACAATTATTACTTTAAATTAACAACCACACAAAACAGTCGGAACCAGACAATTATTACTTTAAAGTAACAAACACCTGAAACAAACAATTATTACTTTAAAGTAACAACCACCTGAGACAGTCAAAGCCAGACAATTATTACTGTAAAGTAACAACCACATAAGATAGTCAGAACCAAACAATTATTACTTTAAATTAACAACCACCTAGGGAAGTTTGAACCAGACAATTATTACTGTAAAGTAACAACCACATAAGACAGTCAGAACCAGACAATACTACTTTAAAGTAACAACCACATAGGGAAGTCTGAACCAGACAATTATTACTTTAAAATAATGACCACCTAGGGAAGTCTGAACCAGACAATTATTACTTTAAAATAACGACCACCTAGGGAAGTTTGAACCAGACAATTATTACTGTAAAGTAACAACCACATAAGACAGTCAGAACCAGACAATTATTACTTTAAAGTAACAACTACATAAGATAGTCAGAATCAAACAATTATTACTGTAAAGCTAAAAGTACCAGAGGTAGAAAGCATTATGCAAGTACTTTGCACTTGGAGCAGTCAACGCTGATTGATGCACAATGAATTAACTAACATCTGTAAGTATCACCCCTAGCTCACATTCTGGACAACAATCAACAAGCAAAGGAAAAGTCAGGTGGACGTTTAATGAAACTGCAACTAGAACTGTCAGCATGGTGACTTTTGATGACTGGGATAGAGCATGTGTGGGAATGTTCCGAGTGCACTGACATCCATTCTGTCACCAAAAATGCCTTTTCTGTCTGCCAGTCAGGATAATTATATTACCATGGCCAACTCTTCGTTAATTTAATTGTGATATAAATAAACAAAAAATAAAAGGATTCTTTTCCATCCTTGAGGCATAATGGATATATGATGCACGCCCCATATTGTATCAGATCAACTGGCACTCGATAGATTATATAGTCAATATCATGATGGGCACCTTTACATCCTACAACATTTCCTGGTACCCTTTTGAGGCTGTGTTGGCCCGGGAGCCCAGATAAATTTCTTTTAAAAATCCTCATCCCCAAGAATTTAAACACAAGACTAACGGACTCATAGGTAAGCATGCAAGCCATTGCACTACAGTTCAGCTGAATTTCTGAGCTTGCACCACACTAATATCACTGGCCTTAACTATACATTTTGACATGATCCATTTCTAAGATACTACCACTTCTGCATTCTTGTTATTCAATCTAAAGCCATTTTTGTCCCTTTCTAAAATTACCGTATACCTTTTCTGTAGCTCTTTCTAGCTTGTTGCTATGACGACGGTGTCAACAAATTATTACAAATTTATGCACAAATAATTATTTCAATATTTATATATATGTACAGGAATATCCACAGCTTATGTACAAATAAATGTACATTCTTCCTTTTGCCACATTTACCTGATTATTCACGGAATGTGTACAAAATTGTGTTAATGAGAATGTCATGAAATGTGCTGGTGTCATGGATGTCACATGAAAACAAATCACAATGATTAACTTAGCTGCCTTCAAAATAAGATCTTGTACATTCGTTTTGTTATTCTTGTCAGCACCAAACAGTTAACAAAATGTTGCTGCCTTTTGATTTCACAAAGAAAGTACAGTATTGGGCACCACAAATGTTCTTGATCTACAGAAAGTAATATAGTCTAATGGTTATGATAGGAGGGCATGAAATGATAGGATTTAATATATAAACTAAGTCACTGCATGACGAGTTGAGGAGACAAATCTATTCCTCATAACTATTTCTTTCCAGATAAATCTTAGGCAGATATTTTATGTGACTAGGCTGGCCTACTGAGTCTCATGGACAAGGCGGGGAGGGGCACACAATGAAAATGCACACACACACACGTATACCCTGAATTATGGATTTCAAGTGGTTCACTATGATACCTCAACTCCTATTTATGGACGTTTATTTTATTTTTTAATGCACAGTGATAAAACAATGATAAAATCCACAAGGAAAGGACTGCTGGAAGTTGGAATAAACAAGCAGCAGGAAGGTGATAACCTTACCCCGCAAACTTATAATTTATCAATGTGTGCCTTTCATGTTACACAACACACGACTAAACAATAGACTAATTCAACCCTGCTCATACCTGGATTTTAAAATATTTTTTAAACGAAGCCATGCGCATCATTTTGGGCTGCACGAGAGACACCAGCTGTGTAGCAATGAGATACCTCCTTGACTTCCCGACAATGGAACACAGGATCAAGATCTGGAGAGCTCATGCATACTTAAAAATAAGTGCAGATGAGCAGCACCCTCTGCATGACGCTATATTCAGAGAAAAGGGTGACAGGCTAAAGAGGGGCAAATCATGGATGGGTCGGGCGGAAGATGTCGTCAGACAGGTCTGCAGTCTTACCAGTATCAACCCCGGCAAGGAATGGGTGCCGGTGCCTCCAGCTTTTAAGTGCACTTTCTCCTGCATTATCACACTCGACAGACGGTGCAGAGAGCAGAACCCTGCCGCTGTCAATGCAGAGGTTAACGCGCTCATCTATGAACACTCAGATAGCCCCGAAGTGCTCATCTATACAGATGGATCTGTTGTAAAGCAGCAGAGAAGTGCGTGGGCATTTACAGCCCGTTCGGCGGGCCGAACCGTTCAAGAATCCAATGGTGCCCACTCTATGACCACGAGCAGCATGATGGAGGTGATGGCAGTTACACAGGCTTTCATATGGCTGGAATCACAGCATTATACCAACGTGTGTGTACTAAGTGATTCGATGAGCATGATTCAGAAGGTTGAAGCTGGATCTGTACGTAGACAGTGGACTGAATCGCTGCGGAAGTCTGTTGTCCGTAAAGTCACCTTCATCTTCGTCCCGGGACATGCGGGAGTCGAGGGAAATGAAAGAGCTGACAAACTGGCTGGCTCTGCACCCCCTGTAGATGGCCAGCCCATGGATCGTGCCGAGAGGACTTTGACGTCAGTGATTCCACATCGCTGTCCAGGATGAAAGACCTGGGAGTAAGAATCGGCACAGCCAGACGCGAGAGGTACATCGGGAAAACAAAGCGCCTCATCAACCAACACAGAACTGGCACTATTAGCCACTGGACGCTGATGAATATGCTGGGGGGAGGATCTGAGCACCTATGGACATGTCCGGAGTGCAACGAAGATACCCCAACTGATAACTGATAACATAACTGAACCTGGTCAGCTGATCTCTTGTCACGACATGCTCATTCCTTGCACCGTCAAACGGCTAGCATGAAAATCATTATTCTAATCAGGTAAGTGTCCAGTTTACATACTTTGATGTTCCTGTCGTCATTTGGAGGTGACAGGTTTGAATTCCGGTCGGTAACTACAGTTTTTAATTGTTATGTCTAGGGTGTCCTCTAGTCTCTACTTCATTCTTCTACTTCTATGAGGTTCTATGAGAAACATGTGTCTTTATTTATAATCTGTCTTTATATACTGTTGGCTGCAAATATTTTAAAGTTTACAATTACCAAAACAAAATACTTTCAAAATTTTAATATTAATTTTCAAATCCTTGTACAATCAGCGAGTTCATTGTGAAATCCCTATATAATTAGATAATTCTTTTTGAAATCCTCATACAATTAGAGAGTCTGTTATAAAGTCCCTGTACAACCAGAGAGTTCATTGTGAGATTCCTGTACAATCAGAGAGTCTATGAAATCCCTGTACAATCAGCCTGTGGCCTCGCCAGTCAAATGAAACAAAGCTTCAATGGAAACAAAAATGCATCATATTCTGCAATTTAGTATAATATGTAATCGTTTTCCACAGGGAAAACAAAATAAGAGACTCAAAAACAAACGGAGAAGTAAACTAGACACCGATTAATAATTATATGGGAAGGACATGGAGTGAACTGCAGGAGATAGCAACAGAAAGGACAGCTTGACACAAGTTGGTTGAGGTTATTCAACTGGGGATAAAGAGCTGCCAAGAAGAATATGGAATCTATTATTCAACTTTATTTCTTAAATTTAACACGGTGTATAAAAGACATCATTATCTGTCACTGGATTTGATCTAGACAGGCAAACAGCTTATAGACTTCACACCGAAGACTCTCTCAGGCAAGGGTTGGAATTGCTGGCAAGTTGTCTTGCAGCTAATTCAGCTTCAGCAGAAAACACTCCTCTAGGACGCTGAAACTTGTATCTTCTTGTCCTGCTGCCTGGAATGTGCCCAGGTAGGGTCCGGCTCCTAAAAGAGCTTTGATCATTCTGCTGGGAAGACTCAGAGTAGTAACTGGAATGTGCCAGTTTGCTTGTTCTTTGACTCGAGGTAAAATAACCGCTAGTTGAGGATTGTAACGATGAAGAATCAGCAGCTGGAATGAATGCCTGTTTTCCCCCATGACTGACAGAAGCAGGTAATGGAGGTGGTTCAGGGTGGTGATGGCCATAATGAATATTGTGATCAGTGTTGGAGTGAGGAATGCCGTTTCGTTCATATCTGCCTGCCTGTGAAGTTTTCCAAGTCAGATCAATTGTTGCAGATTTGTCTTGGCTTGAAGCATCACTCGATAACGCTGCAGACTTATGCCCTACAGAAAATTTAAAAAATAAAACATTTTGGAAAACAGCATAAGTGAACAGAATCAGAACTTTTAGAAGTCCAAAAACAAGCACTTTATCTAAATTATAAAACATTACACAACAATTGTTAGAAAACAAAATGAGGATGTTATAATGGTTTTTTCCCCGTCAATCCCTGAGTAGTGGACTGTCTGTTTAGAATTCTCAGATTATGGCAAACAATGTAAGAAGTCATAAGAATGCACTGTTCAAAATAAAAACAATTATACACCGTACAAATCATACCATCTGACTTAGCCAATATTCTTCAAATATACATATCTATATATGTATCCTGTTGTACGATCTGTATTTGTCAATACTCTGGGAATATGCTTTCATTGATAGTATGTTGGTATTCCACTTGTGTAAGTCAACATTACCAGAAATATACATCCACTAACTGTGTGTTGGTAGTCCACCTATCTCATCTGAATTATATTATTTTGTCAATCTCAATTTTTTTACAAGATGTCGTCTGGGAGGAGATAAGAGATACTGGCATCGGCCTCCGGTTTAAGGAAAATGCATTTGCCTCACAGTGCTGACTGCTTGGATGTTCACACAAATAAGAATAAGGATGGTATTCTCCCTCCAGATCTTGGGGAGTGGAACTACTGTCTGACCTTCTCAGACAAGGACGAAAACGCAGAGGACCTGCGAGCACATTAAAAATTCCTTGTCATTTAGATAAAGGGTTTCTTCTTCTTCTTCTTCGTTCATCCGGAGTTTTTTTCCGGATGTGATTGCGTTGTGCCTGTTTACAGCAGAGCTGCGTTCTTGCGCCGTTAGGCCGACACATCCGACTTCTGCGGGCATTTGTTGACCGGGTTAACCTTCCCGGGGCGATAAAGGGTTTTAAAAACACAGCTTGTCAAATATGCTGGTTAAAGATTAAGCACAACCCACCATTGACAACGCTGATAATATTCCGGTATGAATCTTGGGCCTTGTGCCCATCAGATTTGATGCACTAGACTTGAGTTTCGCTCTTGTTTGAGTTAGTGCATATCCCCTTCCGGACCCGACCAGGATCGAACTCCGGATCACTCGCTTGTGAGTTGGGTGTGCCACATGGCTCACACTAGATGTGACCGAATTATCATACTTCTTCTTCTGCATTCATCTGGAGTGTTTTTTCATACGTAATTGAATCTGGACATTCGACTCTTACTGTTGTGGTTTCGTTCACATCGCAGCTGGTCAAGTTATAACGGTCGAAGACTTCACTGTCAGCCCTCAACGGAAGGCAGGGACAATCCATGGGCATTATCCACCATCCAAGGAGGCTTCCATGATTGCAGCGCCAACACATAGCGCTCTGGACCTGGGCTCACCCAAGGAATCGCACATGGCTGCTTTAATTCCTCACTTCCATGTACTGGGAATTTCGTTCACCACTGGCACAAACCAGGATCGGTCAGTCTGCAGACGACATCCACTCAGCAAGCGTTGGCTTTGGACTTCCACGTAATTGATTTGCTAGCCAAGCATTTCATTTTGTGTTAGTGAGACTTTCGGACTTTCTGCAGCTGTTTGTTGACAGGGTAGCCTTCCCGGGTGCTTCGAAGGACATTACACTCCCACTCTGACGTTTTTGCTTGTGCTTCGTTTTATCTGTGCCCTTAGGCCAACACATCCGACTTCAGCGGGTGTTTTTTAATCAGGTTGGCCTTCCAGGGGTTTCAAGGGACAACTGACTTTCACTGTTGTGATGTCGTCCACATCTCAGCTGGTCAAGTTAGAATAGCCAAAAGACGCCACGGTCAACCCTCAGGGGAAGGCAGGGGCAGACCATGGGCATTCCCCGCCACCCAAGGAGGCTTCCATAATTGCAGAGCTGAAACATAGCGCTCTGGTACTGGGCTCATCCAAGGGGTCGTTACTTCCTGCACATGGCTGCTTCAATTCCTCACTTCCGTATATTGGGCATTTCGTTCACCACTGACCACTCTCCACACAAACCAGGGACGGTCAGTCTGCAGACGACATCCACTCAGCAAGCTTTCAATTATCATACTAGAGGGTTCCAAATGTTGCTGTATGTAGCCGAGGCGCGGTGTTGGGGTGAGCGCCCAACATTGCTTAAATACCTCAATGGCTCGTGAATACATAACCTATGCAGCAAAAGTCCAACTCCTGGCCTTCACGCGGGGGACCTGTTTAAACTAACAGGAGAAGGGGCGACGGCGAATCTCTGGCGCCGGAAAATAACCAGTATGCTCTAGATGTGTATGCACGTACATGCATGCGCAGACAGGTGTGTGCGCGTGTACACATCTACACTCGAGTGAGATCACAGTCTGCTCTAGCAAAGAAAGGTGCTGAAGTCGGAGGCTACCAGCCACAGAAATCGGGATGCCACGCAATCACGCAAAATGGAATATGTCGACTACTGCTAATCGTTATGGTGCTCGCCCTGCTTTGGACCCCCAGGCAGGTGCAGTGCCTGGCCCTATGTCTCGAAAGGGTCCAACCCCAACTACTGGAGGTCCTTCTCAGATGTCCTGTGGAGCCAGGGGACATGAGAATAGGATGACTGGCCTTACCAAACGAAGACTTAAAATAATGCACTGGAATGCGGAGGGAGTCAGCAACAAAAAAATAGAATTAGAAAAAATCTTGGACCAAGAAAAAGTAAGCATATGTTGCTTGCAAGAAACTCACCTCAATGAAAATATAGCCTTCAAAATCAGAGGCTACCAGTGTTACCGATCTGACTGAAAGGACAGGCGAAAAGGTGGGATACTGACCCTTGTAAGAAATAACATCATGGCTTCCCAAATCAAAGTCTACATGGAAGGGGCTGAGTATCAGACACTTAAACTTAAGACAGGTAATACAGATCTACATCTGATCAATTACTACTGTCCAAGTGACCGCCCACAGGCACTGGACACACTACCACTAAAAGAAAAAATGATTGTGTGTGGCGATTTCAACAGCCACTCGCAGAGCTGGGGCTATGATCACATGGACCAGAGAGGAGAGAGACTGGAAGACTGGCAGGATGAGAATAGATTCCTGTTGATTAACAAGCCGTCCTGACCCACATACTTTCTACTCGAGATCATGGCACTCTACAACTACACCTGACCTGGCTTTTCATTCACCAGACCTGGAGTGGAACATTACACGAATTGTTGGGAAACAACTTGGTGGCAGTGACCATCGGCCAGTCTTTCTAACCGTAGAAAATGAGCTTGTAAGTGAAAGCAGCACCCTCTCGAGGTGGAACTACAAGAAAGCAGACTGGGCAATGTACAAGCATCGCACCAGCATATTGGTTAGAAACCTGAACACTGAGAAAGACATAAATAAAGTAGTTGAAGAGTTTGGGAAATGCATACTACAGGCAGCGCGAGAAACAGTACCAAGAGGAGCTCGTAAACAATATAAACCCTACTGGAGTAGTGAACTGGAACAGTTGCATAATGATGTTGAAGTGTGTAGAAAGCAAGCAGAGGCCACACCCAGCCAAGAGCACCACAATAAATTCCAGCAAGCAAAAGCCAAATTTCAAAGGGCCAAGCTGCAGGCTAGACGGAAAAGCTGGCAGGAGAAAACGGAGTCTCTGAACTTTGAAAGAGACACAAGGAAATTGTGGAAGCTAATAAAACAGCTTAATGACGAGGGCACAGGGAGAAACTCAAAAATTGCGCTACATAAAGATGGAAAAATCTTAACAAGAAAGCAAGCAGCTGACCATTTTGCGGACTCATTCGCACAAGATAGCAATATCAAAATTAGTCCAGAGAAACAACAAGAGATTCGAGAGAAACGACAACATACAGGACAGAAGGAAATAGTACATGAGGTTCTGGAGGCACCCATCACAATCAGCGAACTGGAGCTAGCCATATCAAAACTGAAAATGAGAAAGTCACCAGGAGCTGATGGTATCTCCAATGAAATGATCAGGAACCTAGGAACAGAGGCCAAAACAAAGCTGTTGCAGATCTTCAATAACAGCTGGACCTTAGGCAGTGTTCCACAAGCCTGGAGAGAAGCAATCATGATACCCCTCCTAAAATCAGGGAAAGATGGTTCCTTGCCTCTAGCTACAGACCAATTAGCCTCACCAGCTGTCTCTGCAAAACACTGGAGCGCATCATCAATCACAGACTGCAGTGGTACATTGAAAGTAAAAACATCCTTGTGCCACAGCAGGCTGGCTTTAGGCAGTGCTACTCTACGGAAGATCAGACAACCTACCTCTCTCAAGAAATTGAGGATGCATTCCAAGAGAAGAAGCTGGTGCTTGCGGCATGGATAGATCTGAAGAAAGCCTTTGACAAAGTCTGGAAAGAAGGTCTGATGAAGAAACTGAGAAACTGCAAAGTCAATGGAAGAATGTACAAATGGGTGAAAGCATACTTGCACAACAGAAGAGCCCGAGTACAGATAGACGGACTCAAGAGCAAGAAAGTACTACTGCGTCACGGTGTCCCCCAGGGCGGAGTCTTGTCCCCCACACTTTTTCTAATCTTCATCAATGATCTTGTTGCTCACCTACCGCATGGAATTAAAGTGGCAATGTACGCCGATGACCTGGTTCTATGGAGCACAAATGAATATGCATCAGTGGCCACCAGATTGCTACAAAGAGCTGTAGATACATTTGCTGCATGGGCAAATAGATGGTGTGTCAGCATAAACACTGACAAGTGCAGCACCACCCTATTTACCCTCTCTCCAAAACAAAAGGCAGGGATCATCCAGATAAATGGAACACCCCTAAGAGAAGATAAAGAACCAACATACCTTGGAGTAACATTTGATGGCAGGCTGACATGGAGAAAGCACATCAACAAAGCAGTAGCAAAATCCAGAAGGAAAATAGCCATCCTGAGAAAGCTAAGTGGAACCACATGGGGAGCCAGTACGAAAATACTTAGCAAAGTTTACCAACAGAGCATACGACCACACCTGGAATATGGGTCAACTGCGTGGTGTTCAGCATCAAAAACCACACTACAAGAGCTGGACAAGGTGCAAAATCAAGCACTTAGAGTCACCACAGGAGGGATGAGATCAACCCCTATAGTGGAAATGGAGAAGATGGGGAGGACACAGGCACTGAGTGAACGCAGAGATACGAAAACGCTAATACAAGCAGAAAAGTTCCTCAGCTTGCCAGGCCACCCTATGAAGAACAGATTTGAAAACCTAGCTATGGGGCGGTTGAAAAGAAGTAGTTTTATCCACCAGGCCAAACGACTCTGCAGAGAAACCACTGATCTGCCCACAGTTGGTATCCCCCTAACAACTATTCCAGAGCGAACTCCATGGAAAGATGAGCATAGACTATCGTTACAAATCCAGACAAAAGTGAGAGGAATATTTGACAAGGAAGAACAGAACAGTGTGCAGCGCAGAACAGCCACTCTCAGCTTCCTTGATGAAGAATACCCACAGGATCTCTGGATCCGAGTCTACACAGATGGGTCAGCACAAAATGCTGTTCGAAATGGAGGAGCGGGAGTGTACATAGAATACCCAAATAATACTAGGGACACAGCCAGAGTACCGACAGGAAAGTACTGCCATAACTATGATGCCGAAATTGAGGCAATCAAGATAGCAACAGAGAAATTACTAAATAACAGCAATGGTACACAACCTGTGGTGCTACTAACAGATGCAAAATCAGTACTCGAGGCGCTCCTCTCTGGGAAATTGCCAGTACTAAGGACACTACTTTCTGAACTTAGCAGTCAGCATAAAGTCACCATACAGTGGATACCATCCCACTGTGGAGTACCCGGAAAAGACAGAGCTGATCAATTGGCTAAGGAAGGAGCCAAAGAAGAACAGCCTGATGTGCCCGTTACATACCACCAAAAGAAAAGAATGATCAAATCAGTCAGAAAGCCACCAAAACCTGCTCAAGATGACTACCACGTTATGGACAGACCAGAACAAGTCATTATTCTGCGCCTCAGAACAGGACACAATAGATTACGCAACCACATGTATACAAAATTCAAGATTGGTGAAACAGCCATGTGCACATGTGGATTGGCGTCGCAGACAGCAGAGCACATACTCCAAGACTGCGCCAAAATATAACATATCTAGGCAAACCTTCTGGCCTAGAGAGACGACAGTGGAAGATAAACTCTATGGACCACTGTGTGAACTGAAAAAAACAGTTCAATTCATGCAAGAGACGACATTGCAGATATAGACATATTTCAAGCGAACGAAAGAAGAAGAAAATCATACTAGAATATCACAACGTCACCTACTGTAGGCTATAGCTCAAAGAATTACCTCTTTTCATAACAATTACCGCTGCACACCAGTGATCCGGAGTTCAATCCCAGGTCTGGTCGGGGATATGCACTACCGACGAGCTCAAATGAGAGCAAAACTCGAGTCTAGTGCTTCCAATCTGACAAAGTGGACAAAGCCCAAGGTTTGTACCGGAATATGATCAGCGTTGCCAGTAGTGGATTGTGCTCAATCTTCAGGATTCAAATCCCGAAACAACCAAATAAAATGCTGCTGCCCAGGCAAAATCTCTCAATGATAAAAATAACGCATGAAAACATGTATAGCATCTGTGATTCTGCTTCACACCCATTCGGATCCTCACTGGTGCTATGAAGTTTGAGCACTGTGCTGAGATTCCCCTTGTGTGATTTATGGGAGGAGATTGGAGCACTTAAAGAGATCTTCATGTGCAATGAAAATGATCCATTACAAAACAAAACCAACCAGGGTTGTACATCGACTTACCAGCACTGTGTTCTCCACCTAGCCTTTTACATTCAGTATGGTGTGTCCAGGATTGAAAAAGCAAATAAACTTGCAAAAAAAGGGAGAAGAATGTGGACAAGAAGATAGTGAAGTATTATGCTTTGAGAAAACAAGAGCTATCCAGACTGCTAGAAAGGTATAGAATCAACCCCCGGGAAGGTTGACCCGGTCAACAAATGCCCGCAGAAGTCGGATTTGTCGGCCTAATGGCACAAGAACGCAGCTCTGCTGTAAACAGGCACAACGCAATCACGTCCAAAAAAAAACTCCGGATGAACACAGAAGAAGAGGAAGAAGAATCAACCCAGTGACACACAACCTCTGAAGTTGGAGTGGGTTCACCTGATGGCGAATCTGTTAATAGGGAAAGCTAATCCACATGCAAAATTCAGTCCAGTGCTCCTGTGAGTGGGTGAGTGGCACCTTGCCATCTTTACAGATGAATATATGCTTGAGTTCAAAGCAAGCAAGGGCAAAAAAAAAAACTAGTGACAACTGGCAGTGATAGGTCACCATTGGTTGTTTGGGATGGGGAACAAACGATTTAATAAACACACAGGCAGGCTTCGTGCCTCTGCTTCATCTTTATGTGTGCGTGTGGACTGGGCAAACCATCTGCTGAACATGTTCTGCAGGATTATTCTCCATACAACAAGATAAGAAATATAAACTGGCTCATTGAATCAACATTAAACTCCATGCTGTATAGAACAAACAAAAGAGGAATTCCAAAAATGGTCAAGTTCATCACATGAATCTGTTTTGAAGATATAACCATCACAAACAGCCACTGCAAAAGGAAGACAAAACTGAGTAACAGAAACTTCCATGAGACAGAAAAGTGGTGAGGGATAGAATTAGTCAAACCATCTTGTAAGCCCAGATCTTGCATAACTAAATTGTATAATTTTACATAACCAGTGCACTATCTATCAATATGTGAGGAAAAGACAAGAGTTGGATAGAACACGCTGTTAGAAAACATAATAGAAAGTTCTAGAAAGTTCTTACTCTAGATCCCACAAGGCAAATGAAATAGAAAAAGACCTAAAAACACATAGAGAAGAGAATTAGATACAGAGATGAATGATATGGAGAGAACATGGAGAGAACTGCAGGAGACAACTACAGTCAGTACTGTCTGACACGAGTTGGTTGAGGGCTATGTTCTAATAGTGGATACAGGGCAGAAGAGACCAGAAGAACTAGTTTACTATCTACCACTCACAAGTTAGTCGCATAGTCTTTACAGAACATTGCAATCAACCTCTACATTTACTGGCTTTTGTTATTTACTAGGAAATTTTATGTTCAGTAATTTGCTATTAATTTCTGAACAGCCAAAGTCTCATGCCATCGAAATCAACACAAAGCGATCTGCTTCCAAATCGCCTGTGGCCGATTTCAAACCCTCAGCTCGGTATGTGGAAGAACTGTGAAACTGTTCAATAACTTCTAAGCCACGGTCGCTGAAATACTATCCACCACGGGAATACTTTTACCTAGCAAATCTTGTATAAAGATGTAACTACTCAAACATCTGGAATAATGACCTTGCAACTCACCTGAGTTTAAGATTCCAATATCATCAACAAATCTGGAAGTATGCCTCTCCTGACCAGGTGCTGGAAGTCCATTTGTCAAACCAGGATGTGTCTTTAGTGGTTTATCAAATTGAGAAGAGTGTGATTTATCATTAAACTTCTGCTTAAGTTCTGAACCAATAGACTGTGCCTGAATCAGAGCTGGATTACCAACAGTGTCTTTTGTGGAAAGGGAATGGCTTGCACTTATGTGTTCTGACTTCAATGAGTCGGTGTGCTGGTATTCATTGTCTATGCTTATTGCATCAGAAGCAGAACTGTGAACATGACGGTTGTTATTATTTATGCTTGCTTGAGACACTGTTGTATCATCAAGGCTGTGTTTACCATTCACTTTATTCAATGTCTGATGGTTTTTGAAGTCACTTTTCCCAGAATTATCCACATTATCAGTTTTTGCCACATGTGTGCGTGCTCTATTAATATTTTCCTTCATAATGTTTGCTAGCTTTCTTGCTGCATTCTCTCCTTGAGAGAGAGATGGTGAGTCATGGGGAGAAGCTGAAGACTGGCTATTGCTCTTGTTTTCTTGCTTCTTCTGCAAAATGCCAGAGGCAGTGGAGGATGGAGGAGATATACGAATGTCTTGGGCTTTGTTATTCAGTAACAAGTCATGGTTGGTGTTTTTGGATGTGCTAATACTGATATCTTTGCTGGTGGGTGAGTCATGCACACTAACTACAGCTGGTGGAGGTCTGTCCACATCCGCAGATCTTCTACTGGTGTGAGTCTGACGTCTAGCCACATCACTGCTCAATCTTGGTCTGAAAGAATTCACCTGGTCCATATCATTTTCTCTCTGATCTTTATTAGAGCTGTTTCTGCTTATTATGTCGCTACCTACACAATTCTCCATAGATGCATCTCGTCTGTTTTGTGAACGAGAACCTGAAGACTGCCGTTGGAGTGAACGAGATCTGCGACTGGCGTTGCTATTTTTTAGCGATGGTGATCTTCCTAAGATCTCATCACTGAATTCTTTGTCATCAACAAAGGGCTTCATAGGGTGTCTGATAGGCTGTGGTGTCATTGAAGTCGCCATGGGATGTACCCCCTTGTTTTTATTACCCTGCCGACGTGTTGAAGGCGAGGCAGACCTTGAACGTGAGTTCTGTACCTGCTGAGTTAGTTCGGAGCCCAAATTTGTTGTGGAATTCTCTGCAATCTTTTCTGAAGGAGACAGGGGTAATGAATATATCCAATGGTCACCATTGAACAGTCTCTGATTCACAGTTTTACTTAGAGAACGGCGTTGATAAAACAACAGATAAGCTTCCTTGGTAACAACAGATCCTCCCAGCGTTGTAACTTTGGCATCATCGTATTCCCTCCACTTTCCATCGATAGGGTTGCGGCAATATGCTGTGTAGTGGCCTCCCATCATATTCCCATAATGGTTGCTGACAGCCATTAGGTCATACGTGTAATCGTCACTCTTGGATGGATGACTGTTGCGTGAGACGAGAGCAGACATGTCTAAACCATCCACGGGAAAATCTATCAATGTATTCAGCTTGCTTCTGCGAGGGCCAGACTGTAAATTAACATCACAGAAAGTGTCAATAATAAGCCAAACAATTATTCATAAAATTATTCATTTTCATCATTCTTTCTTCCATCCTAAGTAGAATATCATGATCAATCAGTTTACCCAATCCGAAGACAGATACATTTTTTAACCTGTCACACCATCATAAATCTAACTGTGTGACTACACATAAACTTATTCTTGGGACAAAAATGTAGTGGTTTCTCCTAGCCTTCCACTGAAGAATTGTACATGCCATAAACATATTTTGAGTGCATTGGTCAATTACAGCCTACCCTATATTTCTGGCAACCGTGGTGGTGCAGCATCTAGCATGCTTCCCTGCTAACCAGGAGGTCATGTGTTCATATCCTCATCAAAGTACATTTTTTAAAAAACTGACCCAACTAAAATGGGTATCAGAATATGTCCCTGGACATATAGGCAGCAGGTATGACATTGAACAATCACCCATCAAGTGTCGACTGGTCTCTAAAAATAGACTACATGCCGAAAACACCTGAGGGCATGGAAAAAAGGGTATTTTATTTGGTTTGAACTGACTATGGCTTCCAACTGTCTCGTGATCTTTAACTTGGATACTCCATATAGTCAGGCATCCAGAGGAGGATATATTTGGTCTCTTTTCAGAGAAGAAAATAAAATCATTCGCTACTAGATTTAGATCCAGCCCATTTTCATTTAGAGGAGGATGCTATACTTCTAAAGCCCCACCACCATCAAGATTTACACAAAACCATAACAGATAAAACATTTTGGGGACATTGACGACTTTATGGACAGACCAGAATAAATCATAATCAATATTCTGCGAATCAGAACAGGGCATAATAGATTACGCAACCACATGCATACATAATTCAAGATTGGCGAATCAGCTATGTGCACATGTGGATTGGCACTGCAGAGCAGATCACACACTCCAAGACTGCCCAAAATACAACATATCTGGGCAAACCTTCTGGCCTGGAGGCACGACAGTAGAAGATAAACTTTATGAACCAGTGAGTGATCTAAAAAAAAAAAGACAGTGAATTTCATACAAGAGACAACTTTGCAGATATAGACAAATTTCATGCGAATAAAAGAAGAGGAAATGTTCATTAACCAATATGGATCAATAAGAAAACAAATCGGAAGCAAACAATTATTGATAAAAACTTTCACTTTTGAAATTGTAACTTGTAACTTTATAATAACTTTCCCCCAAGTTAAAGACAAATCAGTACCCACTGTGATGCCATTACTTCCCACGACATTCCTGGTGCCCCTTTAGACTGGGTCGACCAGAGAGCCTTGGTCAATTTTTTAAAACATTTTTCCTGATGGGGATTTGAACATATGACCACCAGGTCAGCAGGCGAGCCACTGCAGCTCCCAAGGGATAGTAGGTACTTTAAAAAACCTGACCTTCAAGTTCTGCAGCAAGAACAAAGGATTCCTGGTGCTCCACATTTCAACACACTCACCCTCACAGGGGGTACTAGTACCATCAATGGAGAATATATTTCATAATCCTAGCTCTTGTAAGAGAACTGGTTACTTGCATCAGCAGAAGACAGTCTACATTTTTTAGGTACATCATGAGAAGGAGAAAGCTTGAGTAGTTTGAGATAACAGAAAGTTGAAGGAGAAGAGAGGCAGAGGGAGATGTTAGTTTGGCATCGCACTTCCCTGGAGGGACGTCGGTATCAGAAATAATTGGCAGTACACAAGGCAGAAGGATGTGGACAGACATGATGACCAACACCACATAGCATGGACTATAAGGAGTATTTCTTGTTTTAACTTATTTTTTTAGATATCATTGGCTGTTGATGTTTAAATGACAGCTATTACCAACCTGCTTAAATCTCTTTAAATGGAGAACTAGGACGTCAGGCAAAGACCACAGGCTTAATGCTTTAATGGTGCCTTGTTGCTGGTGTTTGCAGTGAGGGCACAGCCAAGCATCATCTCCAATCAGCTGAAACAAATGACTTCACAATGACACAAACTACATCAACATATCATCTAAGTGACACACTCTTCCAGACTAAAGGCAATGGCTAATCTAAAGCTCCACCATTTTGGGCAAATTGTTCTGTATATGGTTGGTTCTTAGAAGGCTTTTGGAAGACTTGAGTTCCTACTCTTGGGAACACACAGAACTCAATGTACGAAAGGATGTAGGGGAGTTCATGGTATTCTAGGGGTATCTGGAGTCTCTATATGATAAACAATATAAAATAACACAAAGTAATGCTGCAGCTTTACAAAACATAATTACGGGAACAAAAGGATGTTACAGTGACTAGCCTTCATCAGCAAACAAATACATACACAAAACACAACATATAATCATGGGGAAGACACTACAGTGACTACATTAAGGCGTAAGAAGGGGATGAGAAGAACGAAAACATGAAAACATGAGAACAATGAAGAGAACATGAACAAACTGAAAAACAATGTGCTACTATATGATAAGGATGTCTGGGAAATAGGAAAGGGGTACCATGTTGAATCTGTATGAAAATTATATCTGGAGCATACGGTAGGGATGTCATGTTGACTTTATGTGATGGAGAAGTCTGGACAAGTCTATATATGATCAGAATGTCTGGACAAGTTTATAGATGATAAGAATGTTTTGAGAAATATATCGATGATAGTGATGTTTGGACACTTCCATATTTTATAGTGATGTTTGATCACGTCTGTACAGGATAATGAAGTCTGGGAAAAACCTATATATGACAGGGATGTCTGGAAAAGTCTACATTATGCAGGTCTGGAGTCTTTATATGAAAGTGACATCTACAGCACTCAATATGGAACTGGCAGACAGATGATGTATAGAGGGCAACTGAGACTTTCATTGATGCAGTGCATAGTGGGAACCTTCAGAGCACATACTCTATATCAGCTGTTAGTGGTGACTAAGCACTACATGCATTCTCACAGTTCAGCAAGTCTGTTCATAGAAATAATACTACAGAGCTGTATGGAGAATGTATACATGCTAAGTTAGCTGCATGTCCTTTACAGGACATTGTAATCAACCCCAGTATTTTTTACCGTTTGTGATTTGCTAAGCAATTTTTACATTCAGTAGTTTGCCATTGTTTTCTTAACAACTGACACCCATGCCATCGAAATCAATGCAATGTGGTCTGCTTCCTAATTATCTGCAGCTGATTTCAAACCCTTGACCCAGTATGTCGGGTCATTGTTAAATGCGCTCACTGCCTCTAAGCCATAGCATCGGCTACATCCTAAATTAGGAAATGATAAAATTCAATATCAATAACCAAAGCTTCATACTAAATCATTTATATTTGGAGTGAATCCTTCCAAGGGATTAACGACGTTGTTTGTAATCCCATTTATCCACATGGGGAAAAACAGCTGCGCGAGATTCGGCAGCAGATTGCGCCGCGCTGGTAAATTACGGGGGTATGTGAGCTGGTCATTCAGAAAGCAATGGCAAACTACTGAACGTAAAACGTGCCTAGTACGTCTACAGATGCTGGTGTTGACTGCAACGTCCTGCAAGGGATATGCAACATAAAAAATATATATGTATGTATTGTATCTAGTTCACCAAAAAAAAGATGATCAACAGTAACAAGATATTATTACACTTCTTTACCTTTTCTTCTTTTGTATAGAGTCTGAAGCACTCCTCTAGAGTAACCTTCCCCTGATCTAGATGGTTGTTCTGTGCATTCTTAACAGACATAGAAGTTTCTATATGTTCCTGGTCATCGGTGACAAATCTGAAATTGTTCAAATATAAAGGTAGTGTATTTTTTTTATTCCTTTCATGCCTACTGCACAAATAAAACAATATCACAGAAACAAGATGAATAAAAGTACATTAACATCACCTTCTTGTTACCAGCACAAAGTACTTTTAAATGTATGCAGGGTAAGGTCGAGATTCCTTCTGGGGAGGGGGTTTAAGTCTTCTTCTTCTTCTGTGTTCATCCGGAGAGTTCTTTTTGGATGTGATTGCTTTGTGCCTGTTTGCAGCAGTTAGGTCAACTTGCGTGCATTTGTTGACCAGGTTAACCTTGTGTGTGTGTGTGTGTGTGGGGGGGGGGGGGGGGGGGGGGGGGGGGGGTCTGGAGTCCGCTGACAATGAAGTACCTAAAACCCATGGAAGAAACATCAACCTAGGCTTAACCTCACATGTGCAGCGCTGAATCATGTCTTGGTTACATCTTAATATGCCTGGCCAGAGGTGTGAAGTTCCAGTACTGATTCTGCGCACCCCACTGGTTTGTGAGCATGGAGAGGGGAAGGAGAGCTCTGTAACATTGCCCTCACGGAGATGGTACATCAGTAGTGGGTCAAAATAAAGTTTTACTTGCTGAGAGGACTGGCATGTGGCGTCATTTGGTGAATGGCATGGCTCTGTTTCATCAAGTCTGTGGCTCAGTACATCTGACTTCAACAAGCATTATTTCAGGTTTACTTTCCCTAACCTCTGATTGTCCCCAGTCTACCTACAAGGCAGCAAGTTTGTGTCTCTCTTTGTTTGGTTCCTATCCCTTGACCTGTCCGACATGGGAGGCCCTAACAGTAGCTGCTCTCCTGTTGACACAGCTCTTGGGGTCAATGGAACACACAGCCCCTCTAACTCTACAAGATGGAGACCCCAAAGGGGGACTGGTGTAACAAGCAGGAATACTGGGCATGGTTAGAATGTCGGCTTGAAATATTACAATGCAGGTCAGCCTGGCTGAATGGATAACAGGACTCGTTCTTAAACTTCCGGTGTGCTGATACTCAGGGTTGGGGACACAAATGACAAGTACCTCAGAAGCCACAGTGGGTTTGCCTAATGGTGAGAAACATTGGCAATATGTGTATAATAATGGTAACATTAAAAGCTAATCCACATGCAAAATACAATCTAGTGCATTAGAAGTAGTAGTACATACATGGACTAGGCTTGAGTTCAAGGCGAGTGAACAAAAACAATACATAAAAATGATAATTACAACTGAGCACACAGTTGCAACATATGAACTCATTTCTCGCATGTCTCCATTTATCATTTGTTCTGCTCACGAGTCCAGGGGACTGGGTTTAACAGGCTGGGTGGCTAGAGTTCCAAGGGTTTAAAGCATGTAGACTTTACTTCAACAGATGTTTAATAAGGTTACCACTGTAACCATCCGTACTGAAACTCTTTTTTGGCTAATAACTTGTGGGCATGTACAAAGTGCAATGATGTTATTTCTTGAACTCATACTTAAAAAGACAGGGTTATCACAATCAAGAATGAGAACTTGGTCTCTCTGATGGCAAGCTGTGGTAGCGTAGCAGCTAGATACTCAATTGTCAGCCTGGATTTCATGGGTTAAATTTACTAGGGGCGTATTTGAATTTTTTTTAATGACCTGGGCTCCTTGGTCAACTAAGCCTAAAAAGAGCACCAGGAAATGTCTTGGGAAGTAAAGGTGGTTAGCGTGATACTGACCACATCCCCCACCTAGTGATGATTGGCTTAAAATATTGGTGTAGCACCATATGCCCAATGAGCTTTAATGGCGTGGACAACTAACCTTATTTCACTTACTCTCCGATGACATTTCCACAATGCCGAGGACAGACAAAGAATTTAGTCATTAACATACCGTGACTTGGTCTGTGTGTCCCATTCTGCGATGATCTTGATGTGAGGGAGACCACAGTTCTTACGTGATGCAGAGAAGGCTCTGAAAATATATATCCAGAAAGTTATGCACACTAACTAGAGGCAGGCATGGCTGAAAGGTTATGGTGTTAGTATCAGCTTAGAAGGTATTGAGTTCAAATCCTTGCATAGGGTTCAGAATTTTTACAAGAACCATTGCTGTCTAATGATATTAATGTTTCTCTGATCTCTTGGGTAGTAACATCGGATACATAGATTTCTCAGATAAGGGTTAAAAAAAAGGGTGTCTTGTGTGCAAATTGTGCACTATAAAAACCCCACGGCAGTTGGAAATTACATAGAGCAGGGCATAAAGCCCCAACCTTGTCAAAACTGTTAGGAAAGGAAACCTATTCACAGGTAGATGGAGCTGATTACCTTGGATGGAATTTATCTAGAGGGAGCAAACCTGTCATAAATCAAAGTTGCTTTCAAGCATACTGACCTGTAAGGTGAATAACTAAGTGTGATTACTTCCTTAAAAAGAACAACGGTGAATAATTATACATGCTAATGACAAAGTCAACGTTCTACTCATTAACTATCATAAGTCACCCACAGAACCATGTTCCGTGCAGCTGGAAAGAGAAGAGGAAACTAAGTCATAATGTATATTTCCACACCTCACAAGAAAAAGAAACAAAACATCTGTGCTGAACTGAAAAGTTACATTTGAAATTCTAAACATACATCTTGTTGAAGCATGTAAGAAATTCAAATCTGCTACTAAGAGATCAATCAATCAATCATGTGCCATGCCGGAAAGCGTGGGCGGTCATGACTCACCATTTCACTCGATCACCAGCGTCGTGGATCAGTTCAGTGTTTCTGTCTCGTCCATGCCATTTGGCCAAGCCATCCAGGTATTTTCCTCTCGGCTTCCTCTTGGTCTGTTCCCTTTGATCTTGCCAGTTGTCACTAAGCTCTCCAATCCATTTCGTCTCATCTTCTTCTTCTTCAGCGTTCTGAGCCATTGAGGTACTTTGCTGCAGATACAATCCGTCTCCATTCGTCTCTCTGGTTGACCTTCTCTTGCCAGTCGTTGATTCCAAGTGCTTGTAGGTCTGTATATGTATTATCTCTCCACCGTCTTCTTGGTCTACCTCAAGGTCTACAGTAATTTATTTCCTGAGTGTAAGTGAGTTTTGTTTCCCTATTATCTTCCATTCTTTCTATATGCCCCAGCCATTGTAGTCTATTAGCCTTCATGATACCAGTGATTAGCGGGGACTTAAACAGATCATAAATGTCTTTGTTACTTCTTCTTTTCCACTCTCCACTTTGTGTATCCCTAATGGGTCCAAAGATGTGTCTTAAAACTTTGTTCTCAAAGGTTTGTAGCAAAGCTTTGTCTCCTTTCATTGTACTCCAGGTTTCAGAGCCATACTTCTCATAACATGTCCAAAAAATGTTGACTGTCTATGTCTAATTTCTCTAATCAATTTACGATTTTCATTTGTCTCCTGTAGTACTTGGTCATTGGTTTTTCTGTCTGTCCATGGTATTCTTTGCATTTTCCTCAGAAACCACATTTCTGCAGCCATCAGATGTTTTTCAGCTTGACTGCACATTGTCCAAGTTTCACATCCATACAAAAGAACAGGCTCTATGTATCCCCTCAACACTCTTTTTCTCGTTTCAATTGACATCTTTTTATTGGTCAGAATGTTTTTCATCTTGCTAAAGGCTACGTTCGTCATGGCGATTCTTGTTCTAATCTCTTCAAGGCATCTCCCATCAGATGTTATGACTGTTCCGAGGTAATTGTACCGATTCACTTGTTGAAGAATATTCCCATTTACTTGTATATTATATTGTGGTATTTCATTCCTCCTAGTGACGACCATAACCTGTGTCTTCTTACAATTTAAGAGATCAGTATGGCTAAACAGATAAGAGGACTCGCTCTTAAACTTCCAGTGTGCTGATGCTGAGGTAGCGGGTTCAACCCATACACCAGTCAATTGGACTAAAATGTTGACTTCTCATCCTTGACTTAGGAATGTAAATTAATTACCTCAGAAGTCGGAGAGGATTTGCCTGATGGCAAGGGACACAGGTAATAAGGAAAGCTAATCCTCATGCAAAATCAAACCAGTGCTCTCCTTAGGAGTGGCAACTACTAGAAGTAGTATATAGACTGTGTGGACTAAGCTTGAGTTCAAAGCGTGTGCACACAATATAAACTAACAACAATTCTGCTTCTGTATGTGTTTAATCTGGAAGTTAGAAAATAACAATAATAACATAATACAGTAATTAGGTGTGATGAAATTAGAGTGACATTTCTTTATATGTGAAACAAGACGTGAACACTGCTTGAAACTGGCGGTAATTCATGTGTGGTCGTCAGAGACAAACCCACAGTGGTATGGTAGGCAAGTTAAATACACAATACAAACTGCGCAATTGAGTAAGCATGTCATGCCATGTCAGATTATGAAGTCCAATTACCGGTATGAAGACTTTTTAATGTCACTCCATATTCTGTCCATAAAATTATTCTTGAAAAATTAATGTGGCGGTTTCCTCTTGTCCTCCACATCAATATTAGAGATTTTAAAAAGTAAAGGTGATTCCCATGCCAGATACCGCCACTGACGTGTGAAAATATTACGCCTTCCCACATGCTAGATCATGGTAGCATGAGGTGGGGTGGCTGGTCCCCTTCCATGCCACCTTTCTTTCTCAAACAATTCCAAGAAAATTCTGAAAATTATCTGGTGGTCATTTCATGAGGCTGCAGTTGAACTGGTCAGGAAATAAATACATCCTGATACTGCTGGGGATTGAACACGAATGACTATCTTAGCAGGCAAGCACACAACTGTATAATATAAATTTCATTATTTGAGAACATAATCAGGCTCTTTGTAGAACGTTGCTCTCATGACGGCCCACTAAAGGATTCTCACTCCTTTACCAATTTCCCTGCCTCATGTATTTTCATGCTCGAGGTGTCCTCAATGTCTTGTGTTCATCTTCGAACGGGCTGACCCGTGCCTCTCCTTACAGGAACCATGCCTTCAATCACTGATCCTTCCAACCCACTGAGGTGTTTAGAATGGCTAAAGTAATCCAGTTTCCCCAGATATGATGCTGTTTATAAGCCAGGTTTTCTGTGATGTCCAGGTCTTGTAGAATGTCAGCAGTTTTCTTCTTCTTGTTTCATTGTAACTAGCACTGTGGCTTAGGGGTTAGTGAGGTGCCCAGCTTCATAATCCCCATCACACAGAGCAGAGGGTTTCAAATCAACTGCTGGCAATTGGAAAGCAGACCACTTTGCATTGATGTCAAATCAAATCAAATCAAATCAAATCAACTTTATTAGGGTCACAAATTGGGCGCGCAGGCCCGTCTTAAATTCGGCCCTTTCAATCACTCGTCTTTCGTTCATCAAGAGCATTATACATTTACATAGGAAGAAAAATAAACATTGTGAAATGAATGTTGTAACATAAACAAGGCTAATTACCCATGTTATGAAGCCCATCTCCCACCTATCCATACATCACCCCACCCACACAACCCAACCTACGCACACACACGCGCACCAAGGGACACATAAACACCCCCACCTACCCACACACACGCACGCACACCAAGGGACACATACATACCCCACCAACCGACCCCATCCCCCCTCCCGCACATCCCCCACCCACACACACTGCCCTCACCTGATCCCCCAACCAAAACACACTCGCCACCCACAAACATCATTCCCCCACCAACCCACACATCCCACGCCCATCCACATCTTAACCCACACATCCTCTCCCCACCCACACCTCAAACCACCCATCCCTCAGCCACATCTCCATCTACAACATATTCCCCACCCATGCACACAATCCCCCAACAACCCACACATCGCACATTCACTCACACATCCCCAAACCATACACACACATCCCCACCAACTGACATGTCATTACCCCCCCCCCCCCCCACCCACACACACCTCCCTAACCACCCATACATCCCCAATCCACACACACACCCCACCACCCACACATACAACTTCCACCCACCCACACAAATGCCTTAACCTAAACCCCCACCACGCAATCCCTCACCCGCACATCACATACACCCCCTACCACGCACTATTCCCAACCCACGCACCACACACACACACACATATCCCTCACCAACACATCCCCACTTACACACCACACACATATCCCCCACCCAGATACCACACAATATTCCCACCCACACCCACACAGATACCCTTACCCATCCACCCCACATAACCCCCACTCACACACCACAAAAATCCCCCACCCACACACACATACCTCACTCACACAATATCCCCAACCAACACACCACTCCCCACCCACACACGAATCCCCTACCCGTCCACCAAACACACTCACTCACGCATACATCCTCCACTACGCACTCACACATGCCCACCCACCCACCCCCAACCAAACATCTCTCGATCACAATACCCCTACCCACACACATCCAGCTGTGTCCCTGGTATTATTTGGGTATTCTATGTACACTCCCGCTCCTCCATTTCGAACAGCATTTTGTGCTGACCCATCTGTGTAGACTCGGATCCAGAGGTCCTGTGGGTATTCTTCATCAAGGAAGCTGAGAGTGGCTGTTCTGCGCTGCACACTGTTCTGATCTTCCTTGTCAAATATTCCTCTCACTTTTGTCTGGATTTGTAATGATAGCCTATGCTCATCTTTCCACGGAGTTCGCTCTGGAATAGTTGTTAGGGGGATACCAACTGTGGGCAGATCGGTGGTTTCTCTGCACAGTCGTTTGGCCTGGTGGATAAAACTACTTCTTTTCAACCGCCCCATAGCTAGGTTTTCAAATCTGTTCTTCATAGGGTGGCCTGGCAAGCTGAGGAACTTTTCTGCTTGTATTAGCGTTTTCGTATCTCTGCGCTCACTCAGTGCTTGTGTCCTCCCCATCTTCTCCATTTCCACTATAGGGGTTGATCTCATCCCTCCTGTGGTGACTCTAAGTGCTTGATTTTGCACTTTGTCCAGCTCTTGTAGTGTGGTTTTTGCTGCCGAACACCATGTTGACCCGTATTCCAGGTGTGGTCGTATGCTCTGTTGATAAACTTTGCTAAGTATTTTCCCACTGGCTCCCCATGTGGTTCCACTTAGCTTTCTCAGGATGGCTATTTTCCTTCTGGCTTTTGCTACTGCTTTGTTGATGTGCTTTCTCCATGTCAGCCTGCCATCAAATGTTACTCCTAGGTATGTTGGTTCTTTATTTTCTCGTAGGGGTGTTCCATTTATCTGGAATGGTCCCTGCCTTTTGTTTTGGAGAGAGGGTAAATAGGGTGTGCTGCACTTGTCAGTGTTTATGCTGACACACCATCTATTTGCCCATGCAACAAATGTATCTACAGCTCTTTGTAGTACTCTGGTGGCCACTGATGCATGTTCATTTGTGCTCCATAGAACCAGGTCATCGGCATACATTGCGGCTTTAATTCCATGCGGTAGATTAGCAACGAGATCATTGATGAAGATTAGAAAGAGTGTGGGGGACAAGACTCCGCCCTGGGGAACTCCGTGACGCAGTAGTACTTTCTTGCTCTTTAGTCCGTCTATCTGTACTCGGGCTCTTCTGTTGTGCAAGTATGCTTTCACCCATTTGTACATTCTTCCATTGACTTTGTAGTTTCTCAGTTTATTCATCAGACCTTCTTTCCAGACTTTGTCAAAGGCTTTCTTCAAATCTATCCATGCCGCAAGCACCAGCTTCTTCTCTTGGAATGCATCCTCAATTTCTTGAGAGAGGTAGGTTGTCTGATCTTCCGTAGAGTAGCACTGTCCTAAAGCCAGCCTGCTGTGGCACAAGGATGTTTTTACTTTCAATGTACCACTGCAGTCTGTGATTGATGATGCGCTCCAGTGTTTTGCAGAGATAGCTGGTGAGGCTAATTGGTCTGTAGCTAGAGGCAATGGAACTATCTTTCCCTGATTTTAGGAGGGGTATCGTGATTGCTTCTCTCCAGGCTTGTGGAACACTGCCTAAGGTCCAACTGTTATTGAAGATCTGCAACAGCTTTGCTTTGGCCTCTGTTCCTAGGTTCCTGATCATTTCATTGGAGATACCATCAGCTCCTGGTGACTTTCTCATTTTCAGTTTTGATATGGCTAGCTCCAGTTCGCTGATTGTGATGGGTGCCTCCAGAACCTCATGTACTATTTCCTTCTGTCCTGTATGTTGCCGTTTCTCTTGAATCTCTTGTTGTTTCTCTGGACTGATTTTGATATTGTTATCTTGTGCGAAAATGGTCAGCTGCTTGCTTTCTTGTTAAGATGTTTCCATCTTTATGTAGTGCAATTTTTGAGTTTTCTCCCTGTGCCCTCATCGTTAAGTTGTTTTATTAGCTTCCACAATTTCCTTGTGTCCTCTTTCAAAGTTCAGAGACTCTGTTTTTTCCTGCCAGCTTTTCCGTCTAGCCTGCAGCTTGGCCCTTTGAAATTTGGCTTTTGCATGCTGGAATTTATTGTGGTGCTCTTGGCTGGGTGTGGCCTCTGCTTGCTTTCTACATACTTCCACATCATTATGCAACTGTTCCAGTTCACTACTCCAGTAGGGTTTATATTGTTTACGGGCTCCTCTTGGTACTGTTTCTCGCGCTGCCTGTAGTATGCATTTCCCAAACTCTTCAACTACTTTATTTATGTCTTTCTCAGTGTTCAGGTCTCTAACCAGTATGCTGGTGCGATGCTTGTACACTGCCCAGTCTGCTTTCTTGTAGTTCCACCTCGAGAGGGTGCTGCTTTCACTTACAAGCTCATTTTCTACAGTTAGAAAGACTGGTCGATGGTCACTGCCACCTAGTTGTTTCCCAACAATTCGTGTAATGTTCCACTCCAGGTCTGGTGAATGAAAAGCCAGGTCAGGTGTAGTTGTAGAGTGCCATGATCTCGAGTAGAAAGTATGTGGGTCGGACGGCTTGTTAACCAAGATGAATCTATTCTCATCCTGCCAGTCTTCCAGTCTCTCTCCTCTCTGGTCCATGTGATCATAGCCCCAACTCTGCGAGTGGCTGTTGAAATCGCCGCACACAATCATTTTTTCTGTTAATGGTAGTGTGTCCAGTGCCTGTGGACGGTCACTTGGACAGTAGTAATTGATCAGATGTAGGTCTGTATAGCCTGTTTTAAGTTTAAGTGTCTGATACTCAGCCCCTTCCATATAGACTTCGATTTGGGAAGCAGTGATGTTATTTTTTACAAGGGTAAGTATCCCACCTTTTCGCCTGTCCTTTCGGTCAGATCGGTAACACTGGTAGCCTCTGATTTTGAAGGCTATATTTTCGTTGAGGTGAGTTTCTTGCAAGCAACATATGCTTACTTTTTCTTGGTCCAGGATGTTTTCTAATTCTACTTTTTTGTTGCTGACTCCCTCCGCATTCCAGTGCATTATTTTAAGTCTTAGTTTAGTATGGCCAGCTGTTCTATTCTCATGTCCCCTGGCTCCACAGGACATCTGAGAAGGACCTCCAGTAGTTGGGGTTGGACCCTTTCGAGACATAGGGCCCGGCACTGCACCTGCCTGGGGGTCCAAAGCAGGGCGAGCACCATAACGTTTAGCAGCAGTCGACATATTCCATTTTGCGTAATTGCGTGGCATCCTGATTTCTGTGGTGCGCCTCCTGGCTGGTTGCCTCCGTCTTCAGCACCTTTCCTTTGCTAGAGCAGACTGTGGTCTCACTCGAGTTTAGATGTGTACACACGCACACACGTGTCTGCACATGCATGTATGTGTATACACATCTAGAGCACACTGGTTATTTTCCGGCGCCAGATACTCGCCGTCGCCCCTTCTCCTGTTAGTTAAAACAGTTCCGCCACGTGAAGGCCAGGAGTTGGACTTTTGCTGCAGAGGTTATGTATTCACGAGCCATTGGGGTATTTAAGCAATGTTGGGCGCTCACCCCAACACTGCGCCCCGGCTACATACAGCAATTTGGAACCAACCCGAGTTTCATTTCCCTAGGTCTCTAGGACGTTGACATTATGTTTCTTATTACATTTTCTGCATAGATGTTAAACAGATATTGAAAGAGAATGGAGCCACGTCTTACCAGGTTGGTGTTTCACCAACTATTCAGAATGCTTGTTATTCACAATATGATTCAGTTCAGTGGGCAAAATGTGGCGCTATTTCTAATATTGAACACTGTCAAAAGTATTATTGTAGTCTATGAAAGAAGTATGAAATATGTCACTTCATCTACCAGACATTTGCAACTTCCACGTTCTTGTATTTTGGATTTTCTCAGTATGAACATGCCAATTATTATTTTCCTCATGACTGAATCTTCTGTGAGATCTCATTTTCAAGATTCTCTGATTTGTTTTTATCCTTCACTAGTGTTACTTCATTAGGTTCGACCTGGCCGACAATATTCTGAGATATAAATACATAATAAGTTTACCAATTTATAAATACCAACCTTTCAACAGTCTGTGTATAGAGTGGCAATTCCACATCAGAAGGCAGGTAGTACTTGCGAGAGTTTCCATCGTATAATCTCAACAAAAACAATCCGTTTAGTTTCTGCATAAATATAAATATATATAATTAGTATTATAATTATAAAATTCAAAACAATGTTCTCCCGTAGTGAATTTGAATAATGAAGACACAAACAATAGATTACATGATTTATTGCCTGGCATATTTTGTTGCATTTTGTCGGGTACATACTGCAGAAATAACTCAACATAAACTAAAGTATTTACAAAAATCCTTTAAAATGAAATATACAATACACATATTTACACAGTAATTTGAATTGTCTAACACAGTAACTTTAAACTCACTATAATGTCTTACCATGGCAGAAATCATTTTCTGGCATATGAAGCAAAAAATAGTAACATACTCTAAGCTGGGATACAATTTCTGAAATATGCATAATATTATATCTTCTGACACTCGGAAGATATCAACACTTAAGATACTCAAACTTCCCACACAACTTGCCTGACTAGCAAAGGCATCATCACTTAAAGAGCTCTCCATCTTTTTCAGGATCTCCATGTGCAGATCCTTCCAAGTGATGTCTCTCCTCACCCTCAGTACAGCTGGGCTGCCAAACCTGTAGCTGAATGAGGATTTAAACATCCATTATTAGTTGTCATGCAGTATTCAAATACTTTCTAATCCATCAGAACAGGACACACTGTGATGGCTCAGAAAGTAGATATTTATTTCTTCCTCAATCTTAACCCACCTCCCTTGGTGAAACCTCCCTTCAAGAGGTGGAATTATACACATATTTAGGTAGCAATGTGGTTATACATGGGCGAACAGATAGAGATATTAAAATAAGAGCACAAAAGACAAAAGGCTTTTATAGCCATAGGAAATTTGTGGAAGTCGAGGGAAATTAAACTTAGAATATTTATTATAATATTAAAGGAGTGAGGAGTGGCTAGCCAAGCGGCTAAGAATGCCGGGTTCTTCTTCTGGAGACCCAGGTTCAAATCCTCAGTAAGGTGTGGATTTTTTCCTGTCTGCAAAAAAAACAAACCCTAACCTGCGCAGTTTGCAGCAAATGCACTAGCCAGGCGGCCCTAATTCCTCAGGCTCAAGACCCCTGTGTCCTACACCACTAGGTACTATAGGCGGCTGATGCCAGTTTTTGACAGTTAAATCAGTACTACTGTATGGATCAGAAAAACAGAAAATGGCTACAACAATTACTAATAAACTACAGACATTCATTAATTGGTGCCTGTAAAACAATAGGACTAAGATGTTATGACAAGATCATCATTGTGATGCTCACGGAGAGAACTGAACAAATACTCCAACATAGGACACACTATGAGAAAACTTGGTAATAGTATAACTCAAAAATGCCTTTGTCTTTAACCCATAGGGCCAACAAAATGCAGGCAGACCTAAAAATACACAGAGAAGAGAATTAAATACAGACGAATAATATGGGGAGGACTTGCAGGGAGCTACAGCAGAAAGCAAAAGAAAGAACGGCCCAGCATGAGTTGGTTAAGGCTTATACTCCAATGAGGGATAAAGGACAGCAGAAGAAGAAGAGGAAACTTACCCCTAGTTGACAGGAGACCAGTATTCAAGTTTTAAATTTCTAAATGTTGATGTGTCAATATTCTAAATAAACATTGGAGGCATGTATGGTTACGAGAGATGTGTATTGAAAATTTGAGAATCCTTGTTATTTTAATTCAGTCTCTTTGGACTCAAAGCGTAATCTCTCTCCTTCTGACTGAGACAGTTATTATTCTGAACACCTTCAGATGCAGACGATTACTACTTTAGACTAGCAATTTCATGATACAGCAAGAATTCTCACCTGTCAGTTGACTCGCCTGTGACCTCGACATGCATCACCAGCACCTGAGATAGCGGACTGTCAAACTCCTGTGTCGAGTTGTGCCTGGTGGCATTCTCTGGGTGGACTTCAAACGCATACAATGTCTCATTTTCAGGAATGTCACTCAGTGGCTGCTCATCATGGTAAGTAGTGCCAAAACAATCTTCATTCAGTTGAACAAACAGGAGCTAGAAAATCATCAAAATATTTTTACTTCATGTGTCACATTGTGAAGTAATCATAATTCTAAACCTATTAACCCATTCCATGCCAAACAGTGAATACATTCAGACAGTTAATTTTCTTGACTCATTCTATACCAGTTAATTATAAATGCTGACTGTCCCATTATATATAGACAAATCTGGCCAACTGAGCCACAATGTAAAATTAATACAAAATGTTATACTTATAATATGTTGAAGAAATTCCCAATAACTTCACCATTATCGCCTAATGCCTTGCTAACTGGCATGAATGATCATGCATCTTCACATATTGCAATCTTCAAAAGAAATGTATCACTTTGTTTGCTGTTACTTTCTCATACCCCGATGAAAAATTGTGATACAATCATCTCTTGCTATTATCCATTTTTTTCTCCATAAATCTCTCAGTTGTTATTGTATATTCCAGTGTTTCTCTTCCAATGATGTGACCAATAAATGTCAACTACCTCTGTCTAATGTTTGTAAACAGCTGTCATTGGCTTAGCATCTTTCAAAACATTTAAATTACTCATTTTGGATGTCCAAAGTATTTTCAGCATTCTTTCAGAAAAGCATATTTCTGTGTCTTCAAGCAATGTTAACTCTTCGTTGCCCATCACTGAAATTGCTTAAATCCTGCGTTGTTGTTTTGGCCAACTTGGACGAACACCACACCAACAATATTCTTTTAGTGGTGCCTTGCCTGTACGTCATTCTTCTTCTTGATTCCTCTTTCACAAGATGTGCATCAAGCTTAGTTATGCACTTCAAAGGACAGTGTGTCCGAATTTGGCAAGCATTTCTGTAAAGTTTACGTCCTAGAGATAGATTCCATGCAAGGTCACGAATTCTATCCACCCACAAGTAGGTTGTCTTTCCTAAACATTTTACCATGGCAGTGGCCTTATGACCTACTCATAAAAAGACCTTGCAATTTCCAACTGCCGTGGAATTTTTAACTCGCACACAGTGACTCCTATTTTGTGGGCATTATCCTAGAAGAAGAGTAAGACGTGTACGCTCTCCCCCACACCTACTCAACATACATACAGAAAAAGTAATGAGAAATGCTAAACATGATGAGACCAGAGATAATTTTGATTCATTTGTAATTCATAGAAATCAAATCCCAGGACTTAGATATGCAGGTGATACAGTTCTCCCCTCAAATAGTGCTAATGGATTAGAAGAGCTAATGGATTAGAAGAGCCGATCCAGTCTATGAAGAGTCTCAGTGAAATTCAGCATCTGTTTCTCAACTTAGGCAAAACACAAAAATAATTTCCACAGACAAAACCACATTCCAGCCAAAGATCACAACTAACAATGAAGAAGTACTATGAAGAAGTAAATGAAGAAGTATTGAAATGACTAAACAGTTTTAAGAATCTACAGCACAAGACCAGCCAACAAGTTAAACTATTTGAGGACATGCATCTTTCCTAATGTCGTGAACAAAGAAGAAGAAAAATACTAAAATTCTACCAGATCTGGACATTGAAGAAAACTGACTCATAAACAGTTTCATGTCTCAGAAAGTGAAATACTCAGGCCACATTAAACACCACAGTGGCTTGGACAGAACAGTGATGGAAAGGTGGTTCCTGGTAGAAGAGGCTAGATTTGAACAACATGAAGATAGACACAGGACGTTGCAAACACCTTGGGCATGAGGGTGCATGTGGCAGGAGAACTGGCAAGGGATTGAGAGGCCTTTTAGTGCAGCATGATGAGAGTGACGTTCTGTAAAGACCTGCTATGTGATGATGATGATGATAATATCGAACCTTCTGAGCCATCTCAGACTTCTCCCTGTATCTCCTTCTATACCAAACACTGCATGTCATGCTGAAGAGTTCTTGCAAGCAGTTTCATCAACTCACCCTATATCCAGAAATTCACTACTAGTTATTCCATATTTCACATACTCTACACATTATCTGTTATACATAGTTGAATCACCTTAAATAGTGACTAAAACCATTTACTCTAGAAATTTAGTTACATATCCTTTACAGGATGTGGCAGTCAACCCCAGCATATTGTGGCTGTTTATGATTTTATGTTCAGTAATTTGCCATTACTTTCTGAACGACCGTCACTCATACCTTTGTATGGGAACCAACAATACGTTGTCTGTTTCCAAATTGCCTGCAGCTGTGTTTCATACGTGGTATGCTGGGTTTCGAATTGCATTTGTAACCCCTTCACCACAGAACCTTCTCCTAGAAGCTGAACTCAAAATAGACATGATGATTTGCCCTCGTGTGGTTAAGGATTATTGTTATCCAGTTGTTGGATTTTCAGATATTGTTATATTTTAGGAGTCACCTATTTCCTAGTTAATGACTGTTTTACATTTACATGGTTGTAAGAAAAAAAGGTAATTGCATGACATTTACAAGATGTCACAGTAAATCCCTGAATTTTTTAGCTGTTTTGTGATTTCATGACAAGTTTGCGTTCAGTAGTTTGCCATTGCTTTCTGAACAATTGACGCTCATACCATTGCATGAAAAGCAGCTCAAGGCAGTCTGTTTTGAAACTGCCCACAGCTGTATTTCGAGAAGAATATATGTGGAGAAATCAACTTGAAAACTTAATAACAACTAGCAAACTTGATGGGAAAAGAACAAGAGGAAGACAAAAAGATAATAACCTGGATGGTTGGCCACATGGCATACTAGGGACAAGAACTTAGGCCTTATCTCAGACTGTCTACAATGGCAAACCATGACCACCAATGCTAATGATATATGATGATGAAAATGACAGTAGTCTTCTTCTTCTGATAATCCATGCCGTTTGGCATTGGTGATCATGTCTGTCCAGACTTTTTTCTAGCGTAAAAATATTATTTCTTATATCAATGTTCTCCCACACTGTGATGTCAAACTGTCCAGCACCTTATCTCTTAATCTCCCCCTTCCTCTCTTTTCACACTATACCAGCACTTGATCCTCTCAATGATTGATTATGGACTAGGACTGCTCACTGTCTCATAGAGTCAGCTGGTGAAATTAGAGCGCATACAGAACGAAGCAATGCGAGTCATTCTGGGATGCACCAGAGACACCCCAGTTGTGTGTATGCGTTACATCCTTGGTTTGCCGTCTGTTTCAGGTAGGCTTAACGTGATACAGGTGAAGGCATACCTCAGAGTAGCTGCAGAGACATATCACCCGTTGCATGAGGCGAATGACGCCGTTAAGGGTGGGCAACTGATAAGAGGGAAATCATGGATGGCTCAGGTGGAGGATACGATCAGGCAGGTGTGCCCCTTGGCGAACATTAGGAGAGGAGAAGAGTGGGTCAGAGTGTCAGCGGAGCAGTCAGACTTGTGCAGAGTTATAATCATATTGAGCCGGGAGTGCAGGGAGTGGCCAGCAGGGGCCACGGAAATGGAAATCCAGCAACTAATTCAGGATAATGCTCGCTCACGTGATGTGATTATCAACACAGATGGGTCGGTGTTGAGAGGTAGGAGAAGTGCCTGGGGGTTCTTAGCAAAAGCCAATGGTCGACGTTTGGTGCAGGAGAGCCTGGCATATGATACCACAACATCTAGCTTAAGAATGAAGGTGGAGGCGGTCAGTGCAGCTTTCCGCTGGATGGAGAATACGATATACACACACATCGTGATTGTAACTGACTCAGAAAGCATGCTGAGTAGGGTGAAGACAGGCAAGCTTCGTGCAGAGTGGCTTGCTTCGCTTCGGAAGTCACAGGTGACAAGCATCATCTGGATCTTTTCTCCGGGGCATGCTGGTGTGGTGGGGAATGAACAGGCGGACAGATTGGCTGGCTCGGCAAAACTTGGTTGCGACCTTGAGGGAGCATGTGTACACCTCGGAGGAGCAAATGGATCACCATGGTCTGGCAAGAATGCGACAGCAAGGGGTGATGAGGGGATCTGGCCGACGATCAACGCTCAGAGGAAAGGCGAGACGGACATATAATCAGATTGCTACTGGTACTATTAGTGTTGGAACTCTTTGCTGGCTGCTGAGGATGGAGACGGAGTGCTTATGGGAATGCCCCGAATGCTGTGATGTCGGTTCCTAAATCAATCAATCCTCTCGTTTCTTCCTTTCCCTTTGTCACGACGTAGTCTTGCTTTCCTCTTCTCATGATATGCCCAATGGATGTAGACTCTTCTGATGCAAGTAACCAGCTCTCTTTGTGAGTAAACTTCTTTCAAGATATCTTTATTGCTTTATCTATCCATCCACAGTGTTCTCTTTATCCCTTTATAAAACCACATGTATGCAGTTAATAATTCCTCACCTGTCTGCTAGGTGTGCATGGTTCACCTCCATACGTCAGGATTGGCTCAATATAGCTTTTAAGAACTATTTTTTCTCATCTCTTCAGAATGATGGTGAGATAAATAAATATGTTATAAATGTATGAGGACAATGGCTATACTTCACTAATATTCAAAACATCAAAACTGAATATGTTGATGACATCTGTGATAATTTATTTACCTGCTTTGCTGGAATCCTGGCACGAGATGCTACAAGCTCCCGTAGCTCCCTGACTTCATCATACTGGTGTAGAGTGAACGCCATCATCACCTGGTGGGAGTCTTTGGTGTCCAGGAAGACAACAATGACACACACAACACGCTGGTACCCCTGGGGTAAGGGCAGTGACAGACACAGGTAGGGGTCAAATGTGTTGCTGTGTTCGCCACAGGCTGAGCAGGTCAGTGTGGAACTGTGGAGAGCCTGGAACAGCTTCAGGACAAAACTCTCTCCATTGGCTAAGGCAGCTTCAGATGCCAGTTCTTTATCTGTCCTCACTGGTATGGTCTGATGATGAGAAAAGACAAGGCAATTAAATGTAGCCACGGGCGGACAGAAAAATGAATGAGACTGTCCAAGGAACAAATGAAAACTGTCAATTGATTATAGAAATTAGAAGTAGAAAGTCAACATCTTTTAGGCATGCGAGGAGAAATAAACTCGAAAATTTAGTGACAATAAAATCGAAAATTTAGTGACAACTGGCAAACTTGATGGAAACAGAGAGAGCAAGGAGAAGCCAAAGAGATAATTACCTGGATAACTTGGTCACATGCCATACATAATCTGTACAAGAAAACAGACCTGATCCACGAATGGTGATCTTGTGGGATAGTGAACCATGATCACCCACACCTATTTGCACGGGTCATGACAATGATGAAATATAACTTCATCCAGCCGAGTTTCTCTCCTATAAGTGATGGGCTGGGGCAGACATAGACGTTCATGTCTCTCCACTTCCCTCTGTCATCTGATATTTTAAAGCAGTTGACATTGCCACCCAGTGGTTTTAAGTTTCCATAAACGCCTATCTCCATGCCTAGTATTTCCCCCCATATGAAATTAATTTCTCTATTCAACCTCTTCTGTTGATATTCTCAAAATATTTCATTTGTCTTTTCCTTATGGTTTTAATGAATGGTCCAGTAAAGCTTGCTTATCTTCCCTGTCTTCAGTATTCTCAAAATTCTTCTAAAACAACTGATATATGTACATATTTACATCCACAACAGAAGACCAGGTTACACACATAACTTTTCAATAAGTGGATTTTTGCACTAGTGATATTTCTGTTTGTCATTTTTATATTTCTGTTTTTCATTAGTATGTTTCTCTTATACATTTTCATAAAAGATCATTTAAATCATTGATATCATGTTTATGATTCTTTTACAAAAATGGATGTCAATGATTTAAATGATAATTAAACATGTCTGCCTATGTTATATTAGAAACATATGCTTCATGTTATTACTGTTGCAACACATGAAGTTTGAGACAAGCACTAGTTTAGTTTATGGCAGTTGATTCCTTAGTTAGTGGTAACCTGACATCCATTTCCACACCTACTAGCAATAATGTGTCCTGGTGAGCCTATAATATATTCCAGCTGTAAAGGGGGGGGGGGGGGGGGGGGGGGGAAGAGAGAAGAGACAAGGGGTAGAGATAGAGTGAGAGGAAAGGGGAGAGCGATGGGTAGGGAGAGAGAGCTGGGGAGGGAGAGAGAGAGAAATAGAGGGAGGGAAGGTGGAGTGATGGTGTCCAGAATGGGGGAAATAGAGAAAGAAAAGGAGGGGAGAAAGTGAGAGGAATAGAGAGAGGGCGGGGAAGAAAGGCAGCAGTGAAAGTAAAGAAGGAGGTGGAGGGAGGGAGAGAGGGGGTGGAGGGAGGGAGAGAGGGGGTGGACAGAAGATGGGTAGGGGAAAGAAGGAGATATCTGAGAACAAGAAGAAGGGAAGGAGAGAGGGAGATTGGAAGTAACATTATGTATCAAGTCCACAATAAATGAAAAACAATGTACACTGCCCACAACAGGCTTGTTGTAATCAGAGCTCATTATTTGCTATCTCAATCACAGGGCACTATGTATGTCATTGCATGTCTTTTCCTTTACCATCCTGTTTGCTTTTATAACTATACTAAGTGGTCTTTTTTTGTGTGTAAAACCATTCGTGTATTCTTTATTTACCATTCTGTGTGTTCTTTCTTTACCATTGGGCGTGATTTTTCTTTGCCGTTCTGTGTTCTTATGATCATTCTATGTTTTCTTTATCATTCTATGTTCTTTTATAATCATTCTGTGAAGTCTGTGTTACCATTCTATGTTCTTTCTTTACCACCCTGTGTTTTTTTTTTTTACCATTCTGTTTTTATAATGATCCTATGTGTTCTTTCCTTACCATTCTGTTTTTTTTTATAACCATTATATGTAGTCTTCTTTACCATTCTGCATTCTTTTTTGTCCCTACTGTATTTTCTTTATAATCCAATCTGTGTTCTTTCTTTAGAATTAGATGCATTGTATCTTTATCTTTCTATGTATTGTATCTTCATCATTATATACGCTCATCCCTTACATAGGAACCGAACAATAGCAGTATGTAATCATACTAACAATCATAGCCCCCTGTTAGCAGGCTTCACCAATCAGTAATCCATAAAGTGTGTTAACTAAAGTTAACTTACAGCATTAGCAGGCGTCCCCAATCTCTATTTTTAACGCCGACCATACAATCTCTATGTAGTTGCAACCAACCCTCTCTAATTTGACATCCCTTCAGCCACATACTTTATTTACACAAATCTATCCACATCACAATTAGGTAATCACTACTGGGGTATTATGGCCTTGACACGAACCAGTTTCTGGTCAAACACCACGTCGTCGTTGGGGAGGGGGGAGGGGTTAATTTTAAAATCGATCCTCATGGATTAAATCATGGAGGTCGTAATGTTGGCACCAGTAAAATGATTTATTCTAGTTTCTGGTCAAACACCACGTCGTCGTTGGGGAGGGGGGAGGGGTTAATTTTAAAATCGATCCTCATGGATTAAATCATGTAGGTCGTAATGTTGGCACCTGTAAAATTATTTATTCTCGTTTCTGGTCAAACACCACGTCGTCGTTGGGGAGGGGGGAGGGGTTAATTTTAAAATCGATCCTCATGGATTAAATCATGGAGGTGGTAATGTTGGCACCTGTAAAATGATTTATTCTCGTGTCGGTGCGGCGTGCATTGATGCGCGGGTGGCCAAGATACCAACCTCATACATCGAGGGATGAGGATGTTATTCCAGTTCGCTCGCTTTGAATTCAAGTGTAGTTCATACACGTGCGACTATTTACAATGTACTGGATATGCTTTCCCTATTACCAGTGTCCCTCGCCATTAGGCGATTCCACTCCGACTTCTAAGGTACTTGTAATTTACGTCCCCAAGTCAAGGACGTCAACGTTTTAGTCCAACTTGACCGGTGTATGAGTTGAACCCGCTACCTAGGCTGCAGCACACTGGAGGTTTAAGAGCCAGTGATTTGATCCATTCGGCCAGGCTGACCGCCAAGAGAGGTTCTAATTCTCTGCCCACCTTGGCGATACGTATACAAGTGACCTAGCACGTCAGCCACGCAGGGCCAGGTCCTGAACGCTCCCTTTCTTGGCCTGCTACATGTCACACCAGACGTTACAGATCACACCAAACGTTACAGGTCACACCAAATGCTACATGTCACGTCAAACGCTACAGGCCTACAAGACAAAACACTACGGTGTTTTAGAAAGAACGGCAATAGAAGTCATGATTCCTGGAAGACAGACGGGGGACGGCCAACGCGACGGCGGACAAAGGATGTTACAGAAACCCTGGTCGTGAAAATCCACGAGGCAGGAGAACTAGCGACGAACAGTAAGTTAGTTAGTCGCGGTTCCAACCTCACAGCAACGGGTCGTCCCCATTTTGCTCCGTTCCTGTGCCAGTTAATATCACACAAAACGCCTCCCACTGCCCAATGTGAAAAGTGGAAAAGACAGGAGTCTCGACAAACAACAGCACGCACAGATACACTGTGCATAATGCCGCCGCCGGAATGCCAACACAATAGTCCCCCACGAAACATCCAGTTCATCTCTGATGGAATCAGCAGTCTGGATGTTTCCTAGATGTTCACCCACACTGTACCAAAAAAAAAAATACAGTTCATCGTCGATGGCAGTGGCAGTCAACCAGAAGCCCAGCAGCCACGCATTTCTGCATAAGGCAAAAACCGGTCTACTCTGGGACATAGCCAGCTGCCATCGCTCCGAACATGCAGTCACGTTCCAAAAAACCTCGGGCAGATTCAGAAGCATTTCACACGAAACTCACAGCTCACAGTGTCGCGCCACGCACTCACTCAGTAGCAGGGCGACGGAACCATCAAGCCTCCTTAGTCGCCTCTTACGACATGCGTGGTAGGCTGCAGTGTTGCTATTCTTTGCTTCCCTTATGGGCCCCGGCAACACACGGGAGCCGACGTAAGTAGTCTGTTCAACGGACTTTGAGGAGAGTGGCGTTCTGCAACGGTCTTGCTACACAAAGAACCGAGCCAAATTGGGTTACACCCGGTGCAAATATAAATTTACACACAGAAGAACTTATTTTCCGTAGTATAAGTTGTATATTCTTTGATGGATGTTAGGGTTATCATTTTTTATTAAACTACCCCCGCCCCAGGCGCCCTTTTTCCCCCTCGCAACATTTCTTACATCAAGCGTCTTTCGTTATAATTTAACCCAGACAGGTGCAACTATTTCATTGTTCTACGTGTTATTCTTCTATTTTGAAATGTACTGTTTAAGCAGTTTAAACAGCTGTTGTCGCTGTTTTTACCTTTCGGTTATTTATTTTCATATCATATATTCTTCATGATTTATTTATTTCGTTTAATAATGCCTGGCGGGACTATTCTGCTTCCCTAAATATAGCATGATCGATATACAAAAGAACAACAACAACAAAAATACCACTAAACCCGGTGGATTGCTTTTCCTAAGGTCTACATCTAAGAATCTTGACAAGACGTTTGCATACGGACAAGTAGGCGCCTAACCTACATGTCAACCACATATTAATACAACACCTATAATATAAAACCCACAGCAAAGCCAGCACCTATAATTTAAAACGGCCATATTCACGGAACACCCTCCAGGCTTTCCACAGAAATGCAAGGTCACATCCACGCTCTATTTAACACGGCGTCCCGAAGCTGTAAACAAGTGCAACAACGAACATTGCCAGGCGCGCCGACCGAATTTAACTGTTTAGATAACCGACGGGTGTTGTTCCACGCGTTCAGTGACTTAAAGGAGTACTAACAGGGATTAATGACCCTACAACAATGATGTTTGTTAGATTAGATCTGACATCAGAAATACATTCATGAAAAGACACATGAATGAGTGCGCTTTCTTTCCTCATGGGGGTGGTCGCTGGATCTATAAAGTTCCTGCTTTGTGCGACGCATTCTGCAGCCCGCACTGCGGACAGAGACAGAGCCATATGGAAGAATATCCGTTGTTGAAGCCAATCCTCGTGGCTTTAAACCCGTTAAACAAGAAGAGTAGATAAATATGGATACTTCTTTTTAATCCCTTCTGAGAGAGCCAATCAATATCCGCCAAGCCACCTCAGATATTAGAAACACGGCATAGTGACAAGAACACTGGATTGTTAGCCTGATGAACACGAGTTCAAATCCCCATCGAGGCAGAGTTTTAAAATTGACCTAGGCTGCCAGGTTAACCGAGCTTAACATAGAACCAGGAAATGTCTCGGAAAGTGTCACATCCGTATGTTGCTACAGGAACAATGCATGTTCTCGCAAATGCTGTCAAAGTATGCGAGGAACTAAACTAACTACAGGATAAAGTAAAGGAGGGTTCGGCTTTAGGTAGTTTACGGCTTACTTGGAAAGTATATGTAAATGGCGGTCGGCATTATTTTGACCACATCACACATCGTATACCGATTGGTCTTTAAAAATACGGAAGCAGTGCCAAATACTCAAGACGCCTGTTAGTTGGATATCCTTTACAGAACGTAGTAGTCAACTCCAGCATTTCTGGCTATTTGTGATCTCTTGGCAAATTTACGTTTAGTAGTTTGCCTTTGCTTTCTGACCGACCGACACTTGTCCCAGTTTCATTTTTTTTACGCAGGACAGTCTGCTGCCAAATCGCCAGCAGCTGTGTTTCGAACGCAGTATGCGAGATTAAGAACTGAGCCCGTAACGCCTTCGCCAGGAGCCTGAAGGCGTCTAAAATAGTCCTTTTATCTCTGATGTTAACACAATGGCACAACAACAGCCTTAGCCTTGTTGACCAGATCGCCTTCTATTGTAATCTTTCACTAATGATAACGCTGAAGAAATCCTATAGCGGATACCACTGCACTGGTGTGAAATGTAAGCTCTTCACATGTACCAGCCCAAAGTACCATGAAGTGGCAGTGACCCGTTCCCGACCTCTCCACTTTTATTTCCCAGATAATTTTCAGTGACTACTTAAAATTACCAGGTGCCAATTTTACGATGCTAGGTCGACCCCAAAGCCGACTGGTCCAAGGGAAAGCAAAGCCTGCTACAATTTGGATTGAACCTTGACCCAACGATTACAGACTATCAGAGGAGTACCCAATATATCCACATAACCCTTCATCCGACTATCAAGATTATCACCATATGACATCATCATCAACCCTATTTGATAAGATTATAAACCAAGTTGCTAAACAAGCGCCCTAATCACTACACCACCGCGGTTGATAATACCGGTAATATAAACTAACCAATGATAGACAAAGATCCGAGTTCAACCCCCCCCCCCCCCCCCCCCCCCCCCAGAAGTAACCGGATTGTTTTTTCCGAACAGGGCGGCTCTGGGGTCGACCCATCCCCATAATTAGTACCGGATAGTTTTCGCAATTTTCTCGCAACTGCCTGGGAAGGAAATGTAACGAAGGATAAAACGGCCCGGGTTCCTGCCTTTAAAAGTTGAGTAAATGGAATTATTCACTACACAAATATGGCATTCTCCGGTACTCTTCTTCGTCTTCTCCTCCCTTGTTGTATTCCACAATGCGGCATACATAGGCCGTAAATCATCTAAAGCCAATCCTTAGTTTACTTTATCCTGTAGTTCCCCGCATACTTTGACAGCATTTTCGAGAACATGCATCGTTCCTGCAAACGGATGTCATACATGGACCCAATTAGAAATTACTGTCTGTCAAACTGACATCTACTATCTATAGTACCTATAGTATAGAGGAATTAACGCCGCGTGGCCAGTGCAGTCACCGTGAAATGTGGAGGTAGAGTTTTATATTTTTTCCCCAACAGAAAAAAATCCACACCTTACCGAGGATTCGAACCCGGATCTCCCGATTGAGAACCAGACATTCTAGCTACTCGGCCAGCCGCTCCTCTCGCAATTACTAAAGAAGAAAATCGGGGGAGTTTTGAAAATGTATTTTTTTCCTCCTCTTCAAAACTCGTCACATAAAATTAAATATTATAATGACACCTATTAGCTTTTCCCCCCATTGGTTAGTTAGTTAGTTAGTTAGTTAGTTAGTCGACAGATCATCCTCGTTGCACATCGAACCATTCAGTCCATAAGTGCTCGGATCCCCTCCTCAGCAAATCCCGCAGCGTGTAGCGGCTAACGACGCCAGTTCTGTGTTGGTTTATCAATCTTCTTTAGCTTCCTGCGTAGTGTTCTTGTTTGGCCACCCCTCTTTTAATTTGCTGCTCCCGCAGTCTGGAAATTGTTGTAGATTCACAGTCATCACTTGGTTCTCGCAAAAGTCTCACTTCTCGTAGAGCATTCAGAATGTCAGCCTGGTCCATGGCGCGTCCGCCCTCCACAGTAGCCTCACCTGCGAGCTTGTCAGCCCGCTCATTTCCTTGTACTCCCGCATGACCTGGCACGAAGATGAAACTAATCTTTGCCAGCCGAGACCGCTTCAGAGGCAGCAACCATTCTCTTCGGATCGACCCCTCCTCTATCCTCTTGATCATGTTCATTGAGTCGCTAAGGAAACAAGCCCTAGTGAATGTCTGTGTCTCGAGCCATGTTATTGCTTTACTTACTGCCATGACTTCCATGGTCAGGCTACTTGTGGTTTCAGTGAAAGCACCAGAGTCCTCCTTCACAATTCTCCCTCCGGCCCGAGCTGTAAAGGCCCATGAGCTTCTCACATGTCGGACGACCGACCCATCTGTGTAGATGACCGCGTCACCGTCTAGCGAATTCTCGAAAATCAACGCTTGTACTTCAGCCTCAACAGCAGCCGGATTTTCTTGTCTGCATTTTCTATCTAGTTGGATGCAAACTGAAAAGGATGTGCAGAAGTCTGTTGGCACTTACACCCACTCCTCGCCAGGTTCTAAGTCCTCAAGTGAACACACCTGTTGAAGAATGTCTTCGGCTTGACCCATCCACGACTGTCCTCTTTTTAACCTGCTGCCCTTCACCTTCCTAATTTCACTATGCAGTGGATGTTGTGTGTTTGCGTTAATTCTGAGGTAGGCGCGTGCCCTGCAAACTTGTATTCTCTCTTCAATGGTTGGAAAATCAAGAAGGTAGCGCATCGCCCTGCATGCTGTATCTCTTGTACATCCAAGAATAATGCGCATAGCTTCATTCTGTATCCTTTCCATCCTTTCTATCTGCTTATGGCTGAGAGTCAGGATTGCCATTGCATACTCCAAAACAGACATGACCAGCCCCTCGTACAGAAGACATAGATGGCGCTGCTCACAGTTTGCTGCCGCCATCACCCGCATCGCTGCCAAACCCCGCTTGGCCTTTGTTATCACCTGGTCTATGTGCACATTATAAGCAAGGCTTCGATCAAACCGTATCCCCAGGTAATTCATTGCCTGCGTTCTTTCCACCGTCTCTGAACACAGCATTACAGTTGGTGTTGGATTGTTGACAATATGATTATTCAACGAGAACCAAGTCACTGTTGCCTTTGTTGGGTTGACCATTGCCCCAGCTTCATCACACCAAGTACTTATGCGATTGAGTTCGGTTTGTAGTTCCACAGCAACCTCCTCTCTATCCTTACCCTGACGATACACTAAAACATCATCGGCATACGACAATGTCCTGCCAGGTCCAGTGATCTGCTCACTGGTGATTCTCACTGTGTAGGCGTTGAACAGTACCGGAGATAATGGTGATCCCTGTGGTAGGCCAGGATATATTGTTGTTGGTTCCGAAGTCCAACTGCCACATCTAAAAACTACTTTCCGTTGGTAGAGGGCTGCAGCGATCCAACTAAGGAGGAATGGACTTACGTTTAGTTCAAGAAGCTGAAACATTAAAAATTTGGTTCTTCAGTGTATTTAATTGCGACTTGCACAATTAAAAAGTCTTTCGGGTTTTATCCCATATGGCTCCGTCTCTTTCCGCAGGGCGACGTGCCGAAAGCGTCCCACAAAGCACGAATTGCGTAGCTCCAGCGACGACCTCCAGGAGTCTGCGAGAAAAACGCATTCGTGAACCGAAAGACATAGCCCGGAATCGAACCCACAACCTTGGAAGCGTGAGGCAGACGGCTTGACCGCTTCGCCACGGAGACATGTACAATATTACTGTATGTTGTATGAACGTTATCTTGCTTGCTGGCGAAGGGTTGTTGCTTCAAACTCATTTCCCCAAGCAGAAATCTACTATAAGCCGTGGTGTGACAGGACCTTCCTTTCCTGGGTGCACGGAGGGATATTTCGCCGGTCCGTTACTCACATATCGAGACGACGAACACAGGTGACGAATCCTCGCCCCACCGCGCCAACGATATTATCAGCGTATTCTCCTATCAACTGCACTAACGCGTCCGCCTTTATGTTTTAACGTCCTCCACTTGCGTGACTGCACCGTTGTAAATCTGACGGTGTACATTTCTTATTGTTGCCGATTATTTATTGCATTCCATGCACATATAATGGATGGACCACTGCGCTTTCATAATTAGCTTAGGCGGTGATTGTCGGGAACCTTGACTTGGGGCGAGTTCATGGTCACGGACCTTCAGTCACCAAGCACGTTATGCTGAAGGTCTAAACACGCCCCTGTTCATTCCAGCCCTCGGTTGTTGGACACGTATGCTGTTGATTGATGTCCGGGGTCTATCAATGTAATACAGTAATCCCCAATCTGGAGCTTGTTTCCCCCCAGCGCACATTCATGCTATGTCATACTGAAAAGCAAACGCGAAAAGCAAAAGCTTATCTAAGGTCTCTCGAAAATAATAAATACATTCTTGACAAGTTTCGGCGATCACATCTCGTAACTACAATAACACCCGCTCAATCCCACACGCAGATAGCTTCAGGCTGTGCATATGACGATGTTCAGTCGTAGGCTGACTTTCTGGTGGCCTCATGTAAACAGAATTGAGTTGAGTAGTCAAGAACCGACAACACATCACTCGGGACATTCCCATACGTGCTCCGTCCTCATCTGCAACATCCAGCGAAGAGTCCCCATACGAATGGTCCCAGTAGCAGTCTGGTTATATGTCCGTCTGGCGGTACCTCAGAGAGCGCCATTCTCCCCAACCATCATGTAAGCTATCGCCTGCCGATTATCAGACAACAGCAAACATTTTAAGAAAAAAAAAACATCAGACAACAGTCCAAAATATAGGACTGGGAATAACGCTTGAAGCAATTAGAAGAATCTCCACAAAAGATATGGGAAAATTTCAGACTTGGAGCTCTTCGGATTTCGCAGGCAGCTAAAAACTATATTTGGATGTGTATACTCAGAAATAAACTATATGTCAGCTGCCACCGTGAGTTGCGTTGAATGCATTAATATCAGCATCTGACAGACTACCGTGTGAGCGAGCCACGTTGTTGTGTTTACAGCCTATCATCTACGTCTAACATCCTAGACGTACACAGTAGCTTCATGGCAAAGGAGAAGAAATAATCGCGTACCATTCGCCCTGGCGAGAGAAGAGTTAAAACGACTGTCAAGCTTTCGCTAAACATGGCTCCTTCCCTGAGAGACACGCACGTCTCATGCTTTAAACAGGGTGCAGACAGTTATGAGATAACTAGCCTTATACGGAACTCAGGTACCGGTTACATTCGCGTAAGTGACAAAGAGGGCGTAACTTGCGATGCTATAGCTAGCTACCTGCTGAGATCGGCGTTCAAAGAAGATGGCACAAACTTTACGGAAATAGCATACATATAAATAGCACTTAGTTTTTGTAACATCAGGGTGTATGCAAACTAATAATGGTATGGTCCGTCGAAAACGAGACAGAAGCTGGCATAAACCAGAGCTTCTCAAAGTAGGTGTGGCGAGAAGCCATAAGGGTCGCATCAAAATTATTGAAAGGGTTCTAGATACATTTAGAAATTGATATATTTGAGCAACCGCCATCGGATTTTTTTCTGTCGGCGGACAAAAGAAAACCCTACACGGCACAGTTCACGGCGATCGCATTAATTAATTCCTCAGACTCAAGACCCCCTCGTGCTACAGCGCCAGGCACTTTAGGCATTAAATGACAGTTTGATATGACTGTCCCCCAGAGTTTGTCTCGAAGGGTCGCTCGTGTGGGCCAGATTTCCTCTCTCGGTCCGGTGAAACAGTACTATAATATAGGACATGTTTTGAAGTTTGCTATAATGCTCCACATAACACCAATAATAAAAAGTACACAATATTTATTGCAGACAATGTACACAGTTAGAGCATTTAGTGGTTGCGGTGGTTTAGAGAGGCGGCTGGCCGAGTTGCTAAGAATGATGGGTTCTCCTTCGGTTCGCATCCTCGGTAAAGGTGTGGGTTGTGTGTTTTTTTCTGTCGGGATCCCTTACCTGCACAGTTCGCGGCAACTGCACTAGCCACTAGCCAGGCTGCCTTAATTCCTCAGACTCAACACCCCCCCCCCCCATAAAAAAACTAAATAAAACCACCCTCCTACACCGCAGTAGATGGCAGTTTCTCTGTGTGTGCGCGCGCGAGCGTGTGTGTGTGTGTGTGTGTGTGTGTGTGTGTGTTTTACAGTGGTGGTGGTTATTGTATTCAGTGAGCAACTAGGGTTAGAATCAAATTGTAAGAAAACAGAATTGTGATCATCTCCAAGAAGACAGAAACATCACAATGTAACACAGAAGTAAATTTGACATACATAAACAAATGAATCAGTACGACTATCACAGAACAGTCAAAACATCTGATGGAAGGTATCTTGTAGAGATTAAACTAAGAATCACCATGGAAGAGTTTGTCTGTCCTTTGCCAGGTGTAAAATATGCTGACCAATACAAAGCTCTCAATTGCAGCGAGAAAAAGCGTGCTGATTTGCTATACAGAATCTAACTGTGAAGAAAATATGGACATTAAGCAGACTACTTCAGAAATATCTATTCTTAGCGGAAATGTGGTTTCTGGGGACAATGTAAAGAATACCGTGGAGGGACTAAAAAACGAATGAGACAGTTCTTCGCGAAACGAAAGAAAACCGCAAATTAAATACACATATTGGACGCAGGCAGTCTAATTATAGTATCATGGCAAACAACAGAAAATAAAAATGATTCATTAGGTAATGCAATTACAATTCATAAATTAACAGATGTGTGTTGTTTGGCACTCGAGGAGATAGAAGAAAAAAGAAGGGATTAGGGAACGCACTAGTTACCGACCGAGATTCGAACCTGTCACTTCCAAATTACGACAGTGTCTCTAATCTCTACTTTTTTCTAATACTTCTGTGAAGTGGTCAAGCTGTCTGACTCGGGCTCCGACGGTTGTGGGTTCGATTCTGGGCCACATCCTTTGGTTCACGAGTGCATTTTTTTCCGAAGACTCCTGGGGTCATCGATGGAGCTACGGAGTGTGTGCTTTATGCGATGCTTTCCGTGCTGCGGAAAGAGACGCACGGAATAATATATGGGATAAAACTCGGTGCAATAAAGTCGACCCTGTCGAATTTTAAGCAACTTCTATGAGCGCCAAACAATACATGTGTTTATGTATGAACTGACTTAGTGGCCTCAAGGTGCTCCCCAATTGATATTTAAATGCAATTACAGGTTTGTTATTGGTCCTGCCATGTAAACAATTACAAATCGCGTTTCTAGAAATGCGTGTAAAGGAGTTCTTAATTAAAAAGTACGGTTGGGAAAGAAAAGAAATGTGGTATGTAAAATAATCGGACAAAATTTACACTTAAATGATTACAGGGAACGGTACCTGTAATATCTAAGTTAACATGAAGTATTGGTCCCGGCGGAAAACCACATGTTGGGGATCCTTGAATCCCGGACGAGTAAGCGATCTTCCGTGTCAAAATGGCAACTGATCTTATCTGTTTGCTATGGTTGCTGTCTTCTCCTATTTAGCAGATAGGACCAAACCATCTCACACGTGAAAAGATCACGTTGGCTTATAATAGGCGAATCTCTAGGCTTTGACGTTCTGTCGCGCTGCAAGCGTTCTTTGACGAGTATCACGTTTTTTTTTTTAAAATGAGGTTATTGGTTTTCACCTGCGACAAAACATTATTGTGATACCCCTCTTCATAAGCTAACAAAATAGACATTTTCGTCCATTTAATCAACCTACGATAACTTTGCCTATAAGCTAGCAAAAGAGATGTTTCATCTATTGAATAAATTTACGAAGTACAGAAGTCAATGTTCAACCCGCGAGAGTTCAGATTAAAGAAAGTACACATTAATGAAAGGTCGGGTCAAAGAAAGCTCGGATTAAAGAAATGAAGCTCACACTAGAGACAGTTCAGACTAAATTCAAACTAAACAGAGTTCATATTAAAGATACAACTAATTAACGTCAAACTTTCGTGGCTAGAGTCTTCTGTTTAAATCTCCAGAACAGTATTGCTTCAACACTTAGTAGTAAAATAGGTACTTGCATGTTCTTAGTGTTGTGATTGTGAGAAAGGACAGGTCAAACTGTCGTATATAGCCGCGACCTAGTATATAAAAGATGTACACTACTAGCACCCTCGGGTAGTATCAGTCTGCTATGGGATGGCTGTTATATTACAAGTAATGCAATCCAAAAACCCTTGGACTATCAGAGTAACTAACAACGATTATCTGAAAGAGGCTAATGAAACAAGAACATTATATACGATAATAAGAAAGAGACAAACAGCTTTCTTTCGCCATGTTATGAGATGTCAGGCAATCGAGAACATCGTGACAAATGGAAAGATCAAGAGGAAAAAAGGCAGAGGCAGTCCCAGAGAAACGATGTTGAATGGACTGAGACGGTGGACTGGAGGAATATCATCAGCAGAGGTGATCTAAAACACCAAAGACCGAGATCTGTGGAGAGACATGAACGCCCACGCCTGCTGACAGGGCACTTGATGATGGAGAATGCAATCCTGCAGATAATATTACCACAGACGTTTACAGATATACAAAATTATTTCTAAACATGATAATTAGAGGCAATCCTGTAAAAACTAATGCACAAGAAATCCAGTCTTAGTGTTATTCTTTAATTAACACAAGCCACATTCACCAATCCCCTTTTGTTAAAACTAGGACATAAAATACCAGTTAAATTTCAAATAGTATTGAGTTAATTCATTCACTTCTTTAATGAATAGCGTACTGGATTTATGTAGATTGTATTTGACGTTTCACATTCTATACACATGAATGTGTATGCTTGTTATACATTCTTTATCCATGATGTATAGTGCAGTCGTTTCTGCCTGTGTGCGTCTACGATGCCCAGGTGTCGTGCACGCTTTATTTTGCAGCTTAATGTACAGAGGCAGGTAGACAGATCTTTTCTTTATAAATGTAAAATCAAAGAATGACAGTTTTGAATAGAGAAATGAAACTGAACATACAACCAGCACTGGCCCGGGTGCTTCGCCGACACCCGAATAAAATGCATAAAGCGTGTCGTATAAAGCGACAAAAGAGAGCTGGTTCACCCGTAGGGTACACACGCCAGTCACAAAGTTAAGTCAGAAACAAATTTTCACACGGAAAAGCGTTGTGTCAAATATATCTGGGATATGCCTGGTTGGAAGCTAAGCTATTTCTGCACAATGCATCTCATCATAAGGTTAACTATTTTTTGTTCTAACCAGCTGGAATATGAAGTCAAACTGTTCACGTTACTGCTTTACCTCATTCTGCCCCATACAACCCCCCCCCCCCCCCTTTCCTTCCTTTTCAGCAGCTTCTTTACACCTAACTTATTCCTCTTAGGCACTGGGTTCGAGTCTGTTGACAGTGCTTACAAAGGGTTTTAATTGCAAGAGGGTCGATTTAAATGCAAGGGGTTTGATCCCACATGGCTCGGTCAATTTTGCCACAGGACGGCCTGCCGAATGCGTCGCATAAAGCACGAACTCCATAGCTCCAGCGATGACCCCCAGGAGTCTCCGAGAAAACAGCACTCGTGAATCGAACAACGTAGGCCGGAATCGAACCCAAAACCTTCAGAGCGTGAGGCAGGCGGTGTAACCACTTGGCACGGAGACTCCCGTGCTGACAGTGTTAGTTGCATATCCTGTAAAGACGTCGCAGTCAACACCTGCATTGTTTGCTGTTGTGATCTCTTGCCAAGTTTATGTGTGCTTACAGAGAAAAATCTAAAACCCGCGGAGGAAACAATACCAACCTAGACCTAACTACAGCCACATGTGTTGTGCTGAATCTCCAGTTTGGTTGCACCCTAACCGCAGCCACATGTGTTGTGCTGAATCTCCAGTTGGTTGCACCCTAACCACAGCCACATGTGTTGTGCTGAATCTTCAGTTGGTTGCACCCTAACATGCCTTTCCGCAGATGTGAAGTCCCGGATCCTGGTTTGAACACCTCGCTGGTTTCTGGGCTTGGAGACGCGAAGTAGGACCCTGCAAAAGTCTCCGCTGGGATGGTACTTTTGACCTGAGTTTGGAAAAGTCTTGACGCCCAATTTTATTTGAATTCTTTGTGTTTCCTGTATATTTACAGCATTCATTTTTCAATCGATGCAAATGTATTCATGATAAATTGGTTTGCAAAAGTTGAGTCGCTGGAAGACGGTGACCAATGTGTGACTCTCTGAAAATAAAGTTCGTTCGTTCGTACACTTCGATAGTTGCAAGCCCTTCTCAGGGCTTTGACAACATGAACGACAACGCACAGGACTAAAAAAAAAAAAACTGGGCTTCCAGTGGATTCAGAACCAACCAAAGCCATCTATCTTACACAGTCATAATTATCTCCTCGCATTAATACTTATATTATAGTAACGACTTTCTGGGACAGCAAGAGCCGAGCATAGTGTTAAAGGGGGTTTAAAGACGTAATATCGACTTAATTGTACTTTAACCTATATGGCTAGGTCTCTTTCCGCATGGCGGCCTGCCAAAAACTTCGCACAAATCACGGACTTCGAAGCGCCAGTGACACCCCCGGGAGTCTCCGAAAAAAAAATGCACTCGTGACGGTGTCTGGAATCGAACCCACAACCTTCGGAGCGCGGGGCTGGCGACATAACTACTTCGCCACGGAGGCCTCAAAATAACAATACGTTTTAAGTAAAGGCAAAGGCAGCCCCATAGCAGATATTGCCGTTGGGGTGTAAAGTGTTGCCTCCCCATACTCTAGGCCACTACATATGAGGTAGGGGAGCCTGTTTCCTTCTTCATTGCCTTTCCTTCTCAGAACATTGTCTGGTACCCGTTTGTTGAGGCCCCATAGCCGTATTGATCGGGGGGGGGGGGGGGAGAAGAGAGAAGTAACCCTGTCTATTGGGAAGTGAATCCAGACCACTGTCTTGGCAGATAAGCGCGCTAACAGCTCCCCTAAAGATAGTAGGATGCGGAAATGTATGAGTACGAAGGGGAGAAGAAACGTAGTGGCTAGTGCATTTGCTTACCAATACAGCAGTCAAGAATTCAGTCTCCGCTGGTGGCAAGGTTTTTACCCCGAGCAATCCAGTACTGGTGTCGACCCCCGCCTTATATAGAACGAACGGACTAACTTTATTTTTAAATGGTCACAAATTAGGCACGCCTTAAATTCCTCCCTTCCAAACACTCATCTTTCGCACATCAATTATCTAACATGAATGTAACATTTACATTGGGGGAGTCTATTGTAAAATGAATGCTGTAAACACACACCGAACATAAACAATTCATATTTCAACGTTATATGAGACATTACGGAAACCAGAGCTTTATATGGAGCAAATAAAGTCGGGCCAACGGAAAACTAACCATATACCGATCGCGTTTTGGAAGATGTAGGGGACACCCTAGACCAGTGGTTCTCAACCTTTTTTTGGCCCGTGCCCCCTTCACCATATTTTCAGAACGTCATCCCCCTTTCGTATTTCCACCCTAAAAATCCCCCGCCCCTACACAGTAAACGTAATAATGGAAGCTAAATTTAATAGCACATACTAAAACAAGTCTAGACGTCTACATAAAACGTGATTTGCGGGTCTACTGACGTTATAAAATGAATTTCAGACGGGTGAGACGTACAGAACCATAAAGCAAGAAGGGAAAAGCAATATCAAGTAATCGGTTCTTGTATTAATGCGATCTTGAAATAATCTTAATTTCCCACCGGTTGAGAACCACTGCTCTAGACCGATAGGGACAGATAATTATTCTTCGCGTTAAGACCGGGCGTACAGATTTACTAAACACATGCACGGGCTGTGTTTCTCGGCTTTATTTATTGCGCGTGTGGACTAGGCACGTTGATGAACATATTCTACAGAATTGCTCTCTGTACAGCAAGCTAAGAAAGAAATACGGGCCCAATGCATCAACACTAAACCACATGCTGAATAGAAGAAAGAAAGAAACAGATGAACTTCAAAAAACACTAAAGTTCATCATGAGAACTCGCTTGGCGGTCTGGTCATCAAACACATCGACAGCAGCAGCAAGAAGAACAAGAGGAGGAGGAGAAAAAAGAAGAAGAAGAAGAAGAAGAAGAAGAAGAAGAAGAAGAAGAAGAAGAAGAAGAAGAAGAAGAAGAAGAAGAAGAAGAAGAAGAAGAAGAAGAAGAAGAAGAAGAAGAAATTAACAACACATCCACAACATAGTTAACGACAATGCAAAGACTACCATACTGACAATATAAAAAGATAAGAATCGCAGAAAGCATTCTTCCTACATTTACGATTACAAAATAGAATGCTGTTGTCGGTGTACGGAACAAGAGGCTTAATCGTGCGTATATCCGTTTTAAAAAGAGCAAGCTGAAGCAGACAATAAAAGATCGTTTTAAATACCATGTTTCTTTGTGTAACCACATACCCCACGAGCAATCATCATGTACACTTCTCACAGAAAACGGGATCTACACAGTACACACGTTCTAATGCGGCTAAATAAACACCCACACCTACTCAAACACACACACTGCACAGATAGTGGGAAGGGGGTGGGGCGAAATACTATCATTATCATCATATGCCCTGTCAAATGGCGTCGTCGGGTACATACTGTCGACTGTCACTTACTGCCAATATAGTGCCTTGCAGACCCCCTGCATGGGGAGGGGGGGTCTTTGAGCCTGAGGAATTAAGGCCGCATGGGTAGTGCAGTCGCCGCGAACTGTGCAGGTTAGAGTTTTCTTTTTCAGACATAATCATGGAACATTAGCAGAATTGTAAGCACAGAAGCCACAAACAATTTATGCCTTAGCATATTTCGCTGCATCTCGTCAGGTGCATACTGCAGAGTTATATATCATATGAAGGGAATAAATTAATAAATACTTTAGTTGAAACAATTACAATACAGTCATGGGTATTGTTCGAATGTGGAACATCTGTTAATGTTATCCTCCCGGTATTATTAATGTATTCACTTCATGTGATATATAACTGTGCAGTGTGGACCAGTGTGAAGAGAAGCAGGGAAATATGCCAGGCAATAAGTCGTGCAACACAATGTTTGTGGCTTCTGCGTCTAAATTCACTAAAGAGATACGCTGCTTTGAATTAGCAGACAAGGGAGAAATTGTAAGATGCGGTTTGATAGAAGAATGATGACAACACCATGGCCCGATAGAAAGAGCAATGGAGATACCTTGAGAGAAGTTAACTCACAAAGGGAACTGGTTACTGGTTGTACAAATAACGGCTAGTTAATTTTCTCTCTCTCTCTCTCTCTCTCTCTCTCTCTCTCTCTCTCTATATATATATATATATATATATATATATATATATATATATATATATATATATATATATATATATATATACATACATACATGATGGAACGGAGCAGGCATAAAGCTTCAGGTGAAACAGTTAGTTAGTTAGTTAGCCCTTGCTTTCTGAACGACCGGCCCCTATACCTTTTTCGAAAAAAACCAGCGTCGCTGTGTTTCTAACCCGGGTATACGGGCTCACAAACCGCGTTCGCAAGCCCTTAGCCACAGAGACCGGTTATACATATATCTTCTTATATATAAATTGCGGTCTCCGTCTGTCTGTCTGTCCGTATGTCCTTTATGCGCTCGCGAACGGCCCATCCGATTGAGATGAAATTTTCTACACGTCTTCCTTTCTTTCCAGTGCAGCCCACTGTCGTATTTTTTTTTCTTCTTCCTCCTCCTCCCATTCCCAAAATACGTACGTAAATATATGATGATGATGATGAAAGAATCCCCGAACCAAAACGCTAGGGAAAGGGAAGAAAATGACGTGACTACACAGAATCGTCACACGGCAATCATCATCATCATCAAGTGCCGTGCCGGCTGGCGTAGGCGTTCAACTCTGCTGCTGATATATATGCCTCCATGACACGGCAATATCAATAACAATTCATCTTTTTATGTGTAAGGAAGTTATCTACAGTCGTGTAGAAGGGAAAACAATCAATGGAAGGACCGAAATCACAGAACCTAGACGAGTATGAATTCGGAATGGCGAACTCCCTCCTCCTCTCTTCTCCTGCTGCCTCTACCTCCTCCCCTCCTCCTCCCTCTACCTCTCCTCCTCCACCCTCTTCCTCCTCCTCCTCCTCTTCCCCTCCTCCCTCCTCCTTCTCCCCACTCCTCCTCATCCTCTCCTCCTCCTCCTTCCTCCACATCCCTCTTCCTCCTCCTCCCTCCTCATCATTCCTCTTCCTCCACCTCCTCCCTCCTCCTTCTACCTCTTCCTCCTCCTCCTCCTCCTCCTCTCCCTCCTCCCCCACCTGCGTTCTCCTCCTCCCTCCTCCTCCTCTTAATCCCTCCTCCTCCCTCCTATTCCTCCTTACTCCTCCCTCCTCCTCCTCTCTCCGCCTATCTCTTCCTCCCTCCTCCCTCTTCCTCCTACTCCTCCCTCCTACTCCTCCCTTCTCCTCCTCCCTCCTCCTTCTTCCTCCCCCTCCTCCTCATCCTCCTCCCTTCACATTCCTCCTCCTCCCTCTTCCTCCTCATCCCTCCTCTTACTCCCTCCTCCTCCTCTCTCCTCCCTCTCATCCTCTTCCCTCCTTCTCCTCCCTCTTCCTTCTCCCTCCTCCCACTCTCTCCTCCTCCCTTTCCTCCTCCTCCCTCCTCCTCCTGCGTTCTCCTCCTCCCTCCTCCTCCTCCCTCTTCCTGCTCCCTCCTCCTCCTCTCTCCGTCTATCTCTTCCTCCCTCCTCCTCCTCCCTCCTCCACTCTCTTCCTCCTCCTTCCTCCTACTCCTCCTTTTTCTTCTTCTTCTGCTGCTGCCGCTGCTCCATTTACCCAAGTTAATTGTTGGGGGAATATGTAAAGATCTTTCAAGTGCTCTTTCTAATGCTTTTTGTAAGTTGGTCTTCGTTTATCTAAGGTTGTTCTAACCGCAACCAATAAATGATTAGACAGGCAGGCAGACAGACAGACAGAGAGGGAGGGACAGACAGACAGACAGACAGACAGACAGACAGACAGACAGACAGACAGACAGATAGTCGGGAACGGGAACTTATATGAATTAAATGAGATGCTCCCCATCAGGAGCTGGGCGAAGCCGGGCCGGGTCAGACAAACAGACAGACAGACAGACAGACAGAGAGGGAAGGACAGACAGACAGACAGACAGATAGTCGGGAACGGGAACTTATATGAATTAAATTAGATGCTCCCCACCAAGGACTGGGCGATGCCGGGCCGGGTCAGACAGACAGACAGACAGACAGACAGACAGGCAGGCAGACAGACAGACAGACAGTCGGTAACGGGAACGGGAACTTATATTACTACTTATCTGAATTAAATTAGATGTTCCCCACAAGGACTGGGCGATGCCGGGCCAGGTCAGACAGACAGACAGTCGGTAACGGGAACTTATATGACTACTTATATGAATTAAATGAGATGCTCCCCACCAAGGACTGGGCGATGCCGGGCCGGGTCAGACAGACAGACAGACAGACAGACAGTCGGTAACGGGAACGGGAATTTATATGACTACTTATCTGAATTAAATGAGATTCCCCACCAAGGACTGGGCGATGCCGGGCCGGGTCAGACAGACAGACAGACAGACAGACAGGCAGACAGACAGACAGACAGTCGGTAACGGGAACGGGAACTTATATGACTACTTATATGAATTAAATGAGATGCTCCCCACCAGGGACTGGGCGAAGCCAGGCCGGGTCAGCTAGTATATATATATATATATATATATATATATATATATATATATATATATATATATATATATATATATATATATATATATATATATATATATAAGCTGTAACGGCGTAATGCCTGTGGACTCGGATAAAAATATTTCGCGAGGCAATATTTATATTTTATTCTTCGATCTCATCCATTTATGACCGGTACTCAGAAGCGAAGAATAGTACCACACTAACCTGCCAGGTACTTCATAAGAGGTGGCTAGGGAGGGTTGGGCTTGGCTGGCTATCATGTTCTGCAGAAAAATGTCAGCTAAAAAACCTAACCAAAATGAACACGTTTAAATATAAGGAAAAAAAGCCAATCAAGAAAAATGTAGGTTCTTCTAGACGAGGTATGAAGTGGTGAGGAGACAGCCGCGAGTGGTCCGGATCGCAGCTTTACTTCCATTCACCCAGCGAAATCTCCAGAACTGGCACCCGAAATGTTAGAACTGTGTGAACTGGGAAAGACAGATCAGGTGGTGGAGGATATGAAATACTATCACCATCATCACGTATCATGTCAACTGGCGTCGGCGCTTAAGAATCAGCACAGATCTCGGTCCCCGGTGTTCTGGATCAACTCTATAAATGGTACTCCCCCATGCCACCGTCGTAGCCTACCTAGCATCATTTCTCTCCGTCTGCCTCTTCCACTGTTGACCTTCCCAGTCTTGACGGTGTTTTCTAATGACTCTCAACTCATGACATGATCAAAGAACATTGCTTGTCTCCTTACATCGGTATATAATTTTCGACTTCCATTAGCCGTTTCTGAAATACTGAGGTTATCATGCTAGGATTATGCGAAACAAGATGGAATTGAGCAGGCATAAAGCTTCAGGTGAAACAGTTAGTTAGTTAGTTAGTTGGTTAGTTAGTTAGTCGACAGATCATTCTCATTGCACATCTAACCATTCAGCCCATAAGTGCTCAGATCCCCTCCTCAGCATGTAACGGCTCACGACACCAGTTCTGTGTTGGTTTATTACTCTTCTTTGGCTTCCTGCGTAGTGTTCTTGTTTGGCCACGCCTCTTTTAACTTGCTGCATAGAGAGGTAAATTTCCGGACACCTAAAGGAGTGACTCCATCTAAAGAGGCAGAGGAAGCACTAATAGAATGGGAAGACGTTAGTTCATGAATAATAACAGCAACATTTAGAAACGAAAAAAGAAAGTAAACAATATGATTTAGTGTTACGCATCCACAATCGACTAGGTCGAATCAGTTAAGAAAGAATTTTACATGAAACTACAAAGTATTACAGCTAATGAGAGAAGTAGAAATAACATTTTGAAGGTTGACATGAAATTCAAGACAGCATGGGATAACACGAGCTCTCAAGAGATCACGGGGGAAAGCGGAGTTGGGGTAATGAACAAAAATGAAGAATTAATCGCCAATTTCGGCGCAGTCAATCAATACGCCGTAGGTGGAAGAGTTTTTACACATAAAAGAACACGTAATGCAACGTGAGCTTCACCAGGCCACACTACCAAAAAAAAAAATATAATTTTGTATCTGCATTAATAAGAAATGTATATCGATTCCAATAATGAAAATATGGGTTGAATACTTTGATGAACTCCTGAATAGATCAGCCCTAGAAGACCTTCCAGATATCCAGCCTGTCGAAATGGAACAGGCTACTCTATACCAAACCAATCTGCTGTATCATCACATATTCTCACGGCTGCCTTTTTTCACTGCTGCCTTTTTTCACTCTAGAGTGGGTTTTTTTTTAAAAATATCTATTAGGTATAATGAGAAGCCCATTGTTTTCTTTGTATTCTATAATCCTTTATATTCCACACAGCCAAATATCCACAATGTGATATACTTCCACAATGTGATATACGGGTAAATGGGCATATTCTTAAACAAGTGAATCGGTACAGTCATAACATCTGATGGGAGATGCCTTGAAGAGATTAGAACAAGAATTGCCATTGCGAAGGTAGCCTTTTTCAAGATGAAAAACATACTGACCAATAAAAAGATATAAATTGAAACGAGAAAAAGAGTGTTGAAGTGCTATATAGAACCTGTACTTTTGTATGGATACGAAGAGTGGACAATGAGCAGACAAGCTGAAAAACATCTGATGGCTGTGGAAATGTGGTTTCTGAGGAAAATGCAAAGAATACCATGGACAGATAGAAAAAAAACCAATGAACAAGTCCTTCAAGAAATACATGAAGATAGTAAACTGATTAGAGACATTAGATTTAATCAACAACAGACAGTAAAACATTTTTGGGCATGTTATAAGAAAAAATGACTTTGAGAACTTGGTGACAACTGGCAAGATCGAGGGGAAGACCGAGAAGTAAATACCTGGATGTCTTGGCCACGTGGCATGGCGGAGACAGAAACACAGAGCTGATGCACGACTCTGGTGATCGAGTGAGATGGCAAAACATGACCGCCAACGCTTATCGGCATGGCACATGATAGATGGATGGAAATATCGGCGTGCAATCTACAAAGAAAAGGTACATACAGTATCTACATTCTACTCTCCGTTTTCTTTTTCTATAATCACATACATACTGCGCGCGCAGACACACATCCGCATACATACATTACACACGGACACACACTAGCCGCACTTCGACAGATGCAAGCCTTTATTGTGACCCTAGCGACCTGAACGTCAGGGCATCGGGCTTCAGAGATAAAACTCCAGTCTTCCAGAGGATTGTCAACTAACCATCCACACATCAGTGCAGAGGTCAAGCGACCCTTGAGATTCATTGTATTTATGTCAACACTCAACCCCCCCCCCCCCCTCCCCAACCTTTTTTTAAAAAAATAGTATGAAAGGAAACTTATCACTTGTGAAATGCGAAGTTGCCAGCTTTACTAGACGTGGCAATAGGAAACGACAATAGTAGAAATTTCACATATGTGTGCCATTTGAGAAGGAAGTCCCGGCAGCTAAAGAAAACCCTAGAACAGGCAACAGATGGACAGGTTAATGGTTACCGAAGAATCGGCTCTTCAGCACTGAAGGTAATTTAATAGATAGTCTCTCTCGACAAATGGCGCCAGTTGTAGATGCTGATTGTCCCGGTACCACATGTATTAGTAGTTTACCACTGACAGACCCCATCTACGTTTATTCAGTGAGGCAGAACATACGAGGGAAAGATTTCGACGCCTTTGCTACGTATACCATCGAAATTCCAAAGCGTCGGGCGACACATTTCTTTCTACACACTATCACAAATGTGGACCAAATTAACAAGTACTTGAAGAGTCATCCTTCAGACGTGGACAGATAATAGAATATCTCACAATAGATAAGCTTGCATTGCACAAGACCGGGGAGCAATTTGGGAAAGCTCCCGAGGACATAATGTAACCGTAGGTCAGCTTGACCGAATGGATAACGCATGTTCTTAAACATCCGGTGTGCTGATGCCGAGGTAAGGTGTTTAACCCTTACACCGGACTGTTGGGACTAAAATGTTGACCTATCGCCCTTGACTTTGGGACGTAACTGAGTCGGAGTGGGTTCGTCTGATGGCGAGAGATACTGTTAAAGAGGAAAGCTAATCTATATGCAAAATTCAGTCCAACACTACTAGAAGCAGTGTGCATGGACTACGCTTGAACTCAAAGCGAGTGAGCGCAACAACAACAAAAATAACATAACCAAATGAATTAGCGCTAGGTGCTGACCTGTCTTCGTGGTGGGGGGAGGAAACGGAGCTTATCACTAGTGGATACCAGACAACAGGAAACAAAATAGCGTCTATAGGCTTGGATGATTACCCTCAAGAGGACATTTTCCGGTCAAGAGGTTCTGGAGAACGTTGTGATAACCGGGGAGGTCGGCGGTCTTAGTGACAAGTTGACAGATGAAGAAAAAGCTAGCTGGGTTTACAGAGTGGTACAGAAGGCGATCGGCGATTTAACTTACCAAGAACACAGAGGACGGATGTAAGTGGCGGATAATAGTAGTCAGCGCCACTCGGTAAAGCACATGATAATGATGACAGGCATGACACTGTCAACTCACTGACAGACCGTCATAATGAAACAAGCTACGTTGTTATATTGTTAAACTTGTGGCCCAGCGCATCCTACTTCTACCGGGTGTTTTATAACGTTTATTTCGTACAAAACTGTGTGTATTTACAAGGTGCGTTTTGTGTTTTTGTTACATTTGCGAGGTAATTACACTATGCCATGAATGTAATATTATTACGTGTATGTGAATGCATATGTTGTTTTCTACCGGATTTGCATTTCACAGCCACTGAGTGTCCTCAGTCTACCTGCAAACACAGGAACAGAGTGTGAGTGAGTGAGTGTGTGCCTCTATCTTTGTTTTGTCCTGTTGACGCATCATTCATTAGTAGGCTTGGGAGACCCTGCCAGGAGCTACGCCGCGGTCAGTGGGGCTTCGATTGTCACTAGGACACGCAGTCTCCCCTGCCGCTATAAGAAAACAACAGTCCTTCAAGTTTGATTCGTACATCTCTCGGTCTTGTGGTCGTAACAAACAAATTTAGAAATTGGACAGCAGTAAAATCCTGCCATCTTTATGGCATCTTTGACCTCTTATTCTCTCTCTCTCTCTCTCTCTCTCTCTCTCTCTCTCTCTCTCTCTCTCTCTCTCTCTCTCTCTCACACACACACACACACACATACACATACTCTTTCCCACCCCCATCTCCCGTTAAAAATACAAACAGTATATAGAAAAACTAATAAACTCTTTAAGTCCGGTAGTTTATAACCAGTAAATACTAAACATTTAAAGAATACGCCTTTTTTTGTCGGTCTCGTGTTTCTAACTACACCAAAAACCTTTTGTGGCGTCGCATTTTACAAGTTTATTTTTTACCTGTTGACCTAAGCAGAGATTATGTTTTAAAGGTATAACCGACCGCATTTCGGCTCTCTGGGGTTTCACACAAACCAGACATATCGCGCCTGCATATCTTACGGGTCACTAACTCATATTCATATTCTTGGATTCAAGGGCGGGTCATAATGTAAAATCTGAGAGCCCACAATGAGAAAAGCACCCGTGGTTGCACGAATATAAAGAAGAATATGAAGCCGTCGGCATTATATTTTTTTTTCGCATATCCTTTACAGGACATCGCTGTCAACACCAGCATCTTTCAGCTGATTGTTGATTTCTTGGCAAGATTACGCTCAGTAGTTTGCCATTGCTTTCTGAGCGACCGGCTCACATACACCGTAAGTTACCGACGCGGAGAGAACCGCTACCGATTCTCGCACAACGCAACGTTACTTACGAGAGTATACGAGATTATGGAGAAAATCGTGTACCCTCTAGACCAGGGGGGCGGCCGGCATTATATTATGCATTCTAAATCAAATTATCTCCCCCAACCCCTCTTTCTCTCTCTCTATCTCTCTCTCTCTCTCTCTGTGAGATATATATATATATATATATATATATATATATATATATATATTGTACCTTGCGGTGTATGGCAGGGGGGTCTTGAGCATGAGGAATTAAGGCCACCTTAGTCGAGCAGTCGCCGCGAACTGTGCAAGTTAGGGTTTTATTTTGGCCCCCGACAGAAATAAAATCCACACCTTACCGAGGATTCGAACCCAGATCTCCCGAAGGAAAACCCGGCATTCTAGCCACTCGGCCAGCCGCTCATTAGGTGATGTGGTCAATTCAACGCCAGCCGCATTTCCTTCCCGTGGTATGTCCTAGTAATCATTTTAGGCTGGATGGACCTGAGATCTATATTTTTAAGGAAAATCCGCGCCTGGATGAGGGATTGAACACGCGACCACCGAACCGGTGATGTCGTCATCACATAACCCTCACCCCTGACCAGGAATTCAGGTTATCCCTCAAACATTATGATGGTATTCGTGTTATTATATCTTAATCCTTATTTGTTTCCTGTGCAGGCATCCGTGAACGAGCCCCGAGGGTTACCCAAAACCGTTTTCTGAGATAACAAACTACCGAGAAGATTAAGTGGTGACGTACGCAAATCTTAAAACCACCAGGGAAATGGTAAGAAATTATAACCCATTTTCCCCCTGTTGAGTTTTCACCTTTAAGTGGTAGAGGGGATTTGCGTGTTCCAATGACCCCCAAGTGATGTGTCTACGGAAGCGTGGAAGATGGTGGTGTCTTCTATGTCGGACAGGTCAAGGGATTGGGGAGAGCTGAAGTGAGGTGCAGACACGCCTGGTGTGTAGACTGGGAATAGTCAAAGAGTTTGGGAAAGCAAACCAGAAAAAATGCTTGTCATAACCGGATATAATAAGTCACAGGCTTGACGAAACAGTGCAACGTAACTCACTCATGATGACGATAACCTACTCTGTCGGAAAGACAGCATTTTTATAGGAAATGACTTAAAGGAAGCCTTAAGTCTAAATCTACAGCAAGATAGAAGAGGAAATACAAAACTTAGCAGGGCAGACAAACACTCAGCAGGGCAGAAGATGACAGACAACAAAATTCAGCAAGGGTAGAAGAGGAAAGACAAAACTCAACAGTGAAATAGAGTAAGGATACAATTCAGCAGGGTATATACGGAAGGATAACACTTAACAGGGTAGAAGAGTGAGAATAAAACTCAACAGGGTTATAGAGGAAAGAAAAAACTCAACAGTGTAATACAAGAAAGATAAAACTCAACAGGGTAGAAAACGTTAGTTGCATATTCTTTACAGGACGTAGCAGTCAACTCCAGCATTTTTGGGCTGTTTGTGATCTCTTGGCGAGTTTACGTTCAGTAGTTTGCAATTGCTTTCCGAGCAGGGTAGAAGAGGACTGAAATTACCAATTGATGAATAAATCAATATGAGGGATTGAAATAAACCAATGCCCAAACATGTTCGAGTTACAGTAGCAAATACAAAATCTCACCCTCCCTTCTTGAATCGTGTCTCCTTTTTCCAGGAGACGAGTGCTATACCACTCTAGGAACTAACTGGTACAGAGAGAAATCTCATTCACCATTTCTAGGTGCAAATCCGGCTAGGACGGTTCAAAGGAAACACGTTTTTTTTTTTTAAATCACCAAGTTGTTATTTGTACGACTATGACCGCACCGTCGTCTGTCGGCCCCAGCGTGGGGTTGAAGGTTTTTGATTAAGGTCATCTGAGACCGGAAATGTACATTACAGTGAAATATGGGAAGCACGGAATGTCGACTAGACAGACAGAGGTAACATACTTTGACTCGTGTTCGTGCATCACCCCATATGGTGTGTCCCAAGATTGTTCGATTCGTAGTTGCTCAAAGCCACCAGAAAAGCTACAATCAGACTATACAGGAACGCCTGGCAGCAGTGTTTCCCCAGTTTTCAAAGCCAAGTAACTTTGCCATTGCTTTCTAAAAGAGCGACGCCCATAATATCAAATTCAAACCAATGCGGTCTGCTTCCAAATCGTCTGCAGCTGATTTCGAACCCGCGACTCGGTGTGTCGGGGTATTGTGAAACGTGTGCAGTGTTCCTAGGCCCCGTTCAAAGCCCGATGCGAGATAAGAAAAATATAATAAATGAAATTGGAGGAACTACAGTCAAGACGTAAATATGCATTGAATGAATCAACAACAACAACAACATACACTCGGTAAGCTTTACTAGAACATAAAAGTGACAAAATGGACGTTGCGGCTACAGCATTCGTCGGCACAGCTTTATTGCAATTCCACCAAATTCATTTCACATCGCCATTCTTTCTTTGAACTGCAGCTTTATGTTTCTCGTTTCGATGTGTATGCAGGTTCTTCAATTCGTTTCTAATTAAGGCATTTTGGTTTCACATCGGTCTTCTTTTTTTTTTTTTGAGGGGGGGGGGGGGGGGGGAGAGAAGAAAAGAAAAGAAAGAAGAAGAAGAAGAAGAAGAGAGAGAGAGAGAGAGAGAGAGAGAGAGAGAGAGAGAGAGAGAGAGAGAGAGAGAGAGAGAGAAAGAGAGAGAGAGAAAGAGAGAGAGAGAGAGTTTTTAAACCGTCTACCGCTTGCGTCACTCAACTGTATTTATGGAAAGGATACAGAATGAAGCTATGCGCATTATTCTTGGATGTACAAGAGATACAGCATGCAGGGCGATGCGCTACCTTCTTGATTTTCCAACCATTGAAGAGAGAATACAAGGTTGCAGGGCACGCGCCTACCTCAGAATTAACACAAACACACAACATCCACTGCATAGTGAAATTAGGAAGGTGAAGGGCAGCAGGTTAAAAAGAGGACGGTCGTGGATGGGTCAAGCCGAAGACATTCTTCAACAGGTGTGTTCACTTGAGGACTTAGAACCTGGCGAGGAGTGGGTGCAAGTGCCAACAGATTTCTGCACATCCTTTTCAGTTTGCATACAACTAGATAGAAAATGCAGACAAGAAAATCCGGCTGCTGTTGAGGCTGAAGTACAAGCGTTGATTTTCGAGAATTCGCTAGACGGTGACGTGGTCATCTACACAGATGGGTCGGTCGTCCGACATGTGAGAAGCTCATGGGCCTTTACAGCTCGGGCCGGAGGGAGAATTGTGAAGGAGGACTCTGGTGCTTTCACTGAAACCACAAGTAGCCTGACCATGGAAGTCATGGCAGTAAGTAAAGCAATAATATGGCTCGAGACACAGACATTCACTAGGGCTTGTTTCCTCAGCGACTCAATGAACATGATCAAGAGGATAGAGGAGGGGTCGATCCGAAGAGAATGGTTGCTGCCTCTGGAGCGGTCCCGACTGGCAAAGATTAGTTTCATCTTCCTGCCAGGGCATGCGGGAGTACAAGGAAATGAGCGGGCTGACAAGCTCGCAGGTGAGGCTACTGTGGAGGGCGGACGCGCCATGGACCAGGCCGACATTCTGAATGCTCTACGAGAAGTAAGACTTTTGCGGAAACCAAGTGATGACTGTGAATCTACAACAATGGCCAGACTGCGAGAGCAGCAAATTAAAAGAGGGGTGGCCAAACAAGAACACTACGCAGGAAGCCAAAGAAGATTGATAAACCAACACAGAACTGGCGTCGTTAGCCGCTACACGTTGCGGGATTTGCTGAGGAGGGGATCCGAGCACTTATGGACTGAATGGTTCGATGTGCAATGAGGATGATCTGTCGACTAACTAACTAACTAACTAAGTAACGTCCATTTTGTTAATTGTGATATTCTTCTAGTAAAGCTTACCTTACCGATTCTACTTAAGGTTTCCGTCGATTCACCGATTGCAGAAAAGATGACCAAACGAACGATCGGCAGCAGTTTGTCCTCAGTGTTCAAAGTTAAAGTTAGTTGCATATCCTTTATAGGACGTCGCAGTCTACCACAGCATATGTTGGTTGTATGTGATTTCTTGGCAAGTATACGTTCAGTAGTTTGCCATTACTTTCTGAACGACCGGCACACATACCATTGTATGGAAACCAATGCTAGGCGGTCTGCTGCCAAGTCGTCTGCAGCTGCGTTTCGAACGCGGTATGCGGGATTACGAATTGTGTCCCATATATACATATTTGAATAACGAATCGTTATTCGTAGAGTTTTATATTCCTTCGTTATTCAAATTCACTACGGGAAAACATTATTTTGATATATATATATATATATATATATATATATATATATATATATATATATATATATATATATATATATATATATATATATATAGCTGTCACCACGCTAGCTCAGCTCCAGTATAAAGTGCCCTCTCTGCACTCCTTGATAGCGTGTACACCGAGTTACTTTATTTTACTATAAAGTAGCCGACACAATGCGTGTCTGCCATGGCGTGCCTCCATTCATACGACAGATCTACAAAAAGTGTGTTCAAACACTGAACTGTTGAGAAATTCGCCGCACAATCAATGCATTGAATTTGGTCACAGGCAATGAACCGCGCGAGCTAAGGAGTATTTATAACAGTGGTGAGAATCAGGTCGGGGACTACAGAAGACGCTTAAATTCGCGCTGAGTAGTTTTACTCTACCGTGTTCTACTTAGCAAAGCACCCTACCCCGAACCATGAACGTTCTTGAAGAACAATACGAAGGGCAACAATGGTACTGGTTGAATGGATTTACACGTGGTTTGACAAGGAGGGGAGTGTGAGGGGAAGAATACAACATGTTGACAAGTGATGTGTTACTGGGCCTGTCTGCATCTACAACATTCTATCATCTACAACATTCTATGAGTGTGTTATCAGTTATCAGTTGGGGTATCTTCATTGCACTCCGGACAGGTCCATATGTGCTCAGATCCCCCCCCCCCTCCCCCCAGCATATGCATCAGCGTTCGGTGGCTAATAGTGCCGGTTCTGTGTTGGTTGACGAGGCAACTCGTTTTCCCGATGAACCTCTCGTGTCTGGCCGTGCCAATTCTTACTCCCAAGTCTTTCATCCTGGACAGCGAGGTGGATTCACTGACGTCAAAATCCTCTGTTCTCGACATATCTTTAAGGACGTTAATAACATCGGAACGATCCATGGGCTGGCCATCTGCAGGGGGTGCAGAGCCAGCCAGTTTATCATCTCGTTCATTTCCCTCGACTCCCTCATGTCCCGGGCCGAAGATGAAGGTGACTTTACGGACAACAGACTTCCGCATCGACTCAGTCCACTGTCTACGTACAGATCCAGCTTGGACCTCCCTGGGTGGTATGCTAACAATTAATGTGTTACTAGGTCTATCTGCAACTACAACGTTCTAGAGTTTGCCTTGGGTGGTATGCGCTATTGGACACATGAACATCTACAACTTTCTATGAGTCAGCCTCTGGGTGGTATGCTTACAATCAATGCGTTAGTGGACCCATCTTCTACAACTTTCTAAGGTTTTTTCAGGGTGATTCGCTTACAACCATTGCGTTACTGGATTCATCTGCACCTACAACTTTCTATGAGTTTACCCCGGGTGCTATGATGCCGAATCTGCACCAACCATTAATCAACTCCAAAGCCAGGCAACTGTACAGGCAATAATGGAAATAACAGGTTTGATTAAATACTTAAGCTATGAGAAGGTAACAGAAATTAACAGGAATTCGTGAGGTCAGAAAGAACTCTTTCAATGCATTGTGACGTAACGTGTATATAGCGCTGGCCCCACATTTGTATAGACCAATCGGCACTTGATGTGTGATGTGGTAAACATCAGCCTGACCGCCTTTACTTCCCAGAACAGTTCCTGGTACCCATTTTTAAGCAGAGTCGTCCTTGAAGTCGCATCTATAGGGGCGAAGTTGGTGTATACTTTCCCTCCGACCCGGCCACTAAAGTCGCATCTATCGGGGCGAGGTTGGTGTATAGACACCCCCCCCCCCTCCACAGCCCGGTCACTAAAGTACCTTGTCCTTGGGGACTGTTGCGGAGCTCTCTGTAACCTCTCCGAGCCCAGAATCCGACGGTGTGTGCAAGATAACTTTATACCCGCCGAGAGGTTTACTTATTGTAGGATGTAACCAGGTCGTGATTCAGCACAGCGCATATGGTCTGGCTGGGATTAGCCCTAGGTTGGTCGTATCTCCTCCACGGGGGGTTGAACTTCGTGGTCAGCAGACTCCACCCAATGCTCAGGGTCATCGAGTGTTATAAAACTGGTACGAGAACAACATTTTCTGGAAAGCAGCCGGCACGATACTGACCACACTGACCATAGAGAGTGTCATTGTCATTCACTGCCAATATAGTACCTTACGGTGTATGGCGAGGGGGGCTGGGGGGGGGGGGCTGCGTGGTCTCGAGGTATGGTGTCCGCCTCGAGTGCTGGAGGTCCCGGGTTCAAGCCCCGGTAAGTAGTGAGATCAGACGCCTGTGTGTATTATTGCGCACGTAAAAAATCCCTTGGCAGTTGGAAATCGAAAAAGAGTAGCCTAACGGCGCTGCCCGGGCAAAATTTCGAGTTAAAAATCTACCCAAAGTATTTCAGAATCCTCGCCGGTGCTACGGAGTTCGTGCACTGAGCTGAGTTTCTCCAGACTCATGTTTGAGTTAGGAGGACAACGGAGCACTTATGGATTGAACCCGTAGGTCGTGATGTTGATCCAACGACTAAACTAATTAAACTAAACAGGCCGCCTGTACAGGTTAGAGTTTTCTTTTTGCCCCGACAAAAAAAACTCCACCCAATCTGCCAAACACAGTCTATCAATATTTTCCTGATATGCCACATAACAAAGAAATGGAGTCTTCAACGCTCACAAGTGAAACACTTAGGACAGTAAAGGCACGGGCGTGGCCTGACCACAGCACTGCTTGTGTGGAGCGTGGTCACGAAACATACGGGACTAGCACCATTTCCCAAAATAATGGCGTCCTACCCATCGTAGGCTATGCTCAAAATCCCGAAACAACCACATAATGGGTAGCGTTGTGATGTTCTGTTGTGATAATTTGGTGTGTCCAGTGTGTGCCGCGTGGTTATACACCTGCTTCACACGCGTGATCCGGGACTGTTTCCGGATCCGGTCAGGGATATGCACTACTGACGAGCTCAAATGAGGGCGAAACTCGAGTATAGTGCTTCCATATTGACGTGGATAGGCCTTAGGTTCATACCAGAATGCGATCAACGTTGCCAGTAGTGGGTTGTGCTCAATATTTAAACTAAACTAGTCTTTTCACACTCCATATTTTTACTCCTATGGCGCAAGAGATCCAAACTGCGAGATAGGAGACAGCGCACTGGAAGAAGTACTCAGTGGAAATTATAAGTGCACTTAGAAGCGAAACACATTAATATGGTCACCATGACAACGTACCGCCACCACGACATCTCCGCCTGCTCAAGTGGTTGCTAGGCGACAAGTCCGGATGCACCTGAGAAAGATCAGGGAAAGAGAATATTCAAAACTTCGGGCCCTGGTGCCGTCTGTAGCCTCAAAGAAGAAAGTCACGAAGGTTCAAGTGATTGAAGAGGCGGTCAGATACATCGAGGAGCTGCACGCTACGCTCTTGGAGAGATTAAGACAACAGCATGGCAACATGGCAGAAGATAAAAGCCCAGGAAACGGTCCGAACGTTTGTGAGTCGAATGATGAATCAGACGTCCAACTCTCCTCCCGTCAACCCAAACAGTGGCACCGTTCCACCCTTTGTCAGGTCTTCTAGTACCTTTGAGAAACAAAGAAGCCAACCGACTTTTCTCCTGATAAAGCGAAGAAAGATTTAGGTTGTGTACGACCTGAATACATCCAGAGAGCCCAGGCTGTGATATTTGCAGCAGATCCTATAGGAGTGCTACAGTAGTCTTTGTTCTTCTGTCATTCATCCTTAAGCTGGCAGCCAGGACTGTCACCCAGCCGAGACTTAAACCCAGCCAGGACTTCCACCCAGCCAAGAATGTCACCCAAGACTTCCACCCAGCCAGGACTTCCACCCAGCCAGGACTGTCACCCAGCCGAGACTTAAACCCAGCCAAGGATGTCACCCAGCCGAGACTTCTAATCAGCGGAGACTTCCACTCGGCCATAACTAATGTATTGTAACTGACACCTGAAAACTTTGATGACATCACAGTAACCACTAAAGCAATAGGAAGCTGAAGAAAGCTGACAACATGTTGGAAGTGTCATGGCATGAGATGATGGTTATGAAATAAGTGACATTTGACATCATAATGACATTTGAGGGGAAAGCTTTGAAATGGCATAATGGTGAAAAACTATGATGTGACATTTGACACCATGATGACATTTGAGGGGAAAGCGTTGAAATGGCATCATAATATTTTGATTACTGTACCAACAATGCAGGTTGTTGAAGGTTGGAGACAATTTGGGGAAGGTCACGCAATGACATTGGACATAATGATGACATTTGGGGGGAAATCTATGATATGATAAGTGCCACCATAATACTTTCATTACAGCAAAAGGCTGACAAAGGTTGATGACACCTTGGGAAATGTCACGTTATGAGAGTCAGGTCTAGTATAAAACTTTAGTTTCAAAGTCCTGAAGTCCATTGTATGACCTCAAACATTCATACCGAAGACCCCATTCCAATTTGCATAAAACAGGATTTATAAAGCTCCACTGCCAACAGACCACACCTAAACCAGAAGAAACAACGGTCCCTAAACTCAAGGTTTTCATCCAGTTAACCTTCCGAGGAGATGACGTAATGCAACGTTTGCAGGACCGGCTCATCAACGCAGTCGGACGGACAATCTGTGCTGCAACTCCGGTCATCAGGTACAAAACCACACCGATCCCCAACCCAGCAGTTAAAGAACCTGTAGCTTTGTACACCAAATCGAATTGTATTTACCAATTTACATGTGGGTGCGAGGCCATCTACATAGGTAGAACAGAGCGACAGTTACATAACAGGGTGTTGGAACACATTCCGAACTGGGTGGACAAGATACTACACACAGAAGATGGTAGCTTAGGCAGGCCGACACACCGGAACAGTCCTGCTTCATCGGTCGCGAGACACGTGCTCGAGAGTGGTCATGTGGTATAAAGAGACAGTGCTTCCATGTGTTGTTCAACACACAGAGTAGTCGGTTGTTAAGGTTTGCTGAAGCCATAGTGATCAACCTGTGTAAGCAGGCCTTGTGCAAGCAGAAAGACATGTTAGTCAGTTTAAAATTACCGTGGTAGACAATCGACATTACTGTGCGAATATGTGTATATTTCAGATTGAAGGATGTATCTAGTTATTTCACTTTACGTTGTGTGATTTCTGCAGTATGTACCTGACGAGATGCAGCGAAATATGCCAGGCAATAAATCGTGCAATCTAGTGTTTATGTCTTCATTATTCAAAATAAAAAGAGTCCTTCTAGTGGATTAGTCTCTCAGACATACAGCCACCAAGGAGTCCAGGACCTATGCCTAGACACTGACTTGGCAAACTAAAACTTGGCAATGTTGTTTCTGAAGACACATTATACCGGGTGTTTGTAAAGTCTCACTACACTTAGTATGTAGAACAAATTTGCCCCGGGAAGGTTAACGCGGTCAACAAATGCCCGCAGAAGTCGGATGTGTCGGCCTAACGGCGCAAGAACGCAGCTCTGCTGTAAACAGGCACAACGCAATCACGTCCAAAAAATCTCCGGATGAACGCAGAAGAAGCGGAAGATCTTTCAAGTGGTTAGTGCACATGGTAACCGCTCCAGGTTCAATTTTCAGCAGTGGTAGGGCCCCCCCCCCCCCCCCCCGACCTGCGCGGTCCTGGAATTGACCAAGCCTCATAAAACGGGAGCAGAGTAATTTTCAATATTTTCTGGGAAGAAAACTGTCTGCACTAACCTCATTTTACCGTGATGTAGAATATGTGAAGGCCTAACACTTCATATCCCGAAGGCAGTATTTGGCTCGGGACTGCCTTAAACCTTACCTATAGCTTTCAGCGCCTATGTGATCTATTTATAAACCCTGAGGCTTACATTCATCAGGTCTACAAAAAATAAGTCGCACTCATTGCCATCCGTTCCAAGGCCAGAATTGAAATATTCCACACGTCCTCTCGCACCAAGCATTCAATATCAAAGAGCCGGGATCCTTTTCAACGCACGGCTATTTTGAATGTGTCCTTTGTGGACTTCCCTAGTCACCTGTTATGTTACTCGATGTTTAAATTTGCAGTAGATGTAATACCGAGAACGCACCGTGTTTGAGTGGGCCAAGAACCGACACCACAGGACTCGGGGCATTCACATACGTGCTCAGTCCTCATCTTCAACAACCAGCGACGTGTCAAAATACTAATGGTACCAGTTGCAACCTAATTATATGCTCTTGTGGCCTTTCCTAGGAATACTAAGTGTCGGTCAGATTTTCTGGTCACTCACTGCCACACCATTTGTTCTATGCAGTGATTTGTCCGAACTATACACATGACCACAAAGGGCCCTGACCACATCTGTCTTACCGTGCACATTACTCCACCCGGGGTGCAGACCCAACCAATCTGCTGCCTGCTCGTTTCCCAACGTGTAGCGACCATCAGGGATGTGGCCTAGAAGTATGCCGCTTCAATAAGGCACCAGATGCATATGAGACTTTTGCTTAGCGTTCCCTAATGCTGACTCCTAGCTCAATTCTAGATGGGAGCATTTGATGTGACAATTCATATCTGGCCGTGTCACCTTTCAACAGACAGTCATAGATGTTGCAATCAGTCCCACCGTTTACTGGCCGTTTGTGAATATTGTGTCAGCGGCTTATCTCAATGTTTATACTATGTCCATCCATCCATCATCCATCATGTGCCATGCCGGTAAGCGTGGGCGGTCATGTTCTGCCATCTCACTCGATCACCAGAGTCGTGGATCAGCTCCGTGTTTCTGTCTCGACCATGCCACAAGGCCAAGCCATCCAGGTACTTGCTTCTAGGTCTTCCCCTTGGTCTGTTCCCCTCGATCTACCAGTTGTCACCAAATTCTCCAATCCATTTCTTCTCATAACATGCCCAAAAAATTTTGACTGTCTACGTCTAATTTCTCTAATCAATTTACGATCTTCATTTGTTTCTTGAAGGACTTGTTCATTGGTCTTTCTGGCTGTCCATGGTATTCTTTGCATTTTCCTCAGAAACCACATCTCTACAGCCATCAGATGTTTTTCAGCCTGACTGCTCATTGTCCACGCTTCACATCCATATAAAAGTACAGGTTCAATGTAGCATCTCAACACTCTTTTTCTCGTTTCAATTGACATCTTTTTATTGGTCAATATGTTTTTCATCTTGCTAAAGGCTACTTTTGCCATGGCGATTCTTGTTCTAATCTCTTCAAGGCATCTCCCATCAGATGTTATTACTGTTCCGAGATAATTGTACCTGCTCACTTGTTGAAGAATATTCCCATTTACTTGTATATTACATTGTGGTATTTCGTCCTTCCTAGTGACGACCATAATCTGTGTCTTTTTACAATTTAATTCTAACCCTAGTTGTTCACTGTGTGTAACAATCGCATCTACTAAATTTTGCAGGTCCTGTTCATTGTCTGCAATCAAGACTGTATCATCTGCATATCTAATGTTATTGATGCATCGTCCCCCAATGTTGATTCCTTCCATATCTTCAATATTTCTGAAAATACTTTCACTGTACAGGGAAAACAGATCTGGAGACATTACACATCCCTGTCTCACACCCCTTTTAATAGGCTGATATTGGCTTACTTCATTATCAACTCTTATGGCAGCTTGTTGTTTCCAATATATGTTTTTTACAAGTCTAAGATCTTTTCCATCAATTTGTAGATCTTCAAGCATCCTTATCATGTTGACATGTCTCACTTTATCAAAAGCCTTTGTGTAGTCAATAAAGCAAAGGTGTAGATCTTTGTTTACTTCTATAGAACGTTCGATTATGTTTCTCAGTATATACACAGCATTTACTGTACCCTTGCCTTCCACAAACCCACATTGTTCTTCTCCTATTTCAGGTTGTATTTTCCTCCTAACTCTTTGCATGATAATTCTTAGCAAAATCTTCGTGATGTGACTCATTATACTAATTGTTCGATGTTGATCACATTCCAAGGCTCCTGATTTCTTTGGGATTGCAATAAATACAGAATTACATAACTCCTGAGGTATATTTCCAGTATCATATATTGTATTAAGCAGACTGGTAACTTTATCTATTCCATATTCTTCTAAAGCATTAATCATTTCTGTTGTGACGCTGTCTGAACCGGGGGTCTTGCCAGATTTCATATGGTTAAGCGCATTCTGAACCTCCATCTTTAAAATTGCTGGTCCTTCATTATTATTTTGGACATCATACTGTTCGTCTCTGTTATCGTCATAAAGGTTTTTCACATAATCTGACCATTCATGTAAGATCTGATCTTTTTCTATTATGACTCTTCCATCTTTTGTCTTTAGGCAGCCTGCTGATGTACGTGTTCTTTGATTAGTAAGCTCCTGAATTCTTTTGTGCATTAGTTTCGCATTGTTACTGTTGTGTTGTTTTTCAATTTCTCTGCAATTTTTCTCAAGCCATGTTTCTTTTGCCTCCTTACATAAGGTTCTCACTTTTCTGTGAATTTCTTCATATTTGGCAGGATTATTTTTGTTCTGTCTTCTTGTTTCCATTAGTTGTAAAATTTCTTCAGTCATCCATGTCTTACGGCCCACTTTCTTTACTTTTGGAATAGTTTTTTCTGCTGCGCAACTGATTGAATTCTTCATCGTTTCCCATTGATCATCTACATCTTGAAACAGGATCTCTAGATCAGACAATATATCAAATTTGTTCTTTACTTCTATGTTAAAATTATCTTGTATTTCTTTGTCAGTTTTCAATTTGCACAAGTCATATTTAGGGTTTCCTGCTGTATACTTGACTTTCTTTAACTTTACCCTCAATGTGCCTGTAATTAATCTGTGATCACTGTAACAGTCTGCATTTGGAACTGTTTTTACGACTGTTAACGCATTTCGAAACCTTTTGCTAATCAGGATGTAATCTATCTGGTTTTTAATCCTGCTGTCTGGACTCCTCCATGTCCATAATCTTCTAGGATGCTGTTTAAACCAGGTGTTTCCTACAACCATTTCTTGTTCTTTTGCCCATTCTACAAGTCTGTATCCTCTTTCATTTCTCTCTCCCAAACCATGGTTGCCTACACTGCATCCATCGCCTTGCTGTCCTATTTTTGCGTTGAAATCACCCATTATGATATTTATTTCTGATTTTTTGCAGTTCTTCAAAGCAGACTCCACGTCATTATAAAATTCCTCTATGCTTTCTTCACTGCTTTCACTTGTTGGGGCATATACTCGAATGACATTTATTTTAAAAGGTCTTCCGTTTAATTTTACTAATAGGACTCTGTCTGACACAGCATGATATCCTTTGACAGAATTTGATGTTTGCTTATCTAATATAATGGCTACACCTCTTTGCTGTTCTTCTCCCCCAGAGTAAATAATCTTACAATCCTCTCCTGTCCTTATCCCTGCTCCTTTCCACCAACTGATATTCCTTGCATGTCTAGTATGAATGTCATTATCACTTCTCTGTACAAATTAAATAAATCGGTTTATTGTACCCAACATTCCCCGGGAAGGTTAACCCGGTCAACAAATGCCCGCAGAAGTCGGATGTGTCGGCCTAACGGCGCAAGTACGCAGCTCTGCTGTAAACAGGCACAACGTAATCACGTCCGAAAAAAAGAAACTCCGGATGAACGCAGAAGAAGAAGAAGAAGAAGTACCCAACCTTGTTTAATTGCGTTGAAAAGTCCCCACATGTTTAGGCAATAGATACACGTAATTCAATTAAAACGAAACGTCTGGACAGATAACCAAAGATGTTTATATGCTTGTTATCATCCAAAACATTGGCCGGGAGCTGATATGATAACCACTTTTATATTAGGATTACAAATGTGTCCCTGAAGAGGCCCATCAACATTTTCAAGCTAGATGTAATCTGCCAAGATCCACTTTGCAACAGTTTTAAGCCGTGATCTCCTATTTTGACCTCTTGCCACACAGAACTGACACCTCGCTGAACATTCGTTCAAAGCGGCTTAGGTAAGTCTCGCCTAAGTTTGTTTGGGGAGGAGGGGCGGGGGTGTTAAGTGCGCTGTGATGTTTACAGCAGAGCCGAAATATTTTCGCTTTTCGGCCGCCACATCCATCTTCTTCCCGGCATTTGTTGACCGAGTTAGCTTTACCGGGTAATTTCGTATGTCATTCCTCCGAGTGATCATTACATCGTTGCCCTTCCATCTACAGGTGGTGCACCAACAGCCGCAAGAGAATGCAGATTCACAACAACATGAGCATTCCCCGCCATCCGAAAATGCTGAACTGACGCATGATACTCTGTTAATGGTTCACTCAAGGCAATGTCGAGTAGGCCACGTGCTTAGTCTCACCTCCTTATACTGAGTCCCCCATTCATCACAGGCTGCGCCTTCAGAGACCAGAAGAATGCAGTCTGTAAATGTGGGACTAAGATGACCTGCACGCAGTGAGAGGTTTGATCCCTCAGCACAGTGTCAACTGCTTTCATAATGCACGTTGCTGCTTGTTTCCGTGATCAGTGTCAAGGTTAGTGACTTTTGCATTGGTTTCCACGAAGAACATAGTTCTCCAATTAGAGCACCAGTCTTTTTAATACTATGCAGGGCAATGTTTTCCGCTTTTTCCCTGACAGATGAAACAACTTTGGGCATGCACCTATCCTATCACCACGATGTTGTCGGCTTTCTCACACAGCACCGTTATTCCGTTTAGTAGACCCATCATATTATGGGTGAATTACTTAAATCTTTCACCATATATAGCAGACTAGTTTGGTTTATAATTTTGTATGACCCGCGAATTATGTTATTTATAAATATCCAAATGACCAATGGCTGGGAAAAAAAAAGTTCCCTACTTCTGCTTTAAAAGCAACACAAATGGCTCCACGTTCCAGCCCTGTCTGTGACATAAATTACCACACCACATTAAGTTTTAAACACTTAAGAAAACACACCAGCTTGGTGAATATATTACCATACAATAATATTATCTTTACACCAAGGAACAAAATTCCAGATTAAAATATGAGCAGCTAAAAAGGCAATCTAAATTCTGTTTATAAAAATAAGAAAGGAGAGGGTAGATTCTAGTGCTAAAATTTGCATAATATCATCCTGACACTGACAAGGCGTTGAAAGGCCAACAACTAGTTACATGCACCTGAGAATTTAGCAGGTTCTTGTATAGCAGCTGAAGTCACGTAAACACAAACATTTCAACGCACACTAAAACATTGTGCCCCACAGAAACAAACAATCGCATGACATCTCACCAGAGCACACTCTGGTCATAGGACTTCAGTAAGAAAAGAAGGTGTTATCTAACAAATGCTATGAGAAAACAAAGGTGGTGAGGAAAAAAGATGTCACCCAACCTCACCAAGAACATTGACTAGATCTGTCACCATGTGTGAACATTCAAGAGAGCTGTCCACCATGTGTGAACACTTACTACTGTTATCAACAAGCATGTGTGAGCCCAAACTACAGCTGTCACCACGTGTGAACATTCAAGAGAGCTGTCACATTGTGTGAACGTTTATACTGTTGTTACCAAGCATGTGTGAACACTTACTACTGTTGTTACCAAGCATGTGTGAACACTTATACTGTTGTTACCAAGCATGTGTGAACACTTATACTGTTGTTACCAAGCATGTGTGAACACTTACTACTGTTGTTACCAAGCATGTGTGAACACTTATACTGTTGTTACCAAGCATGTGTGAACACTTACTACTGTAAGTAAGACTTCAGTAAGAAAAGAAGGTGTTATCTAACAAATGCTATGAGAAAACAAAGGTGGTGAGGAAAAAAGATGTCACCCAACCTCACCAAGAACATTGACTAGATCTGTCACCATGTGTGAACATTCAAGAGAGCTGTCACCATGTGTGAACACTTACTACTGTTATCAACAAGCATGTGTGAGCCCAAACTACAGCTGTCACCACGTGTGAACATTCAAGAGAGCTGTCACATTGTGTGAACGTTTATACTGTTGTTACCAAGCATGTGTGAACACTTACTACTGTTGTTACCAAGCATGTGTGAACACTTATACTGTTGTTACCAAGCATGTGTGAACACTTACTACTGTTGTTACCAAGCATGTGTGAACACTTATACTGTTGTTACCAAGCATGTGTGAACACTTATACTGTTGTTACCAAGCATGTGTGAACACTTACTACTGTTGTTACCAAGCATGTGTGAACACTTATACTGTTGTTACCAAGCATGTGTGAACACTTATACTGTTGTTACCAAGCATGTGTGAACACTTACTACTGTTGTTACCAAGCATGTGTGAACACTTATACTGTTGTTACCAAGCATGTGTGAACACTTACTACTGTTGTTACCAAGCATGTGTGAACACTTATACTGTTGTTACCAAGCATGTGTGAACACTTATACTGTTGTTACCAAGCATGTATGAACACTTACTACTGTTGTTACCAAGCATGTGTGAACACTTATACTGTTGTTACCAAGCATGTGTGAACACTTATACTGTTGTTACCAAGCATGTGTGAACACTTATACTATTGTTACCAAGCATGTGTGAACACTTATACTGTTGTTACCAAGCATGTGTGAACACTTACTACTGTTGTCACCAAGCATGTGTGAGCCCAAACTAGAGCTGTCACCATGTGTGAACACTCAAGAGTTATCATGTGTAAACAGTCACTAGAGCTGTAGTTAAGCATTACTGAATGGATAAGAACACTTGTTGTGCTGATGTCAGGGTAGTGGGTTCAACTCCTACACCGGTCAGTTGCACAAAAATGTTGACTTCTCGTCCTTGACTTGAGAACATAAATTACAAATACCTCTGAAGTTGAAACGGGTTCACCTGATGGCAAGGGACACTGGTAATGGGGAAATCTAATCCACACACAAAAATCAGTCCAGTGCACTAGAAGTAATAGTGTATGGACTATGCTTGAGTTCAAAGCGAGCAAGCAAAGCAAAAAAACTAGAGTCTAGCATGTCTGAACCCTCAGAGCCATCACCAAGCATGTCTGAACCCTCAGAGCTGTCACCAAGCATGTCTGAACCCTCAGAGCCGTCACCAAGCATGTCTGAACCCTCAGAGCCATCACCAAGCATGTCTGAACCCTCAGAGCTGTCACCAAGCATGTCTGAACCCTCAGAGCTGTCACCAAGCATGTCTGAACCCTCAGATCTGTCACCAAGCATGTCTGAACCCTCAGAGCCGTCACCAAGCATGTCTGAACCCTCAGATCTGTCAACAAGCATGTCTGAACCCTCAGAACTGTCACCAAGCATGTCTGAACCCTCAGAGCTGTCACCAAGCATGTCTGAACCCTCAGAGCTGTCACCAAGCATGTCTTAATTCTCACTACAGTTGTCACCAAGTACGCGTATGTTTGAACCCTTACCAGAGGTGTCACCAAGCATGTTCTGAACCCTCACTACAGATGTCACCAAGCATGTCTGAACCCTCACTACATATGTCACCAAGCTTGTCTGAACCCTCACTACAGATGTCACCAAGCATGTCTAAACTTTCACTACAGATGTCACCAAGCATGTCTGAACCCTCACTACAGATGTCACCAAGCATGTCTGAACCCTCACTACAGATGTCACCAAGCATGTATGAACCCTCACTACAGATGTCACCAAGCATGTCTAAACTTTCACTACAGATGTCACCAAGCATGTCTGAACCCTCACTACAGATGTCATCAAGCATTTCTAAACCCTCACAACAGATGTCACCAAGCATGTATGAACCCTCACTACAGATGTCACCAAGCATGTCTAAACTCTCACTACAGATGTCACCAAGCATTTCTAAACCCTCACTACAGATGTCACCAAGCATGTCTAAACTTTCACTACAGATGTCACCAAGCATTTCTAAACCCTCACTACAGATGTCATCAAGCATGTTTGAACCTTCACTACAGATGTCACCAAGCATGTATGAACCCTCACTACAGATGTCACCAAGCATGTCTAAACTCTCACTACAGATGTCACCAAGCATTTCTAAACCCTCACTACAGATGTCACCAAGCATGATTGAACCCTCACTACAGATGTCACCAAGCATGTCTGAACCCTCAGAGTTGTCACCAAGCATGTCTGAACTTTCACTAGTGATGTTACCAAGCGCGAACCCTCACTAGACCTGTCACCAAGCATGACTGAAACCTCACTAAAGCTGTCACTAAATATTGATGAACCCTCAAGTGAATCGTAATGGTATTTCACATACCTTGATCATGTATCTAAAATCTTAGCCTTGGTCATTATGTCTTTGACTTCTTCAATGAAGACACAATGGAAATCGTGTATTTTCAAAGATTATTTGAACGATCATTAATAAAGGTGGCAGACATTGTACTTCTTAGCCACTCTGGTCCTCCACTACACAGCAGAAATATAAATAACCATTCATATAGTTATAAAAACAAATGACAGTAATATACTGTGCGTGTAGTGTACTATTTAATATACTATATTAAAAGCTATTTTATATAGCTTTCAATTAACAATGTTTTTCAATCAAGCTTTTTATATTCCTTTTTGTCCTTTATCCCCCATTGGAGCATAGGTTTTTCTTTCATATGCTTGAAATTTGTCCACAACTGCAATGTTGTCTTTTGTATGAATTTAACTGCCTTTTTTAGTTTCTCAACCAACTCATGCCAAGCATCCTATGTTTTACTGTCTCCTGTAGCTCCCTATGTTTTCCCTGTATTATTCACCCATCTCTAATTCTCTTCTCTATGTGTCTGAGGTTTCTCTCCATACCATTGACCTCTGAGTTATTACAAAGGGCTTTCTAGTTATACTTTGTTAACTTAATGTGTCCTATCCAGCAGTCACATATTTTTGTCGCCTTTAGATTCACACATGTACTTTACTGTGCACTCTATTTAATACAGCTTTCATAATTACAATGTTCTCGAAATCACATTTAGTGCAATGGATAAACATTCTTCATGAGTAAATTATTGTAATTATTCTGTTATATTTATGTCACTTTTGCCAACGTTTCTTGTGTATATCCTATTATTTCAATATTAAAAATTGTAGGCAAGGTAGACATGAACTATGCAAATTTCACACAGATGCCATATAATTAAAAACAGACAACTTCAAGTTTCTGAACCAGTAAAAGAAACTAATGATACATGTTTACAGTATACTTACTTTCTGTGGCTTTGCTTTCCTTTTCGTAAATGTGCTTACATCCTCATGGATGCGGTCCAGAAGCCACAACAAAAATTCCTGAGCATCATGCTGGTCATCCCCTTCATACTGACTGTTGAATTTGGCAACAACTGCTTTAAATTCCTCCGATACTTCCCGGGTATACTTTCCAGACCACAAATATTTCAGAAAAAGTCCAAGTTGTTCTGTAACTTTACCATGTGATGAGCGAAATACACCTTTCTTTCCATGTGCACTATTTTTCAAATCGTTCTTGAAAAAGTCTCTTACAAAATATTCCGTAAAGGAGTCCGTGTTACTTAAGCACTGAAGAATGGCATTCATAAAACAGTTGTTGCCATGGTTGTATATTCCAACTGTCCCTGGTGTTATTTTCCACTTTGGCACTGGCATTCCAATATGGGAATTTGTAATTAAAGGTCGAGCAGTTGACAGTGTACCACTGAATGGAAGTTCGCTAGATTTGTTGTTAACAACTTTTTCTTCCAGATGTCTAAGATCAGGGGTCCAAACTTTTAAGAGATCCTGTGTTTCGTGCCTTTTAACTGCCCCTTCTGTAAACTTGGATTCTTTCACAAATACCCGACTTACAGCTTTGCGCACAGATTTCAAAGTTAAACCTTTACGTCCTGACAATGCTGAGCTTCCTGAGCTGTGTTTGCTATCGCTGTCAAAAGTATCGTCACTGTAGTTCAAATTACCAGTGCTGCTTGTATGTACGGCCATATGTGTCCTACCCACACCCTTTCTGGGTCCATCTGTACAATTTGTATTATTACGGTCGTTGAGATTTACGAACAATGTACCACATAAGCCTTCGTGACCTTTATCTAAATCCAAAACGTCGTCAAAAGATGAAGACCTAGGTTTTCCTCCAGGTATGATGGGTTGCTTTTGTGGCATTATTGTTGTGGACTCACAGTTTTATTTATTATTGTGAAATTATTTTTACTAACACAACACGAAATCGACAGTCGTGAAGATACGATACATCGAAGAAGAAATGTGTAGAGCTATGTATTGTCAGCTCTGCGTTGGTAACACAATAATTGAAAATCACAAAAATAAAACACCATGCTCGATGGGTAAATAAAACCTTTTCCCGAGCCTAACGCTGAACAGAATACAAAAACCACAACACTGTTTGTCCCATCCTCCTGTCCCTTACGGTGAAATGTTTATACACAGGTAAGTTGGCCACATTACACACAAACACCACAGTTCCCATACATTTCTGCTTTTAACTCATTATTTCACTTACTATTTTGATATATTATACAGAAATAATACACTATGGTATAATTAATTTGAACAGTAATTCTAAAATAACAGGCAGAAACAAACGGTCACGGTTTAACTGTTAAATAAAGTTGTAAATTCCAAAGTGCAATTTGGCCTCACAAACTGCAGACCTGCCATGAAGAAACGCCTCGTAAGTTTACGTCATCATTCTATATTTAGAATCAGTTTAGCGGGTGTTTCGATGACTGTCGTCTGCAAGTCGTGCTATAATATAATAAACAGGAGGTAGTGGACAACGGACACTCACTTTAAGTTTAACTAAGTTGTTTCTTCGCAAGGAGATTAGGTAATACTTAATAGACTTAAAAACTCTCAGTAATCATTGTTGGTTCAAGGTCTTTATTCGACAGTGCAGTTGGAGTGATTTTAAGTCAGTCCATTGCTTTTGTTTTTGTTCGTGAAAAGTGTATTTTTATCATTCATTCATTCATCATTTTTATTTTTATCACGATAAATTGAAAAATTGTGTATATTTAGCAGTTTTGCTTAGACAGAGTACTTGAGTGAGTGAATTATTTTTTGGATTTAAAATTTAAGTTTAGGTATTACATTAGTTTAGTACTGTCAAGTAGCAACTTAGTACACTCTTACGGCAAAACAATACTTGATCATTATATTAATTAAATGCGTCAATTCTCGTATAATTTATTATCAGTATCAGTTTTGTAGCTGTTGTGTTGTATGTAATGTATTGTCCATTTTATGAAGATATATTTATATTATTACTAGCTGACCCGGCCCGGCTTCGCCCAGACTCTGGTGGGGAGCATCTCATTTAATTCATATAAGTAGTCATATAAGTTCTCGTTCCCGTTACCGACAATCTGTCTGTCTGTCTGTCTATCTGTCTGTCTGACCCGGCCCGGCTTCGCCCAGACCCTGATGGGGAGCATCTCATTTAATTCATATAGTAGTTAGTTAGTCTTTCCTCTTGAGCCTAAGGTGGCGCATAGGGCAGAAGTCCTGTCTCTCCATGCCTGGCGGTTCGCTGCTATCTGTTGTAGATCTTGGATATTTTCTTGGCCGTTGAATGAGCCTTCTCTAATGATGGTTCTACGCAGGGTCTCAAATTCATATAAGTAGTCATATAAGTTCCCGTTCCCGACTATCTATCTGTCTGTCTGTCTGACCCGGCCCGGCATCGCCCAACTCCTGGTGGGGAGCATCTCATTTAATTCATATAAGTAGTCATATAAGTTCCCGTTCCCGACTGTCTGTCTGTCTGTCTATCTATCTGTCTGTCTGTCTGTCTGACCCGGCCCAGCCCATGGTGGAGAGCATCTCATTTAAATCATATAAGTAGTCATATAAGATCCCGTTCCCGACTATCTGTCTGTCTGTCTGTCTTGGGTAAATGGAGGAGGGAGGAGGAAGAGGGAGGTGGAGGAGGAGACAGGAGGAATAGGGAGGAATAGGAGGGAGGAGGAGGGATTAGGAAGAGGAGGGAGGAGTAGGGTGGAGGAGGAGGGAGGAGGAGAATGCAGGAGGAGGAGGAGAGAGTAGGAGGAGGCGGAGGGAGCAGGAGGGAGGAGGATAACGCAGGAGGAGGAGGGAAAGGGAGGAGGAGGAGAGAGTGGGAAGAGGAGAAGGAGGAGGGAAGAGGATGAGGGGGAGGAGGAGGAATGTGAAGGGAGGAGGAGGGGGAGGGCGAAGGAGGAAGGGCGAGGAGGGAGGAGGAGGGCGGAAGAGATAGGCGGAGGAGGGAGGAATAGGAGGGAGGAGGAGGGATTAAGAGAAGGAGGGGGGAAAGGGGAGGAAGAGGGAGGAGGGTGAAGGAGGAGGAAGAGGGGGGGGGAGGAGGAGGAAGAGGTGAGGAGGAGGAGGAGGAAGAGGAGTAGGAGGAGGGAAGGAGGAAGAGAGGAGGAGGGAGTTCGCCATTCCGAATTCATACTCGTCTAGGTTCTGTGATTTCGGTCCTTCCATTGATTGTTCTTCCCTTCTACACGACTGTAGATAACTTCCTTACACATAAAAAGATGAATTGTTATTGATATTGCCGTGGCATGGAGGCATATATATCAGCAGCAGAGTTGAACGCCTACGCCAGCCGGCACGGCACTTGATGATGATGATGATTGCCGTGTGACGATTCTGTGTAGTCACGTCATTTTCTTCCCTTTCCCTAGCGTTTTGGTTCGGGGATTCTTTCATCATCATCATCATATATTTACGTACGTATTTTGGGAATGGGAGGAGGGAGGAGGAGGAAGAAGAAAAAAAAATACGACAGTTGGCAGCGCTGGAATGAAAGGAAGGCGTGTAGAAAATTTCATCTTAATCGGATGGGCCGTTCGCGAACGTATAAAGGACATACAGACATACAGACATACATATCCACACACATCCTAATTTATATATAAGATATTTAGTATTGCAGGAATCAAATGCTAACGTGCTTATTTTTTAAACGTAAATATTATTTAAGAAATGAAAATGGTGGTGACTTATCTTCTGCTGTAGAATATATAATAAATAATTAAATATTATTTTAATTTTTTTAAAGTTAGCATGTCAGCGGTTTTTATTTTTTATTCTTGCAATCTAACTGCAGCATTTATCATCTATCCTATCCAGGATTTTGTATATTATTATTTGTCATTTTCTTTCCAGTCAATTCTACAATACAGCCATATCATAAATAGCCCATTTGTCTTTCATCAATTCAATTGTGTTGGTTACCCCTGTTCCAGAGTTAAAGGCAAGGCGCTATACTAACTCACCATATACATTTGGGAAGGATTATTTCTTGAATGCAATATTTGTTTCGTTTCATGTCAGGGTTATGCTGCTTCTCTTTGAAAGCTGTATTTGACATTAATATTTTAATTGTATGCTACTCTTGCAACATGTTACCTTTTTGAATAAATAGGATGATTTGGAGATGTGGTAAATGTTTGAAGACTGTATGCGTGTTCTATAAAATAATTATCCAAGCAGCAGGAAATTCGTGTGCTGTCTGCAACATGCCTTACTCTGGCTGTGGAAATTCATGTGCTATCCTGCAGCATGCCCTACTGTTTGTGGAAATTCCTGTGCCATCCTGCAGTATGCCCTACTCTGATTGTGAAAATTCTTGTGCTATCTGCAACATGTCCTACTCCAAGGACAAGAAGTCAACATTTTAGTCCAACCATCCAGTGTAGATGTGAAGCATGGACAATAAGCAGTCAAGCTGAAAAACAGTTGATGGCTGTGGAAATGTGGTTTCTGAGGAAAATGCAAAGGATACTATGGACAAAAAGAAAAACCAATGAACAAGTCCTTCAAGAAACAAATGAAGATCGTAAACTGATTAGAGTCATTAGACGTAGACAGTCAAACTTGTTTGGGCATATTATGAGGAGAACTTAGTGACGACTGGCAAGATCGAAGGGAAGTAGACCAAGGGGAAGACCGAGAAGTAAATACCTGGATGGCTTGGCCACTTGGCATGACCGAGACAGGAACACAGAGCTGATCCACGACATGTGATCGAGTGAGATGGCAGAACATGACCGCCCACGCTTATCGGCATGGCACATGATGGATGGATGGATGGATCCAGTGTAGGGGTTGAACCCAACCACCATTGTATCAACATACCAGATGTTTAAAAACATGTTATATGTTGATCATCAGTTCAACAAGACAAAAGAACTATAGAAAGATGTTCATAAGAATGGAGACGAGAACTAGAAACATTTGAAATAAGAGAAAGCCATGGAGGAAACTAGAATAGATCAAAATGAACGGGGAGGAGGGTAGCCTTGATTTGAAATAGTTGAGAGCTTATGCTCCAGTGAGGAGTAAAGGGCAGAAAAAGGAGACGAAGTAATAAATAGAAGCTAGTGAAGAGGCAGTTTGGACAAAAAATCATCCTAGCAGGCAACAGTGATGGTATATGGATGGTTTAATTACGTACTGTACTTTTTCTTTTATATAGTTAACAGTGATTGTACATAAATCTTAATCTGGTTTTCTTTTTCTTAAATAGCAAATAATCTTGAAATCCCAGATATCATCAACAACATGAGATCACTACTAACAAACATCCCGTGTACAGGGAAAGTCCTAGAGTTCATTGCGACTTCTCCTATCGGTGACATAAAAATATCCAGCTGCCAGGGTGGACTTCACTCTGTTCATCCTTGTGATAATGATGATAGTACATTTTCACCAGATGAAAGGTTTGCACTGTAATTTATTTAAATTTCTATTCATTTTCTTCAATAGCAACAGTAATCCCTCATCTTCTTCTCCGTTCATCTGATATGTTTTGTTTTGAACATAATTGCGTCCTATCAGTTTACAGCAGAACTACTGTATTTGCACCTTTCTGCTGACGCATCCAACGTTTTTAGATGTTTGTTGACCGGGTTAGCCTTCATGTTGTTTCCATGGTCTCAAAGTTTTAACGTCATCTTCATCCTTCCATCTATTGGTAACACATCAGCTGGCCAGTCGAGAACAGCCACATACATGCTAGTCAGTCCTCAAGGGAAGGCAGCAGCAAGTGTGGGTATTCCCTGCCATTCAAGGAAGCTTGCATAATTGCAGAGCCGACACATGGCGCGATGGTACTGGGCTCACCCAAGAAACAGGTCAAAGAAGCAAGAGCTGCAGTAGGATATAACAATATAAAATGAAAATGCCTGCTAAAAAGTGAAAAATAATAAACACAGACACAGTGTACATACCTTACAACAAACTCAAATTCTACAAATGAAAATCACAAGGTAAAAACAACAATGATAATAATTTTTGTAAAATAAGTTATACCACAACACAATGAATCATCGTTTTGGTCTTAGTAATGTTTATCAGGGACAACAAAAATAGATGTAAAGAAAAACATGAAATTAGAAAATGTAATTAAAAATGTTAATGTAAACAGAAAAAAGGTATAGGTATGTTAGGCCATTGTACATGCACCGTTTCTAGGAAGGCTGCACAGAAGTTGAGTTGTGAAAGGTGTCAGATAAGAAAATATGGAGCCAAAGATGTCAAACAGATAAGGATATGAAGTGTTTTTTTTTTTGGTTGCATATCCCTTACAGGACGTTGCAGTCAACCCCAGCATTTTTCAGCTGCTGTTGATGTACTAGGAAAGTTTTACGTTCAGTAGTTTGCCTTTGCTTTCTGAACGACCGGCTCACATACCCCCATAAGTTACCAGTGCGGCACGAACCGCTGCTGATTCTCACAGCTGCTGTTTTCTTCATGTGGATATACGGGATTACAAAAAATGTAGCTAACGCCTTTGCCAGGGAGACTGGCTATGTAGAGGTGGGGAGTCAGCAAAGTTATACAGTGGCATTTACAACATTATACATTCGAGCTGGATGGATGCATCCTAAAGAGTTCACTGGCTTTAAATTTTAAGCCTAATTAAGCTGTTAGAGTAGCATGGCTTTAATGCTGTGATCAATACATTACATTGTCTGCTCCATTATATATATATATGTGTGGGTGGCTGGGTGGGGCGCCGCTAATCTTCATTCTTGTTCTGCAACTTACCTATGCCACTTACTGTTCTGACATAACATACCTGACCAGGTCTACTCAGTTGACCAAATCTTCACTCAGATGATCAAATTTACCCCTTGTTAATAGTTTACAAACAATGACTAAATAGAAGTAACAATTTGCTAATCTGACAAAGACTCAGCGTGCTCTGGCATTTCTTTTTCTGACATAACAATAATCATGTAGGTATAATATTTGAGACACTGGCCTGTTGGCCCTGTGGTCATGGGTTTTAATCTACATCAAGGCAGATTTTTTTTAATTGACGTGGGCTCGCAGGTTTACCCAGCCTAAAACAGTACCAGGAAATGTCTTGGGAAGTACAAGTGGCTGGCATGACACTGACCACATCAGCCACTGAGTGTCAACTGGTCTATAAAAGTATGGGTCTAGCACTGTATGTCCAATTTGCTTTAGATGTGTTAAAGAGTCCTTTACTTACTTCCTTTATAATAGTTGCTCTATAATGTGTTTTCTCCATGTAATCTGCAGAAGACCTGTGTTACTGAAACCAGGAACACAAGATGGAAATCTAGCAGACTGTGACCCTGCTAATGAGTGTTATAGCTGGCTGAAAGACTATTTCACACAAAAGGTGGCAAATACAGATCTTCCTCCGCTATGCAGTTCTGTTGTAAAGAAAGGTATCATGTTTGATGATTATTTTATTAATTTAATATCAAATATGTTGCAATATCATTTTTATTCATCTGGCATCTTTATGTGTTCCTTCTCAGTGTTAATTCTACTGCAAGTTCTCTCATATTCACACACATCCTACATCAACAATCTTTCCTCCTCTTCCATGTGAGACTAAAAGGCTTGAGAACTGCTCAGCAGATAGTATAATTAATACCTGTTATTATGAGTCCATATGCTGTTGAGCTCACAGTGGACCAAAAAAGCCAATGTATAGAAACACTGAAAGTCTTGATAACCTGTGGAATTGGCTTTAAATATCAGGACAGCATTGCTGCTGATTGTTCAGTTAAGCATAGTCAAGTCACAGCTTGTACAGCAATTTTGGAAGTTTAAAATCGAGGTGCTTCACAGCGGCATAATATATGAAAATCAAAGGTCACATTACCCCTATCTTATTAACATTCAGTTTTCCCTCTGCCCTTATTTTAACCGTTTTTTCTGGTCTTATAGTGGTCTGATTAGTAACCTCCAACCCATTCTCATCATTATCGTGTGTCCTGATGTAGTTGTTCATGTGGCACCACAGGTCTCCGTCGTTGGTGTTCTGGATCAATTCTGTTGATGTTATTCCTCCACGCCACCACCTTAGGTTATCTAGCATCATTTCTGTCTGCCTCTGCTGCTGCTTATTTTTCCAGTCATCACATTTTCCAATGCGTCTCTTCTCATTATATGACCAGACTGAGAAATGACAGAACATTCTTTCTGCAACAATGCACAAACAACATTGTTGAGCTCCTGGTTTGTTTTGTTTTGTCAGACTGAGTTTGACTTAAGTCAAATTCATTATTAGTGTTCTGGTCGTCTGAGCCATGAATAGGAGTGAGGTTGATGTAGAGACATTTCTCCAGACCTCATACCAAAGCTTCATCTCTGTGGGTACTGTGTCGCAATGTTATCCTTCCCCTCCCCAAGCCAGTGGAGTGTGTAAGACCAGTACTGGAACTTCACATCTGCATGGAGGTATATTATGATGTTACCAGGTCCAGATTCAGCACAGTACATACAGACTGGGATTAGACCTAGTCAGAGGGTCATGTTTCCTCAATGAGTTTTAACCCTACCAGACCTGAGGCCCTAACCCTAACTGTCCCCTATACCTGGGCTCCTGAGCATTAAAGAGAAAAAAAAACATGATGTAGAAAAATGTTAGTTACATGCAAACAAGTGGTAAGTATAAGATGTAACTTGGAGACATTGTAGAAAATAGGTCTACCTTTCATTTAGCGCCGATATTCCACCTTTGTGTGCCAATCCAGTCTGAATAAACCAAAGTATCGATCACCTATTGGACTGAAAAGCATAGACCTACTTCGCTTTCTTGTTGAAGTGCTTGGTTCATCAATCGCTCGTTTCATTGTGAACTTTCATAAATTTTTCGCATTAATCCACACAAAGTCAATTCAAACCTATGGGGGAAGACATTTGCAATGGATTAAACATGAGTTTTTACCACGATTGGTTGGTTATTTTTAGTTTGTGAAGCATATGTATCACGAAATAGGCAAAATGCCGAAAATTAGAAACAGAGGTATAGCAGCAGATTCAGAAATTTCCGAAAATCGGTACAGAGGTCTGGTAGGGTTAAATATTTCATTGTCAACAGTCTCTAACTCATTGCCCTGTGGGAGCATAGTTTTGTTATAAGAGGCACACAAATTTGTTTTGTGTGATGTGTTTATTAATTTTGCTTTCCAGATAGTTTCTGTGCAAATGCTTTACAGCTGCTGCCCAAGGCAGCACCCATGGGAACAACAGTTTCTTACAAAGATCTAGCCAGGCTGTGTGGCAATGAACAAGCATCTCGGGCTGCTGGTCATGCCATGGCTACAAACCCTGTGGCCTTGCTGATCCCCTGTCACAGGGTGATCACATCGGCTGGGACACCTGGAAACTATGCTCATGGCAAGAAGAACAATACAAAGATTTGGCTGTTGAAGTTTGAGCAAGATGTGCAAGTGAAGTGTGCCTAAGTTTCATAGATCTCTTTCTATAAGATGACTTTAAGGATTAAGTTCTAGATAGATTGTGCATAAGTTGCACAGATCATCAGCATCTCTTTCTACAAGACTAATGATTTTGTTCTATATAGATTGTACCTAAGTTGCACAGATCATCAGCATCTCTTTCTACAAGACTAATGATTTTGTTCAATATAGATTGTACCTAAGTTGCACAGATCATCAGCATCTCTTTCTACAAGACTAATGATTTTGTTCAATATAGATTGTACCTAAGTTGCACAGATCATCAGCATCTCTTTCTACAAGACTAATGATTTTGTTCAATATAGATTGTACCTAAGTTGCACAGATCATCAGCATCTCTTTCTACAAGACTAATGATTTTGTTCAATATAGATTGTACCTAAGTTGCACAGATCATCAGCATCTCTTTCTACAAGACTAATGATTTTGTTCAATATAGATTGTACCTAAGTTGCACAGATCATCAGCATCTCTTTCTACAAGACTAATGATTTTGTTCAATATAGATTGTACCTAAGTTGCACAGATCATCAGCATCTCTTTCTACAAGACTAATGATTTTGTTCAATATAGATTGTACCTAAGTTGCACAGATCATCAGCATCTCTTTCTACAAGACTAATGATTTTGTTCAATATAGATTGTACCTAAGTTGCACAGATCATCAGCATCTCTTTCTACAAGACTAATGATTTTGTTCAATATAGATTGTACCTAAGTTGCACAGATCATCAGCATCTCTTTCTACAAGACTAATGATTTTGTTCAATATAGATTGTACCTAAGTTGCACAGACCATAAATATCTCTTTCTATAAGACTTACTTTAATTATTTTGTTCTAGGCAGATGAATATTCTTCTGCTGTCTTTTAACACTCAGTGGAGTATAGGCCCTCAACCAACTCACTCCAACTCTCCTAGCCTTTTGCTATCTCCATGCCCTCATCATATTATTAATCTCTCTTTCAAGTCTAGAGATTTTCCTGGGTGAGAGAAGATCAGTTGGCGATCAAGTCTCAGCAATCATCCTGTCATTTCTCTTCTAGGAGAAGAGCTCCTTCCCATTTTGGTTGGCTGAGTTTGTTTTGTTTTCTTTTGACTTGTTTATGATTGGTGATTGGTTGAGTTGTGCAGCTAAAGTTTTCTGTGGGATGAGGTAGTGAGTCAGACCTCCTTAGTTGCCTCTTATGACATGCTTGATGGATTACAATGGTAACTATTCTTTGCTTCTCCTATGGGCTTCAGTAACACAAAGCTCTCTTTTCATTAAGTTGTATCGGATTTACATTCTATCATTTGTTATCTAAATAGATGAGACTAGATGTTTATTCAATTTCAGATTTATATGCTTTCATTTGTTAGCTAGATAGATGAATTGGTTGCATATCCTTCACAGGATGTCACAGTCAACCCCAGTATTTTTTGTTTTTGCCTGTTTGTGATTTGCTAGTAAATTTTCATGTTCAATAGTTTGCCATTGCTTTCTGAACAACCAACGCCCATACCATGGAAATCAGCGCAAGGCAATCTGCTTCTAAATCATCTGCCACTGATTTCAAGCCCTCGACTCGGTGTGTTGAGGAATTGTGAAATGTGTTCACTGCCCATAAGCCAAGTGCTGGCAGATAGATGAGATTGGCTGTTTATTAAGTTGTGTTAGTTCTACAGTACACCATTTGCTTTTTACGTAGATTAATCTGTCTGTTTAGTTTAAGGTACCAACACTAATAATTTGTAGTTTAGATAAATGAATTTGGCTGTTTGTTGCCATAAATTGTGTCAGATTCACCCTACTGACACAATGATAAATGTCATTATATAGACCTGCTACAAAGCTTGGTCCATTTGACAAGCAAAGTCCCCAGATCTTCCCACAGCACATGTTAGCCAATATGAAGATTAAAGGGCTAGAAGAAAACAAAGAAACAAGGATTAATTGTGTTAATGAGTTAGTACATAAGTTTAGGCTAATGATATCGACAGCTACATCCATAGTCCATGAGGCCACAGTAATTGTCCTGGTGGTCAAGTGTCCCAAGTCCCCATCGAGGCAGATATTCACATTAAAATCAGTGCCAGCTGCCCAGCTAACAAACCACTCCAACAAAGAGGGTTTACAGTGGTTGAATAATTTAGCAGAAAACAACACACATAAATGTTTTTCCTGTAGATGTAAAGTAAATAAAACCTGATCTAAATTGGCCAGCAATTTGTTTTTTAACCTTTTAGCTTGGATGTCACCTGTTGTGTCCCTTGAATTGGTAAACAGGGGAGGTTAATTAGATTGTAATTGAAATGCCTAGTTATACATTGCATGCAAGCAGTGGTTCTTTATAAAAGTAAGGTGTTTGGAACTGTTTAATCATTGTTTTGTTTTTTTTGTAGGTGGGGGAGGGAGGGGGTGTTGTACTTGGGTGTTTATCATATAAATTCAGCTATTAAATACACCTGTGTAGAGAAGTGCACTTGTTCTTTCAGTGTGGTGCTGTTATCATTTGAACGTGACCACTTCAGATCCAGGTGAACGTGTAAGCTTTATGTTTTTCTATTGTCTAGTGACTCCTGGTTTATTTTTAATGTTTTTATGTAATACTTATTATCTTTTTCTGTAATTCCTCTTTAATATCTGTGAATTTATTTTGCGTATTATGTAAATGACCTCAAGAATAACCAATCGATATACGTGTAATAATTTTAAAAATCACCCAGTAAGTGTCTTCTCAAAATATGAACCTGCCCAGAATATACACCATATAAATCAGTTTTTGTTACAAATATTCTGGTATTCCTGTTCTTCTGAAATAAAGTTCAGAAGAAATCAAATATCCAATCACCACCGATAGATAACAGGCTGTCTGCTCAGTAAGCTGGAAAAGAACTCACAGAAATATTTGTTTCCTATAACTGATTTCAGCTGAACATTGTTTCATGGTTTACTTTACTTGTGGTTAGATGATCCCGACATTCACAGGAGCTCATCAGATAATTTACTAGAAGTTGAAATTTTGCAAACTGCCATTTGAACATATTTTCGTTCAGTATATTTTGCAACTTAATCACAGTTGTGTTCATTGATCTGTTGATTTGTTATTTTTTCTAATAAAAGTGTACATATGCAATTGATAAATTCATATCCTTATTACTGTGATTGTTGTAATATTGTCACTGTTGATTGTTGCTGTGCTGCGTTGTATGAGGCAGTTAATAAACATTACAGATAATTTCTGTTTATCAAGAACCCTGTTCCTAGTATGGCTGGTATAAACTTGCTTTCTGGGTAATGCCAGTTAAATTGAACTTCTTTATTATTGCACTAAATGGATTAATCTACAGGCAATGTGGGTTAAAATAGCTTGGTTTAATGCATAACTGTGGTCTTTCATTCAAGTACAAGGTCCAGCATCTAACTGTTATCAAGGCAGAAAATTCGGTTTTCAGTGTTGAGAATGTCCACACTGGCATAAATGTATGCATATAAGTGATCCAGGGAGTCTAAGCTACCGCCATATTCTCATCATTCATGACAGCGATTGCACAGAGTGGTGCCATGGAAGAACAGAAGTGAAAGTCCAACAACTGATATGTAATTCTGAAGGAGTCATCACATATACCAATGGCTGTAAGAAGTTGGGATTCTAGGCTAAAATTGATATTATTACTGAGCAGTACAGAGCATATGAGATGACTGCAGTCAATATGAGAATGGAGGTAGAGGTAGTCACTGGCTTTAAGGCAGCTGAGACTGCATACACAGATGCTAGTATTGTCTCTCTCTTCTGCCCTGCAACCCCCATTGGAGCATAGACCAACCAACTCAGTAAATTTTGCCATCTCCTGCAGCTCTAACCATGTCTTTCCCTTATTATTCATCTTTGCCTGTAATTCTCTTCTCTGTATGTTTTAGGTATCCCCCTCTATTTCCTGTGGGTTCCTAGGTGAAAGGAAGTTCAGACTCGCGACCTTATCTGCAGTGTGTCATGCTTTTTCTAGAAGAGTCCTTTTCTCTATACCCCAATGACCCCTAGTCATATACCATTTAGTATTAAAATAAAACATAAGTCGTATAGCAGGAGCTTCCTTTCGGTATGCGCGGTGGTGGGACCATAACATTTTGTAGGCCTGAGTGCGCACAGGCATAGTTGGTCAGACTTTCCCTCCCGCAGTGAACGACAAAAGCAGGCATCAAATCTTTGTCCAGCCACGCTCATGCTATTGTCAGAGTAATGTACCATTTAGTACAAATGTAAGTACTCTTCTTCTTGCACACCTTGAGGTGTCTTGGACATGTGGTGTCAGTCCCATACTTTCACAGGCCAACTGACACTTGCGAGACAATGTGGTCGATATAACATCTGCCATATTAATTTCCCCAAGACACTTCATGGCATCCATTTTAGGCTAGGTTGGCCTTGGACCCCAGGTCAATTTAAAAAATCTGCCTAATGCAATACTGAACCCATGAACACTGGCCTGGCAGGAAAGCAAGGAATACCATTACCTTATATAGGGTGTATTTTTAATGACTGGAGTGTTTGAAAATATTGCTGGTCCAGGTTTTGTATTCACCCTCTGTAAAGTTCATGCAACATAATAGGTAAATACAAAACTTGGACCAGCAATATTTTCAAACACTGCACAGTCATTAAAAATATACCCTGTATAATCATTTACATATCCACATCTAGCTTTAGAATAGAGGTGGAGGTGGTCACTGCAGCTTTCCGCTGGATGAAAAATACGATACACACACACACACACATCGTGATTGTAACCGACTCAGAAAGCATGCTTCGTGCAGAGTGGCTTGCTTCACTTCAGAGGACACGGGTGGCAAGCATCGCTTGGATCTTTTCTCCGGGGCATGCCGGTGTGCTGGGGAATGAACATGCGGACAGATTGGCTGGTTCTGCAAAACTTGGTGAAATATTGATGCATGACAAGGCAGATGTGGTTGCGGCCTTGTGTGAGCACGTGCACACCTCGGGGGAGGAAATGGATCACCATGATCTGACAAGAATGAGGCAGCGAGAAGTGACGAAGGGCTCTGGCTGACATTCGAAGCTCAGAGGAAAGGTGAGACGGACATATAATCAGATTGCTACTGGCACTATTGATGTTAGGACTCTTCGCTGGCTGCTGAGGATGGGGACAGGAGCGCTTATAGGAATGCCCCCGAATGCTGTGATGTCAGTTCTCAAATCAATCAATCAGTCAATCATTTATATATCACACTCACTCTCTCTCTTCTCTCTCATTTTTATCTCCTTTCTCTCACATCCAAACTCGAATAAATGACAGTGTGTTCAAACATTATAATTACTCAAAATGGCTTAACTAAATACAAAACACCGGTAATGCTAAATATAAAGTACAATTAAAAACACAACTCTTGACAGCTTGTGAATGATAAATAACATGTCAACAAATTAACTTTACAAATAAACTAATTTAACCTCAAAAACAGCCACGTTTCTCACACAAAATCTACCCAACAAAACTCAATTAATGCAATTAACTAGATAATTTCTTGAATAATATCACAATTTAAATATTACTATAGTCTTTACAAATGAAGATGGAGACAAGTCAAATATTTGGGCCACATTAAAATACATAACACACATATAAAACCTATACTGAAGGGAAAAGACAGGTAAACCAGAAGGTAGGTAACAAAACAGGTTGGAAGATAATATCAAGAGATGGACAGACATACATCTGTCTTGAGGATACTGAACTTACTGAAAATTAATTACGGTCAACCTTCATTCTACAAACACTTCAATGACTGATTACTAATGAGGGGAAGCTGTGAAGATAATGCGTTCAATCTCATCTCTTGGGTGCTGAGAATTGGATACCTAGCCTTTTCTGATAAGGGCAAAAAACAGGAAGCGCAAGTTGTACACTTTAAAGATCCCACAGCAGTTGTAAATTCCATAATGTAGAATGTAAAGCCGCTGTCCTAGCAACAATTGTTAGGAAAGAAAACCCACTCACAGGTAGATAGAGCCTGTTACCATGGGTGGAATCTGTCTAGAGCAGTGGTTCTCAATCGGTGTGACTTTCAACCAACCCAAGAACCGATTACTTGATATTGTTTTCCCCTCCATATTTTATGGTTCTGTACTTCTCGCCTTTCTGAAATTTGTTTTATAACGTAAGTAGACCCGCAAATCACGTTTTATGTAGACGTCTAGACTTGTTCTAGTATGTGTTATTAAATTTAGATTCTATTTTTATGTATACTGTGTAAAGGGGGGGTGGGGGTATAGGGAGGAAATACGAAAGGAGGGGAATGACATTATGAACATATGGTGAAGGGGTGCATGGGCCAAAAAATGTTGAGAACCACTGATCTAGAGGAAGCAAACCTTTCACAAATGCATGCCAAAACTGGTGGATACACGGTTGAGGTGCATAACTAAGTTTGGCACACTCCCGTAGAAGGAGGAGCAAAGAAGATTACCTATGAAGATAATTTTGATTACAAGGTTTTAAACATATTTTTATTTTATTAACACCTGTTTTCCCCAGGCAACTGCTTTTTTAAACACTTGTTTAGGCGTAATATCTATCTAGAGCCAAATGAGTTAAAGTCTGGGACTGGAGGAGCACTTGAACCAATGACAGTGTATTGTCATAAAACCAGTAATTGATCAACATATGGCTGTAATGTTAAACTTTACAAATGCCTACTGCTTAAGAAGATTAATGGAATACAGTGCCTACTAATATAACTATCATGATGACACAACTGTGACTCATAGATGGGGTTTAGAGAGAGGGCAGAGGGAAAATGTAGACAGAAGTAGCAATTAGTTAGCAAAAGACTTAATGGACAACAATAATCAATATGGATTGCTGCCACTAAATGTACTGCTGTATGAATCAAAAACATGGTGAACAACAAATAGAACTATTAGTAAACAACAGCGTTAATTAACAGATGCTTGCACAGAACATAACAAAATGATATGACAGTCACCAATGTGGAGCATTTGGAGAAAACTAGACAAATTCCAGTGAATCAGGAGTTGTGAGAAAAATAATGGCTGGGTAAAACATACAGAGAACACAGTTTAATAGCTTAACTACACATGTGTGTCTAGAATCCATAAGAAATAAAGGGACACCAAAAATGCTATGAATTAGTCATATGGAAAAAACAAGGAAGATAGGAGAACTTGACACAAGATGATAAAGGGTCTATGCTTCAATAGGGGTAAAAGGCAAGAGAAAAAGAGAATGCATCTAAATGACAGACCAGGCCAGTTATTAAACAAAGAATCAATAAACCAAGATGGCTGCTCTGTACTAAAGAACCCATGGTGACATTGTAGCTCAAGTTCAAGAGGGATATTTTTTCCAACAGCCTATGGCTCTGGTGTTGACCAAGTCTTAAAACATAGGTCCCTAATTCATTGATGAAAAACAGCTGTGAAAAAGAAAGCTGGTTCACCACACTTCATAATGCTGTGACCCAGTATATGTGAAGCCCTATAACTTCATAACTCTAATGCAGTATATGCCACAGACTGCAGTTATCTTTTTTTAAAATCTAAAATACAACTCGATTGTTATATGAAACAGCTAAACAAGGTATTCATTTAACAAATTTAGGTGTAAGACAACAGAGCAAGTCAGACTGAACAAACTTTTAAAAATTTAGGTGTAAGACAACAGAGCAAGTCAGACTGAACAAACTGTAGGTTGTAAAACCAAGAAGGCAAGTCAAAATTAGGAAAATGTATGTTGTATGACCAGAAGGCAAGACAGAATGAATAACAGTATGTTTAAGTCCAAGAAGGCAAGTCAGAATGAACAATGTGTATCTTGTAAGACCAAGAAGGCAAGTCAGAATGAACAACGTGTATCTTGTAAGACCAAGAAGGCAAGTCAGAATGAACAATGTGTATCTTGTAAGACCAAGAAGGCAATTCAGAATGAACATGTATGTTGTAAAACCAAGAAGGCAAATCACAATGAACACAAATTTAGGTTATAAGACCCTAAAAAACATGTCTGAGCAAATTGTAGATTACAAGACCAACGGGCAAGTCATACTGAACAAGTAAGTTACAAGACCAACAGAAAAAGCAGACTGAACAAATTGTAGATTGTAAGACCAAGAAGATCAGACAGACTGAACAAATTTAGGTACATAGGCAAAATAAGTATGAAACAAAACAGAAAAATGGACAGTGCTGAACTAAATCATTAGAGTGTGTAAACTTCAAGCAAGGCAAGTGAGAATGCAGAAGATATCACAGAACTTACTTTGCAGACTCTGAACATCTAAAATGCAATGAATAATAAAATGCAGTGAATAAATCATGAAAAATATTTGTGCAAACTGATTTTGGTGCGAAAATGTAATACTGCATGATTAAACATTAAGCTGTTAACACAATTCTGCAAGATTAAATATGAAACTGAAATACAATCCTGCAAATGATCTTTAAATAAGGAAAAATACAAAATCCTACGGCATTAAACAATCAGTAAGATACCCAATCTCACAGATCTAGTTATCAGACTCTTGCTGTAGCTGATACACAATCCTGCAAGATTGAATGGCAGGCTGAAACACAATTTGCAAGATGAAACGTGGAAGTTGTACACAATTCTACAAGATTAATATCAGGGCCATACACAATCATACAAGGTTAAATCTAGACTGACACACAATCCTGCAAGATTAAAGACCAGACTGATATACAATCCTACAAGATTAAATATAGATTCACACAATCCTACCTTACAAGGTTAAAAACCAGGTTAACATACAATCCATCAATATTAAAGACCAGAATGATATATAATCCTACATGATTAAATACAGACTGACACAATCCTGCAAGATTAAATACAGACACAATCCTACAAGATAAAAGACCAGGCTGAGATACAATCCTACAAGATTAAAGACCAGGCTGATATACAATCCTACAAGATTAAAGACCAGGCTGAAATACAATCCTACAAGATTAATGACCAGGCTGAGGTACAATCCTACAAGATTAAAGATCAAGCTGATGTACAATCCTACAATATTGAAAACCGGGCTGAGGTACAATTCTACAAGATTAACGACCAGGCTGAAATACAATCCTACAAGATTAACGACCAGGCTGAGGTAAAATCCTTCAAGATTAAAGATCAGGCTGAGATACAATCCTACAAGATTAAAGACCAAGCTGATGTACAATCCTGCAATATTGAAAACCAGGCTGAAGTACAATCCTACAAGATTAAAGACCAGGCTGAGATACAATCCTACAAGATTAACGACTAGACTGAAATACAATCCTACAAGATTAACGACCAGGCTGAGATACAATCATCCACAATTAACGACCAGGCTGAGATACAAACCTACACAATTAAAGACCAACTGGCACTCCAGGTGGCGCTGTGGTCAATATCATACCGGCCACCTTCACTTCCCCAAGACATTTTCTGGTACTGATTTTAGACACGGTTGACCTGAGAGTTGAGGTAAATTTTCTTAGTCTGCCATGTTTAGAATTCTAACACATGTCCACTGGACAAACAGACAAGCATCTAGCCACTATACTATTACGACTCCCAAGTTTAAATATTCTGAGAGACAATCTTATAAGATTAAATATGAGACTTTCACAACCATACAATGTTAAATATAACAATCCTCTGTGATTCTGCAAAACTAAATGACAGGTATATATACATAATCCTACAAGATTAAATACCAATTAAGTACACTCCTGCAAGATTAAACACCAATTTTATGTTTAATCCTGCAAGATTAAATACCAATTGTATGTTTAATCCTGCAAGATTAAATAACAATTGTATGTTTAATCCTGCAAGATTAAAAACCAATTGTATGTTTAAACCTGCAAGATTAAATAACAATTGTATGTATAATCCTGCAAGATTAAATACCAATTGTATGTATAATCCTGCAAGATTAAATACCAATTTTATGTTTAATCATGCAAGATTAAACACCAAGCTAATACAGGATCCTGCTGAAACTTTGTGTCATGACTAGTACAAAAATAACTAACATGCGTTCCTCTAACAGCAAAAAGTGAATGTTAACAAACATCAGAAAGCACATTGTCATTCAAAATTAATCCACAAACAAGGATTCATAAATTAAAAGCACTTTACAAATTCTAAAATCAACAAGATAATTCAACAGCTGCCTATATTACTGCAAAACTGAATAAAATCAACAACACAACGAGCAAACAATATTGTAAATTATTTATTTTGGTGTAAGGTATCACTCTGTCAAACTGACAATAATTGCTAATGTGTAAGTGAAATTATTCTTAAATCAATGAAATGTAATATTTCCCCCCAAAATAAGGTTTTTTTTATTTTGTTTCAACATTTTTGCTGGTGCTAAATTCTGATGTAATAAACAGTTATTATGTAGCTTGCCAGCTTTCAAGCTATTAAAAAAAAAGTTATGTTCACACTTCCCTCACCTTGTGTTAATCTATAATAGTCAAGACCACTAGTGATTCCTAAACTGTTTAGTACTGCCACCCAGACCAATAGTCAAGACCAGTGATTCCTAAACTGGTTAGTCCTGCCACCCAGGCCTCCGAGTTAGGGACAATAAAATATTTAAAACACATGAAGGCAACATGACCAACTTAGACCTACATCCTCAGCTATCTGTAAGTGCTGTGCTGATTCATGACCTAGTTACATCCTAATGTGCTTTACCACAGATGTAAAGTTCCAGGAAAAAGTTTTGCACATCCAGCTGGTTTCTGAGCTTGCCACAGGGAAGAAGAGCTTTGCAACAGTCCCTATCAAGATGGTACTGGGTCGGGAGAAAGTCTACACCAAACTCACTTCAATAGGGCAACATAAATGTCAATGAATGGGTTTAAAGATAAAACTCAGTCTACCAGAGGATTCACAACCAACCAACCAACAAACTACCACCACCCTCATGTTTCCTAGGCTGCACTTAGAGTGCCTCATTGTTTCCTAGGCCATATACTGACTTACTCCTCCCATCTTATACCACATCCTAACTGCCCTATATCTCCTAGGATACATCCCAAGAAACGCCTTACTTCCTAGGTCACATCCTGAGTTGCCCCTTGTTTTCTAAGCCACATATCAAATAGCCCTTGCTTCCTAGGCAAGATACAGACCTGCCCCCTTACTTTCTGGGCCACAGTTCAATTGGCTCAAGCTTCCTTGGCATCATACAGAATGCTCCTTTACTTCTTGGGCCACAGCTGGAGCATCTCCTTACTTCCAAGACCATATTGTCTCTTACTTCCTAGGCCAGTAAATGAGTGACCCCTACTTCCCAAGCCACATCACCAAGTGCCCATGACTCCTAGACCAGATCATGATTGCCCTTTATTTCCTAGACCACATTCAGAGTACCGGTCTTGCTTCCAAGGCCACATACTGGTTTCCCCCTTGCTTCTTAGGCCACATCCTTAGGACCTCCTTGCTAACATATCCCAATGGCCCCCCTAATTTCCTAGATGACATCCTGAATGCCTCCTTGCTTACATATCCCATCTGGCCCCTAACGTTCTAGACAACATCCTGAGTATCTCCTTGCATACATATCCCCTTAGGCCCCTGAACTCCTTAGGCCACATCCTTAGGACCTCCTTGCTTACATATCCCATGTGCCCCCCTAATTTCCTAGATGACATCCTGAATTCCTCCTTGCTTAGATATCCCATGTGCCCCCTAACTTCCTTGGCCACACCTTGAGTGTCATCTTACCTCACAGATCATACCCTGATGAGCAGTCCCTTCCCCAACCTAACATAATTACATATTTCTTTGTTTGCTCCTCCCGTGTAATATTTTCCTGCATTAGGCTAATTTCTCTATCCCACTGCCTTTCACAAACACACATTTCTGTATAAGTTTAGGATATTTTCACAACCCTCCCATCCTCAAAGATCTTTTTATAGCCATAAAGGGGAATTCCCGCCCAATTTGAGAAGCACTGGTCTTTTCTATACTTGTAAACACTGATGCATTTCTCTTTTTAGTACCATTCATCATTTCCATATTTCTCTAGCATATACCAGCAATATCAAACAGTAAAGGGAGAAATAATTGTGAATGCATAACAAAGTGGCCATATTTTAATTGCCCCATTTTGAATCTGCTCTTGTTTTGCCAAAGTCTATAAAGGAAGCAGACAGTAACACTGCAACCTACCATGCAAGGGTGACTAAGGAGGGTTGGCATGAAGTTACACCTCATCCTGTAGAATACATTAGCTGCAAAATCTAACCAATCATGAACAAGTCTACAAAAGGTCTGGCGTGGATTGGCTGAGAGCTTATGCTTCACTGAGAGGTGAAAGGTAGATGAACACGACATCCTAAATCACCATTATACTGAATAAATGTTGTAAGGACAAGCTTTAAGACTAAGCAAACAGGAGGAAAACAAGCAATTGCAAACAATAGTAATATATTCTGATAAATTAGTATGCATTTTAAACTTTCATTATAAAAGAAACAAATGAAATACTGTGATGAATTTTATAGCCATTAGATAAAGATGTGTAATTATCATCCCATTTATATGATGCAAAATTTGCGTAGCATAGTAGGGAAAAATAAATCACAGATGTTAATTTTTGAAAATCCCATAAATGGAGCACATTTTTAGTGTGAACAATATTTCATAAGCAGAGAGAAATGGTAATAAAGGGGATTTTGGGTATGAAATATTCACAACACAACATCTGTAGCACATTTAGTATAGGCTTATTCAGGGAATTTATTTTCACTTGACAGTAAACATTTAACATGATTCAAATGGCATGATTATAACAAGGATTTAAATGTTGCCTATTAAAAGTGAACAAAAATAAAACTTTCCTTGGAGGAAAGCAAGAGAATGAAATTTCACCGACATAAACTTTGTCTTCTTCTGCGTTTGTCCACTTTATGTTTTGCTGGCAGTATCTGCCTGTTTACTACAATGCTACAATATTTATGCCCTTTGTTATTACGTTTCACTGACATATAGATTATCTTTTGTAGATAAAAAATGTTTCGTCTGAAGCAGACGCTGGCAATAATGACTCTCCAATCCTCCATACAATATGACATTTCAAAAGTTAATGTTATTGATATTATTTACTGCTCAACTGTTACAACTGTTAAAGCTTTCCACATACATCTTTCATCATTTGCTTCCCTTGTCTAGTATTTTCCCCATATAGGGCTACTTTCTTTATTCCATCTCTTCTGTTGATATACACCATAAATTTTAATTATCCCTTCCTTTTGGTTTTGATGAGTGTCCAGCAACACCTGCATCCGTCAATACCTCTATACTTGCTGTCCTCCATGTCGATGTTATTCCTCTCAAAGACTATTCTCCACTGCCTCCTGTTTCTTTATTTCATTACTCATAGACAGAGCTTAAGAGGAAAAACTATAGTGTATAAGAATGCATGACTTAAGTCCCACAGCCACAATAAACCAGTCTTAACTGCTATGCAAAGTACTATTTAAGGTAGTAGTTCTCCTTCAAGTGCTACTTATATAGCAATTTTTTAAAATTTCGATTAAGTATCTTTCTAATAATTTAAGGTGTCTACTATGCTTAATGTCTGAGATTTACTTAACTTTGTCATCTATGTAACTTATCATTAATTATGCCTGTCGTTTCTTATTTATAAAATTTAGAACCTGAGTGCTATAAAAGTGTCTGGGTACAAATTGTCCACATTCAATAGTTGTGGGTTCAGGTAGATGACAGATCTAGTCACCGATGACACCTTTTCAGGGGGTTCAGATGGCCGTGCATTGAAGTAGGCTTGTTCCTTTAGCAAAGCATGATCATCCTTCGGAGGTGGCAGGCATGAATCCTGGCTGAGTGTGCATATTGTATTCAGTTTTTTTTGTCTAAAGCACCTTATTTCAATGTTGCCGAAGTTTTCTAGATTGCCAATCAGCTTCAGTGTATGTATTTCTCATGTTGTTTCATTGGTTTCAAACATTCCCCAGCTCTAAATATTTCTGTGAATTATGTTACCACATTTTTATGTGTAATTATGGATTGAGAACTGAGCCATGCATTCTTAACTCACCTAATTAAAAATCCTCTTTTATCTTGGCATGCATATGTCATGTCATTATTCTGGCTTCTAAACATATCACTTATTCAAATCAATGTCTAGCCCACCAAACTAAAATGCATCAAAGCACCAAATGGTGCCAATACATAGCTAAAAGCAAGCACATTTTATTTCAGCCTCCTGGGTACCCAAATTTTGCAACCCAGAAAAATAAATAAATATAGATCACAAACAATTATATCACAGAGGAATGGCGTGCTATTTGTAATATAAAAAACCAGCACATTTCAAAATAACATGACTTTTTTCAAATGTGAAAATATTTTTAAAATTTACAGGAAAATAATTAAGTCCAGAACATAGTTATGATTTCGTTCTAAGGACCATACTTGGCAATTACGGAAACATTTACAAAGACAGGTTTAGTAAAATAAAATGTACACCAAGCAGAGATTCAAAGCTCAGACTGCCCACACAAATATTTCTACACCTCAAGACAAAAGAGCAATTAAATAATCAAACTCCACCACTTTTCTATCACTCTGGACTAGTGTTTGCTACAGAACAATGTTAGAACAGCTCCCACCACCAAAAACAAAAGAAGACAGAAGGAAGCAAGAAGACTACAAGTACTGTAAACTAAATGCCTTTAGAGACACTCCATTTGATAAATTTTTCAATTGTGGTTTGAAGCCAAACTATTAAAATGATGCAACTTATATATTTGTTATATTTGGTGGAGCATCATCTTTGATAGTGAGCAGTCTATTACTTCAGAACATCTATTACTTGATATTTGTTACATTTGGTGGAGCTTTAACTTTGATGGTGAGCAGTCTGTTACTTCAGAACATCTATGACTTGATATTCAACCTCATCTTACTTTGCCCTTGGCAGGAATTGGTTTTGAAGACTCAAGTGATGCTGGCTGTAAGATGGGGAAGAAAATTGCACTTGATCATGAATATGTCGTAACATGTCATAATGCAAGTGGTTTTACACATCTAAGCACTAAACACTGAATGTGTGTCAAATACCTATACACTTCTATGGAGCTACTTTAATGGAAGTGTTGATCAAACTTTTCTGGACTAAACCACTAAGTATAATCCTAATGAAGAGTTATTTGGTACATGTGAAAAGTAGACGGGCACACAAGGTTCGATGCTTGGGTCATGAGTAGTTTTATGGTTAGCATTATGTTTGACACCACTGCCTTCCCAGAGAGACTGGGTCGAGTCCAGAGCTCATCTGGTTGGTCAGAAAGAAATCAACCCTTCCACTGGAGAACAAACCCAAGACTACTGTGCTGGATGGTAAGATAACTAACCACAACTCACGTCTACTAAAACAGGACATAATAAGGTGAGAAACCCTTTCCATTTCTCGCTGACTTCCCTTCTATGACAAACCTCTGGTACCATTGTTTAAGCTGGGTTAACACTAGAGCCATGGAGCAATCTAAAGCACAATAATCCTTCTCAATTTGGGATTGGATTGACCTCTTAACTGTTGGCTGCACTAGTAAATTACTACATCATTATGAGCCCTGACAAATAGCATGGCCATCCATGTCTCTCCACATATCTTTATCCTTTGTGATCAATTTTATTGATGATTTTCCTCCATGTGACTGTATCAGGTCATCAAGCACAGTTTCTCTTGGTTTGCCTTTGCCTCTTCTACCAGTCACCACAATATTTTCCAGTCACCACAATATTTTCCAACGCTTCTCTTTCCAGTGCATGACCAAAGAACATTGTTTGCTATCTTTTTTATATAGACATGTATTGTTCTACTTTCATTAGTTTGTTCCAGGCATTCGTTGTTAGTTACTCTAGCTGTTTGTGTCAGGTCTTAGTCAGATATGACTGAGCGACCATATAACAGTAGACGGTACTACCTGCTTTCTGTTAGCGCTGAACGTTGGGCGGCGCTTACCAAACCCGACACCCCACATTGTGCCAACGGCTTCGGGCGGAAGAGCGCAATTGGAAGGGTACAAGCCTTACCCTGGTGCGAGGAAATGCAACCTAAAGACAAAGTGTCATGGCAGGGCAGACCAGGCCCTAAGCCTTGGTTGGCTGCTGGTCTAGGATCAAAGCTCCGACAGGCGGACAATTAGAGCATTGCTTTGCTGATCCGGCAGCTTCTGCAGCTTGTCTTGTTCCAGATGTAGAGGTGTTACCTTTCCTCTAGAGTGAACTAAGCAGGCCGAGACAGGGATCATGCTGCATGGGCAACACATGATCTCTATATTTTAGCACAGACTTTGTGCTATGGAGAGGCAAGAACTCCATCCCTTACAAACTATCGTCTGTCAAGACGGCAAGGTGTCAATGAACTCTAGCTGTCCAAGGTATTGGCAACATTTGTCTCAGAAATCACAAGCTCCTTTGCCCCCAAGCTCTCCCTACTTTGTTCACATTCCAAGATTCTCTGCCACATAACAGAACATCTTCTATAAAACATTTCAGAACTTTCTTTCTTTCATTTAATAATGGTGACTTATTACATAAGATACTTTTATTGTTCTGAAATGTAGCTTTTGCTTGCCATATTCTGTTCTCAATAACTAACATGCATCTTCCATTTGATTTAATGATTTTCCATAAACATTTAAATTCACTGACTAGGTTAAGCATTTTCTCTTTTATTGTAACATCACACTTTGGTGTTATCTTTTTCTTTGACGTAACAATTTTTCTGCTTTCTTGTTATTCAAAGAAAGTCCTTTTCTTTGCAATACCTATTTTTTTTGTTCTGTCAGGGGCAAAAAGAAAATCCTAACCTGTGCAGTTTGCAGCGACTGTACTAGCCAGGCGGCCTAAATTCTTCAGGCTCAAGACCCCCCATGCCCCACACTGCAAGGTACTATAGGCAGAAGATGACAGTTGTTTTTTTTTGTTACTATTACTACAATGTCCAAACAATGCATAGATCTTTTGCATTTTCAGCTTTGAATACTGTGCACTGTGACATCATAGCATGAAACAATTTTGGGTGATTCCCATCAAGACTTACCTTAAGAATTTTAAACGAGCAAGTCAGATCTTCAGAAACAATCATTACAGCTGCGGCATTATCAAACTCTCCGCAATAATTAGGTGCACTAAATATTGTTACCAGCTGTGAATGAAAGGAAAACAATACTGATAAAAACATATTTCTTCTAGCCACACATGTCTTTTAGGTGTTTTTTTTTAAAGATTATGCCAAAAAAGCTGAATGGTTGGCCTAAAACATTCACTAACCAAACAAATGCCAGCCTATTATTATTTAATGCGTCCTGTTTCTCTCCCTCTCTCTCTCTGGTCATAGCAGAAAGTCTTTGAAACCTGTAATTTTGAATAACATAAAACAACTTCATCCCTGCATCCTGCTCCAATAAATGTCTGATGTGTTTTACAAAACATGCTCTTAGCAAGACACGTCAAAGACCATTTTACATGCTTATGTACTGGCGCTATTTGGTGCTAGCCCCATCTTTTTTATTGACCGATCGACACTGCAGGGGTCATGTGGTTAAATATAAAGCTAGCTGCCTTTATTTCCCCAAGACATTACCAGTACCCATTTTAGGCTAGATCGACCTGGAAACCTAGGTCAATGTTTAAAATCTGCATCAATGCAAATTTGAAGCCATGACAACTGGGCAAGCAGGCAAGTGTGTTGGCCACTGCCCTAATGCAGATCGCATGCTTTTAGAAACTGCACATAAAGCTTGTAGCACAACAACATATTTTTCAGGAAATCTGATATCTATACATAGTATGCAACAGTTATCACTGAAAACTTAATCCATAAATGAGGTTTGTCCATCTCAAAGCTTGTGTAAAACAAATGTTACTGCCACTTGGACTAGAAACAGTAAGTAGATTGTTTTTACATAAAAAAGGTCAGAAGAATAACGTACATTGCACACCTACCTTTCGTTTCTCAAAGAATGCATAGCCATCCTCCACAACCTGAATATGTAAAAAAGAAAACATTGAAAAGAAAAGGTCATAATAGCTATATAACAAAACTAACTGTGAGATATGTAACTTAATTTTCATATATATAATGTAATTGGCAACTATACACTACAACTTGTTTACAATCTAAGATAAATAATTTAGGGCTGAATAATATATAACTATAGTATAACAATATAACAACAAACTCCGGGGGGGGGGGGGGGGGGGGGGGGGGGGGGGGGGGGCTGAGTGGTCTTGAGGTATGGTGTCTGCCTTGAGTGCTGGAGGTCCCGGGTTCAGGCCCCGGTGAGGACCGGGATTTATTTAAAACATCCACCTGGACTTCCAGTAATAAAATTTCTACCCTGGTCTCTGGGTAGTGAGATCGGACGCCCGTGTGTATTGTTGCACACGTAAAAAATCCCTTGGCAGTTGGAAATCGAAAAAGAGTAGCCTAACGGCGCTGCCCGGGCAAAATTTTGAGTTAAATATCTACCCAAGTATTTCAGGATCCTCGCAGATGCAACGGAGTTCGTGTATTGAGCTGAGTTTCTCCAGATTCAGGTTTGAGTTAGGAGGAAAACGGAGCACTTATGGGTTAAATCGTGTGCCGTGATGTTGATCCAACAATTAAACAACAAACTTGAAGCTTTATAAGATAACTACCATGCACCAATATAACATAACATTTATGTACCTATATAGCTTCAAGATATGTTATATTATGGAAAAGTTGTATTGTTTAGTTGTAAGATAATGTAACTACTGTGCAACTATACATCATAACTAATATTCAATAATATAACATAACTCTCATGCAACCATATAATGCATATACTATGAAATTATATAACATAACTACCTTTAACCGATATAGCATAACTTAATTTGCTATAATAATGCATTTATTGATATCATCATCATCATCAAGTGCCCTGCCAACTGGCATAGGCATTCATGTATCTCCATAGATCTCGGTCTTTGGTGTTCTGGATCAACTCTGCTGATGATAGTCCTCCATGCCACCATCTCAATCCATCCAGCATCATTTCTCTTGGTCGGCCTCTGCCTCTCTTCCCTTTGATCTTTCCAGTTGTCACGATGTTCACCAATGCCTCTTTTCTCATCACATGACTAATGAAAGCTGTTTGTCTCTTTCTTATTGTTGTATATAATGTTCTAGTTTCATCAGAGTCTTTCAGGCAATCGTCGTTTGTTATTACGGCAGTCCAAGGAATTCACAACATTCATCTCATGAACTACATTTCTATTGCTTTCAAGTTCTTCCTAATTTGTTCATTTACATTCCAAAATTCACTGCCATACAGCAAAACAGGTTCTAAATAGCACTTTAGAACTCATTCTCACATTCAATAATAATGACTTATTGCATAAGATACTTTTCATTTTTTTAAATGCAACGTTTGCTTGCCCTATTCTGTTTTTAATCTCTGTTGTGCACCGTGCATCTGATGTTATAAATACCCCTAGGTATTTAAAATTATCCACTCTATCTATTTCCATTTCACATTGTGGTGTCACATTTTTCTTTGATATCACCATTGTTAACGTTTTCTTGATATTCAAGGACAGTCCTTTCTTGGCACGCTCTGTTACTACAATGTCTAACAATTGTTGTAGATCTTTTGCACTGTCCGCCACCAAAACTGTGTCATCTGCATAGCGAATATTGTTTATATTATAACCTATATACTTCCTGGCTTCTCATTGATCTCTCTCATTATTACTTCACTATGGAGAGAGAAAAGATCCGGTGATAAAAAACATCCCTGTCGTATGCCTAGTTTTATTTGTTCATAATTGCCATCTTTATGTTCCATTTTAAGTGATATAACATAACTAACAACATAATATAACTTTTAACTATAGAATATAACAAACTTGTAACTATATAAACCGTCTGCCTCACACCTGACCTAAGTAGCATGTAACCTGTATTGTTATATACACTGTGAAATATGGACTATAAGCAGACATGCTAAGAACCATCCAATGGCAGTGGAAATGTGGTTCTGAGGAAAATGCAAACAATATCATGAGCGGACAGAAAAGCAAATGAGACAGTACTACAAGAAACAAATAAAAACCACAAACTGATCAGAAAAATTAGACATAAACAGTCCAGATTTTTTGGTACATTGAGAAGAGAAATAAATTACAAAACTTAGTGACTACTGTCAAAATTAAAGGGGAAAGAACAAGGGGAAGCAGAGAAATAAATACATGGGTGGCTTGACAAAGAAACCAAGTCTTGTAGCAGGAACCTACTGTGGTATGTGAAGTTTGAGGACCAACACATTTTTTAGGAATAACTGCACAGAGGCCAGTCTTCCCCTCTCATAGCGAAAGATGACTAACTACCATACAGGCACCAAACCTTCATCCAACCCCAATCAATGTAACTCCCCAACAGCTACACTGATGAGTCCGCTAGATGGCTTGGTCACATGGTTGTTGTTGTTGTTTGTCCATCAAGAATGATGATGACCATTCATTTCATCCAGTGGGGTTGAAAGTATGGAGCCGTGAGTTCTAAGATGGCTGATAAGGCCTATTTTGGCTCGAAATGTTCTTTGACAATGTGGACAAAGAATGCTTGATGTTTCTAGAGGAGGATTTCCTGCAGTGGTTTTTCTGTCCTGTCTTTTTTTCACAGCTCTTGCAGTCCTGGTTGCCTCAAACGTGACTACTGGTTCGCTAGATCAGTTCCGCGTCTAGCGTTCGTTGTCTCGGATGGCTGTGTGAGGTGCACCAAAATGGGATCTTCCCAGCCAACGTGAGTTAGCGAGGCAGGCGTTTCAAGAATGTAACCGCATCGTGCAGCCAGGGTCGTGGTTTGAGCGGGCAAAAGAGCAAAATTTGTACGGCCGTTCGACAAAGTCTCGATAAGCGCCCACTCTCTCTCGATGAGTAGTGGGCCTGCAGTCAGTAAGCTGGTATAGCTTTTTTTTCGGTCAGTCCTGCCGGCGTAGCTTGAAAGCTCGTCGGTAGGCGTCCAGTGGTTTTGCATGTATCACCTTGTACCGGGAGGGCGCGCTTTAGCGATGCTACTCTTGGCTTGCGTGTGCGTGAATAGTCCGTCTGTCCGATAGATATCTGGTTGATCCTGCCAGTAGTCATATGCTTGTCTCAAAGATTAAGCCATGCATGTCTAAGTTCACACTGTCTCACGGTGAAACCGCGAATGGCTCATTAAATCAGTCGAGGTTCCTTAGATGACACGATCCTACTTGGATAACTGTGGCAATTCTAGAGCTAATACATGCTTACCAAGCTCCGACCCTCGCGGAAAGAGCGCTTTTATTAGTTCAAAACCAATCGTCGTTGCCCTTCGCGGGGCGCGGCGTTCCCACTGGTGACTCTGGATAACTTTGTGCTGATCGCATGGCCTTACGTGCCGGCGACGCATCTTTCAAATGTCTGCCCTATCAAATGTCGATGGCTCCCCCGATGTGTCTCCACCTTGCCGTGGTGGGGGAGCTTGCGTGTCCCATCGACCCCATGTGCTTGCCGATGGGTGAAAACTACATATCGGACGGCTCATGGGATAGGGACCAGACTAAGAGAGACACAACCTGCTGCTCTGCAGGTGAGACTGAGGATAGCAGTCAAATATTTAAATCAGGCGCACGAAGGCAGAATATCTTGGTCCGGACAAAACACTAAAGGCTCCCTGTCGAGGGCTGTGGCTGAACGCCTCTAAGCCACACACTCTTGGACCTGAGAGCCAGGCCGATACCCACCTTTCGAAAAATAAAGGCGTGATACTGAGCAAGCTACATGCTCAGGTCTGATACAAGTTCGAAGGCTCTCAGCTGGGGGATATGAGAGATTCCCGGATGAGAGGGCCAGGCCGTTTCTCGTTCACCGCTTCACGAAGGTAAGGTGCTGAGCCGGCAGCACAAGTAGCCTACCTCGTGAGCGAGTACAAAAAGTCAAAAAAGTGCCCCAGCCGAAGAAAATGGCTGCGAAAACTGTATCTAACTCATAGAGAGTGTAGACAAAAGTGGAAGAACGTCTCAATGACGCAAAATGGAACGCACGGCGAGCGAACCTATTGCGTGGTCCGAAAGCAAAAGCTTACCGAGTGGGTGTCGCTCGCAGTCTGACCGTCCCTGGTGTGTGCTGAGCGATCAGGGGCAAACGGGTTGCCCAACACATGGAAGTGAGGAACTAAAGCAGCCATGAGCAGGACGTGGCAACTCCTCGGGTGAGCCCAGTCACAGAGCAATATGTGCCGGCTCTGCAATTATGGAAGCCTCCTTGGATAGCGAGGGAATGCTCATGGTCTGCCCCTGCCTTCCCTTGAGGGCCGACCACGATGTCGTTCATCGTTCTATCTTGACCAGCTGAGATGTTAGCGACATCACAACAGTCCAACGTGCCTCGAAACCAGAGGAAGGTTAACCTCATTAAAAAATGCCCGCTGAAGTCGGAAGTGTCGTCCTACGGGTGGCAAACTAAATATTGACACTACGCAATTACGTCCGAGTGAAATGTCTCGTCCGAATGTCTCTCGTGCTAGGAACAGCTCTGACTACCTAGTTTCCGAATGCCGCTCTTGTTTGGAACAGCTCTGACTGGGTGGTTTTCCGAATGTCTGTTGTGCCTGGAAAAGCTCTGATGGGCGCAACGACAAGCACATGTCCGAAAACTCGCTGAGTGGATGCCGTCTGCAAACCTGTCTGGTTTGTGCCTGAATGACCCGGGGAAACGAAATGACCAATATATTGAAGTGAGGATTTAAAGCAGCCATGAGCAGGACGTGACGATCTCCCTCGGTGAGCCCAGATCCAGGGCGTTATGTGTCGGCCCTGCAACTATGGAAGCAACCTTGGATGGCGGAAAATGCTATGGACTGTCCCTGCCTTCCTTTGAGGGATGACCGTTGTCTTCGACCGTTCAACCTTGGCCAGCATGGTTGCAGATGGCACCACAAAAGTGAGAGTCTCCCAGGAATGCTACCTGGTCAAAAAAGCACGCTGAAGTCGATGTGTTGGCCTACGGGTTTCGGCCCAAGGGCGCATAACAGACACACCGCAATCACATCTGAAAAAACACTCCGGATGAACGAAAAGAAGAAACGTGACTACACCCTTGCGTAATGATGTACACCACAAATTTCGGTCTCTGGCTGCAGTCTCCCAGGTGTCATGATGAATTCCAAAAGCATTCAGTGAGATTTTCAGAGTGTCTTTAAAGCATTTCCTCTAGCTGCCTTGGGAGTGTTTAATATATGACGTTGGATGAAGAATGACTTGAGTGATGAATAGGATTAAAGTGAGGAAGAGTTGCGCAATTCATCGACCTCACTCTCTCACCTGAGTCCATCTGAGTCCAGTGGCAGGACAAGTCAAGACGACTGGAGACAAATACAGGTGCAGTGGATGACCAGGGCGCTCTACGTGCCGTGCCGTGCTCATTACATTCCACAACGCTTTGCAGGTAAACACCGTCTTGCCTGTTGAATCAGGAATGATTTCTTCCGCGCAGTCTGCCGAATCCTGTCTTCACATGCTGGGTAGGCATACCTTAATTCACCGATCAGTTTGACACCAAATCAGCTACCCACGCCTGGTTTAGCCAGCCTGTCACAGCTGGTGCCCGGGGGTGGCCGCTGTCGCATGCTGACAGCTACTAGGAGCCACAGGCATGAGCTGGATGTCAGGCTTGGACCTGTGGAGGATGGTCCTTTGAAAAGGGAGTGACAGCCATCCTTACCAAAGGTCACATGGTATAATCAGGACAAAAACACAGACCTGATCTAAGACGGGTGATCATCATGTGAGGTGGCCAACCATGGCCGCCCAAGCTTATCGGAATGGCACATGCTAATGATATGTGTGGTGTTGATGAATATATATTTGCAAAATTTAATGAAAATATTCACTGTATTCACAATGTAAATCACTATGTTCACATTCTTAAAATATCACATTTCAACATAAACTACAAATGTAGCCCAAAAAAGACATTTGGAAGAAACTACTGCAATGCTATGACCCCCGAAGCACATAAAGACTCTTTGATGATGCTAATGTCGATGAACTGTTACCTGGTGTGCTCTAGCAATCAAGCTGCAGCTGAACCGTCTCAAGTACTCCTTCACTATATCACCCCCAAACGTGTAGGAAACACCTCTGTCATTCTCACCCCAACCAGTTATGTCCTGTGGATGACAGTGTCAAAAAGAACCTACTGAGGTTTTCAGGTAATTTTAACCCTTTAACGTCCTGTAACGGATATGCAACTAATTAACTAAGAATTGGGCACCAGGCCCATCTGACATTCTGTTTTTCTTATCTCTCTGCTCTACATTATGTCATTCATACATCACTTATCAAGCTAATTGTAGACAACAATAGCAACAGTAGAAACAATTTGCATTATAAATGTATGCAAAGTGTGCAATAATAAACGACTCACTAACACTAATTTTTTTTTGCACTTGCTCGCTTTGACCTCAAGCGTAGTCCATACAAGCTATTTATAGTAGTGATGGATTGAAATTTGCGCGTGGATTAGCTTTCCCTATTAAACAGTGTCCCTCGCAAACCCACTCCGACTTCAGAGGTACTTGTAATTTACATTCCCAAGTCAAGGACAACAGGTCAATATTTTAGTGTGAACCGCTAACCTCGGCATCAGCACACACTAATTTTTGAAATGGCAATTATAAATAGCTTAGGTAGATGTAATATACCACAGTTAGAAGAATGTTTATTATACTAGTTGTCCTTTGAGCCTTGCCGACTGGCATAGGCAATCATGCCTCTCCACAATTTGCGATTTCCAATAGTATGGATCAATTTGTGTGTTAACTCCCTTCTGTGCCATGACACAAGACTGTCAGGAATTTTTCAGGCTGTCTTCCTCTATCTCTCTTTCCACAAATCTTTTCAGTTGTCACACCACGTTCCAGTTTTTGACTTCTCATAGTGTGGCCAAAAGATAATGACTGTCTCTTTCTGATGTTTGTGACAAGTTATCTGTGCGACTTAGCTTCCCTCAAAATGTCCAGATTTGTCCAGATTGCTCATTTTGGCTATCCAATTAATTTTCAGCATTCTTCATTTTTTTTTTTTTGCGCTCACTCGCTTTGAACACAAGCATAGTCCATACACACTACTGCTAGTAGGGCTGGACTGATTTTTGCGCATGGGTTAGCTTCCCCTATTAACAGTGTCCCTCACCATCAGGTCAACAGACTCCGACTTCAGAGGTACTTACAATTTACATGCCCAAGTCAAGGACGATAGGTCAACATTTTAGTCCAACTCCTTACTCCCAACCCTTTACCTTGGCATGTGCACACCGGATGTTTAAGCACATGCATTCTTATCCATTTGGCCATGCTGACCTACAGCGTTCTTCTATAAAACCACATTTCTATGGATTTTTTTTCCTGTTTACTAACTGTCCATGATTCGCAGCCATGTTAAAATTATTCTATATAACAAGGACAAGGACTTATTGCACAAAATGTTCTTCATTTGATAGAATTATTACAGACAAGAGTAAAAACTGGGAGCAATGACTGAGGCTTGAATGATAATACAGCAATATGAATGTGACAACTAACTGAAAACTGCTTGAATTTGGTACATATGGTAAAGACTTTAAGCGACTTTTAAGCTTTAAGCGACATATGGTAAAGAACAGAATGAACACATGAAGGGAGAGTAGAGGTATGCAAACAACCAGTGTACTGAGGAGATCATTCACTTCCATACTTTTTGATACCATTTCATAAAAAAACCAACGCAAGGTGGCCTGCTATCAAATTGCCCGCAGCTGTGTTTCGACCGCTTTATGTGGGATTACAAGCTGTGCCTGTAAACCTTCGCCACGGAGCAATGGTTAACAACTGAACGTAAAATCTGCTAGTAAATCATCATCATCATCAAGTGCCGAGGGCACTTATGAGTTTAGCTGGAGCTTGATGTTAGATATCAATAAATAAATCAAATCAACAATGGTAGCCTTGCTGAAACTATACCTCATCAGGATCCGACCACAGAATGTCACACAATAGACCATGATCCGGAACATCACTTGGTCGATGGAGCTGGCGAATCTGTGAATAGTAGTTACAATGCATGAAATCACTTCTTTCAACTTTCTTATTCTTGTAAAGTTTTTTTTATCCCATCTTTAATCTTGACTAAACTTTATCTCTGATGCACAAACATAACATAAACAATAAAAGCCTCCTTCAGTCATATTTCTCTATGGATTAATGTGTCCTATGAGCAACCCACCCATTGACTTACCCATACACAGACTGGTCAACATCCAATGTGTCTGCTAGCATTTCCCAACTGTCCACAAAGAATGTCCTTTGGATACAGTGTAAATGATGTTTGGTGAATGGTTCAATGTGTGAAAACACTTCAGCATTATTTTGTGCATGATCCAGTGTGTGAAAGAACTTCAGCATTATTTTGTGCATGGTCCAGTGTGTGAAAACACTTCAGCATTATTTTGTGCATGGTCCAGTGTGTGAAAACACTTCAGCATTATTTTGTGCATGGTCCAGTGTGTGAAAGAACTTCAGCATTATTTTGTGCATGATCCAGTATGTGAAAGACACTTCAGCATTATTTTGTGCATGATTCAGTGTGTGAAAGAACTTCAGCATTATTTTGTGCATGATTCAGTGTGTGAAAGAACTTCAGCATTATTTTGTGCATGATCCAGTGTGTGAAAACACTTCAGCATTATTTTGTGCATGGTCCAGTATGTGAAAGACACTTCAGCATTATTTTGTGCATGGTCCAGTGTGTGAAAACACTTCAGCATTATTTTGTGCATGGTCCAGTGTGTAGCTCTGAAACCTGGAGTACAACGAAAGGAGACGAAGCCTTATTACAAACCTTTGAGAACAAAGTTTTAAGACGCATCTTTGGACCCAATAGGGATACACAAAATGGAGAGTGGAAAAGAAGAAGTAACAAAGACATTTATGATCTGTTTAAGTCCCCGCTAATCACTGGCATCATGAAGGCTAATAGACCACAATGGCTGGGCCATATAGAAAGAATGGAAGATAATAGGGAAACAAAACTCGCTTACACTCAGGAAATAAATGACCGTAGACCCCGAGGTAGACCAAGAAGACGGTGGAGAGATAATATATACACTGACCTACAAGCACTTGGAATCAACGATTGGCAAGAGAAGGTCAACCAGAGAGACGAATGGAGACGGATTGTATCTGCAGCAAAGAACCTCAATGGCTCGGAACGCTGAAGAAGAAGAAGAAGAAGAAGAAGAAGAAGAAGAAGAAGAAGAAGAAGAAGAAGAAGAAGAAGAAGAATATAATATAATATAATATAATATAATATAATATAATATAATATAATATAATATAACATAATATATAATGAAACCACTGTGTCATAGCGGTTAGTTCACTTGCTTACCAAGTCAGCAGTCGGGGATCAATCCCCAGCAGTGGAGGAATTAATATTTCCAACTAGCATGGCTCTGGGGTCAACACAGTCTCATAAAAGTGGTACTAGATGATGTTCTGAGAACTGTTCAGGGAGGAAAGACAGTGAAGAAGGAACTTGCCACCCCACATCACATGCCATGACTTAGAATATGTGAAACCTCACCATTTTCATACCCCAACAGCAGCATCTGCCCCGGGATGACCTTTTCAATGGGACTAAAAGAATAGTTCCTAGTGATGGCCAACCTCTCTTCCAAGAGCTTAAAACTCAAGAAACACCGAAAGTTACAAAATATTCCATCCCAAATATGGGGTCAAACTATTCTAACAGTGGATCCCACCCCGTTGTGGTTTACTGAGAAGTGAGAGGGCTGACAAATTACATGGAGGTCCTGGTGCACACTCCCTGGGATCTTCACAAGCTTTAACTCTTTATCGGGTGTAACGGCCAAAAGCGGCTTTACCCGTGGACGGACAGAACAGCCGAAAATGCCCATGAATACTAAGCCTTTTAAAAACGCGATCTTGCAACTTTCCGAGACTTCCGATTGTCTACTTTCTGTTTCGCCGATAGCTTGACAACATGGCCAACATTTGCAAGTGTGTACTTTGAATTTGAACGAATTGTTTAACAGTTTTGGGGGGTTTTACGCTTTGTATTTCAAAATGGATTTCGACGATTCTTCAAGTGATAGCGGAGATTTCTCCGAGTTCAATTTCAGTGACACTGAAGGGTACTAAGTTGACTATGAATCGTAGCTAGATATCAGTGATCAGCATTAGCAGTCGTGAGTCGGACTTTAAAGAAAGTGATTCTGATTCTGAAAATGTGTTTGTAAATTGCTGTATAAATGACTGGCAATCACAAACAATATGTTGCATTTTGTAAATATTTGTGTTCATGTGTGGATTACCGGCAACATTCAACATACTTATTCACGTGAGTAAAATAATCTGCATGTATTTTCCTTCATTTTGTTGTTTATTTAACTAAAATCTGTTGACTAACACCTTAGATGTGATGGTTTTACTAACATAACCAAACATTTTACAGAACCTGAAAAACCTTGCCCGTTCAGAGCTAAAGAACAGACAAACGTCTGCCCTGTAAAGGGTTAAGCACTGTGCTGAGCTTCTAGTCTGTTGTATGGGATGAGACTAGAGAACAAATGGAAGCATATGTGTGCAAGGAAGGGTGATTCTTGCAAAACTGTATACTACTGTTAACTAGAGTTCAACTTAACAAAATATCCCCACTCTCTAGCGAGGTAAAGTGGTTATAAATATCCAGCATCGCTCATGTCAGTACTCAGGTAAGCTCATAACAAATAAAACTGACATTACCTGGTCCAAATCTGTAAGATCAGGTGAGAGACCCCCATGCATGCACAATATAGTACAGTCTACAAGAGCACCTGAAAGCACACACAAAATAAGCATTTCACAAGTTATAAGATCATCTGGTTTGGGCTGTATGATCAGCATATAATTACAAAGAAACAAAAAACAATTCAAGTCCCGAAGAATGAACCTCCTATGGGACCTGTGATGTGCCAGGATCATCACATTTTGCAGGCTTGAATGCAAGGAGGAGTAGGTGGCCAGTCTTTCCCTCCTGTAGCGAGTGATGAGCCCAGGAGTCGAACCCTCATCCGATCGCACCCGTGCCACTGTTAGCGCAACTTTCTAACCATTACACCAATGTGCCCACTAGCATGTAATTGGCACTCATATTAGTCATAACTAAGACACGGAAGCCGGTCTCCCTAGCGTAGAGGGTTAAGGACGTTGTCCGTAATCCTGTATACTCTCGTACCAAACACAGCTGTGCAAGATTCGGTAGCGGATTGCGTCGCGTTAGTTACTTACGGAGGTATGTGAGCTAGTCATTCAGAAAGCAATGGCAAACTACTGAACATAAAACTTGCCAAGACATCAACAACAGCTCAAACATGCTGGTGGTGACTGCAATGTCCTGTAAAGGATATGAGGGGGGGAAAAAAGACACAAAAACAACTTTAACTAAGACAAAAATAACTTAACACAAACATAAGAAAGAGGTAGTTATCATTTTTTCTGCCACATTACGAGAAGACAAAAAATACAACAGAGGAAGACAGCGAGAGAAAATTATTGACAGCCTTGTGTCATGGCATTGAAGGGTGTCAGCACACAAACTGATACATCTTGTTGGAGATCGTAAGATGTGGAGAAGCATGATCACCCACGACAGTAGGCCCTTGATGATGATTAGTAATAAGAGCATGCATATTTTCTGTGGCAACATATGGATGTGAAACTCGAATATTTCACAAATCAGCTGAAAATCACACATGTGCCATTTGAATATAAGTGTTACAGAAGAGTACTAAAGATAATTTCAATGTGTTAAAGAGTAAGTGTTACAGAGGAGTACTAAAAATGATTTCAATGCAAAAGTATACATGGTTAGAGTGGCCAATTGGAAAAGAGCACTCGCTCTTAAACTTCTGGTGTGCTAATGGCGAGGCAGCTGGTCCAACCCGTACACCGGTAAGTTAGACTAAAATTCTGACGTCCCATCATTGACTTAGGAACGTTAATTGCAAGCCCCCTCAGAATTTGAAGTGGGTTCGCCTGATGGCGAGGGACATTGGAAATAGGGAAAGCTAGCTCACAAGCAAATATCAGTCCCGCATGGATTATGCTCGAGTTCAAAGCAAAAGGATGGGGGGGGGGGGGGCCTGAGTGGTCTCGAGGTATGGTGTCCGCCTCGAGTGCTGGAGGTCCCGGGTTCAGGCCCCGGTGAGGACCGGGACTTTTTCATGTGGACTTCTAGTAACAAAATTTCCCCTGGTCTCTAGGTAGTGAGATCAGATGCCTGTGTGTATTGTTGCGCACGTAAAAAATCCCTTGGCAGTTGGAAATCGAAAAAGAGTAGCCTAAAGGCACTGCCCGGGCAAAATTTGGAGTTAAAAATCTACCCAAAGTATTTCAGGATCCTCGCCGGTGCTACGGAGTTCATGCACTGAGGTGAGTTTCTCCAGACTCAGGCTTGAGTTAGGAGTAGAACGGAGCACTTATGGGTTACACCCATGTGCCGTGATGTTGATCCGTCGACTAAACTAAAAACTAAACTCAAAGCAAAAGGACAAAATAAGTGATCAAACAGATCTATCCAACAAGTACTCAATACTAAAGAAGATTTGTTTTAAAGACCAATAACACTGACGACAAAAAGAAATATTTTAGGCATTTAAAAAGACATAAATGTTTGGAAAGCAATCCCAGGAAGGTTAGTCTGACTGAGACCCCACCCCAGTCTGCTGATGGGGCACATTGTCAAGAGGTGCCCAGAGTCTTTGACCAGCATCTGGCCTGGTCCTGTGACCTCTGTAGTCCACATCAACTTCATTAACAGGTTTTCACATCAACTTCATTAACAGGACAGAGAGGCCAGAGAGACATGGGGAGTCATCATCACCATTGCTTGCTTCAGAGCAGACTGAGACTCCACCTTTCCTGAGGGTTTCCCATAGGGTATCAGGCAGAAGGAAGTACTTACTTCTTTGATATAGGGATAATCCTACACCGCTACTTTCACAATCAGCTGCTACAAGTGAATATCTAAGTGAAGAAACACCAAAACTCATAACTATAGTGGGGGTAATAGCATTATTAGAATTCATTAGAAAACAGCAAGTGAAATGATTCTGCAACATAACTAGGATACCAACTGATAATACACCACAAGCAATGATATACAGACCAAATGGAACCAGAAGAAGAGGCCACCCATATCAATGATGGACAGAGGGAATTACAAAGTCCAAGGGAATCTCGATATATGAAGCCCATAAATAGACACTCTCACGTTGTTTATGCTTCACCTCAACACCGCAAGGTACAAGAGAAACAAGATGAGATTAATGACCAAATAACTACCATACAGCTGACAAACAACAAATACTCACAAACTGGTAAGCAGTTAAAACAGTCGGTGAAGGTTTTCCACAGTTTAATGTTGTACCGTCTTTTACATTCATCATAGAAGCCATATATCCTAATGGACAAAAGAATCATTGTCCACCAAGCAGCTCAACAAACAATGCACAGTTATTCCATTTATAACATAAATACACTTTGTTTCACTCTGTGCTCCTTCTGCCCAAGTCAATTACCTCTGTTACTCACACCATCTTAGTTATTACGATATGTCTGTGTCCTAGTTGTTATTGAAAATGTTTCTGTCCTAGTTTTTAATTTAATTGTCTCTGTTCTGGTTGCCATGTAAAATGTCTGTCCTAGTAATATAGTAAAAGGACCCTTTTGTACACCTTAAATTGCATAGAGAATGTAGTGCTAGACCCATCTTAACAGACCAATCAGGACATGGTTGTCAGATTCTCACCCAGGGTTGCAACGCATCGTCTGTACCCACGCCAGGCAAATGCAACCGGGCTCAACTCTGAGCGGTGTTAAACACGCTAGTTACAACGCGGCATCTTCGACGATGCCAGGGAAGTCCAGCCAGGCTCAACTCTGAGCGACGCTAAGCCCGTTGCTGGTCAGTCAGGACACAGCGTGAAACTAGTGATTCACGCAGGGGGAATCTACGCTGACTGACGAGAATGCTGAACGGCTAGACAGACAGGCTTGGAAGATCGTAGCGGACAGACGTTTGAATGGCGAATGCAATGAAGCGAATGTTTGAGCGTGAATCGATAGCTAGCCTGTACGAGTGTAAGAGACCGAACGCCTGGGTTATTGACTTGTAAGTGTATTGCATTGATGTATTGATTGATTGCATGTATTGATTGTATGAGGAATTGTGATTACGCGATATTTGTGAGTTGCGCGTTGCGCGAATAAAGTGTTTGCATTGTGTCACATTGAGTTATTTAGTGACAGTATTTAGTATCTCACTTGTCAGCCAACGAGCCAGAGTCTTGCTGCCGCAAGATCCTGACAATGGTGGGTGGTTTAGTCAGTGTCACGCTGACCACCTTTAATTCGCAAGACATTTCCTGGTACACGATTTGGGCTGGGCCAATTTTCACAATCTGTCTTGATGTACATTTGAACCCATGATCACTTGGTGGCAGGTGAACGTCTAGCAACTATGCTACTGAGGCTTCCTCTGTTCTAGTGGTTACTTTAAATTTCTGTCCTAGCTGTTACTTTATATGTTCTGTCCTAGCTGTTACTTTACGTGTTCTGTCCTAGCTGTTACTTTATATGTTCTGTCCTAGCTGTTACTTTACGTGTTCTGTCCTAGCTGTTACTTTACGTGTTCTGTCCTAGCTGTTACTTTATATGTTCTGTCCTATCTGTTACTTTATATGTTCTGTCCTGTTACTTTATATGTTCTGTCCTAGCTGTTACTTTATATGTTCTGTTCTAGCTGTGACTTTATATGTTCTGTTCTAGCCGTTACTTTATACATTCTGTTCTAGCTATTACTTTAAACATTCTATTCTCATTTTATTTTTACTGTTTCTGTCCTAGTTAATATTTTACATGTTTGTCTTAGTTATTTCGAACGTTTTTAAAAGCTGCAATGAGGGAATGAAGAGAAGGAGGAAAAAAAACAGAAGAAGAAAGACACTTGTGTTCAAAAGTCCGGATTCTTTGCTATCTTAACTAGCTTCTACAAAATACGTTCACTTAAGAAGAATATGATAATGATGATGATGAAGAAAAAGAAAACGAAGGAGGAGGAAGAAGATTTGTGATCAAAAGCTTGAATCCTTTGCTGTTTTAACTAACCTCTACAAAATATGTTCATTTATTTGTTATTATAGAATCTCTACCAATGCAGTGTGCCGAGAAGACTTTTCTCCTACCCGATTGCCCCATTGCCATGATAAAAATTTTTTTTCCAGAAACCTCTAACCTTAAGAGGATTAAACACATGTTCCATCATGCATGAGGTGCACATTCTGACCACTCGGTCATGCGATCCTGTCTTAAGTACCTTAGGGAAAAGGTAACCAACCCTACTTCTTTATATCAAGACCTAGAATACACCATGGCCTGACTGACCCTTCATATCCCAATGCTAGTATCTGCCATGGGACAATTTTTAGCCTCAGTGAGAATGTTTCATATATTTTCTTTAACTGACCATTCTCCTTGTATATTCATAAGCAAACTCAGCTAACCTCTATTGGAATGGGGTTATTATGTAGAGAATTCTTTGCAGAATGTCGATCTCATCAACACCTGTAGGAAAGACTCTTGATTCTTCACCAGTTCCCCTGCCAGACACCATGTCTTTAATGTTGTGACTATCGCCAATTTCACAGCAAATCATTACTCTTGATTCTGATTCTCTTGTTGTGTGTCTACTATAATTTTCATTACAAATCATTACTCTTGATTCTTTGCCAGTTCCCCTGCCTGACACCCTGTCATGCACAAGGCATCTTTAATGTTGTGCATCTACCATCATTTTCATCACAAATCATCACTCTTAATTCTTCACCAATTTCCCTGCTTCGTCTATCGTCCTTTTCATCACAAATCATCACTCTTAATTCTTCACCAATTTCCCTGCTTCATCTACCGTCCTTTTCATCACACATCATCACTCTTAATTCTTCACCAATTTCCCAGCTTCGTCTACCATGCTTTTCATCACACATCATCACTCCTAATTCTTCACCAATTTCCCTGTTTCATCTACCATCCTTTTCATCACAAATCACTCTTGATTCTTCGCCAATTAACTTGCCTCGTGCATGTGTCTTTAATGTTTGTGCCTACTGCAGTTTTCATCACTCCTTCCCTTGTCTTCAAGGAACTATGCCTTCCATGACTGTATTTTCTAAACCACTACGACATCTGTCACCAAAACATTTTAGTTTCTGAGATAGGATGCTGTCTAACAGTGGTTTTCTTCAATGTTTATCTGCTTAGAATGTCAGCATTTTATCCTTTTTTTCCTAATACATGGTATTCTACAAATGTTTCTGTAATGTTTAAGTTAAAAAGCTTCAGTTTTCACTATTTTTTCTATTTCCTTCAGCTCCCACCATCGACATCTCATATTCTGCTTTACTTCTCTTTTCTCTGTGTTTTTAGGTGTCCTTCTATTTCATTTGCCCTATAGGTTCTAGTTGAAGGACTTTCTAATTATTCAATTATTAGGTTTTCTGAATGTGTGTCCTATCCAGTACCAATATCATTCCCTCACTTCTTGCTCCACATGACTCTGTCTAGTTCTCTTCCTATGCTCAGCATTGGTGATTCTGTTACACCTATTTAGTTCTATTGTTTTAATCACTCCCCATGTTTCGATCCATACAGTAGTATTGATTTAACATTAGAATACATTTTTCATACGGTTACATTTCTTAATGCCATGAAAACTCTTTTCTTTTGTATAAACATTTTTAATTTCTCTATCTTTATCCACATTGCTACCCAATAATAAGTATATGGATTTTACCTCTTTTTTTTTTTTTGCGCTCGCTCATTTTGAACTCAAGCGTAGTCCATAGACACTACTTCTAGTAGTGCTGGACTGAATTTTGAGTGTGGGTTAATTTTCCCTATTAATAGTGTCCCTCGCCATCAGGCAAACCTACTCTGACTTCAGAGGTACTTGTAATTAATGTCCCCAAGTCAAGGACAACAGGTCAACATCAGTTTCAAGATGGCGACGGATGGTCGGGTTGTTTTGTGATCGTTAACTTTTTCGCGTAGGAGATGGATTTATTCATCTCTTGCGTGTAATTTGTGTGCCAGGATGTAAAACCAGGAGTTTCGTGCATCGAGCGAAGCAATCCTTGAGTGAATTTTTCGCAGCGTGTGTGGTTTGTGTTGGTTTCGGTTTTTCAACATGGCGGAACAACGTGTGTTCTCCGAGCGGTCAGCAGTCAACCTAAAAGAGGGGTGGCCAAACAAGAACACTACGCAGGAAGCCAAAGAAGATTGATAAACCAACACAGAACTGACATCGTTAGCCACTACACGCTGCGGGATTTGCTGAGGAGGGGATCCAAGCACTTATGGACTGAATGGTTCGATGTGCAATGAGGATGATCTGTCAACTAACTAATAGGTCAACATTTTAGTCCAACTGTCCGGTGTAGGGGATGAACCCCTTACCTCAGCATCAGCACACCGGATGTTTAAGAACATGCATTCTTATCCATTCGGCCATGCTGACCTACCATTTTACCTTTTGAAATGAGGTTTCAAAAAGTGAGGTCGTGTTTTCAGTTTTATTCTTTAATGTTTGTCAAATGGTTGAGAAGTGGTACATGATTTCACCAATGTTCTTCAACACAATTTGACTCTGAGGACAGACCAGATGGACACATAATACCTAGACTGGGACGCAGAGGTGTTTCCAAGGCACCAGGGCCGGGTTATATACTGGCCAAGATCTATTGATGCGTCCTCGTCGAGCGTCCTGGGCAACAGGTCCCTTTGGGGCCCTGGCTAAAGTCAGTAGGATCGCCGATTCCTCCGAAGTCGGAGAGTGTCTGCCTGTACGGCGAGGAACCACCAGTCTGCACACCAATGAGCCAGACGTGGGACAACGGATAGTCACGGAAACCTCAGGTCCTGTATGACATCACACTGATGTTGTACAACAGGATGCCTTCATCCGACATACAGGACTTCGCGTTGGAGCTCAAGGCAATGAACACAAGCAAGCAAGCAATACCTAGACTGCTGCTGGTACCCTCAGTATTGGGCCTTTTCACTGACTGTTGCAGATGAGCACGTATGGGAATGTCCCGAACAACAAGAGGTCTGTTCTTGGCTCAACCCAATCTATATTCTTCAAATGACTATTCTTCTTGGGGATGTGTTTCCATAAATTGCCTAAAGAAAACTCAACCTTTGTTTGAATGTGTTGTATGAGCTAACAATGTTTGCTTACCTGTTTATGGAGGCACATTCATGATTTCCCCTCAGCATGAAAAAATTCTGTGGGTACTTGATCTTGTAGGCCAACAGTAAACAAATCACCTCTAAGGACTGACGTCCTCTGCTTAAGCAAATGTACAAAACAAATACTTATTGTATTTTTCAATCTTAACATTCTCTCTGCATGTGCAAAATTGGTATTGTATTCTTATTCTTGTTCTTCCTGTCATCTCTCAATGGAGCATAGGCCCTCAACCCATGTGTTATCAGAGCCCATATGGAAAGCAAAGAATAATAATCTACTGTAATCTACCATGCATGTTGTAAGAGGGTTGGCATAAAACTGGCTACCTCATCCCTAAAATCCAACTACTCATGAACAAGTCTACAAAGAGCTTGGTATGCATTGGTTGAGGGCATCCGGTATTGTAATGGTAAAAGCAACTCTGTGGTCAATACTCCCATAGGAAAACACATACCCAAGGGATGTGAAATACCCAGTGAATCTTGTCATTGTAGAAGAGTGAAATACCCAGTGAATCTTGTCATTGTAGAAGAGTGAAATACCCAGTGAATCTTGTCATTGCAGAAGAGTGAAATACCCAGTGAATCTTGTCATTGCAGAAGAGTGAAATACCCAGTGAATCTTGTCATTGTAGAAGAGTGAAATACCCAGTGAATCTTGTCATTGCAGAAGAGTGAAATACCCAGTGAATCTTGTCATTGCAGAAGAGTGAAATACCCAGTGAATCTTGTCATTGTAGAAGAGTGAAATACCCAGTGAATCTTGTCATTGTAGAAGAGTGAAATACCCAGTGAATCTTGTCATTGTAGAAGAGTGAAATACCCAGTGAATCTTGTCATTGTAGAAGAGTGAAATACCCAGTGAATCTTGTCATTGTAGAAGAGTGAAATACCCAGTGAATCTTGTCATTGTAGAAGAGTGAAATACCCAGTGAATCTTGTCATTGTAGAAGAGTGAAATACCCAGTGAATCTTGTCATTGTAGAAGAGTGAAATACCCAGTGAATCTTGTCATTGTAGAAGAGTGAAATACCCAGTGAATCTTGTCATTGTAGAAGAGTGAAATACCCAGTGAATCTTGTCATTGTAGAAGAGTGAAATACCCAGTGAATCTTGTCATTGCAGAAGAGTGAAATACCCAGTGAATCTTGTCATTGTAGAAGAGTGAAATACCCAGTGAATCTTGTCATTGCAGAAGAGTGAAATACCCAGTGAATCTTGTCATTGCAGAAGAGTGAAATACCCAGTGAATCTTGTCATTGTAGAAGAGTGAAATACCCAGTGAATCTTGTCATTGTAGAAGAGTGAAATACCCAGTGAATCTTGTCATTGTAGAAGAGTGAAATACCCAGTGAATCTTGTCATTGTAGAAGAGTGAAATACCCAGTGAATCTTGTCATTGTAGAAGAGTGAAATACTCAGCGAAATGTATATGCTGCTGGTGGGTTGGCTATGAATCCTCAGGGAGACTGTGAATTTATAACGCTTCAGTCCAATGTGTTGCAGGGGTATGAACGTGAATGTTATATGTTGCAGAGGTGTGAAAGTGAATCTTATATGTTGCAGAGGTGTGAATGTGAATCTTATATGTTGCAAGGGTGCGAAAGTGAATCTTCTTCTTCCTCTTCTTCTTTGCGATCATCCGGAGTGTTTTTTCAGATGTGATTGCGGTGTGTCTGTTATGCGCCCTTGGGCCGAAACCCGTAGGCCAACACAACCGGCTTCAGCGTGCTTTTTTGACCAGGTAACATTCCTGGGACTCTCACTGTTTGCGGTACCGTCCACAGCCCAGCTGGCCAAGTTGGAACGGTTGAAGACAACGGTCGTCCCTCAAAGGAAGGCAGGGACAGTCCATGGCATTTTCCGCCATCCAGGGTGGCTTCCATAATTGCAGGGCCGGCACATAGCGCCCTGGTACTGGGCTCACCGAGGGAATCGTCACGTCCTGCTCATGGCTGCTTTAATTCCTCACTTCAATATATTGGGCATTTCGTTCGCCCCGGGCCGTTCCCGCACAGACCAGACTGGTCTGCAGTCAATATCCACTCAGCGAGTTTTTCGGACATGTGCTTGTCGTTGTGTCCGTCAGAGCTGTTCCAGACACGTCGGACATTCGGAAACTACCTAGTCAGAGCTGTTCCGAACAAGAGCGGCATTCGGAGACTAGGTAGCTGTTCCTAGCACGAGGGAAGACTAGTTAGAGCTTTTCCGGTCACGAAAGACATTTCACTCGGACGTAATTGCGTAGTGCCATTTTTATTTTGCCGCCCGTAGGCTGGCACTTCCGGCTTCAGCGGGCATTTTTGATGAGGTTAGCCTTCCTCGGGTTTCGAGACTCTTATTTCGACTTCCACACAGCAAGCTTTTGCTTCGGGCTGCCACGTAATGGATTCGCAAGACAGGCGTTCCATTTCGTGTCAACGAGACAATTTTCCACCTTTGACTACACTCACTCCATGAGTACGGTTACAGACTATCTACGGAACGTGCGACTGAGGTGTTTTTCCACCTTTTGTACTCGCTCACGAGGTAGGCTACATGTACTGCCGGCTCAGCACCTTACCTCCGTGCGTCTGTGGGCGAGTAACGGTCAGGCCCTCTCATCCGGGGATACCTCATATCCCCCAGCTAAGAGCCATCGAACGAGTATCTGCGCCAAGCATGTAGCGTGCTCAGCACCTCACCTCAATTTTGATGTAGGTTTATGTCAGCCAGGCTTTCACTTCCGAGGGTTTATGGCTTAGAGACGTTCAGCCATACACCTCGGCTGGGAGCCTTAGAGGTTATGTCCGAACTGAGATTATTGGCATCGTTTGCCTGATTTTGACTGCTATCCTCAGTCTACCTGCAGAGCAGCAGGTTGTGTCTCTCTTAGTCTGGTCCCTATCCCAAGAGCTGTCCAATATGTAGTTAATATCCATCGGAATAGCGCTTGGGGTCAGAGGGACACTCAAGCTCCCCCACCACTGCAAGGTGGAGACACATCGGGGGAGCCATCGACATTTGATAGGGCAGACATTTGAAAGATGCGTCGCCGGCACGTAAGGCCATGCAATCAGCACAAAGTTATCTAGAGTCACCAGTGGGAACGCCGCGCCCCGCGAAGGGCAACGACGATTGGTTTTGAACTAATAAAAGCGCTCTTTCCGCGAGGGTCGGAGCTTGGTAAGCATGTATTAGCTCTAGAATTGCCACAGTTATCCAAGTAGGATCGTGTCATCTAAGGAACCTCGACTGATTTAATGAGCCACTCGCGGTTTCACCGTGAGACAGTGTGAACTTAGACATGCATGGCTTAATCTTTGAGACAAGCATATGACTACTGGCAGGATCAACCAGATATCTATCGGACAGACGGACTATTCACGCACACGCAAGCCAAGAGTAGCATCGCTAAAGCGTGCCCTCCCGGTACAAGGTGATACATGCAAAACCACTGGACGCCTACCGACGAGCTTTCAAGCTACGCCGACAGGACTGACCAAACAAAAAGCTATACCAGCTTACTGACTGCAGGCCCACTACTCATCGAGAGAGAGTGGGCGCTTATCGAGACTTTGTCGAACGGTAGTACAAATTTTGCTCTTTTGCCCGCTCAAACCACGACCCTGGCTGCACGATGCGGTTACATTCTCGAAACGCCTGCCTCGCTAACTTGCGTTGGCTGGGAAGATCCCATTTTGGTGCACCTCACACAGCCATCCGAGACAACGAACGCTAGACGCGGAACTGATATAGCGAACCAGACCAGCCCTCACAGTGAATCTTATATGTTGCAAGGTTATGAAAGTGAATCTTATATGTTGTTGGGGTGTGAAAGTTAATCTCTGACATCTACAGCTGTAGGTGGGAGTAATAATATGCATGCATACAAGAAGAAATCAAAATCAACATTTACACTACCATGCTGGTGGTTACCAAACTATTTTAGACTGCCACCCTATAGCCTCTTAGACCACACCTTTAGTCCCCCACCCCCCTCTCTACACCCACCCACATAAAACCAAACACACACCTCTTTCTTGGTGTTAAGTCCACTACAATTCAGTGGCAAGGCATGAGTGAGAGGCTATAGGAGCCTTTGGCTTAGAGGTTACCTGGTTCAAATCCTAGCAAAGAGCTGAGCATTTGGGCAATGGGATCGGATACATAGCCTTCCCAGTTACAGATGAAAAACAGGATGTCCTATGTGCAAGTTTTGCATGTTAAAAATCCCATGGCAGTTGGAAATAGCAAAGAATAGGCCTGGCCATTGTCCTCGCAAATTTTAGGAAAGAAACCTACAGCTCATTACCTTGGGTGGAATCTGTCTAGAAGACATAAACCTTACAACAGGTCATATTGTGGACACGCTGACCTCTGAAATGCAAAACTAGGTGTGCTGCTTGCATTCGCTGGCTGTGAACTCCAGCATGAAGTTCTGTATGTTGGATGAAGACATCCTGTTGTCCAACATCAGTGTGATGTCATACCGGACTGAGGTTTGCGTGAGTATCCACTGTCCCATGTCTGGCTTATTGGTGTGCAGACTGGTGGTTCCTCGCCGTGCAGGCAGATACTCTCCGAACTTTGGAGGAAAAATAACTAGGTGTGACCCACTACCCTCGAAAGAGAAGTGAGTAAGAAGAAGTCTACTGCATTTAAAACATTAACGCCTTGCTTGGGTTTGTGCAGTGTCCCCCAGGAGGGGACTGTACTGCCCAGCTTGGGAACCACTGAACTACACTAAGAACATTTCTGCTGATTAAACTGCAACCAAATGTAAACCACGGGCAGGCATTCACACTAGTCAATTGTTGTCTTTACCTGTCAACATAGTCACCCAGGAAAATGTAGTTGGCAGTAGGAGGATACCCACAGGAATCAAAATGGCGCAACAGGTCATCGTACTGACCATGAATGTCGCCGACTATGTTCACCGGTGCATCCAATTCAACCAGCATAGGCTGCTCCATGAAGATGTCCCTTGATACTATACACAAATGTCTTATATGTGCTTCAGGAAGCTGGACCTGCCATTAACAACATTGGCAACTTCAAAATGCATCAACCTATTTTCAGTTTGCATTAATATGTATTTATAATTGTGTAGAGGTATCAATATATTGCTATGTGCATGTGAAACACAGACAATAAGTAAACCAGCAGAGAAGCATCTACTGGCAGTGGACATGTGGTTTCTGAGGAAAAGAATACCATTGTAAGGCTGAAAAACCAGTGAGCAAGTCCTACACGAAACAACCGAAAACTGTAAACTGATTTGAGAAATTAGGTGTAGACCATCAAGATTGTTTGGGCATGTTATATTGAGAATTAAACCGGAAAATTTAGTGAGAACTATCAAGATTGATGGGAAGAGAGTGATAAATATCTGCATGGCTTGGTCACAATACATAATTGGGACAATAACACAAACCATGGTGTGAAAGGGTGTGAAATACCAAAGGAATTTCACATGTTTGTAGATGAATGATACAGATTCATGAATGCTGTCTTTTCTGCTGACAATGAAACCTCTTCAACATAAGAAGTTCTATGCACCTTCACTGACAGCAGATCACATACTCCAAGACTGCCCAAAATACAATATATCTCAGAAAACCTTCTGACCTAGAGAAACAACAGTGGAAGATAAACTCTATGGACCACTGAGTGAACAAAAAAGACAGTAAAATTCCTGCAAGAGACAACATTGCAGATATAGACAAATTTCAAGAGAACAAAAGAATAATAATTGACTAATCATATTTTTCTTTTCTTATCGCCAAGGCCTAACTTTTCACTCATTTCAGAGTTGGGATGGGACATCTTTGTCAGTTGTTCTGTATCACCAGAGTGTTTTGGTTCTGGGGGTTGCTTCTTGATGTCTGCTTATACAGAGTATCTGAAAAGTTGGTGCCCTCCGTCACAGTACTTGTAGCGCAATTTACGATCTGTGATCACACAGTGTATTTGGTGAGGGATCCTGGCCATAAGCAGCTAGGACTCACACTTTCATATTATTAGCATCATTATCATCAAGTGTCTGGCCAATGACATGAGTGATCATATTTCTTTTCCCTTCATTTTGCTGTTTATTTGACTAAACTCTGTTGACTAACAACTTATATGTGATATTTTTACTAACATAACGCAAAATTTTACTGAACCTCAAAATTCTTCTTGCCTGTTCAGGGCTACAAAACAGACAAACGTCTGCCAGGGTAAAGGATTAACAAAGGTCCTGGAGCTGTCCAACACACAAAAAATGAATCCCCAGACATAAAATCTCAACTGACAACAATCAGCTCCAGTGATCATCTGATCAGAAGTGAAGTTAAAATAGGGGTGAGGGGAAGGTCATCTTTACAAGGAAGGACCAGGTATGATGGGCAGAGGGCAAGGAGAGGGGATAGAAATGACAGATGAGTTAGGGGTGTGTGGAGGGGGGAGGGGGGAGAGAAACTTTGACATTAAATAGTACAAAGCATTATCCATGTAGATATTAACAAGTCTTTCAACAGATCTTATCTACTGAATAAGTTAAAGAGAGGCAGTATTATGCTATGTGCATTACCTGTTTGCCTGGATGGTTCCTAGAACCCAGCAGCTGTGCTATAATGTTATCAATGTCGATATATGGAGGTCTGCTCATGACGTCAACTGCTCTCTAGTCTTTGTGCTTCCCGGGTCAGTGTTCCTTTGGCCTCCACTCGACAGTTACCTTTGAATACAAAGCATTAAAAAAGATTTTTTGTTTCCAATAAATATGTCCCATGGCTTTTTAATGCTATCACATTTCATAGGCCTGAATGCAATAAGGAATATGTGACAGTTCTTTCCCTCACTTAGTGAGATGATGAGCGCATGTGTAAAACCTTCATCCTATCTCTCTCATGACATTATCAATGCAGCTCCCTATAAACTTCACTTATTTTTATTTAACAAATCACATATATTCCTCCTCCTTCCACTACAGATGTCAATTTGAAAATATTCAATGAAAATGGTAGTCAACTTGAGATGACATCTCCACAGAGTTTGTCTCTCAAATCGAATGCCCATCCAATTCTGGCTAAATTAATTTTTTTAGTTCTGCATATGGTGGACACTCTTGCAACAAATGCTTGACCATCATTTTCCAAATGCAAGAGTTACTTTAATCCCAGTATCTCCTATCTTTAGCCTGTTGAAGAGGTGCTATCTCAACTTGTTATGTTCTGTGCAGAGTCTGAAAATTGACACTTGTTCACTTTAGTAGAGTTGGTAATATATATCATCCTTCTAGGTGGCTGGATGTTCTGACCCCCACTTGGTTCTGTTGCTACTTCTTGTAAACCTCTTGGACTTGCTATAGGTAATATCTGTATCCAGCTGAGGCAGACTTCCATCTTCTTTTTGCCAGTTTCTCTGCCTTTTCATTACCAGCGAAGTTGCAATGGGATGAGATCCATTGAATTTACACACATTTGCATTTCTGATAGTCCATGAATTGCTACTCTTAGGTCTGCTAGCACTGCACTGTTTCACTCTTCAGTGTTGACTACTAATGACTACTACTAATATCACATCTGTGAAGACAGCTGTGTGTTTCTCTTTATTTTTCTCTGACCACAAAATTCCTGCCCCCTGCCTAGTTCTAAAACTGCTGATGAATTTTCCAGTTGCCATGACTGTTTTCTTTAGTCTATTTTATAGATTCATGAAAATTCCTCTACATCAATTTTCTACTGTTTTTCCTTGATTCATCTGTATGTGTTCAGATACTTTTTGGATAATGTTCGTCCTTGTAGTTTAGAGTTATTTTCCTTCTTTCTACTTCATTCTAGATTTTTTTTTTCCCTCTAAGTACCATGAATGTTTGCTTACTAATACTATCTTGTGGGCATGCCCCTGTCTTCAAGCTTGAAAACCTATGTGCATGATGAAGTTTGGCTCTTGATATGTTAAGCTCTGCAAAACTTGGTGGAGTATTGATGCATAATAAGGCAGACGTGGTTGCGGCCTTGTGGGAGCACGTGCACACCTCGGAGGAGCAAATGGATCACCTATGGTCTGGCAAGAATGCGACAGCGAGGAGTGATGAGGGGATCTGGCCGATGCTTGACGCTTAGAGGAAAGGCGAGACGCACATATAATCAGGTTGCTACTGGTACTATTGGGATTGGAAATCTTCGCTGGCTTCTGAGGATGGGGACGGAGCGCTTACGGGAATGCCCTGAATGCTGTGATGTCGGTTCCTAAATCAATCAATCAATCAATCTTGATATGTTAAATATAGGATCTGCCCTATTCTTTCCTTTTGCTGATTCTTCAAAGTTATTAAACCTTTGTGCTACATGAATGGTCTGTACATCATCTAAATTTCTATGCTGGTTACAGGCACCTACTTTATTCTTTCTGCCTTCGATGTTTGTGGGTGATTTTTTCCAAATGTTAACAGGAGCTGTCTGAAGACCTTCAAATATGATTCTTGATTCTGGAGTTGTTTATTTTTCAATTTGATTTAGCTGCTGTTATCCAAGATGTGGTATCACATTCTAGGACTAATCTCACTTATTCAGTATATAACTTCTCGAGAATTTACCTATCTTCTCTCAATTCCCTAATTGTACATGTATTTACATTTAACTGTCAACATTTACAGTCAAGCTCTGAATGTAAATTTCAAGAAAAACTTTCAGAGACAGCATAAAAAAACCCAAGGCAATCTGATAATCAAAAAAAGATGAAATATTAGAGAAATATTTAGCCGGTTGTATTTTTCAGACTTGCCAGCCAGTTGGAATACTGGAGCCTCGATTCTCATGGGTCCGTATATGTGTATTCCAGCAGTAGAAAAGCATCTTTATATCATTTCACACCAAATAAAGGTAGGCCCAAGACAAATACTGTAGTAGAGATGTGAAATAAGGGTAGGCCCAAGACAAATACTGTAGCAGAGATGTGAAGAGATAGATTTTACACAACTTAAGGTGCACTGGGTATATAGTGGTAGCCACATATTTTAACAGACCATTCGGCACTCAGTGGGTGATGGGGTCTGTAGCCCACATGTCGCTTATACTTCCCAAGGCATTTATTGTGTTGGGTTGACCTGAGTCTCCGGGTCAATTTTTAAAATCTGCCTTGATGCAGATTATAACCCAAGACCACAAGGCAAGCATTTGACCACTACTCTCCCATGTTTCCCAGACTTTACATATACTAGGCTACAATATTTTGAGATACGGTGACCAGATGTCACTCCCCCGGCACCTGGTACTTCCCAAAGAAAGTCTTGAATGATGAACGGCTGCTGAATATCTTAGTTATCAGTGGCATAGCCTTCACATCAACCCAAGCATTTTTATCTGTTTATGACTTTCTGGCAATTTTACATTCAGGAGTTTGCCAATTGCTTTCTGAACAATAGCGCTCATATCAATGTGAAAATCAACATAAGGGCTTTCAAATCGTCTGTAGCTAATTGTGAACCCGTTATCCAGGATTGTGAAACAGCATTCACTGCCCCTAAGACACAGATGCCAGCATTTAATTTCTATAACCTGCATAAAGTGTTACCTTTGCCTCGCTTGGAGTGACAGTAATGATCACTCAGTTACTCCACTAGGCATAGACATGGTAGAGCAATCAAAGCTTCGGCAAGAAAACAACTGATGAACATGGTCTTAGCATTTCCATAAACTACTGTGCTGAAAAACTGATCAAATGAAACTGAAAATCAAACAAAATAGAAACATGATAAAAAGTTTCAACATTTAACTTTATGATTTTAACATACTCACATGATAATACTTTGCAAAATAAAAATACAAAGAAATTACAGATCATAATATGCACAATATTACTTTTTTTAATAGCACATGGATTTATCACCACCTCAATATAAAAATGTATGTCCTTTGCAGGATGTTGCAATCAACCCCAGGTTAGTTATGCATTCATTTTACATTCAGCAGTTTGCCATAGCTTTCTGAATGAGAAGCCAATGTTTAAGACCAACTCACGCTGGTATAGGTGTTGAACCGCCTACCCCATCATTAAGCACCAGAAGTTTAAGAGCGAGTGCTCTATCCTTTCAGCCTTGTCAATGTCTCATGTCAATATACACGTCAGAAATTAAAACACACAATGGTTATGAACATGGCAAGAAGGCAGAAGATTCACAGCTAGGCAATATACCAAAGACTAGAGATCCACCCCTGCAGACCAAAGTGCAGGAGACCCAGTTGAGGTCTGCTCGTAAGTGTACAGAGTGAAAGATAACAATCTTCACAAGCATGAGGAAGCAGAAGACAAAGATTCCAGACTTCTTTGATGATCAAATGCATTAACATTAACATCAAATAGTAGGGAGGTGTCTGTATCATCAGCAATGGCAACATCACTATTTCCATTGCTCATCATCAACATTAACAAAAGCATTTATATCTACAATGAGGCAATGGTAGGGTTGAATGTGGTTGTTGATTATTTTTTTGTTATTGATACTAATGATGATAGTGGGATGATGATGATGATGATGTTGCTGTCATTGTTGTTGTTGATGGTGGTGATGGTAATGATATCCCTATTGTTGATGATGACGTTATAGTCGATTACGATAGTACTATGCCTTAGCTGCAGTTAGGAAGTAGTGGTGGTGATTGTCGATACTGCTGTTCTCAAAGATGTCATTTTTTTATGTTATTATTCCTGATGATCAAGAGTTTGTTGTCCTTAATGATAACAAAGTCATTACACCTCAACCATATTGAGATGATTAATTATTATTGTTGATAATATGTTGCTTTTGATAATGATAACAGTCATTACACCTCAACTATACTGAGATGAGTGATTATTATTGTTAATAATATGTTGCTTTTGATAATGATAACAAAGTTATTACACCTCAATGTAGGTCAGCATGGCCAAATAGATAAGAACATGTGTTCTTAAACATCCAGTGTGCTGATGCCAAGTTAAGGGGTTCAACCCCTACATCGGACAATTGGACTCAAATGTTGACCTATCGTCCTTGACCTGAGGAAGTAAATTACAAATACCTCTGAAGTCGGAGTGGGTTCGCCTGATGGTTGGGGTCACTGTTCATAGAGAAAACTAACTCACGCGCAAAATTAGTCCAGTACTACTAGAAGTAGTGTGTATGGACTACGCTTGTGTTCAAAGCGAGTGCGCGCCAACAAAACTAAAATTACACCTCAACCATACTGAGATGATTAATTATTGTTGTTGATAATATCTTGCTTTTGATCATGATAACAACCATTACACCTTAACCTTACTGAGATGGTTAATTATTATTGTTGATAATATGATGAATATGATGCTTTTGATAATGATAACAAAATCATTACACCTCACTCAACCAAACTGAGATGATGAATGATTATTATTGTTGAAGGAAATGAGCGGGCTGACAAGCTCGCAGGTGAGGCTACTGTGGAGGGCGAACGCGCCATGGACCAGGCTGACATTCTGAATGCTCTACGAGAAGTGAGACTTTTGCAAGAACCAAGTGATGACTGTGAATCTACAACAATGGCCAGACTGCGAGAGCAGCAAATTAAAAGAGGGGTGGCCAAACAAGAACACTACGCAGGAAGCCAAAGAAGATTGATAAACCAACACAGAACTGGCGTCGTTAGCCGCTACATGCTGCGGGATTTGCTGAGGAGGGGATCCGAGCACTTATGGACTGAATGGTCCGATGTGCAACGAGGATGATCTGTCGACTAACTAACTAACTAACTATTATTGTTGATAATATGTTGCTTTTGGTGCTACTAATGTTGTTTCTGCTCTTGTTGTTTATGATGAAGATGTTATTGCTGCAGTCTTTGTTGTTCATGATGATGTATTTGAGGCCTCAGTGAGACTAGCAAAGAGCTCCATGTGTTTCCATAAGAATCAAAATCTAGTGATAATCTTCAATCAAATATTCCTGGACAAATTTGTATATTCATTGAGGATTAGATTTAGCTAAAAAGGAAGTCAGCATTTCTCTGTATAAGTCATTTTATTGACTTTTATGTATAATTAATTATTGAAAGCAATGTTAACATTTCAGCTAAGAACTGACAAATATGTGAAAGATGTACTGTTGGATTGTATTTGTCAAGCTTTATCTAAAAATGCTTGTCATTTCTTCTTCTTCTTCTGCATTCATCCGGATTGTTTTTCCAGATGTGACTGTGTTGTGCCTGTTTACAGCAGAGCTGCGTTCTTGCGCCGTTAGGCCGACACATCCGACTTCTGTGGGCATTTGTTGACCGGGTTAACCTTCCCGGGCTTGTCATTTCATTATTATATATTTATTTATTGTAAACAGTATTAAAATGCATAGGTAACACTAATAAACAGTCATACCATCTGAAGGAAGATGCCTTGAAGAGATTGGAACAATAATCGCAATGGCGAAGGTAGCCTTTTGCAAGATGAAAAACATACTGACCAATAAAAAGATGTCAATTGCTACGAGAAAAAGAGTTTTGAGGTGCTACATAGAGCCTGTACGTTTGTATGGATGTGAAGCGGGGACAAGCTGAAAAACATCTGATGGCTGTGGAAATGTGGTTTCTGAGGAGAATGCAAAGAATACCATGGACAAACAGAGAAACCAATTGCCAAGTCCTACAAAAAACAAATGAAAATCGTAAATGGATTAGAGAAATTAGACGTAGACAGTCAAACTTTTTTGGGCATATTATGAGAATATACTGGAGAACTTGGTGACATCTGGCAAGATCGAGAGGAAGAGAACAAGATCTGGAGCGAGTCAAGGTTGATTTGAGCGCTTTAAGAAGCGTTCACACCTGCACAACATTCAGACAACAGGTGAAGCGATGAGTGCTGATACTGCAGCTGCAGAGAAGTAAATACCTGGATAGCGTGACCATGTGACAGGGTCGAGACAAGAACACCGAGCTGATGTATGACTCTAGTGATCAAGTGAAATGGCGAATCATGACTGCCCACGCTTATCGGCATGGATGGATGGAAAACTAACACTAGCTAGCAGACTACTTCAACTACTAAGTTTAGTGAACATCTTTTTCTGCACTTTATCCCCAGTTTAGTGGACATGTTTCTGTATAAACTGTCCAACACATGATGTATTACTACAGTCTTCCTCTGTGTTATTAGGGCCCATAAAGGAAGCAAAGAATAGTTACACTGTAACCTATCATGAATTTCATCAGAGACGAATAAGGAGGGTTAGGGTGAGACTGACTACCATATGCCTTAGAAAACCTTAGCTGCAAAATCCAGCCAATCATGAGCAAGTCTACAACGCTGCTTGCCGTGAGTTGGTTTAGGCCTTAGGGCTATCCTTCCTATCCTATACTGGTAGGCCCCATTATACGTCGCTTCAGTATACGTCATTTCGCTATAACGTCGTTGTCACATAGGGGACTAACTTCACTTTATGTCGTTACGTTTCGCCATAATGTCGTTTTGAGGCTGGGACAATTCATGCAGGTGCTGACAAAATCAAAGAGGGTGCTAAAAACATAACCCCTTTGAGTGCTTCCAAGATCACTCGTACCAGAAGTATTCTTATAGAGAACTTGAAAGCACTATTGGCCGTCTGGATTGAAGACCAGAACCAACGGAATATGCCTGTGAGCAATATGTTTATCCAAGAGAAAGCAAAGTCTCTCTATGAACATCTAGCTAAGAAAGCGGGTGAGGGCAGTACTAGTAGTGCTGATGATAGTTTTGGAGTGAATTGTAGTTGGTTTGAGTGCTTTAAGAAGCGTTCACACCTGTACAACATTCAGACAACAGAAGCGACGAGTGTTGATACTGCAGCTGCAGAGCATTTCCCTGCAGAGTTAAAGGCCATGATTGAGGAGGGTGGTTACTGTGCAGCAGACATTGGACAAATTTTTCGTTCAAGCAAAAAAGAGCCAGGAAAAGAGGCAGGAAGAGGTTACAGTTTCATCCTCAGATGAAGAGGCAGAATTTAATGTCTTTACGTCCCAATAACTCTACCACTCACCCTCCAACCCACCTCTATTTACCCAATAAATATCAACAACCATCAAAATAAACATTACTGTAGTACACAATACACTGTATTTCATTTAATTCTATGGGAAATAGTGTTTCGCTATACATCGTTTTCACTTAACGTAGCGTTTTCCAAAAACGTAACCACGACGTTAACCAGGGACTTCCAGTACTCCACGGACCACTCCATTGGCAGAAAGTAAGGAAGAATAACATTGTCATTAGAAGACATTCTTAGTTTCCTTTGCCAAATGGGCAGAGGGTAAGGAATATCTGAAACCTAAATGTCTTGGTTGGCCGTCAGGACTAAGAAACTAATATTAATAATTATCATTTAAACACAAACATTTAGTTTACACACTGCAGCTAAGCTATCTCGCCTCCTCCTACCCTACCCCTACCCGTTACTTTCTCCTTTTAGTTGTATTATTAGTCCCCGAACTTAAATTCCCCCGATTCAAAGCACTGGGCAATGAAAAACAAGGTTGCGCTGACGGAACAGTCACCAGGTGATAATATGCATGCATTAATTTCATGCCAGCTCTGAACGTCCTTAGTTTACTCACCAGCCTACATGTAAAAAACGTAAACATTCATTTTCATATGGGCCTTGTCAGTTGACTTCCCCTGCATCCTCGTCCAATCGCCGTGCAGGCATTGCTTTCTGCTTCCTGCAGGCGGAACAAGGACATGAAAACTGCACTTCGCAGAAAATACAAGTCGTGCAATTATAATTCATTCATTCATTCATTCATTCATTCAGTAGCATGTCCTTTGCAGAACCTCGCTCCCATAACAACCCTCCGAAAAAATTCTCGATCACAAGCAAGATGTCCCGCATCCGTGTCATCCGCCACATCCTACACCCACCTTCTCTTTGGCCTTCCTCTTCCTCTCTTCCCATGCATATTTTTTTTTTGTTCGCATATCCTTTACAGGACATCGCTGTCAACATCAGCATCTCTCAGTGATTGTTGATTTCTTGGCAAGATTACGCTCAGTAGTTTACCATTGCTTTCTGAGTGACCGGCTCACATACCCCGTAGGTTACCGACGCGGAGAGAAGCGCTACCAATTCTCGCGCACGTCACGTTACTCACAAAGTCGTGTAACTCCTAGACCAGAGAGACGGTCCCAGGCATATACCCCTCCATTATTGTTCTCTCCAAACGTTTATGACGTTTCAAGTGAACAAAATATATCAATTTTCTTTGTTTTATCGTCTTTAATAGCCAACCCTCTTCAATATTCAGCTCTTGAAGTATGGATACATTTGTTCTTTTCTTTACCCAAGATATTCTTAGAACCCGTCTATAACATTTATATTCAACAGCATTTATGCGCTGTTAAGCTTGTTTAGTAAGTTTAGTGTCCAGGTCTCACAGGCGTATGTTGCAATGGGAAAGATAAATGCTCTTAAAATTCTAATGTTTGTAGTTCTGTCTGTCCCACTCCATAATATATTAAGTTGTTTTAGTCTTTGAAGAGCAATTGATAGTCGTTGTTTAATTTCTTTGTGTCACCATTGTTGGTAATCAATGACCCAAGATATTGAAATATTCCACCACCTCCAATCTTTCCTCATTAACATATATTTCTTTCTCCATAGTAGTTTTATCTTTATGTATTATCTTTGTTTTTTGCTATGTTAATATATAAGTTGCGATTTTCGCTATTTCTTTGGGTTGAGGTTATTATGTTTTCTATACCAGTCTGAGTGAGTCTGTGATGTGGATAGTAATACTGTATCATCAGCATATCGAATCTCTGGTATTTCATGACCACCGATATTTAAGACATCATATTGCTCCCTGGTTATATCATCTCTGACATTTCTTATTATATTTTCGGCGTACAGGTTAAACAAATAGGATGACAGCACACAGTCCTTGCTTGATGTCAAACCAATCTGATGTCTCGCCATCTATTCTAACCGCTGCTTGCTAGTCTAGATAAAGCATTTTTATGAGTTGTATTACATGTGATGGAGCCCATATCATGATTTCCCAAAGTTTCTGATGTTGTACAGTCAAATGCCTTTGAATAATCCACAAAACAAGAGAATAGGATTACATTAAATTTTCTGCACTTCTCTATTATTAAACGCTTGTTGAGTATGTGATCTCTTGTTCCTTTTCCTTGTCTAAATCCAGCTTGAACCACGTTAATCTCTTCTTCCATTTTCTTACGAAGTCTTCCCATTATGATTTTTAGTAGAATTTTACCTTGTATGCATAATTAAAGGGCATATAAGTCGGGCAATAATAATTAGAACCACGAGTCGGAAAAGAATAATTAAAACCATTAAAGAAATACAAGTCGTATAATAATAATTAGAGCTCAAAGGGGAATGCAAGTTGGACAATAATAACTAGAACCATAAGGAGCTTGATCACTCAGCCGTGCTTAAACATGTACAGAATAGAAATGAATTGGGAATTGGTGGTAGAATTATGAAAGAGAGGGAGTTGACATGAAATTAACACATCTGGATTATCACATGAAATAGCACAAGGAATACATTCGCATGTATTGTTAGATACTAATGGAATTAGAGGAAACAAGCAGGCATTTGACATATTTTCAGTATTAGACAATATTTAAATAAAAATGCTTTCACATTTAATATGTTTTCAGTATTACTTGACCGCATTATCTTCAATATTTCACACTCAAATACCATATACGGGCACTCTTCCGATGTTTATGACTTCACCTCGACACCGCAGGACCAAGATGAGATGAGACAATGTAAACATTAAAAGCTAACGTGTGGCTGCGGGTCCGCGGCTAATGAGTTACGGACGCAGTCCGTAATCCCGCACTCCCGCGTTCGAAACACAGCTGTGGGCGATTTGGCAGCAGACCGCCTAACGTTGGATTTTTATTTAAATGGTATAGGTACCGTTCGCTCAGAAAGAGATGACAAACTACTGAACGTAAACTTGCCCAGGAATCACGAACAGCCAAAAAATGCTGGGATTGACCGCTACGTCCTGTAAAGGATATGCAACAACTTTAACGTGTGACTACGCTGGGATTCGAACTGTGAGCCCACCACCTCTAAATGAACAGTGCCTTGATGAAGAAACAAAGGTGCTTCTGCGCACCGCCAGTTATTGGGTGCCTTTACCACTGATATACCCGATCTTCCTTTGTGAAACCTCACTGTAGCAGTTGGATTTATACACATATTTAGGTAGCAATTTACACAACGATAGCAAGGGGGGGGGGGGGTGGGGGGGGGGGGGGGGGGGGGGGGGGGGGGGGGGGGGGGGGGGGTGGGGGGGGGGGGAGACGATAGAGACATTAAACAGGGAATCTAAAAAACATAATGAGCTTATATCAAATCGGGCAGAAGAAGAAGAGGTGGAAGAGGGAGATAAGAGATTACGAAGTGTCAATAACTATATTCTGATTGCAAATAATATGAGAGAGGGGGGGGGGGGGGGGGGGGGGGATAGATGGTTGTAAATTCCGAATCATAATCGTATAACACGGTGGTTCTCAACCTTTGTTTTTTTGGCCCAAGCACCCCTTCACTATATGTTCAGAATGTCATTCCCCCTTTTCGTATTCCCTCCCTATAACCCCCCCCCCTCCCTTTTTTTTACACAGTAAACGTAAAAATGGAAGCTAAATTTAATAACACATACTAGAACAAGTATAGACGTCTACATAAATGTGATTTGCGGGTCTTCTTATATTATAAAACGAATTTCAGAAGGGCGAGAAGCACAGAAATGTAAAGTATGGAGGGATAAACAATATCAAGTAATCGGTTCTTGTATTAACGCGATCTTGAAATAATCTTACTCTACCCCCCCCCCCCCCCCCCACCGGAAACTCTAAAATTTTCCCCCTGGGAGGAGGGGGGAATTTTCCACCGGTTGAGAACCACTGGTGTAACAGGTCCTTTGCAAAACGATTCTCCCATCATGGCCCGCCGAAAAGATTAATCTTTCGCCATTACCACTGCCTTGTGCATGTTTATGTCCAGGATGCCTTTAGTGTAATTTGCTCATCTTCGTGACCACCGCCTGCCTGCATCTTCTTTCTGTGCCACTGTGGTGCTTATTATGGCCAAAGATGTATATTTCCGAGACAGCGAACGGTTTATGCGTCAGTTTTCTTCGGTATCTAATATCAGTGTACCATTCTTTTTTTTAAAATTAACTAAACTGGTGGAGTAGTGAAATTAACCTAACGTTGAAAACATACAAGGCAAGAGAGACAACGGAAGACAGGGAGGGAGAGAGAGAGAGAGAGCGAGAGCGAGAGAGAGCGCGAGAGCGAGAGAGCGAGAGAGAGAGAGAGAGAGAGAGAGAGAGAGCGAGAGCGAGAGAGAGAGAGAGAGAGAGCGCGATTTTTTGCTCTCGCTCGCTTTGACCTCCATCATAGTCCATGCACGCTACTTCTAGTAGCATTGGACTGAATTTTGCGTGTGGATTAGCTTTTCCTATTAACAATCACTGGACTGAATTTTGCGTGTGGATTAGCTTTTCCTATTACCAATCACTGGACTGAATTTTGCGTGTGGATTAGCTTTTCCTATTACCAATCACTGGACTGAATTTTGCGTGTGGATTAGCTTTTCCTATTACCAATCACTGGACTGAATTTTGCGTGTGGATTAGCTTTTCCTATTACCAATCACTGGACTGAATTTTGCGTGTGGATTAGCTTTTCCTATTACCAATCACTGGACTGAATTTTGCGTGTGGATTAGCTTTTCCTATTACCAATCACTGGACTGAATTTTGCGTGTGGATTAGCTTTTCCTATTACCAATCACTGGACTGAATTTTGCGTGTGGATTAGCTTTTCCTATTACCAATCACTGGACTGAATTTTGCGTGTGGATTAGCTTTTCCTATTACCAATCACTGGACTGAATTTTGCGTGTGGATTAGCTTTTCCTATTACCAATCACTGGACTGAATTTTGCGTGTGGATTAGCTTTTCCTATTACCAATCACTGGACTGAATTTTGCGTGTGGATTAGCTTTTCCTATTACCAATCACTGGACTGAATTTTGCGTGTGGATTAGCTTTTCCTATTACCAATCACTGGACTGAATTTTGCGTGTGGATGAGCTTTTCCTATTACCAATCACTGGACTGAATTTTGCGTGTGGATGAGCTTTTCCTATTACCAATCACTGGACTGAATTTTGCGTGTGGATGAGCTTTTCCTATTACCAATCACTGGACTGAATTTTTGCGTGTGGATGAGCTTTTCCTATTACCAATCACTGGACTGAATTTGCGTGTGGATGAGCTTTTCCTATTACCAATCACTGGACTGAATTTTGCGTGGGGATTAGCTTTTCCTATTACCATCACTGGACTGAATTTTGCGTGTGGATTAGCTTTTCCTATTACCAATCACTGGACTGAATTTTGCGTGTGGATTAGCTTTTCCTATTACCAATCGACTGGACTGAATTTGCGTGTGGATAGCTTTTCCTATTACCAATCACTGCGACTGAATTTTGCGTGTGGATAGCTTTTCCTATTACACAATCACATGGACTGAATTTTGCGTGTGGATTAGCTTTTCCTATTACCAATCACTGGACTGAATTTTGTGCAGTGTGGATTAGCTTTTCCTATTACCAATCACTGGACTGAATTTTGCGTGTGGATTAGCGTTTTCCTATACCAATCACTGGACTGATTTTGCGTGTGGATTAGCTTTTCCTATTACCAATCACTGGACTGAATTTTGCGTGTGGATGAGCTTTTCCTATTACCAATCACTGGACTGAATTTTGCGTGTGGATGAGCTTTTCCTATTACCAATCACTGGACTGAATTTTGCGTATGATTGGATGAGCTTTTCCTATTACCAATCACTGGACTGAATTTTGCGTGTGGATGAGCTTTCCTATTATCCAATCACTGGACTGAATTTTGCGTGTGGATGAGCTTTTCCTATTACAATCACTGGACTGAATTGTGCGTGTGGATGAGTCTTTTCTATTACCATCACTGGACTGAATTTTGCGTGTGGATGAGCTTTTCCTATTACCAATCACTGGACTGAATTTTGCGTTGTGGGATTAGCTTTTCCTATTACCAATCAATGGATGCTGAATTTTGCGTGTGGATTAGCTTTCCTATACCAATCACTGGACTGAATTTTGCGTGTGGATTAGCTTTTCCTATTACCAATCACTGGACTGAATTTGCGTGTGGATTAGCTTTTACTATTACCAATCACTGCGACCTGAATTTTGCGTGTGGATTCGCTTTTCTATTACCAATCACTGGACTGAATTTTGGCGTGTGGATTAGCTTTTCCTCATACCAATCACTGGTACTGAATTTTGCGTGTGGATTAGCTTTTCCTATTACCAATCACTGGACTGAATTTTGCGTGTGATTAGCTTTTCCTATTACCAATCACTGGATGAATTTTGCGTGTGGATTAGCTTTTCCTAGTACCAATCACTGGACTGAATTTTGCGTGTGGATAGCTTTTCTATTACCAATCACTGGACTGAATTTTGCGTGTGATTAGCTTTCCTATTACCAATCACTGGACTGAATTTTGCGTGTGGATAGCTTTTCCTATTACAATCACTGGACTGAATTTTGCGTGTGGATTTGAGCTTTTCCTATACCAATCACTGGACTGAATTTTTGCGTGTGGATGAGCTTTCCTATTACCAATCACTGGACTGAATTTTGCGTGTGGATGAGCTTTTCCTATTACCAATCACTGGACTGAATTTGCGTGTGGATAGCTTTTCCTATTACCAATCACTGGACTGAATTTGCGTGTGGATTAGCTTTTCCTATTACCAATCACTGGACTGAATTTTGCGTTGTGGATGTAGCTCTTTTCCTATTACCAATCACTGGACGGAATTTTGCGTGTGGATAGCTTTTCCTATTACCAATCACTGGACTGAATTTGCGTGTGGATTAGCTTTACTATACCAATCACGGACTGAATTTGCGTGTGGATTAGCTTTCCTATTACCAATCACTGGACTGAATTTTGCGTGTGGATTAGCTTTTCCTATACCAATCACTGGACTGAATTTTGCGTGTGGATTAGCTTTCCTATTACCAATCACTGGACTGAATTTTGCGATGTGGATAGCTTTTCCTATTACCAATCACTGGACTGAATTTTGCGTGTGGATTAGCTTTCCTATTACCAATCACTGGACTGAATTTGCGTGTGGATTAGCTTTTCCTATTACCAACACTGGACTGAATTTTGCGTGTGGATTAGCTTTCCTATACCAATCACTGGACTGAATTTTGCGTGTGGATGAGCTTTCCTATTACAATCACTGGACTGAATTTGCGTGTGGATGTAGCTTTTCCTATTACCAATCACTGGACTGAATTTTGCGTGTGGATTAGCTTTTCCTATTACCAATCACTGGGACTGAATTTTGGTCGTGTGGATTAGCTTTTCCTATTACCAATCACTGGACTGAATTTTGCGTGTGGATTAGCTTTTCCTTATTACCAATCACTGGACTGAATTTTGCGTGTGGATTAGCTTTTCCTATTACCAATCACTGGACTGAATTTTGCGTGTCGGATTAGCTTTTCCTATTACCAATCACTGGACTGAATTTTGCGTGTGGATTAGCTTTTCCTATTACCAATCACTGGACTGAATTTGCGTGTGGATTAGCTTTTCCTATTACCAATCACTGGAGCTGAATTTTGCGTGTGGATTAGCTTTTCCTATTACCAATCACTGGACTGAATTTTGCGTGTGGATTAGCTTTTCCTATTACCAATCACTGGACTGAATTTTGCGTGTGGATTAGCTTTTCCTAGTACCAATCAACGGACTGAAATTTGCGTGTGGATTAGCTTTTCCTATTACCAATCACTGGACTGAATTTTGCGTGTGGATTAGCTTTTTCCTATTACCAATCACTGGACGAATTTTGCGTGTGGATTAGCTTTTCCTATTACCATCACTGGGACTGAATTTTGCGTGTGGATTAGCTTTCCTATGTACAATCACTGGACTGAATTTTGCGTGTGGATGAGCTTTTCCTATTACCATCACTGGGACTGAATTTGCGTGTGGATTGAGCTTTTCTATACAATCACTGGACTGAATTTTGCGTGTGGATGAGCTTTTTACTATTACCAATCACGGACTGAATTTTGCGTGTGGATGAGCTTTTCCTATTACCAATCACTGGACTGAATTTTGCGTGTTGGATGAGCTTTTCCTATTACCAATCACTGGACTGAATTTTGGTCTTATTTGTGGATGAGCTTTTCCTATTACCCATCACTGGACTGAATTTTGCGTGTGGATGAGCTTTTCCTATTACCAATCACTGGACTGAATTTTGCGTGTGGATGAGCTTTTCCTATTACCAATCACTTGGACTGAATTTTGCTGTGTGGATGAGCTTTTCCTATTACCAATCACTGGACTGAATTTTGCGTGTGGATTAGCTTTTCCTATTACCAATCACTGGACTGAATTTGCGTGTGGATTAGCTTTTCCTATTACCAATCACTGGACTGAATTTTGCGTGTGGAGTTAGCTTTTCCTATTACCAATCACTGGACTGAATTTTGCGTGTGGATTAGCTTTTCCTATTACCAATCACTCGGACTGAATTTGGCGTGTGGATTAGCTTTCCTATTACCAATCACATGGACTGAATTTTGCGTGTGGCTTAGGCTTTCTCCTATTACCAATCACGGACTGAATTTTGCGTGTGGATTAGCTTTTCTATTACCAATCACTGGACTGAATTTTGCGTGTGGATTAGCTTTTCCTATTACCAATCACTGGACTGAATTTGCGTGTGGATTAGCTTTTCCTCATTACCAATCACTGGACTGAATTTTGCGTGTGGATTAGCTTTTCCTATTACCAATCACTGGACTGAATTTTGCGTGTGGATTAGCTTTTCCTATTACCAATCACTGGACTGAATTTTGCGTGTGGATTAGCTTTTCCTATTACCAATCACTGGACTGAATTTTGCGTGTGGATTAGCTTTTCCTATTACCAATCACTGGACTGAATTTTGCGTGTGGATTAGCTTTTCCTATTACCAATCACTGGACTGAATTTGCGTGTGGATTAGCTTTTCCTATTACCAATCACTGGACTGAATTTTGCGTGTGGATTAGCTTTTCCTATTACCAATCACTGGACTGAATTTTGCGTGTGGATTAGCTTTTCCTATTACCAATCACTGGACTGAATTTTGCGTGTGGATTAGCTTTTCCTATTACCAATCACTGGACTGAATTTTGCGTGTGGATTAGCTTTTCCTATTACCAATCACTGGACTGAATTTTGCGTGTGGATTAGCTTTTCCTATACCAATCACTGGACGAATTTGCGTGTGGATTAGCTTTTCCTATTACCAATCACTGGACTGAATTTTGCGTGTGATTAGCTTTTCCTATTACCAATCACTGGACTGAATTTTGCGTGTGGATTAGCTTTTCCTATTACCAATCACTGGACTGAATTTTGCGTGTGGATAGCTTTTCACTATACCAATCACTGGACTGAATTTGCGTGTGGATTAGCCTTCCATTACCAATCACTGGACTGAATTTGCGTGTGGATGAGCTTTTCTATTACCAATCACTGGACTGAATTTTGCGTGTGGATAGCTTTTCCTATTACCAATCACTGGACTGAATTTTGCGTGTGGATAGCTTTTCCTATTACCAATCACTGACTGAATTTTGCGTGTGGATGAGCTTTTCCTATTACCAATCACTGGACTGAATTTTGCGTGTGATGAGCTTTTCCTATACCAATCACTGGACTGAATTTTGCGTGTGGATGAGCTTTTCCTATTACCAATCACTGGACTGAATTTTGCGTGTGGTGAGCTTACTATTACCAATCACTGGACTGAATTTTGCGCTTTGTGGATGAGCTTTTCCTATACCAATCACATGACTGAATTTCGCGTCGTGGATGAGCTTTTCCCTATTACCAATCACTGACTGAATTTGCGTGTGGATGAGCTTTTCCTATTACCAATCACTGGACTGAATTTTGCGTGTGGATTAGCTTTTCCTATTACATCACTGGACTGAATTTTGCGTGTGGATAGCTTTCCTATTACCATCACTGGACTGAATTTTGCGTGTGGATAGCTTTTCTATACCAATCATCTGGACTGAATTTTGCGTGTGGATTAGCCTTTCCTATTACCAATCACTGGACTGAATTTTGCGTGTGGATTACGCTTTTCCTATTACCAATCATGGACTGAATTTTGCGTGTGGATTAGCTTTCCTATTACCAATCACTGGACGCGAATTTGCAGTGTGGATGAGCTGTTCCTATTACCAAATCACTGGAATGAAATTTTGCAGTTCTTGTTCGTGTGGATTAGCTTTTCCTTTTACCAATCACTGCGATCTGGAATTTTTGCGTGTGGATCGTAGCTTTTCCTTATACCAATCAATGGATCCGGAATATTGGACGTGATAGGATTAGCTTTTCCTAATTACCAACAATGGACTTCGAATTTTGCGTAGGGATTAGCTATTTTACATATTACACACACTGGACACTGAATTTTGCGTGTGGATTAGCTTTCTGATTACAATCACTGGACTGAATTTGCGTGTGCGATTAGCTTTGTCCGATTACCAATCACTCGGATCCTGAATTTTGCGTGTGGATTAGCGTGTCCTATTACAATCACTGGATGCTGAATTTGCGTGTGGACTAGCTTTTCCTATTACCAATCATCTGGACTGAATTTTAGCGTGGATTAGCTTTCCTCATACCAATCATGACTGAATTTTGCGTACAGTGATTAGCTGTATCCTATACACAATCGTACATGGACTGAATCTCGCGGTGATTAGATTTTCAATACCAACAACGAACTTTTCATTATCTTTCCAAACCATCACAGGACATTTTCATTTGGACTAGATTTTCCAAAAACCAATCACTCTCATTTCTGTGCATAGCTTTCCTAAACCAACAATGGACTGAATTTGCGTGTGGATAGCTTTTCCTATTACAATCACTGGAATGAATTCAAGCTCTCCTACCACCAACACTACAACATGTGGATTAGCTTCCTATTACCAATCACTGGCGACCCCTTGAATATGTCTCGCCGTTCCTCTGTGGATTTAGCTTTCATATTACCAAACACGGGACCTGAATTTTGCGTTACAGTGGATTAGCCTTTTCCACTTTATTACCAATCACTGAGCGAATTTTGCCCTCCCTATCGTCACCGTGGATTAGCTTTCCTATTAACAATTCCACTGGATCTGCAATGTGTCTTGCCCTGGAGTCGGATATAGCTTTTCCTATTACACAATCAAGGACCCACCTGAATTTTGCGCTGTGGATCTAGCTTTTTCCTCTATAACCCCAATCATCGGAGCCCCTCTGGCGAATTCTTCGCTGCCGCCTCTTGCTCGAGAGCTCTCTTCCTATTACCAATCCCACTGCGACTGAGTTACGCCACGCTCTTATTACTCGTGGACTTAGCTTTCATCCTCGAACTTAACAAGATCACTGAAGACTGAATTTGCGTGCCCGGATTACGCGTTTTACTATTACCAATCACTGGAACTGAATATTGTGCGTGGTGGATTGAGCTTTTACGAGGACCAATCACTAGGACCCCTCCCCCCCACCTGCACATCTCTTGGCGTGTGGACTTTAGCTTTTCCTCATAATCCAAATCACTGGACTGAATTAATTTGTGAGTCCCCGTGGATTGAGCGTTTACCTGTATTACCAATCACTGGATCCGCGAATTTTGCCCAGCAGTGGACTAGTAGTTTGATCATTACCAATCACATGCGACGGCAATTCTTGCCCAGGTGGCATTAGCGTTTCCGCATTACACAATCACTGGGAATGAATTTTTGCGTCAGGGATGTAGACTTTTTCTGATTACACCAATCACTGGATTTCTACACTGAAAATTTTGCAGTTCGGTAGGACTTAGCTTTTCACGACGTTAACCAATCACTGGACCCTGAATGTTTGCGTGGTGGCATTTAGCTTTTCCGCCCTATTACCAATTCACTAGGGGGGGGGGGGGGGGGTGGGGGGCACCTGAATTTTTCGCCGTTTGTGGATTAGCTTGTCCTCATGACCACAATCACTGGACCCCTGACAATTTGTGCGTGCTGCGCATGAGCTATCCGGTCCGTACCATACCATATCACGCGGACTTACCCCCCTGCTTTGTGAATTGCGTCGCACCCGTCCCGTGGATTAGCTTTTCCCTGCTCCGTACCAATCACGCCGACTGACATTTTGCGGGTAGTCAGGACCCATGCAGCTTTTCCTATTACCAATCACATGGATCTGAATTTTGCTGTCCCCACGTGCAATGAGCTTTCACCTTCATTAAAATTTATAACCTGCGACGCCTGAAGGTTTGGAGTCGTGGATGACGCTTTTGCACTATTACAAATCATGGAACCCTCCTGAATTCTTGCCGTCCGGGTGGGATGCGCTTACTTCCGTTCATCTCACCCAATCCTGCCGACCTGGAATCTTCTGACACCCCTCCCCCCCCTCCCCCCCCCCCCCTGACCCCCCTCCCGTCCTGGCCATCACAAGTCGTGCTATGTTAGCTTATCGCCCTTACTTTGTGATCATATCACTCGGCATTTTTGGTCGTGAATCGTGTGCAGTGTTATGAAGCGTTTCCTATTACCAATCACTGGACTGAATTTTGCGTGGGTGGATTGCTTTTCCTATTACCAATCACTGACTGAATTTTTGCGTGTGGATTAGCTTTTCCTATTACCAATCACTGGACTGAATTTTGCGTGTGGATTAGCTTTTCCTATTACCATCACTGGACTGAATTTTTGCGTGTGATTAGCTTTTCTATTACCATCACTGGACTGAATTTTGCGTGTGGATTAGCTTTTCCTATTACCAATCACTGGACTGAATTTGCGTGTGGATTAGCTTTCCCTATTACCAATCACTGGACTGAATTTTGCGTGTGGATTAGCTTTTCCTATTACCAATCACTGGACTGATTTTGCGTGTGGATAGCTTTTCTATTACCAATCACTGGACTGAATTTTGCGTGTGGATTAGCTTTTCCTATTACCAATCACTGGACTGAATTTTGCGTGTGGATTAGCTTTTCCTATTACCAATCACTGGACTGAATTTTGCGTGTGGATTAGCTTTTCTATTACCAATCACTGGACTGAATTTTGCGTGTGGATTAGCTTTTCCTATTACCATCACTGACTGAATTTTGCGTGTGGATTAGCTTTTCCTATTACCAATCACTGGACTGATTTTTGCGTGTTGATTAGCTTTCCTATTACCAATCACTGGACTGAATTTTGCGTGTGGATTAGCTTTTCCTATACCAATCACTGGACTTGAATTTGCGTGTGGATTACTTTTCCTATTACCAATCACTGACTGAATTTTGCGTGTGGATTAGCTTTTCCTATTACCAATCATGGACTGAATTTTGCGTGTGGATTAGCTTTTCCTATTACCAATCACTGGACTGAATTTTGCGTGTGGATTAGCTTTTCTTATTATTACCATCACTGGACTAATTTTGCGTGTGGATTAGCTTTTCCTATTACCAATCACTGGACTGAATTTTGCGTGTGGATTAGCTTTTCTATTACACATCACTGGACTGAATTTTGCGTGTGGATTAGCTTTTCCTATTACCAATCACTGGACTGAATTTTTGCGTGTGGATTAGCTTTTCTATTACCAATCACTGGACTGAATTTTGCGTGTGATTTAGCTTTTCCTATTACCAATCACTGGACTGATTTTGCGTGTGGATTAGCTTTTCCTATTACCAATCACTGGACTGAATTTTGCGTGTGGATTAGCTTTTCCTATTACCAATCACTGGACTGAATTTTGCGTGTGATTAAGCTTTTCCTATTACCATCACTGGACTGAATTTTGCGTGTGGATGAGCTTTTCCTATTACCAATCACTGGACTGAATTTTGCGTTGGGATGAGCTTTCCTATTACCATCACTGGACTGAATTTGGCGTGTGGATGAGCTTTTCCTATTACCCAATCACTGGACTGAATTTTGCGTGTGGATGAGCTTTTCCTATTACCAATCACTGGACTGAATTTTGCGTGTGGATGAGCTTTCTCCTATTACCAATCACTGGACTGATTTTGCGTGTGGATTAGCTTTTCCTATTACCAATCACTGGACTGAATTTTGCGTGTGGATGAGCTTTTCCTATTACCAATGTCCCTCGCCATCAGCTAACACACTCTGCCTTCTGAGGTACTTGTAATTTACGTCCCCCAAGTCAAGGACGAGAAGTCAACATTGTAGTCCAGCTGTCCAGTACAGGGGTTGAACCCGCTACCTCAGCATCAGCACACCGGATGTTTAAGAACGGGTGGTCTTATTTATTTATCCATGCTGACCCCCCGAGATAGTGAGAGAGAGGGGGAGACGGAGAGAGAGGGATAGAGAGATGAATGTGGAAGTTTTTAACAGTTGAGCAACAGTATGCAGCGCAGAACAGCCACTCTCAGCTTCCTTGATGACGAATACCCACAGGATCTCTGGATCCGAGTCTACACAGATGGGTCAGCGCAAAATGCTGTTCGAAGTGGAGGAGCGGGAGTGTATATAGAATACCCAAATAATACTAGGGACACGGCCAGAGTTGCAACAGGAAAGTACTGCCATAACTATGATGCTGAAATTGAGGCAATCAAGATAGCAATAGAGAAATTACAAAATACCAGCCATGGTAGACAACCTGCGGTGATATTGACAGATGCATAATCCGTAATAGAGGCACCCCTGTCTGGGAAATTACCAATTCTAAGGACACTACTTTCTGAATTTAGCGGTAAGCATAAGGTCACCATACAGTGGATACCATTCCACTGTGAAGTACCCGGAAACGACAGAGCTGATCGATTGGCTAAGGAAGGAGCAAAAGAAGAACAGCCTGAGGTGCCCATTACATTCCACCAAAAGAAAAGAATGATCAAATTAGTTAGAAGGCCACTAATCCCTACTCAAGACGACTACCACGTTATGGACAGACCAGAACAGGTCATTATTCTGTGCCTCAGAACAGGACACAATAGATTACGCAACCACATGTATACAAAATTCAAGATTGGTGACTCAGCCATGTGCATATGTGTATTGGCGTCGCAGACAGCAGAGCACATACTCCAAGACTGCCCAAACTACAACATATCCAGGCGAACCTTCTGGCCTAGAGAGACAACAGTGGAAGATAAACTCTATGGACCGCTGAGTGAACTAAAAAAGACTGTTAGATTCATACAAGAGACAACATTGCAGTTATAGACATATTTCAAGCGAACGAAAGAAGAAGTAGAAGAATCATAATATTAAACGACAGAGAGAAACGGAGAGTCGTGATCGTCAATGTCTGCTCAGGACCAGGCACGCGAAGAAGAACAAGAATGCGAGGAGGATGGTGCTGGTGGTAGTTGGCTAAAGGCTAAACATTCCCATTACTCCACAAATACTAGGCCATAGATCTATAAAGGCCTACTATCTAATTGTATAGAGCTTCCTCATTCCTAGTAGACCACGGTCAATATTTATGGCTGTCTTTGAAAGGTGGCAATCTGTTATAAAACTTAGGCTTAGATTAGAGTCGTCAAAGGCGGGGTCTCAAATAGTAAGCAGGATCGTCGTTAACTTGTGTTTAGGCACATGAAGGTTCACTTTCTGGTCTGTTGAAACTCCTTTGTATGTTAAAATCGATGGTTCCAAACAAGAATTGCCAAAATTCACCCAGTGTTGTCGTTAAGATAACCCTGCAGGTATAGTCAGAGGTATTAGAATGTAGCCGTTTATAACGTGCGAAACACTTCAGAGTTATAATTAGGATATAAGGTATATACTTGACGTCGGAAACCTACGGCACGCGTGCCAGTTGTGGCACGTGAAACGATTGTCAATGGCAACCCGAGTGAAATTAAATGCATTATATGATCACATTTAAAAAAAAAAAAATTATATTTATAATTAAATAGAAGCAAATAAGTCTATAAAAACTATTCTTGTTTTTAACATCCCTTTAAAACAAAAGTTGTTAGATGTTGGAAGTAAGAATGTGCGATCTTAAGCAAACTTACTGACAATGCCTGGCTCTGACTAAGTTCTATTTCCATTATGTCTTTCCCATTTCTCCCGATCATCATCCCCACCACTAACTCTACAGCTCTCTCAAACTCATGCCTGCACAGTCCATAGACCGTAACACAATAGTTGATATTGTTATTAGGTAATACGGTGTTGCTAAAATGATCCAAAAATGGCAAACGCCTTTATATAAACTAGTTTCAAGATTTTAGGACAAATAAGTATATTAGAATATGGTGGACATTTGTAATTTTTTAAAATTACTACATTCATTCATTCATTCATTCATTCATTCATTCATTCATTCATTCATTCATTCATTCAGTAGCATGTCCTTTGCAGAACCTCGCTCCCATAACAACCTTCCGGAAAACCCGTCGATCACAAGCAAGATGTCCCGCGTCCGATACACCCATCTGGAGATCATCCGCCACATCCTGCACCCATATTCTCTTTGGCCTTTCTCTTCCTCTCTTGAAGTTCTTGAAGTATGGATGCATTTGTTCTTTTCTTTATCCAAGATAGTTTTAGAATTCGTCTATAACATTTATATTCAAAGGCATTTATGCGCTGTTCAGCTTGTTTTGTAAGTGTCCAGGTCTCATAGGTGTTTGTTGCAATGAGAATGATCCATACTACATTACTACTTTTCAAAAACAAAACAAAAATATTTTGAATCAACAGAAGTCTTAGTGTTTCTTGCTAGCCTCTTATGCCCTGAGAACTCTTGCCACAATCCCCTGCTCCTCCATAAGAAAAGCACGGGAGATTCGTTCTCTGACAGCCTTGTGGCACTGAGATCCTCCATAAGCATGAGAAACACCCTTCATCTTCTGTCCTTGCTCAAAGCACAGTGCTTGTGCGAACGCACAGATCTCACCCCTCTGAGCTTGGTCTTGTAATCGCCATATTGGACACTGCAAGATTTTCTGGTGCAGATATACTGACTTTTCACTGTGTGTCTTAGAGACTTTTCCACAGACATAAATTAGGTCACCGAGCGACTTTGCAACAATTCTCTGGCACGACGCTGCAAAATACAAATTGTCAACCCAATATATACTCATAATTTGGACAATTGTTTTCTTCTTCTGTTTCGTTCGCCCGGAATGTTTGTTTTGGATGTGATTGCGTTGTGTCTGTTTACAGCAGATCTGCGATATTTGCGCCTTTCGGCCGACACATCCGACTTCTTTAGGCATTTGTTGACTAGGCTAACCTTCCCGTAGATAATGCAATGGATTTCAACTGAAGCATGTCTATTTCATAAAGCATGAATTCTGAAATTGTCTTTCATACAGAAGTGAAATTCTTATTGTGCAGATATAGTCAGAATAAGCGTTCAAAAAGCTACATAAATAATGGGTGTAATCATATATACATATGGGCATAAATCGCCTGCATGTTTGAGGGTATGAGTTATTTTACTTAATAAGATCAGAGTGCAGTAAGTATGCACGCAAAAAATGCATTGTTACACCAACGATGTCGCACTACTTTTTCACTCACAACAACACACCAGGAAGCAAAATTGAACACGTCCACAGCTAACACACGTGACTATGTATACATGTTAAGACGACGTATAACCGTGACATTAAACATTGGGAGTACCCATAGAGCCAAGAACTAACAAAGCAAACACATTCGCGCAGCTAGAGAAAAAAAGCATTATCGTGAGCCGTGCCCGACGGCTCAGGCCCTCATGTTCCTACTCAGTACACAGGCTTATGTGTCCTTGATAATAGCTGATCATCTTCTGTATCACTTTGCGAAGTTATCCAGCATTTCCAACCCTCTGTGGATTCCTGACTCTAACACCCTTCATCTTCCCGGTTGACACAACCTACTCTAGACCCGCTCGTCTCATCACGTAACCAAAAATTGCCGATTGTCTTCTTCCTCTTCTTCTGCGTTCATCGGAGAGGTTTTTTTCGGACGAGATTGCATTGTGCCTGTTTACAGTAGAGTTGCCTTCTTGCATCGTCAGGTCGACACATCCGACTTCTGCGGGTGTATGTTGACCGGGTTAACCTTCCCGGGTATTGTCGATTGTATTGTCATGATGTGGGTAATGAAGTATTGACGTGATGTGGGTAATCAAGTCTTATCGCAATGCAGGTAGTAAAATGTCTTGTGATGTGGGGAATAAAGTCTTGCATGATATGAGTAGTCAAGTCTTGTCGTGATGCGATTAATCAAGTCTTGTAATGTGCGTACTCAAGTTTTGTCCCGATGTGAATAATAAAGTATCGTCCTGATGTGGGTAATCAAGTTTTGTCTGTATCATCAGCATATCGAATCTCTTGTATTTCATGACCACCGATATTTAGGGCATTATATTGCTCCCTGGTTATATCATCTCTGACATTTCTCATTATATTTTTGGCGTACAGGTTAAACAAATAGGGGGACAGCACACAGCCCTGACGACTCTTTGCTTGATGTCAAACCAATCTGATGTCTCGCCATCTATTCTAACCGTTGCTTGTTGGTCTAGATCAGTGGTTCTCAACCTTTTTTGGCCCGTGCCCCCCTTCACCATATTTTCAGAACGTCATTCCCCCCTTTCGTACTTCCTACCTAACCCCTCCCCCCCTCCCCTTACACAGCGTATACGTAATAATGAAAGCTGAATCAAATAGCACATACTAAAACAAGTCTAGACGTCCACATAAAACGTTATTTGTGGGTCTACTTACTTTATAAAATGAATTTTAGAAGGGTGAGACGTTCAGAACCGTAAAGTATGAAGGGAAAAACAATATCAAGTAATCGGTTCTTGTATTAACGCGATCTTGAAATAATCTTAATCACCCTCCCCCCTGGAAACCTTAAAATTCCCCATGGGGGGGGGGGGGAGGGGAAATTCCCTACCGGCTGAGAACCACTGGTCTAGATAGAGCATTTTTATTAGTTGTATTGCATGTATTGGGAAGCCCATATTTCTCGTGATTTCCCAAAGTTTCTGATGTTGTACAGTCAAATGTCTTTGAATATTCCACAAAACGTGAGAACGGGTTTATATTAAATTCTCTGCACTTCTCTATTATTAAACGCATGTTGAGTATGTGATCTCGTGTTCCTCTTCCTTGTCTAAATCCAGCCTGAATCACGTTAATTTCTTCTTCCATGTTCTTACTTTGTGAATACATTTGAATATTGTGACAGACAGACAGATGGATGGTCGAACGGACGGGCGGACGGATGGATGAATGGATCGTTCAATTGGTGAATGGATGGATGGATGGATGGATGGATGGATGTATAGATGGATGGACGGATAGATGGATGGATAAATAATCACACAAATATAAGTTTCTCATGAGGGAAAAACAACAGATGCGTTTCAAATAAAAACAGGAATGCTGCAAGGATGTCTTTTGTCACCTCAAAACCGTAAACTGATTACAGAAATTAGATGCAGACAGTCAAGATTTTCTTGGGTACGTTGTGTGAAGAAATAAATTAGAGAACTTGGTGACAACTTGCAAGATTGAGGGGGGAAAAACACGGGAAAGGCAGATAAGTAAATATCTGGATGGCTTGGCCACGTGGCACGGTCAAAACAAGAACACAGAGCTGATCACGATTCTGGTGATCGTGTGAGATGGCGAGACATGATCGACCACGCTAATCGGCATGGCACATGATAATGCTAATGATGATGATGATGATGATGATGATGATAATGATGATGTTGATGATGATGGTGATGGTGATATGATGATAGACAAGATCCTTAAAACAACAACCATCATTATATAAGATGTATTATTAATGACTGCAGTAAAAAAAAAAAAATCAACGAATACAGTGTTTGAAAATATTGCCGGTCCAAGTTTTGTATTTGCCCTCTGTAAAATTCATGCCGAACTCCGTGGCCAAAAGCTTGCGAACGCGGTTCGTGAGCCGCTTACCAGGCGTTCGAAACGTAGCCTCGACCGATTTGTGCAGCAGACCGTGTCGCGTTGTGTTATAAGTGTTGGTATGGGAACAGGTTGTTCAGAAAGCAATGGCAAACTACTGAACGTAAAATTTGCCTAGCACACCAACAGCAGCTGAAAAATGACGGTGTTGACTGCAACGTCCTGCAAGGGATATGCAACATTAAAAGAAAAAAGTTTATGCTACATTATAGGTAAATACAAAACTTGCACCGGCAATATTTTCAAACACCTCACAGTCATTAAAAATACACCCTATAAATGAAGCTTGGTGGGCTTTTTATAGAGTAGCTTGATAATCATCGACGCTGTGGTGAAGGGGTTTCGAATGCAATTCGCAATCCCACGTACCGCATTCAAAACATGGAAGCAGCTACTTTTCATACAATTGTATGAACTGTACAAGAAAGTACAGATGATATAGATATTATAGGGGAAAATGAACAAAAGACATTGAAAATATTGACTCACTTAAAGGAAAAAGCTCAACAAATGGGACTGGTTATCAACCAAGATAAGACAGAATATATGGTAATTTCAAGAGAAGGAACGGCTAAAACCTCTGGCCACATACACATAGATAATATGACCATTAAAAGAACGGAAACATACATTAAAAATACCTGGGTACAATCTTCAACTGCTCCAACATAATAAGGGAAGAAATACAAGCTAGAATCAACTCTGGAAATAAGATTTACTATGCACTACAACATCTGCTAAAATCAAATGCGCTATCTCGTACACCATGATCACAATATGTTGTTGTTGTTTGTCCATCAAGAATGATGATGACCATTCATTTAATCCAGTGCCAGGGCATGCGGGTGTACAAGGGAATGAGCGGGCTGACAAGCTCGCAGGTAGGGCTACTGTCGAAGGCGGACGCGCCATGGACCTGGCTGACATTCTGAGAAGTAAGTCGTTCGCAAGAACCAAGTTATGACTGAATCTATAACCATGGTCAGGCGGCGTTAGCCGCTACACACTGCGGAAGGGATCCGAGCACTTATGGACTGAATGGTTCGAGGTGCAATGAGGATGACCTGTCGACTAACTTAACAAAATCTATCTACCTTGTAGTCTAAATATATCTTAAATATTAAAAAAAATTCTGCGCCGCCCGGGAATCGAACCCGGGTCGCAAGAATGGGAATCTTGCATGATACCACTACACCAGCGGCGCTTGTAGACAAACTTCAAAAATAACTTGATAAAGTATCAATCATTATTTCAAAAATAAATTTGGCAATATTTAGAAAATTTAAAATGTATTCAATTTATCACATCATTAAACTGTATCATCAAAGCTTAATGTTATAATAATTTCACATTGCCTTGTTTATCCATGTGCAGACACCATCTTTTATTACTGCCTTAAAGTGATTATTTACCATACTCGTAGGGAGCACCAGGTAGTGAGGATTAGTGGCATAAACCAATGCGCTGGACAGAGACTGTAAACACACCATTTTATTTAGAATGTACACACTGTCTAAAGGCCCAACCAACAAATTACCCATGAACGCCCGACGAGGTGAGTCAACACGCTTCTTTCTATTCACACCTTCAAGACCATAAATAACTAAGTGGTAACGGCCAGGCTATTGTTGAGAATTTCTTTAAAAAATGGGTTTTCTGGTGTGTTTTTTTAGGGCCCCCTGCCCCTAGACAACTTGAATACGAAGGAGGTTACTATACCAATGCCAATACCAGAGAAAAGTCGAACTCAAACGGAGAGGGGTACTACTACGACCATCAAACAGCAGATATGAGGTGAGTATTTCATGTATTTTTTGATAATTAGTTGCTTTGATTATAAGTCAATGTTTGTTGTTTCTTTGTGGTCGACAACGCAACATGTCGCTGTGCACGGCTCAGTTAGTTACTCTGTACAGCTGAGCTATTCAAAATACTATACTAATTACTATTACTATTATACTATATTATCTATTTCAGTCAGTCAACAGAGAAACTAAATATGCTGACAGAAATAGCAGAAATATGTACCCCAGGCAATCTGAATAGCAAAGGTTTAAGACGTATATCCATACGTTGAAGGGAGGCGTTATTTGCAGCACACTGCGATTAATACTGAGCGTTATTCACAGCTGCGAGATTTAAGTATGTTCGATGGTGGTAACTGTCACATGTACAGCAGTGACTGCGAATAACACATAGCTACGGGAGGTGTTATTCGCAGCATGCTACGTATAATCACTTCGTATGTTGAAGGTGGGGGAGCACAGTCAACATCAGGATTGTCAGAAAAAAATCCGGTACTTTTGCCTTAATTCACCCCAAACAAACGGAATCCCAGGGTATGACATCACATCCAGGGGTTCCTTGTGTTGCGCCGTAGCTCAGTGCACAATTTTATCGGTGTGCAGCAGTTGCTCTCAGCGACATCCCCCAACTGTAACTGGCAAAATGAAGTGCTTGTCAACTCTTGAGACCAGCAGTATATGAAAAGAATGATGATGATCTGTCTGTACGGGAGACGCGAGGCCTTGCAGCCATGTGCGCCTCTGTCTCAGCGGGAGGATGTCCTGCCGACATACATGGTGAATGTCGTCGTCTTCGGCATCTCCATCTGTCCTGATGCTCAGTCAGCGATGGCACCATGATGACATGATTATGAGAACAGCGTCTAGCAGAATGTCAGATGCCATGATGCTGCTGCAGAAAAGGCAACGCTACTCTGGCTTGTTGTGGACAGCTGCTGCTGCCAGTTCCAGAAAACTCATGATGACACAGACACACACGCACTCACACAGAAACGGTTGCCAAAAGCCAAAGAAATAACTGGGGCAATTGAAACGCACTGGTACACACTGTACCTGAACACAGAGGAGATCGCTGGCAGTGCTAAATGTAGCTGGTGACCCTAAATATAGCTGGTGACGTTTGTTTGGGGTGAATTAAGGCAAAAGTACCAAAAATCCAGTATCCAGGATAATAGTAGACACTATTAACTATATTATATATCTCAGTTGAACACGATATATGCGAGGCCTGGCTGAGGTTATAGTGTCTGTCTCAAACTGAGAAATTATTTGGGTTCAAATCCCAGCATAGATCTAGGATCAGAGGGGCTGAGTGGTCTCGAGGTATGGTGTCCGCCTCGAGTGCTGGAGGTCCCAGGTTCAAGCCCCGGTGAGGGCCGGGATTTTTTTTCACGTGGACTTCTAGTAACAAAATTTCCCCTGGTCTCTGAGTAGTGAGATTGGACGCCTCTGTGTATTGTTGCACACAGTAAAAAAATCCCTTGGCAGTTGGAAATTGAATTGAAAAAGAGTAGCCTAATGACGCTGCCCGGGCAAAATGTTGAGTTAAAAATCTACCCAAAGTATTTCAGGATTCTCGCCGGTGCTGTAGAGTTCATGCACTGGCTGAGATTCTCCAGACTCCCAAAGTATTTCAGGATCCTCGCCGGCGCTATGGAGTTTGTGCACTGGCTGAGATTCTCCTGACTCAGGCTTGAGTTAGGAGTAGAACGGAGCACTTAATGGATTACACTTGTGTGCTGTGATACTGATCCATCGACTAAACTAAACTAAACTAGATCTGGCAATTTTTTAAAAAAGTATTGGTGTCTAATGATTTATACTTTTCTTGATCTTTTAGGTAGCGAGATTGGATACACAACCTTCTCACATAAGGACCAAAAAAAAAAACAGGTGCCATGGGCAAGTTGTGCACATTAAAAGTCCCATGGAAGTTGAAAATCCCATTGATTCTCAGTGTGAATCGTAGTTACTGGAGTGTCTTCTCCATGATTACTTGTTATGTTTTGTGTATGTAATTGCTTGCTGATGAAAGCTAATTGCTGAAACATCCTGTTTTCCGTAATTATGTTTTGTAAAGCTGCATTACTTTGTGTTATTTTATATTGTTTACATTTCCACAGCTTTACCGCAGTTCCACTAATTTTATTCATACCGGATCTGAAAATGGAAGAAACTTGGCTAAAAAACGACATCATGTCTTCAAAACTGAAATACTTGGCCATATTAAACGCCACAGTGGTTTGCAAAGAAGAGTGATGGAAGGTATGGTGTCTGGAAGAAGGGGCACGGATCGACCAGAACGATGCTGAACAAAGGACATTGATGGCACCTCGGGCATGAACATGCATCAGGCTGGACAAAGGACATTGATGGCACCTCGGGCATGGACATGCATCAGGCTGGACAAAGGACATTGATGGCACCTCGGGCATGAACATGCATCAGGCTGGACAAATGACATTGATGGCACCTCGGGCATGAACATGCATCAGGCTGGACAAAGGACATTGATGGCACCTCGGGCGTGAACATGCATCAGGCTGGACAAAGGACATTGATGGCACCTCAAGCATGAACACACATCAGCCTGGACAAAGGACATTGATGGCACCTCGGGCATGGACATGCATCAGGCTGGACAAAGGACATTGATGGCACCTCGGGCGTGAACATGCATCAGGCTGGACACAGGACATTGATGGCACCTCAAGCATGAACATGCATCAGGCTGGACAAAGGACATTGATGGCACCTCGGGCATGGACATGCATCAGGCTGGACAAAGGACATTGATGGCACCTCGGGCGTGAACATGCATCAGGCTGGACAAAGGACATTGATGGCACCTCGGGCGTGAACATGCATCAGGCAGGGGAACTGACAGGATCAAGAATCTTTTGGCCTGGCCTTGATGAGAGCGACATCCTTTGCAGAATAATTGTTTTCTGTCTGTATTCTCATTTCTCTTTCTCTATTTAGTCTTCCATCATCTTTTGGATGGACTATAAAGGCTGGGTGGACCTGACAAAAAATAATGCTGCCTCTGCTGGAGATCAACACGCGTGTTCTTTGAAGGCAAACGTACTAACGACTATGTCACTTCTGCTCCTATCGCAGAATACAGGAATCAGAAAACCTCATTTTGCAGCATTTTTTTCTGTACTTGTATATGTCCCCTGAATATAAAAATGCATGAGGCAAAGGAACTGTTGGAGGATCAAGAGTCTGTATGACTTTCATGATGTAAAGGACTTGTTACATAATGTTGTTTGTGTTTGCGTTCGCTCGCTCGCTCGCTTTGAACTCAAACGTTGTCTATGCATGTGCTACTACTTCTAGTGCAGTGGACTGATGTTTGCGCTTGGATTAGCTTTCCCTTGTACCAGTGTCCCTGGCCATCAGGCGAACGAACCCACTTCAACTTCACAGGTTTACTCAGTGGTAATCTACATTAAACCCCACTCATTTCAGCAGTAAAATAGATTTGTTTGGTTGTTTTGGGATTAAGGTTTGAAGATTGAGCACAACCCACTACTGGCAACGTTGATCGTATTCCAGTACAAACCTTGGGCCTTGTCCACGTCAGATTGGAAGCACTTCCATTCCGACATGTACAAGGCCCAAGGTTCATACCGGAATATGATCAGCTATGTCAGTAGTGGATTGTGCTCAATCTTCAAACAGTAAAAAAGCTGTTCATACTAAGTATTCATAGCTCCTCCATACCGAATATACAACTTGAGTTTATTCTTTTATTTGTTTTTCTATTTCAGTAACTCAAAACCAACATTCCAGACCAAGAAACCAGTAAATAAATGGAGATTGTCCCAGTACAGCCAAAATCCAGCCTTACATGAAAACCATTTGGAAATGGCAAATTTATTATGTAGACGTAGGTACTCTTTGTACCGACAGTTACATTTCTTTGTTGTCGAATGTGTAACAAGCTCTCATGAGTTACTGTGTGTTCCTTCTAGCAGAAATATGTAATGATAAAAGTGGCAGCATTTTTGTTCTCTTATATTTTCCAGAACGTGATCATTTCTCAGTTTTGCAATCCAGCTGGTTCTTATCCTCTTAAAACAGCGGTTCTCAACCTTTTTTTGGCCCATGTACCCCTTCACTATATGTTCAGAATGTCATTCCCCCCTTTCGTATTTCCTCCCTATCTCTCTCCCCCCCCCCCCCCCCCCCCCAATCTCCCCTGCCCCAACATAGTATACGTAAAAATCGAAGCTAAATTAATTAACACATACTAGAACCAGTCTGACTGGCACCTTGCCGTCTTGACAGATGATAGTTTGTAAAATGGAGTTATACCTCTCAATAACATAAAGCCTGGGCTGAATTTAGGGACCATGTGTTGTCCATGCAGCATGATCCCTCTCTCGGCTTATCATGTATACTCCAGAGGAAAGGTAATACCAATACGTCTGGAACAAGACAAGCTGCAGAAGCTGCCGGATCAGCAAAGCTATGCTCTGCCCGCCTGGGTGTGGCTAAATATTCAACTTTTCTCACTTTTTTGTTTCTTCCATCAGCTCTTTTTTCGATATATTTGTTGGGTCTTTCTTTCCATTAATCACCGCCTATTCTTTTGTATATTCTCATTTCTAGGACCTCAGATTTATAATTGCTTGTTTGTTGTTTCTGCACCATATGTTGTGTTGAATAATTTACACTTATAATATATACTTCTAGATTTTAATGTCTTTTTCTTGTTTTGGAATGTATTTTTAACAATCATTCCTATTTCCTTTTTGATTTCTATTTTACTTCTGCCATCATCTGTTAGTACATGTTCAAAATAGGAGAATCTTGTTACTTGTTATAGTTTTTCACATAGGAAACTAGAACATTAAAAGAACCAAAAGGGAAATCATATATATTACATTTTCAGTTATTGTGGGCTCATTTCCTGCTATGACAGTTTATGTAAATGTGCCTGGTCATGTTTGGTAAAGCATGACTATGTGATTGATTGCTTGATTGATTGATTGATTTAGGAACCGATATCACAGCATGTGATGACTATGTGATTAAACAATCAGTTATCACTCTATTTGATTTGGCATGCTGCTACATACAGATCAATTTCATGGCATTTAGTATATCTTCTTCTTCTGCCTTTCATCTCTCAATAGGGCATAGGCCACAACCAATCCACGCCAAGCCCTTTGAAGACTTGTTCATGATTGGTTGGATTTCAACCAACCCACGCCAAGCCCTTTGAAGACTTGTTTATGATTGGTTAGATTTCAACCAACCCACGCCAAGCCCTTTGAAGACTTGTTCATGATTGGTTGGTTTTCAACCAACCCACGTCAAGCCCTTTGAAGACTTGTTCATGATTGGTTGGATTTCAACCAACCCACGCCACGCCCTTTGAAGACTTGTTCATGATTGGTTGCATTTTGCAGCTAAAGTTTTATACAGGATGATGTAGCCAGTCTAATGGTAATCCTCCTTACTAGTCTCTTAGGACATGTAGAGCAAGTTTCAGTATTACCATTCTTTACTTCCATTAAGGGTCCTGGTGAAACAGGCAGATTTTGAAAGCCATGCCTGGTTGTCAATTTCAACAGAAACGACTAAATAAATGGTCAAGATTTAAACACTGGATATTGTTTGGGAAAAGTGGTATTTATGCAAAATGCAAGTTATTTATTGGTCAGATAGACTGAACTAGCTTTTAGAGTAATATTATGATATACCCACCAATAAGTAATACTTTAGTCTGAAAGCCATGCCTGGTTATCAATTTCAACAAAAATGGCCAGATAAATGGTCAAGATTTAAACACTGGTTATCGTTTGGGAAAAGTATAAATTATGTAGAATGCAAGCTATTTAATGGTGAGATAGACTGAATTAGCTTTTGGTGTAATATTATGATATTACTTATTGTTCAGTGTTTGTAAAAGTGTATGTTGAGAATTGAATTTGTTAAAATTTCTTGTCATTTAGAATGGAAGAAAGTCATGGATCGTTGTCAAAAAGGCAGTGTTGAAGGCAAGTATATAATCTTATTCATAGTGTAAGAGTTTACTGAAAACAAATGATCTAAGGAATCACTGAGAAATAAAAGTGTGAAATTAAAATATATTTTTAGTTTATTATTTATTGTGCAGTCAATCAAGGATTTCTGAAAAGCCATCTCTGGTTGCCAGTTTCAACATAAATGACTAGATAAGTGGTTCTTATATAACAATTGCATATCATGTGAGAAAAGTAGAAATTGTGCAAAATGCAAGTTGTTTAACCCTTTACCGGGCAGACATTTGTCTGTTTTGTAGCCCTGAATGGGCAAGAAGAATTTTGAGGTTCGGTAAAATTTTGGGTTACGTCAGTAAAAATATCACATATAAGTTGTTCATCAACAGATTTTAGTCAAATAAACAGCAAAATGAAGAGAAACGCATGCAGAATATTTTACTTATGTGAATGATGCCGCTAATCCACACATGAACACAAATAGTTACAAAATACAACATATTGTTTGTGATTGTCAGTCATCTATACGGCAATTTACAAACACATTTTCCAAATCGTAATCACTTTCTTTAAAGTCTGATTCACGACTGCTAACGCAAAGTAACGCTGATCACCGATATCTATAATTCATTTACTGGTATAATTGTTCATTATAATTGTTTAACTATAATTGTTCACTATATATGTGTGTGCATGTGGGAGCGAGAGAGAGAGAGAGAGAGAGAGAGAGAGCATCACTATTTTTACGTCACATACATTTTATGTACACATTTTTCTCCATGTTTAACATTTTTATGAGACTGCTCATGACAAGTGTCAGTGTATGTGTGTGAGTAAAGTGTGGGAGTTTGTTCATACTAGTTTCAATACTAACGTGAGACATTTTGTATGTGTCTTGATGTGAGGAAGTGTGAGTGTATGTGGAGGATGTGTGTGAGTGTGGGGATATGTGTGGGTGGGGGGTGTGTGGGTGGGGGTATGCATTTGGATGGGTTGGGGTGTGTGTGGGTTTTGGTGGGTAGTGGTATTTGTGGGTGTTGGTGGGATGTGTGGATGGATGTGTGGGGGTGAAAGTAGGGGTGTTGGAATGGGTGTGGGGGATGTGTGTATGGGTGGAGGATATGTGTATGGGACGGATGCAGGGGATGTGTGTTTATGTGGGTGGAGATGTGTGGATGGTTTGAGGAAGTATGTGTGGGAGGCGGGGTTGTGTGGGTAGGGGATTGTGTTGGGTGGATTTGGGATGGAAGGGCAGGTGGGGAGAAGTGTATGGTGTGTGGGTTTGAGATATGTGTGCGGTGTTTTGGTGGGGGATGTGTGAATGATGTGTGGGTGGAGGGTATGTTTGTGGTGGTATGGGTGGAGGATAGTGTGTGGTGTGGGGGATGTGTGTGATGGGTGCGGGGAATGTGCATATAGGTGGGGTATGTGTGTGGATGAGCAGGGGATTGTGGTGGTTGGGGGAAGTATGTGGGGGAGTGTGGGTGGGAGATGTGTGTGTGTGGGTGGGGGTGTGTGAGTGGCTTAGGGACGTATAGGTGGGTGAGGGAGTTGTATGTGTCAGGGGTGGGATGTGTGAGTGGGTGGAGGATGTGTGTGGGGGTAGGGGTATTGTGATCGAGAGATGTTTGGTTGGGAGTGGGTGTGTGGGGGTGTGTGGGTGCGTAGTGGAGGATGTATGCGTGAGTGAGTGTGTGTTGGTGGATGGGTAGGGAATGCGTGTGTGGGTGGGGAGAGGTGTGTGGTGTGTTGGTTGGTGATATTGTGTGGGTGAGGTGTGTGGGTGGGGGATTTTTGTGGTGTGTGAGTGGGGGTATGTGGGGTGGATGGGTAAGGGTATCTGTGTGGGTGTGGGTGGGAATATTGTGTGGTATCTGGGTGGGGGATATGTGTGTGGTGTGTAAGTGGGGATGTGTTGGTGAGGGATGTGTGTGTGTGGTGCGTGGGGTGGGAATAGTGCGGGGTAGGGGGTGTATGTGATGTGCGGGTGGGGGATTATGTGGTGGGGGATTAGGTTAAGGCATGTGTGGGTGGGTGGAAGTTGTATGTGTGGGTGGTGGGGTGTGTGTGAGTGGATTTGGGATGTATGGGTGGTTAGGGAGATGTGTGTATGTGGGGGGGGGGGGGGGTAGGGACATGTCAGTTGGTGGGGATGTGTGTGTATGGTTTGGGGATGTGTGAGTGGATGTGCGATGTGTGGGTTGGCGGGGGATTGTGTGTGTGGGTGGGGAATATGTTGTCAAAGTAGATGTGGCTGGTGGATGGGTGGTTTGAGGTGTGGGTGGGGAGAGGATGTGTGGGGTAGGATGTGTATGTGGATGGGCGTGGGTTGGAAGGGGAATGTTTGTGGGTGGCGAGTGTGTTTTGGTTGGGGGATCAGGTGAGGGCAGTGTGTGTGGGTGGGGGATGTGCGGGAGGGGGATGGGTCGGTTGGTGGGGTATGTATGTGTCCCTTGGTGTGCGTGTGTGTCGGTAGGTGGGGATGTGTATGTGTCCCTTGGTGCGCGTATGTGTGGGTAGGTGGGGGTGTTGTATGGGTGGGGTGATGTATGGATAGGTGGGAGATGGGCTTCATAACATGGTAATTAGCCTTGTTTATGTTTACAACATTCATTTCACAATGTTTATATTTCTTCCTATGCAAATTTATAATGCTCTTGATGAACGAAAGACGAGTGATTGGAAGGGCCGAATGTAAGACGGGCCTGCGCGCCCAATTTGTGACCCTAATAAAGTTGATTTGATTTGATTTGATTTGATTTATCTAGCTCTGATTAATAGTCAACTTTGTGCCTTTCAATGTCGCTTAAATTGAACCCAGCGAAATCTCCGTTATTACTTGAAGAATCGTCAAAATCCATTTTGAAATACAAAGCGTAAAACCCACAAAAACTATTTTAAAAATCCATTCAAATTCAAAGTACATGCTTGCGAATGGTGGCCACATTGTCAAGCTATCGGCGAAACTGAAAGTAGACAATCAGAATTCTCGGAAAGCCTAAGTTTGTTCATAGTTACGGGCGCTTTCGGACGGATTGCCCGTTCCGGGGTAGAAACGTTCCCGGACGTTTTGCCCGGTAAAGGGTTAATGATGAGATAGACTGAACTAGCTTTTTGAGTAATATTTTGATGTCACTTGTTCATTGTCTGTAAAAATGTGTATTGAGAATTTATGTTGTCTATATTTCTTGTCTTTTAGAATGGAAGAAAGTTATGGATTGCTGTCAAAAAGGTAGCATTGAAAGCAAGCGTATATAATCTTATTCCTAACATAAAAGGTTAAAACAAAAAAAAAACTAGTACCATAGCAAGAACCTGCTTTTGGTTTGGGAAGTGTGGGTATGATGGGTATTTTCTGCAAAAAATACGCTTGATTGTACATAATGAAAAGGATGTTTGATTTGTTAGTCTTTAATTGTCTAAGTTCTTTGTGTTTTTATGTTTGAAGATTTATATGTTATGCGTTGCGGGTTAAAATTCAGTGTTCTTTTTTGGGGGAAAGAACCAGGTTTTGATTTATGGTGAATAGTTAACATAATTTTGTCCACAAGATCTTTGAAATTTGATATCAACTAAGCTGAAGTATCACATGACATGTACACTGCTCAGAATACATGACCTTATTAACTGTTAACGGTCACGAGGGTATGCTGGAGGATTTTCCTCTCTTAGTTTAATTGACTGATAGTGATAGACGGCTAATTATTTTAAATTTTTTTCACAACTCTGTTGATGTTATAAATGGTGACAAAGGGGATACTTAAAGTTTATAATTCCAGCTTATGGCAAAACGAAACAAAAAGTTCAGTAGAAGTTATTCCATCATAAGTGTTAGTACTGTTCTTCTGCCCTTTAACTGTCTTCGTACTTATTAATCTAAATGAATTAATGTAAAAGTTAATAACAGTTATGGTTTCAGATAATATTTTCTTATATTTTATGATTCCTTTGCTGCTGAAACTTATATTTAATACATTTAAAAAATATTACGTATCCTTTTCAATCAAAACCAGCTCCTATTGGCTGTTCATGATTTACTAGGCTGTATAATAAATAGAATAATAAATATGTTGGACTCGGATCACATCGTCTTTTATCTCGTGTTTCCTTTTCAGATATAACATACGTATTTTATTCAGAGAGTGAACCAAACAAGAGTTTATCTGGTAAGTACCTAGTTGTGACCCTATGAAAATAATGTTTGTTCGTTCGTTCATTCATACTTTACCAGGAAATGTGGTGTTTGTTTTGATAAGGTGGACCTCTGGACAGTTTTCCTTGAAGTTGATAAGACTCAAAATGATATAAACCATCAGACAGGGAAGGATCAATGCACAATTTTCAGATTTAAGAAACAACACGAGTCACTTAACAGGCATCTACACAGATTCATTCCACAGCTGTCTCCGGAGCGTCTGCATTGTACATATTTTGACAATATTATCGAACATCTGCTCTGCTGTACAGCTACTGTGGAGATGTTACTGCAATACAGCCACTATGGAGATGTTACTTCAATACAGCCACTCTGGAGACGTTACTGCAATACAGCTATTGTAAAGATGGTACTGGCATACAACCACTGTGGAGATGTTACTGCAATACAGCCACTGTGGAGATGTTACTGGAATACATTCGCTGTAAAAATGGTACTGGCATACAACCACAGTGGAGATGTTACTGCAATACAGCCACTGTGGAGATGTTACTGCAATACAGCCACTGTGGAGGTATTACTGCAATACAGCCACCGTGGAGATGTTACTGCAATACAGCCACCGTGGAGATGTTACTGGAATACAGCCACTGTGGAGATGTTACTGTAATACAGCCACTGTGGAGGTGTTACTGCAATACAGCCATTGTGGAGATGTAACTGGAATACAGCCATTGTGGAGATGTTACTGGAATAGATTTGCTGTAAAGATGGTACTGGAATACATTCGCTGTAAAGATGTTACTGGAATAAATTCGCTGTAAAGATGGTACTGGAATACATTCGCTGTAAAGATGGTACTGCAATACATTCGCTGTAAAGATGATACTGGAATACATTCGCTGTAAAGATGGTACTGCAATACAGTTGCTGTAAAGATGGTACTGCAATACACTTGCTGTAAAGATGGTACTTTGGCATTGGGTCGGGAGGAAAGTCTATTCACCACCTTCACTCCGAGATGCCACCCCTTATCAGGGCTCAAATGACCTGATCATCAGTATATCATACTTCAGAGTTAAAGCGCAGGCTTCCAGATGAATCTCAGCCAAGTAACCACACGTGTCAGGATGGTCATATGGGTTCAGGTGTGAGTACCAGACTACCGATTGATGATCAACATGGTTATTGTATGAAGGTTTACTGATGGTAGACCTTTTATACCATAAGAAAAAAAAAATGAAATTTATGGGCATCAAAAGAAAGTTATGTTCATCTAACTACAATAAAGCTGTAAAAATGCAAAAAAAACAAAAAAATGAAGGTTGAAAATATAAGCTTTACTAAAACATCATAAAGGAAAGTAGATGTTGCAATAATAAGGATTTTATAAAGAAACAACACATGGAGACCTGGCCACAGAATGTTTTATAAAAAAAAATGATTGTGGTGGTGTTGAGTGTGAATGAAACTTGCTTGTAGATATGTATGATTGTTTGAAATTAATTGTTATGTTATAGGTGTTGTAACATTGTGAATACAAAAATGTATGTTGTCTGAGAAACAGGTGGGTGTGTCAGGTATTGGAGGGTATGTGGATATCAGAAGAAATAATGGCTAGCAAAATACGGTTTCAGAGGTGAAAAAGTTCTGGATGACTGGTTATTAGACTGATTGTAGAGAACCTGGTGGTCTGAAATGGTATCTTATAGAATAAGCTTAAGTTTGTACGAGTGCAGAGGATATTTTATGTTTAGAGTATTTAGACAGCCAGAGACAGATACAGTGGATTATCATTGGCTAGGAGAAGATCAGCGGCTTGTTGTGTAAAGGTTTAGACAGTTTGTTGACAATGGCGTGAGTGCAGTTGGACAAGGGTTCGGTACCGATTCTCGACATTTACTATGAGAGGGAAAGAATGGCCACCTATTCTTCTCTGCACCCAGGCCTACACAATCTCAATGGTCCTAACATTTCAAATACCCACAGTTGCTTTCTCCTGGGGGACTTAAAAAAAAAAAAGAAAAGAAGACCAGTGTGTCAGAGAATGTGAGTGTGTGACAGGAATTATATATTCCTGAATAGTTTTACTGTTTTAGGAATGAAACATTTGTATTATATTTCCTTTTTAAAAAAATATGGTGATGAATGTTCTTGGAAAGTTAATTAACAAACAGTGTGTTGTCATCTGTAGTTAATGAATTTGTACAGTGCTCTTAGGTCAAGAAATGTTGGACAAAATTTTTACCTCAGTACATTAGATAAAATCTTCCAATGAGCTTCTGACTGTATCCTTTTAATGTATATAAGGTTATTGTCATTGATATTATATATGTGCCTATTAATCATTTTGAGTAGCTTAGTCAACTGAAAAAAGAGCAGTTTTAGATTTGTTGGCCAGATTATAAAGAACAGAATATCGATATTCTTGGCTTTTTGTAGATATTGGGGGATGTTTACATATTGCCCACAGAATGGATTTTAAAGACACAACCTAATTTGAAAGGCAGAAAAGAGTTTTTATGTCTATTTTTGCACATGGCACAGTGTCGGAGTATTCTGAATAATGAGATGTTCTGAAAAGTTTAGATTTTGCTTAGCTGAAAGGTGCTCACATCTAGTTTAAGTGATAGTCTGTTTAGAAGTATTACCTAATTAGGTAGTGAAGTAAATACAGTAAATGGAGAAAATATGATCATTTGTAATGTGGTTGGGACTTAGTGATGCTGTGATAGAAGATTAACACTGAATCGTTTGCCAGTTGAATGTAGTTCTGTTTTCAGCAGTAATTTCTGAATCAACAATGGAGCTGTGGGAGACATTGTAACCTGTCGAACATTTAATCCCTATTGGATGTCATGTCGGTTAAGAATTTCAAAATGGTTACCCTGGTCTGTGGCTTATATTTCAAGAACTGTGTGTATATTGTTCAAATTTTTAGTGTTGTGTTTTCATTCACGTCGGTCAGCGGGAGCCAGCCAAACAGAACTTCTATGAACACAAGTGTCTTATTACTGGATGTTAATGCTATTAAAATTACAAGTCTACAGTATCCACATTTCAGTGCTAATTACAATATTTAAATACAAATCATTTTCTGATGAGTTACTCTGTCGATTTTTGTTATTGTCAACATAATTTACTTGATAACAGTTATGTTTGTTGACTACTGTTTCTTAATGTCCTTACTTCTGCCACATTTAAGTTAAAAAAAACCTTGGAAATTTCACAGCTAACTATTTACTTTGTTGTTGTTGTTGTTGTCATGTTCACATATTGGTGGTTCAGTTGGTTTGGCTTCTCTTCATTTTCACCATCTGTTTATTTTGTGAATTACATTCGTTTGTGGTTAAAATACATTTTTATAGTGTTTTTTCATTGTTATCTTCTAGTAACAGAAGAGAATGGCGAGAATATTTTCTTTTTTAGTAAATTTTTTATCAGGGAAATGGGTCTGTTTAGTCATCTGCAATTTAAATTTGTATAGGTCCTATTTATTTAGCTGCTTTGGTTTTATTCCACTGGTGTCATATGTTTTTGCTCAGTTTATTGTTGTCTCTTTAGTCAGATTCTTCTGTGTATTTGACTTCTCTTGTAGTGTTTTCAGCCTGTGCATCTCAGTATCAAGTTATTTTGTCGCGGTCAGTTCTGTATTTTACATATTTTATTTCAATGTAATCCCGTATATTCTCGTGAGTAACGTAACCTGCGCGAGAATTGGTAGCGGTTCTCGCTGCGTTGGTAACTTATGGGGTATGTGAGCTGGTTGCTCAGAAAGCAGTGGCAAACTACTGAGCATAATCTTGCCTAGTACATCAACAGCAGCTGAAAAATGCTGATGCTGACTGCAACATCCTGTAAGGGATATGCAAAAAAAAAACAAACCTTTTTACTGATATATTTTATATACATATAGTTTGTTCGATATTTTATGTTTGTGTTGAACGTAATTGCACTGTGATGTTTACATTAGGACTAAGATAATTGCGTCTTTTGGTTGATACATCCAACTTCTCACCGTCGTTTGTTAGCTAGGTTAGCCTTCTTGGGGACGTGGGTATTTTATATTCTTACTTGGGTATTTTATATTCTTACTTGGGTATTTTATATTCTTACTTGGGTATTTTATATTCTTAGAAGGTAGTCTTGTATTTTATAAATGTGTGCCTTCACTCGCTTTGAACTCAAGCGTAGTCCATACACACGCTACTAGTGCACTGGACTGAATTTTACATGTGGATGAACTTTCCCTATTACCTGTGTCCCTCGCCATCAGGCAAATCTACTCTGACATCAGAGGTATTTGGTCTTGTATGAGTCTGTGGACTGGTAAGCTTTGCCATTGTTTCTTTGGAAAATAAATAGGCACCGGTTCTTCCTCGATTAACTACCCAATACAGTCAGCTACTAGTAAGTTAGTTGATGAATCATGGTGCATTGAATACACAAGCACAGTAAGTGACAATGTATTTTTGTTTGGAATTATTATTCCTGATTATTACATGTTATATTTGTGTATTTGGAGCATAAAATAGTTGATCAAAGATGCCCATTTTAATGGAATTTGTTGAGGTTGACAAATGTCTTGGTCTTTCAGTCCGCGAACTCCATGAATTTTCAGAGCTTATAACCAAAAGAGGCAGATTGAATGTGCGCAGTGTCATCTTGATAGAGAGATAAGAAAAAGATGTGCTTCAGATGTGAAAAAAATTTTGTAACAATTATCAATTTTACCAAAAGAGGGGGACTTCACGATTACAAGCTGCACTGGCGTCATTGAGGAGAATTGATAAACAAAGAGGCTGAAACTTTTGCTTCAGAGAGAGAGAGAGAGAGAGAGAGAGAGAGAGACTGATCTAGTGAAGTTTTTTATGTAGAGATTTAAAATATCCACTTTGGTTGCAAATATTCTGAAAACACAGTATGCTACATATTTAGTAGAATTTTTGGGAAGTACTTCTATGTAAACATATCCTTGTTTTAATGTTGCTTATTTCTGTTTTGTTTGAGTATAACTAACTGATAGACTGGATGATGCCTTTCTTAAATAGACACTTGTGACTCAACATAGTTTAACTGAGAACAGTTATCACACCAATTTTATCCTCAAAAGAATCATTACAGCTGTAATTTCCAGTATTAGGTGTTTGTTTGGGAAATGATTGGAATTGGGAGTAATCAACAAGGATTTTAACAAGTGATTGACTTTATGTTAAGAGACAAAGTTCTATCTTCTGGTAATGTCAGTTTAGTACAGAGTGTATTGTTAATGACTGAGGTTTTTGAAAATATTGCCGTTCCAAGTTTTGTATTTACCTTTTATGTTGCATGAACTCCACAGAGGGTGAATACAAAACTTGGAATGGCAATATTTTCAAAAACCCCACAGTCATTAAAAATACACCTTATAGCACAGAAGGAAGCCAACAAACATTGAGGTTATGTCTTGACTGTGTTGAACACATATTTAATAGTTACATTTGTTATGAATATAGATAACTTTTTGATAGGGATAGATCACCGATTCTATAGTCTGGTCATCCTTTTCTCCTTTTCCAGATTTAGCTTATGTGCATGATGTTGGTGGTTTGCTTTTACACCATGGGTTTGTGAATAAATAACAATTACTACTGTTGTGAGATAACTGGTGTTATTAAGACTTTTGATTAACCCATCTTGTTATACAGATAAGACTGTCAGATATACGAGAGGGCTTTACATGAAAATCCGAAATTTATTTTTGGGATGAATATGTTCTGAAAAAACAAAGAACAAATATATCATTTTTTATGTAGTCACACTGCGTTCAATGCAAGTCCTCCAGCGCCTATAGAAAAGAAATTCTCTTGGTCGCGTGTGTAACCAACCACTCTTGCAATACCTGCTTACCTCTTCATCAGACCGAAAAGTCTTTCCTCACAATGACTCTTTGAGTTGTCCAAACAGGTGGAAATCACTTGAGGCTAGGTCTGGCGAGTAAGGGGGATATGGTACACACTGAAAGTGAAGGTCTTAGATGGTTTCAAACGTTGCATGGGCAGTATGGGGGAGAGGGGGGGGGGAGTATTGTCATGTTGCAAAAGGACACCTTTACTCAGAAGTCCACGTCGTTTGGATTTCATTGTGGGTCGAAGATGATTCCTGAGAAGATCTGTATACATATCACTGGTGACAGTTTTCTCTTTTGGCATGTAGTACTCTGAAATAATGCTTGGTTCATCCCATAAGAGAGCCAGCATAACCTTCCCTGCAGATGGCTGTGTACGAAACTTCTTTGGTTTTGGTGAGGGTGCCATTCCTTGCTGGCTCTCTTCATTTTCGGCTCATGGTAGTGAACCCAGGTTTCATCTCCAATAACAATTCTTGATAGGAAACTATCATCTTCTGCTTCAAAGCACTGCAAAAGTTCTTGACAAGCATCAATGTGTCATCATCTCCATTCTGAAGTAAGCTGCTGTGATGTCACGTGTTTAACACTCTTGACATCATTAATAACAATATTGACAGGTTACAAGACAATGGCATGGTTATTGTAATTTCTATCACACTTTTAAGGTTTTCATGTGAAGCCCCCCACACACACGCACGCACACATGCACGCGTGCACTCACACACACACCTACCCCCAATACCCCCCCCCCCCCCCCCCCTCACCCCAACATTCAGTAATAGGGTTGAGTTCGCATAAGTTGCAATTACTATGCCATAATTAACATGGGTGGCATTTCTTGTGCCCTTGATGCTCCTGAAGCTTAATCTTTGGAAATCTACCCATGGCAAAATATGGAATTGTGCAGTGTCTGAGATACATTGTGGTAGGGGGTGGGGGGGGGGGGGGATGCAGTAGTTTCAAGAACCTAAGGTAAGTTTGTCTACAATTACTGAAGAGCAATCATCAGAGCCTTCATATGTAGAGTCCACTCAGGTAATATAGTTTTGGACACTGTAAGGTCATTTATTAAAGATCAAGGTAAGAAAAATGTTTTCAGGTGTGTCACAGACCTGAGGCTAAATGCTGTAACACTGATAATGGAAATAGACTTTAAGAAGGGTGTTTTTACTTGGTGTTTGTGAAGTCTGTAGGACCAATGTGGCAACATTATTGAACATCACCATAATTTTAGGCCTTGCACAACAGAAGACCAAGAAACAAGTGAGCATTCAGTTGAATACATTTTCTTTGCACAGATTCAATGAACATTTCTCATCCGTATCATCTCTTGTGTCCATTTTGATTTGTATAGTCAAGCTAAAACAATTTTGAACACCACAATGTGAACATGCATTAAAGAGGATCTATGCATTGTTTCCAAAAGTTTCCATTTGTTTGTTGCTAAACTAAATTTACCTTTCATTCTTAGGTTTAATTCAGCAAGACATATAAGTTGATGATTCATACAGGATTTTGAGATTGTTCCAAACCAAGTTCTCTTCTTTAGCAAAAGATTTGTTCAGCAAGAAACATGCTATTCCACTACTGGAGTATGAAGCTTTGGCTTTGATATTGTCTGTTTCTAAATTTTCTATCTCCAAAGAGACAGTTTCTTTCTGCATCCTGATCACAAACCATTTATTGTTATCAGCGTGGCCAGTCTAAAAAGTTCTCGTGACTATCGCTGGAAGTTTTCTCTTTTAGAATATAATTTTGCTGTTTCTTCCTTTGCAGGTGTGAACAATCAGGTCACAGATCTTCTGTCCAGGACAAGATAATCTAATTTTTGTAGGCCTAATATTTACTATATGTCATTGATGTATTCATTGATGTCATACAAACTGTATGTGAATGTGTAATGAGTACCATGTTCTTGATGTGCAAATATTACAAAACGGTGTGCAAACTTACACACTTCTGTTATAATTTCAATGACACAACACTAGGATGGTAAGACATTACCACTTGATATGACAAAGTTTTCAACTAGAGCTGGGGGGGGGGGGATGCTACAGGATGTTTATGCACAGATGATTGTGGCAGTAGTGAATGTGAATGGAAGGTATTTGCAGAAAGCTGTGGTTGTTTGTTTGAATATAGAGCTTACCACATTTTTAGATTTGTAAGAATGTAGAGCATGGCACAATTTTGGACTGGCAAAGACATATGCAAAGGGGTTATCATTTGCTAGGAGAAGGCAAGTGTGTCGTGGAATGTGAGTGTGTGGCAGGATGTATATTGTCCTAAGTCTCATTGTTTTAAGAGTTGAACATTTGTATGTGTTGATGGGTGTTCACGGACATTAGTTAATAAAAAAATATGTGCTGTAATTCAGAGTTTTGTATTTTCTTAATGTTTGTCTGACCCTGTAGGTCAAGAAATGTTAGACACAATTTTGTATCTCAGTACATTAAACACACATTAAGATACAATGCTGTGTGAACATGAACTGTACAAAATATATTATTAAAACAAATGTAAGGAAATGAGGATACTTATCTGACCATTGAAGTAGGTCTACAAAAGAATAGCTCTTTTCTGGGTTTTCTTCATGGTCAAATAAATACACTTGATTTCATTTAATTCTGTTTTGTTTTATAATGTAATTTTGTTTTCCATTTTACTAGTTAACACATTGTTGAATCTTAATGCTGTTATATTATTATAAGTTTATCTTTTTGTTTGCTGATGAAAATTTTTTCACTGCAATATTCACTCAGCTACAAAACGTATTATATCTTTAAAAAATAAGAGCCACTATCAGAACTCCAGTCAATATCATAAACTGCCACTGTTTACCACTGCCACAATCCTCTAAAATTGCTCTAAGGAAACAGAAGATCCTAATCTTTCACCTTTAGACATATCTTTCATTTACTTTATTTTAATGCTTTGAACCGGGACCCCGATGACATTGATCTTCAGATATCCTATACCTGAACAGAAAGTCTACAAAGCAGTTGTATTATCCACAATGCTATATGCTTGTGAAACCTGGCCTGTTTATCAGCGACATGCTAGGAAATTAAACTACTTCCACACAGTCTGCCTTAGTCTGTCTTTTGAAGATTTAATGACAAGACAAGATCCTAGACACTGAAGTTCTAGAAAGAGCGTCCATGCCCAGTATCCACACTCTACTAATGAAGAATCATATTCGCTGAGCTGGTCACTTAACTCGTATGCCAGATCACAGGCTCCCTAAACAAATTTTTTTACGGCGAGCTGCGCTGTGGTAAAGGCTCGCAGGGTAGCCGGAGGAAACGCTTTAAAGACACTGAAAATCTCACTGAAAGCTTTTGGAATTCATCATGACACTTGGGAGACTGCTGCCAAAAACCAAAATTCGTGGCGTACATCATTACGCAAGTGTACAGTCATTTTTGAAGCAACCAGGACTGCAAGAGCTGTGAAGAAAAGGCTGGACAGAAAAACCACTGCAGGAGATCCTCTTACTGGAAGGTCAAACATTCTTTGCCCACATTGTCAAAGAACATTTCGAGCTAAAATAGGCCTTATCAACCTTCTTAGAACTCACGGCTCCATACTTTCAACCCCACTGGATGAAACAAATGGTCATCATCATTCTTGATGGACAAACGACACCTGAACAGAAAAGCTCACATTTTATATAATCTGACCACCACTGTTCCTTTTATGATTATTGTTATTATGATGATATGTCAACATCGCTGCATTTGGGACAAGCCTATGATTGCTCAGTTTCTCCCATTAGTGGGTCTCCATAGCTAAGTGGCAAAACTGCCTGTCTCAAGCTATGTAGGTCATGGGTTGGTGTACAGACTCCATCATTTGCTTGACAGGTGCAACTTTGTTCTGGAAGCCCCAGTGGGTTGGTGCTGGAGCTACACGGTTCATGCTCCGTGGGGCGCTTTCAGCCTAGCTGCTCTGCAGAAAGAAGATAAAGCCATATGGGATAGAACCCGGGGCAATGAATTTGATCCTCATATTCTGCCAGCGAAAGTATAAAGGTGTGGTCAATGATTGTTCCTGTTACAAGCTAACTATCTACATATCGTAACTGTCATCACCTGTATTCACCGGAGCCAACTTGACACTCGACTACTCACTTCAACATTTGTAATCAAGAAGATTCAACAAGAAAATTGTCACAAAGTCTCAAGCTGTCATTTCTTCTTCTTCTTCGTTCATCCGGAGTTTTTTTTTTCGGATGTGATTGCATTGTGCCTGTTTACAGCAGAGCTGCGTTCTTGCGCCGTTAGGCCGACACATCCGACTTCTGCGGGCATTTGTTGACCGGGTTAACCTTCCCGGGAAGCTGTCATTTAATTCCCACAATATACATTCTATGTCCACCTTCAAGGTCTCAGTTATAGGTGCTTTTGATGCTAGCATATCACCACCACCATCATCATGCACCTTGCCCATAAGCGTTGGTGGTCATAGTTCACCATCTCTCACAACCACCAGAGACCTGGATCAGGTTAGCGTTCTATGTCCCAGTTATGCCATGTGGCTATGCCATCCAGGTATTTATTTCACTGCCTTCACATTCTTACTTTCCTATAACATTTTCCAGATGTCACTTAGCATTTAATTTTATTTCTCATAAAGCATACCAGCTGTCTTGTTTCATGAGCTGAGCAATGGATCCACAGTTCCAGAAGTTATCCCTGTTAGACAAGAAACAACATGACAGTTAAAGTACACTGGAACATAACAGTTGTATCCAGATATATAAGGTCATACGTGATATGTTTTTAATGAGTAATCCTGGTAGAAAGACTTCACCATTATGGTTTTCTAGAAAAATCAAATCTTGAGACTTAATACGAATCTCAAGATGCCATAAGACCAAGTGTTTCCAAAATGAGGTAAAACAAATGAGCATTCAAAATGTTATACGGCCACATGGACTCCCAGTATGGTAAGCTACCAAGTGGACTTCCAAGATGGTATAATACCAATTGAGTTGTCAGTATGGTTTGAGACCAAGTGGTCTTGCAGTATGATATGAAATCAAGTGGACGTTACGTACAGTTTGAAACCAAATTTACTTTCAGTATGATAAGAGACCAAGTGGACTTTCAGTATAAGACCAAGTGGACTTCAGTACAGTATGAAACCATGTGGACTTTCAGTATGATATGCAATCAAGTGGAATTTCAGTACAGTAGATGACCAAGTGGATCTTCAGTATGGTATGAGAACAAGTGGATCTTCAGTATAATAAAACACCAAAGAGACTTTCAGTACAGTATGAAACGATGTGGATTTTCACTATGATATGAGACAAAGTGGACATTCAGTATGATGCAAGATCAAGTAGACTTTCAGTGCAGCATAAGACCAAGTGGATTCCAGTATGATATGACAAGTGGAATTTCAGGATTGTATGAGACCAAGTGGGTTTTCAGTTTCATATACTTCATAGAAGGCAAGAAGGCATCCAAAATGAAGATCGATGGACATCATGGAGCTACATCTTAAGTAGCTAAGTATGGAAGACTCAAAATAACGGAGGAGAGAGAAATGAATTGAATTGTACTTGCTGCAAACAGTCCTTCAGGGTTGAGAGGTTGACAAAGAAGAAAATTAGACATGCAAAATGAAATTAATGAAGAGATCTTTTGTTTCTTTTTAAAGGTAGCAATTGGGAAGAATTGATTTTCATTCTTAGTTTAGTGAGCTATTTGGTGACAAAGTGGCTTAGATGTTCATTGTCCACCTCTAACCTGGGAAGACCAGGTACAATTAAAACTGCAGGTTTTACAAAATGAGAAACCTGAGATTGTTACATACCTCTCTGGTCCTAGTGTAGCGATCAAATATTCAGTCTTCTCAGGTAGGAGTGAAAAACTAGGATAATCTGTGTGAATGTTGCACGCTATAAATGTCATGGCAGCTGCAAATTAAAAAAGAAAAGAGTAGGCCAAAAAGACTGCTGCCCATTTCAAAATAAGAAAACCTATTCACAAAAAGAATCCAAAATGATATTAAAAAAATACTGACTACTGTTGAGCTTATACCGAAGAGCAAATAAACTCAAAAAAATATTTACAGTATGTGTGTTTCTGTTATACACGTAATGAATTCCTCACAGCTTCTTGTGTAATCTGTGGGAGGAGATTGCAGCACATACAAGGCAATTGTGTGCAGAGATGATGGTAATTTCCAAGCCAACAAAATCAAGCAGTTTAATTAATTTGTAAAGTGAAGACAATATGTTGCACATTGTATTTCTTGGCATATATTGCTGTATCTGTTCAGATACATACTGCATGAAATATGTAGTAAAGCAGCATAATGAATTATTTTAACTAAACTACACAAAACATGGTCATCTGTTTCACTATATGGCAGTTTTAAAGAAACTATCATGCCTTCTTGTTTACAGAATTTTGGTTGACCTATAAGTATAGCAGATACCTCTAAATATCTCAGTAACTTGTAACCACAAGTAGCATGTTATAGTAGATGTTGATTTCTTCTGGTTGGTAGTGTTTATCATGTTGCCAAAATTTCCAATTATTTGTTCCCTTATCCATTTAGGGATGTGTTCTGCTTTTCTATTTTAGTTAAGCCAATGTTTCAATTTGAATCCACATTTATTTGCAGGTTTTCAACCTTTTGACTTGGAACAATTGCTTTATAGCAAGCAGAACTCCAGGAACATGGGAAAGCCACCAAACTAATGATTCCAGTGCCTTGTATTTGCCTCAGTCCATTGTTCCAGCTGCAGTGAGACAGAGTTATCTGTTCATTTGTTTCACCATTGTTGATATTTGAACAAGTGTCGTAGCTATTGTTGTTACCACAAACACAAAATAAGTAGTTTCATGAGAAGTTTTATTTTATGATTTGCAGACTTAGTTTTCTGCACGTAAAGATTCTGTCATTTCCATTGTTCATTCATGTTTATAAGATTTATAGTGTGCAAAATGTTGACAGTTGTTTATTTTACATTGGAGAAGTTGAAAGATCTGTTTATGTTTGTAGAAATTAATGTGAATGGAATAGAATAACATAAGACTATAACTGTAATACCATGAATGAATTACACAGTAAAGGAATGCCATGAATCATCATGAATGTGTTACAGTAAAGTAATGCTGTGGTTTCTGGAAGAAGCTGCAGGCAGTCAGCACAGAGATGGATACAGGACATTGCAAACACCTTGGGCATGAGAGTGCAAGAGGAAAAGAAATGACCAGGGATGTTTTGGTGAGCTGTGATGAGAATGACATTACTTGAATCACTATGAATGTATGTTGAAGTCTGCTGAGAATAAATTACCTAATAACTAGAGGAGACATTACTAACCTAGGCCTAATCTCTGCCTGTGTATGCAGTGCTGAATCATGACCTAGTTACATCCTATTATGCCTCTCTAAAGATTTTTTTTTTTGGCGCTCGCTCGCTTTGAACTCAAGCGTAGTCCATATAGACAACTTTTAGTAGTGCTAAACTAAATTTTGCATATGGATTAGCTTTCTCTATTAACTAGTGTCCTTCGCCTTCAGGTGAACCAACTCTGACTTCAGAGGTACTTGAAATTTATGTCCCCCAAGTCTAAGGACGAAAGGTCAACATTTTAGTTCACCTGTCTGGTGTAGGGGTTGAACCCCTAACCTCGGCATCAGCACACCGGATGTTTAAGAACATGCGTTCTTATCCATTCGGCCATGCTGACCTCCCTCTACAGATATGCAGATCCAGTACTAGTTGTGCACACCTAACTGGTTTCTGAATGTGGAGAAGGGAAGAAAACTCTGCAGTACAGTCTTCCTGAAGATGTACTTTGGTACCAGGATCAGGAAAAAGTCTCTGCATTGAGCTCATTCTGTTAGAAGCAAGCCCTTTTCATGGCTAGATGACCTGAAGGTCAAAGCTTTTGGACTTCAAAGAGTTAAAACTTTTCCAGAGGATGCATAATCCTACCAGCAGTAAAGCAGTGCCGTGAATCTTCTTCTTCTTCAGTGTTCCGAGCCATTGAGGTTCTTTGCTGCAGATACAATCCGTCTCCATTCGTCTCTCTGGTTGACCTTCTCTTGCCAGTCGTTGATTCCAAGTGCTTGTAGGTCTGTATGTATATTATCTCTCCACCGTCTTCATGGTCTACCTCGAGGTCTACGGTCATTTATTTCCTGAAGTGTAAGTGAGTGCCGTGAATACTGTGTAGTAATATCATTGTCACACTATTGAATGTAAACTTGCCTAGTAAATCAAAAATGGCCAAACATTGCTGGGGTTGATTGCAACATCCTTAAAAAACATGTAACTAATGTTTAAAATATCATTTTTGAATTACATAACCACAATAAATTGAACATTTTGCATTAAAGTAGGAGCATGAATATAATTTATGTAATATATGAAGAAATTACCACTTTTGTTTTATCATAAATGTAATACCATAGATTATTATAATAAAGGAATGCCATGAATCTAGTGCTGTTAACATTTTTCGGTGAAGTAATACCATTTTTATATTACTGTGAATGCACTATACTAAAGTAATACTGTGAAGAAGGACCATGAATGTAACACTGTGGACATAAAATAATAAAGTAATATTTGAGTCAGCATTAATGTATGATAATAAAAATAACACCATGAATCTAATACTGTGAAGTAATACTATTTTTGGTCCTGTTGTCATGAGTTTGAATCCCCATCAAGGCGGATTAAAAAAAAAAAATTAACCTGAACTCCCGGGTGGATCAGAATTAAAAATGGTTACCAGAAAATGTCACCCATCAAGTGCCTGCTGATTTGTCTTTACAAATATGGGGCAAGCACCAAATACTGAAAAGCCTCAAAGTGTGTAAAAGGGTCCATTACTTTTCTTGTTTAATACTGTTTTTTGTATTATAATCAGTGTAATACAGTATAATAATGCCATGAAGTTAGGGCCTTCCTGAGGGATGAACTGAGATAACAAAATGATTACCATATTAAATAAAAGTATTTAAACTTATGTGTAACACATCAGTTAGTCTCAAAGATAAAGATAACATGGTTGTCTGGTCACTTTAACAAATACCTCAACTAGTATTGCAGGCAGACTAGGACTAAAATGGTGTGACAAAATCACCAATTTGGAGATCATGGAGAGAACTAAACAAACACCAGTGAGTGAAGAAAGAACAGGTGCTGGATAGGATACGTGCTGGATAGTACACTTGCTGGATAGGACACATGTGGGAGAAAACCTGATAATAGTATAATGAGAAATTCTATTGCCTATAACTTTCCATCAGATAGTGGTGGGAAAGATTAGTAGTGTGACTCTTCGCTGGCTGTTGAATGAGGGGATAGAGCATATAAGAAGTAGCTTGAGATAGCAAAAGATAGGATGACTTGAAGTGAGTCTGTTGACTGTATGTAGTTCAGTGGGAGATATAGGGATGTAACCAAAGAGGATGTTTAGCAGGATTACTGATGATACTTCTAGTTGAGACAGTCTATACTTCTAGTTGAGACAGTCTATACATGTCAGAGATACAGATGCTTATTTATACTTTTCAGCTGTCATTAATTCTTTCAATCTCAGAAGTTTCCAAATGAGGGGAATGGCAGTAACAAAATTGCAAGTGTTTCATTTTCACAGGTGCTAAATATACACACATCTTGTGATAAACATACATTGCCAAATTTCTTTAGTATGCTCTGCCTTGTGTAGCAGGTCCTTTCCAATATAAAATGACACAAAGTAGTGCAGCTTTACATAACAGAATTACGACACATACAGGACGTTGCGGCGATTAGCCTTCATCAGCAAACAAACACATTCACAAAACGCAACATATAGTCACGGAGATCTCCTGTGACTACATCAAAACATGATGACAGGAAGAGAAGAACAAAAAGATGAAAAAATGAAAGCAATGAAGAGAAAATGAAAATTGGAAAAAATGTTCATACTTACCTCAGAATTCCGAGCTGTGTATAACCCCAAATATCACTATCACCGATGTCTTCTTTTTATACCCAACCAGTGCAGAACATCGTTCTCATCACGGCCCACCAGTAAGACTCAGTCTGTTATCAGTTCTTCTGCCTCATACATTTTCATGCCCAAGGTGTATTCAAGGTCATGTGTCCACTGTTGTGTTGGCCGACCCCCGCCTCCATCTCCCAGGAACCATCACTGTACTCTCTAAGCCACCGTGACCTTTAATATAGTCAAATATTTCAGTGAATCAAAAATGATGCTGTTTGAGCCAGGTTTTCTTTGATGTTCAGGTCTTGTAAAATGTCAGTATTTTTCTTCTTCTTGATCCATTGAATTCTAAGAATGTTTCTGTAACATTTCAGTTTAAAAGTCCTGATTTTCTTCTTTTGTAAAATGGTCTATGACTCAAATCTACACTTGCAGGTCCGCATGGCCGAATGGGTACAAACACGTATTCTTAAACATCCGTTGTGCTGATGCCGAAGTAAGTGATTCAACCCCTACACTGGACAGCTGGACTAAAATATTGACCTGTCATCCTTGACTTGGGGACATAAATTACAAGTACCTCTGAAGTCGGAGTGGGTTTGCCTGATGGCGAGGGACACTGTTAATAGGGAAAGCTAACCCACACGCAAAATTCAGTCCATCACTACTATAATTAGTGTGTACGACTACGTTTGGGTTCAAAGCGAGCAAGCATTAAAAAAATTGCACACGTCGCCAAAATTGCATGTTATGATAATGTATGTCGTAATTTATTTGCAAGTAATGTGGCTAATTCTGTTGATCTTTTGAATTCTTGTGGACAGTAACCATCATTGTTAATTATGGAGGCAAAGTATTCAAAGTTTGTGACATTTTCAATTTGATTTCAATTTGCATTGTGACAAATGAGATTAAGAAGTTACCTTGCACATCCTTTACAAGGCATCACAGTCAACCCCAGCATTGTTTGGCTGTTTATGATTTATTGGCAAGTTTACGTTTAATAGTTTGCCATTGCTTTCTGAACAACTGGCACTATTACCATTGTATAAAAACCAGTGCAAGGCTGTCTGCTTTTTAATCCCCCACAACTGTTTTTTCAAATGGGGTATTCTGAATTGCATTTGTAGCTCCTCGTCATAGCGCCGACTAAATAAGATAAACTTTTCTTATTTCTTGCACAGTTTGAAAGGAAAACTACATCATCTGCATATCTGTAGTATGCTCTTTCTAATTGTAATAAGTACAGTGACACATGACATATGGTTTGTGCACAGGTGGATGGCCAGTCACATGATGCACTAATTAGGGCTGAAAGTGTTACATTTGAAAACATTCAGAAATAAATGTAATCTCCTGGCCGATACTTCTCTAGGTGTGTGAAATGTCAGGTCTTCATACATACTAGTTCATGATAGAATAAGATAACTTCCATTATACAAGGCTGGCTCAACACCAAGTTTGTTACAAGTAAAAACTAAATGACCCTTTTCACACATCCTGAGATGTATTGGGCATATTGTGGTAATCCCAGTCTTTATAGACCAATTAGCACATTGAGGGCATATTGTGGTAATCCCATAGTCTTTATAGACCAATTAGCACTTAAGGGTATGTTGTGGTAATCCCAGTCTTTATAGACCAATTAGCACTTGAGGGCATATTGTGGTAATCCCAGTCTTTATAGACCAATTAGCACATTGAGGGCATATTGTGTTAATCCCAGTCTTTATAGACCAATTAGCACTTGAGGGCATATTGTGGTAATCCCAGTCTTTATAGACCAATTAGCACATTGAGGGCACATTGTGGTAATCCCAGTCTTTATAGACCAATTAGCACATTGAGGGCACATTGTGGTAATCCCAGTCTTTATAGACCAATTAGCACTTGAGGGCATATTGTGGTAATCCCAGTCTTTATAGACCAATTAGCACTTAAGGGCATGTTGTGGTAATCCCAGTCTTTATAGACCAATTAGCACTTGAGGGTATGTTGTGGTAATCCCAGTCTTTATAGACCAATTAGCACTAGAGGGCATATTGTGGTAATCCCAGTCTTTATAGACCAATTAGCACATTGAGGGCATATTGTGGTAATCCCAGTCTTTATAGACCAATTAGCACTTGAGGGCATATTGTGGTAATCCCAGTCTTTATAGACCAATTAGCACTTGAGGGCATATTGTGGTAATCCCAGTCTTTATAGACCAATTAGCACTTAAGGGTATGTTGTGGTAATCCCAGTCTTTATAGACCAATTAGCACTTAAGGGTATGTTGTGGTAATCCCAGTCTTTATAGATCAATTAGCACTTGAGGGTATATTGTGGTAGTCTCATAGTCTTTATAGATCAGTTAGCACTTGAGAGCATATAGTGGTAATCCCATAGTCTTTATAGATCAATTAGCACTTGAGGGGTGATGTAAATATAATGCCGGCCACATTTACTGCCCAAGACATTTTCTGGTACCAATTTTAGACTGGGTAGACTTTGGAGCGCAGGTTAATGTTAAAAATCCACCATGATGCGAATTGGAACCCATGATCACCATGCTGGCATGCAAGTGTGCTAGTCACTGCAGACCAAGGTTGTAATAATGGGGAAGATCCACTACTGTGGTCAAATGATTACATTGTAGGTACACTTTTTGCATGTCACATGGAGTGGGGAATGTGTCATAGCTTTATAGATCTCTTGTTTCTGGAGGTAGTATTAATGTTAATTTGTTCAGATTGTTGTAAGAGTTGGCTTGTTTTGATCATGTGTTTTTTGTTTTCAAAATTGGATTCTCATGACAAATTCTGATTTTATCAGAATATGTACTGCAATTTGTTTTTAAACAAAGGGTTGATTTGCCTGTTAGAAATGACTGAATTTGTGTGCCAAAAGAAAATTTATCATCTTCTTTGTTCCTTGCGTAAGATTTACTTTTTTAGACAAATTCCAACCTCCAACCTAGGAAAATGGCTCGATCTAGCCATGGTTGGATTTCCTTTCCTTAAAAATAAAACATTCCCATTTTAAGGGGAATTTGAACCTATATAACCTCTGGACAATCAAGGCAAGCATGCTAGTCACTGCGCTACTGCAGCTCACAAATGACAAAAAAAAAAGAACTATTAATTCTTCACACACACAAATATTCCTATCGTTTAAATTTCCAATAGGGATTAAATCCAGGTCTTTTGAGTTAGAGGCAGATGTTTTGCCTCTACACCACGTGCAGGACACATAGCAAAGTTCCTTTATAGTCACATAGAGAATTCATCAGGCGGCAGCAGTGGTAACATGAGAACAAATCACTTAGCATTTATGTGTTTTAAAAGGGGGAAAAATGTATTTTAGTGTAATAAAAATTGATAGCAGACAATTTTGAGAATTTTCTGGGATTTCTTTGGGAATAAAAGGTGTGCGGGTATAAGAACTGGCCACTCCACCTCATATGTGGAGGCCTAGAAATACGTGAAGGCCTAAAACTTCACGCCCAAATAGTATCTGCTGTAGGACGACCTTCATCTTGACCTTTTTAAAACACAAGTACAGTACAACTTCGATTAACCGGACCAGGGCTGTCATGGATAACCAAATAGACAGATAACAGAAATCACTTAATACTGTACATATGTACAGTAACATGATTTCACTGCGGGCTTGGGACGAAAATGAAAATAAAATTCTTTAAAAGTGAATAACACATACATATGGTATTTAATTTTACAAAACAATCAATGTAAACTTCAGTATAGGAGTAGTAATGTACAGAAATGTACTGTAATACTATAAACCTACGTTACTTTAAAATAATCTGTCATCTCCTTCTGTGTCTTTGAGGCTCGAGCTTTCTGTGCGGAGATGTTCCGTATCTTAGGCAGAAGTAGGATCTGTGTTGCATTTTCTTCCTTTTGCATTTCAAACCAGTCAATACATTTTGATAACATTGTTTCTGCTTCTTAATGGCTTGTTGTAGGTTTTTGGTTAAGAACTGATCCTTCATCGTCATCAATTTCTTCTTCTTTAATGGTAGTCACACTAGAAACAATTTCATCATCATTCAAAATTTCAAAGCCTTCATCCATTTTGTTACATTCCAACCAATCTACTACTTCTTCTAGCATAATATTTTCACTGTTTAGTCCTACATTGTTCGTCAACACTAACAGTCTCAGTTTTGTCAAGAGTTTCAGGCAAGAGTTTATTTCACCAATTTGTTAGGTTAGACACTGTAAGGTCAGCCCAGGCAGTAGTGACATTGAAAATAGAGTCCTTTACGTGTTATTTTAGACGATGGCGGATAACAGAAACTGCCGGTTAAATGAGTGATCGTTAATCAAAGTTTTACTGTACATAATTTTTGTGATATAAATTTTAGTGTATATGTTTAGATTCAAAAACTTTATTTTCTGTTTCAATATTTGAGTTGTTAGTGCTTTGCTTTTAATCAATGACTGGACTTTTTTCTTCTGAAGACATTTTAAGACTGGATTGTTGTTTGATCCAGCATTTTAAACATTGTCTATTTTGTATAAAATAATGTATAAGGGAAATACTATAGAAGAGGGTACAATAATTGCTGAATCCACTGGCTTTGTTTAATACTGACATCTGAAGGTTTCACAACAGATCCCAACAAAGCAAATAACCACTATTAAAAAGCATGAATGCATGTCTTTCAAAGAGGCTGGTGGAAGTGACCGAATGCATGGTGGAAGTGGCCAGAGAAGTCAGATTTCTTTAGTATGCTGTGACCAAATGTAAAGCAGTAAGAGAACACATTATACAAGAGATAAGATTCATGGAGAGGAACCCATTACATATCACACATTGTTTGGGACTGGAAGAGATCAGAGACAAGTGTTTGCTGTGTGGTCACATAATTTGTAGAACATTTTGACAGATTTTTTAAAAAACACTTTAAAACTGTTTACTGTTTATTTAAAAATTATTTTAAGAAAAGCTGAGGTCTAAACAGTCTTAACAGTATCTGGTATTACAGCAGATTGTTTCGTTGTCAGAGTGTTTAGTTTTGTCACCACAGATGACAGTTTTATATACATGCTTCACATTAATTCTAAGCCAAATTAACAATTATACTTTTTTATACTACAGGTTTGTGTGGCAGAGGGAATATTTAAAAGCTTAATTTTCATTTTACCAGACATTCTTCACAGATTATGTGAAAGTCCAGAAATGTGTCAGAGATTTTACGCTATGTTACCAGGACCTGTAAGGGGAGCAAAGGGAAGTAGCCTACCATGCATGTCGTAAGAGGCAACTAAGGAGGGTTGGTGTGAGACTGACTACCTCATCTCATAGAAAACTTTAGCTGTAAAATCCAGCCAATCATGAACAAGCCAGCAAAGGGCTTATAGTGGGTTGTTTGAGGGCTTACCATGGGTTGTTTGAGGGCTTACCGTGGGTTGTTTGAGGGTCTACCGTGGGTTGTTTGAGGGCCTACCGTGAGTTGTTTGAAGGCCTGTGCTCTTTAGGAGATGAAAGGCAGCAGGATAAGAAGACTTGTGTAGGCATTATATTATACTGGATCGTGTGTTTGTCCACCGATGTTAAACAGTGATCAACTTTAACCAAGATGTAGGGGATGGAATGGCTTAGTGGTCACAACATCCACCTCTGACTTGTGCAGAGTTGGTTAGTTTCATGGTCTGGACCATGGATTTTAGAAATAAATACTTCTAAGTCTCTGGTAGTGGATCGAATGTCTAGCCTTTTTGTACAAGATCAAAATCTTGTATAATGAGCTTATAAACACTAAACTAATGACCACAGATGAAAATCTGATATACTGAGCTTAAAAACATTAAAGTAATGACCACGAACAGAGCTACATGTCAACCAAAAAACCACAATCAACAATGTAGATATTGAAAATGTCACAAACTTTTAGTATCTTTGCTTCAAACTTAACAACAGTGTTCAGAGTCAGTCAGTTGGGGATTGAATGTAGCAAGCAGAGGTTAAATAATGTGAAGAACCTATGGTGCAACACCAGCAAACAAATTAAAGTAACATGTCTAAGACATGTATCTTTCATGCACCAACATGGATGTGAGTAATGGACCTGTTCATAATCACTAAAGAAGAAAATGGGAGTTTTTGAACTATGCCCCTGGAAGGTTAACTCGGTCAACCAAGTGCCCTAAAGTCGGATGTGTCGGCCAAACGGTGCAAAAATTGCAGCTCTGCTGTAAACAGGCACAATACAATTATGTCTAAAACAACATTCCGGACGAACGCAGCAGAAGAGAAAAATGTTAGAATACTGTGGCCCAATAAGAGAAAAACTGCAGACATTCTACAAGATTTGAACATCGAAGATAATTAGTTCATAAACAAAATCATGTCTCAGAGACTGAATTACTTTGGTGGAAGGCATGGTTCCTAGAAGAAGAGGCTGGGGTGGGCCAGCAGGAGATGGGTACTGGGCATTGAAGGCACCTTGGGCATGAGAGTACATGGGGCAGGGGAACTGGCAAAGGATCAAGAATCTTTTTGACTGATTATGAGGCGAGGGATGTTCTGCAAAGAATCTGCAATGTAATGATGATGATGATGATGATCTATCTGATAATGTTGGCAGTCCACCTCGTGACTTTTTTTTTCTCATCACTTTACATGTTTCCCATTGGGCTGGAGAAGCACTTATCAATCATCACAGTGCTCCTTCCGTGGAGTTGGTAGTGTTGTGGACACGTTCCAGTATATAAGTTTATCATTTGTGCCATTATTCACTGCTTTTCTAGCTCATTTATTCCTATTCTGTCTTCTAAGCTTGTATCATTTCTGAACAGCCATGTGTGTAATATTGGAATGAAAACAGAATTTATTAAAGTTACATTCTCCATCTTCTGTATTTATTGTTCAGTGGAGCATAGACCCTCATCCTACTCAAGCCAATGCACTTGTAGACTTATTCCTGAGTGGTTGGGTTGTGCAGCTCAAGTTATTCTACAGAATAAGGTGGTCAGTCTCACGCCAACCTCCTTCGTATGGTTGGGTTGTGCAGCTCAAGTTATTCTACAGAATAAGGTGGTCAGTCTCACGCCAACCTCCTTCGTATGGTTGGGTTGTGCAGCTCAAGTTATTCTACAGAATAAGGTGGTCAGTCTCACACCAACCTCCTTCGTAATCTCTTATAACATGTTAGTAGGTTACACTGTTACAGCACTTTGCTTTCCTTCTGGGCCCCGGTAGCACACCGGCAAGCAATTAAAAATAAGTATTGCAAAGGTCCGTTTTCCATGTCTAAGACATATTGGACATTGAGTTAGACCCATACTTGTATAGACCTAATAGCACTGAGTGGGTCATGTGATCAGTGTCGCACCTTCACTTCCCAAGACATTTCATGATACCCATTTTAGACTGGGTCCTAGGTCCATTTTTAAAAATTAAAAACCCGCCCTAATGCTGACTGAACCAAAGTCCTCTGGTAAGGCAAGTGAGCTCTAGTGGCTATGCCATGCAATTGCAGTTCCCATGTTAGATTACTACTATTAATTTAGTGATAAATTGGGTTATTTTGTACATATTACTGTAGGAAATTATAATTACTGCATACATCAAAACAGTTAAATTATATTGTATAAGAAGACAATTGTATGAGTGGGAACACAAACAAACACACTATTGAAAATCCCTAGCCACTGTGTGTGGCAAGATATACACAAAGAGTTCAATTTTGTTTTATTATAAATATTCATACGTCTTCATTGTGGATTGTACACACTATTCTACTGCTGTAATTAAAATTCCTCTCGCAATGAAACATCAGTCGCTCGATAAGTGGTCAGTCTCCCAATGAGACACAAAGAAGGTGTTGCAATGAAACATCAATCTCTCGATGAGTGGTCAGTCTCCCAGTGAGACACAGAGGTCTTGCTGAGATGACTATGATAGTGTGTAGGTGGGTGTCTTGTGTATATGTGAATATTGATGCCAAATATACTAGGCTACAATGTCTTATATCCTTCTGCACCCAAGTGAAACAACCAAAAAAAAAAAAAGGACAGAAGTTCACATAGATGTTATACACATAGTTGAGCCACAGTAATGCAGTGGCTAGAGCACTTGCCTGCCGACCCACTAGTCATATGTTCGAATCCCCTTTGAGAAGGAATGTTTGTCTATAACCTGGGCTGCCAGGTTTAACAATGGCTACCAGGTAGGATTCTGGCAAGTAAAGGTGGCCAGTGGGCTTGTTTACAAAGTTGATTATGACCTGCACTTCTTTTTGTTTTGGGCGCTCGCTTTCTGTGAACTCAAGCGTAGTCCATACACACTATTCATAGTAGTGAAGGACTGAATTTTGCGTGTGGGTTAGCTTTCCCTGTTAACAGTGTTCCTCACCATCAGACGAACCCACTCCGACTTCAGAGGTACTTGTTTAAGAACACACGTTCTTATTGATTTGCCCATGCGGACCTGCTGACCTGTACTGATAATGTCATAACATGGATGGACCCGAATTTGATGCCTGGGCTTGTTGCTTGCTAAAGTGAGGGAGAGACCGGCCACCTATTCCCCTGTACAAAATGTGATGGCGGTATTACATCACATAATCATGGCAGGAGAATTCTTCGGGACAGATGCAAAATAAATATAAATTTAAAAGGTGGCCAGTATGGCATTTATCATATCAGTCCATCGAGTGTCAGTCGGTCTACAAATTTGAGCCAACCACCATATACCCAGAAGCCTCATGGCGTGACAAGTGGTTGTTTGCTTTGTTAAAACATATTGTAAGCATATTTCTGGTCAGCTTATTTCCACGGTAGATTGTTTTTTTTTTTTTTATTGTCACGTTTTATTTTTCTCATTGTTTAAAGAATGGTAAGAGTTGGAAGTGTTGATAATGTATTATATGTGAATATGTACATTCTGTAAGGATGGATCTTTTATGTATGTGTGTAGAGAAACGTTTAAACAGCTTTCATATACAGTGTCTGCAAAAAATACTTGACATTAAGTGGCAAGATAAGATTACCAATACCGAAGTATTGGAAAGTTCAGCTTATGTGACGGTTTGTTCCATGCTCAGTTTTTGTAGACTTAGATGGAAAGGACACATAAGGAGGTTGGACAATGGTAAAATACGAAAGGATGTATTTTTGGTAAATTACAGATGGGTGAGAGATCTTGGGGTTGGCCTCTACTACGGTATAAAGATGTGTGTAAGCGAGACATGAATGATATAGGCATTGATATTGTACCTTGGTAACAAGTTGTCACTGATCACGATGCATGGAGGGAATAGATCAGAAATGGAATAAAGACAAAATGATTGCAGATAGGTCAGACACTGAGTGTGTGAGACGTCAGATGGTGTGTGATGGTGGAAATGACTGTGATCTCATGCACCCATTGTTAACGAACATTTACTGTGCTCATGGTTTTTCAGTTACATTCGCTCCACTATGGGTTGTAGTTATGCTTTTTTGAAAAAGCACAATGTAACAAACTGTTGTCTGTCAAGACGGCAAGATGCCAGTCAGTGTGTAGATAAATAACAAGAGGCTGTTTATTTTCCTAATGTTATCATTCCACTAACATTTACAGTTGTATGTTCACATCCATGTTTTGCTTGGTTCTAGCGTATTTGATGAGATTGATAATTGGAGCTGCAATCATTTCTTTCAGTGTTTCTTGTTATGTAATGATATCATCTTTGAGAGTAACTTCCTTTTATGCCTTTTTGCATATGTTTAGCATCTCATCTTGACATTAAGAAAGGTCTCAGCCTTCAGCAGGTCAAATGCAAGAAGGTCGCCAGTCCCTCCACTTTACAAGAGGCTTTGTTTACTCGAATTAGATATTTATAAGACTAAAATTAAGTGTTTATAGAACAATATTACAATTAGATGTCTATAGACTATGATTACATTTAGATATTTACATCATAAAATTAGAACAATGTATTTAAAGACTAAGACTATAATTTGATGTCTATAGAGTAAGATTATAATTATATGTCTATAGACTAAGATTAGAATTAGATGTCTACAGACTAAGATTATAATTAGATGTCTACAGACTAAGATTAAAATTAGATGTTTATAGACTAAGTTTACAATTAGATGTTTATAAACTAAAATTAGATTGATTATCATGACAACATTGTTTCTGTTTTTGATGTCTGCCAGAATTTGTGTTCAGGCTGGGGCACAGTTTGAAGTGTAGGTTTCTAATCTGTATTTTGGATAGCTAAAAGGAAAGATGTGTAATTGTAAAAGTAATCTATGGATAATATTGAACCTGGAACTTTATAAATTTGAGCTGGACACCAAACTCTAACCTCTCCGCCAGTAAGCTGAAAAAGCCACAAGAGAAATTGTTTTTGATGCCTCTAATTGTGAAAATGGTTACTGGACTTATGTAAGACAGTTGGTCACCCGTAAAGCTGTGAGGTTGTTTATATCAAGGCTCCATTTCATAATCCTGTGACACAATCTTTTGCAAGATTAAAATTAAGACTTCGAGAGCTTGAGGCAGATACAAAACTTTTAGTCATCAGTAAGCTTTCAAACATCAGTAAGCTGAAAAGACAATATAACAAACTGCTTGTGATACCTATAGTTGTGAATATGGTTACTGGACTTGCATAAGGCAGATAGTTGGTTCACTCTGAAAGCTGTGATTTCGTTTATGTGAAGTCTCCAGTGTTCCACAATCCTCTGCAGGATTATCAAAATCCCATAATAGTAACTGCTATTGGGTGTGGTGTGAACTTTCACATATACTAAGTCACATCTTTATACGGTGAAGTGGCCAGGACAGTTTCTCATTATGATACTTCAAACATCAACCAAAATTATTTAGTGATGAGAAAAACAAACAAATGAGAACCAGTCCGTGCTCCTCATTCTTTAAGAGACATTGTCACCTATTAATGTCAGCCATTTTTAATTGTATGCATAAACACCAGTATTTTGGTTTAGAATGTAAGGACAGTTTAGTTTCATTGTGTCACATGATACCCGTGCTGGTGTGGTATGATGTTTATGGGAATGTTTACTTGTAGTTTTTTAAATGTTGGAATTGTTGATTTTATTATTGAATTTATGACTTCATTCATTTCACATTGACCTCCTCATGCAGTTGTCGCCCTGCCTGATTTTTATTAATTTTCATTTTCACAGACTTTGTGTAAAGCCTCCTCTTGTGCCTTTTATCTTATGGACATATTAAAAGTTTTATGTGGAGAAGTAAATTGTCTGCTTGTGCATCTATGTGTATGTTTTGTAGATTTCCTTTGGGATGCTGTCATCATTCTTGTCCAGCTGCGCTATTGTTTACTAGACGTCTTGCATCACTTTCTCTTCTATTTTGCTTGCCTTATCTTATACTTTCTCTTCTATTTTCCTTTTCCTTACCTTATATTTTTTCTTCTATTTTACTTCTTCATCTTATATTTTCTCTTCTATTTTGCTTTCCTTATTTTCTATTTTCTATTCTATTTTGCTTTCCTTACCATATATTTTCTAAACTGTTTTGCTTTATTTACCTTATATTTTTCTCTTCGGTTTTTCTTTCCTTACTTTATTTTCTCTTCAGTTTTGATTTCCTTACCTATTATTTTCTCTACTATTTTGATTTCCTTACCTAATATTTTCTGTACTATTGTGCTGTCTTTACCTTATATTTTCTCTTATCCCTTTCTATTTTCCTTTTTAAAAAAGTATTAAAATATTCTGTTCAACCATTAATACAGTTATATAATTGGACAACTAGGGTTAGAAATAAATTGCAAGAAGATGGGAGATTGTGGTCAACTCTAAGAAGAAAGAAATACCACAATGTAAAATATGGGTAAGTGGGAATATTCTTAAACAAGTAGATCTGCACAACTGTCTCGGAACAGTCGTAACATCACTTGTTGAAGTGATTAGAACAAGGATTGCAATGGCAGAACGAGGCTATGCGGGTCATTCTGGGATTCACCAGAGACACCCCAGTGGTGTGTATGCGTTACATCCTTGGTCTGCCGACTTGCTGGTAGGCTCAAGGTGATGCAGGCAAAGGCATACCTCAGAGTAGCTGCTGACACAGATCACCCGTTGCATGAGGCGCTGGACGCAGTTAAGGGTCAGCGACTGATAAGAGGGAAATCATGGATGGCTCAGGCGGAGGATACAATCAGACAGGTGTGCCCCTTGGAGAACATTAGGCGAGGAGAGGAGTGGGTCAGCGGAGCAGTTAGACTTGTGCAGAGTTATAATCACATTGAGCAGGGAGTGGCCAGCAGGGGCCACGGAAGTGGAAATCCAGCAACTAATTCAGAATAATGCTTGCTCGGGTGATGTGATTATCTACACAGATGGTTCGGTGTTGAGAGGTAGTAGAAGTGCCTGGGGGTTCTTGGCAAAGACTAATGGTCGACGTTTGGTGCAGGAGAGCCTGGCATATGATACCACAACATCTAGCTTAAGAATGGAGGTGGAGGCGGTCAGTGCAGCTTTTCGCTGGATGGAGAATACGATACACACACATGATTGTAACTCAGAAAGCATGCTGAGTAGGGTGAGGACAGGCAAGCTTTGTGCAGAGTGGCTTGCTTCACTACGGAAGTCACGGGTGGCAAGCATCGTCTGGATCTTTTCTCCGGGGCATGCTGGTGTGCTGGGGAATGAACAGGCAGACAGATTGGCTGGCTCTGCAAAACTTGGTGGAGTATTGATGCATGATAAGGCAGACGTGGTTGCGGCCTAGTGGTAGCACGTGTACATCTCGGAGGAGAAAATAGATCAGCATGGTCTGGCAAGAATGTGACAGCGAGGAGTGACGAGGGGGATCTGGCCGATGCTCGACGCTTAGAGGAAAGGCGAGATGCACATATAATCAGATTGCTACTGGTACTATTGGGATTGGAACTCTTCGCTGGCTTCTGAGGATGGGGACGGAGCGCTTATGGGAATGCCCCGAATGCTGTGATGTCGGTTCCTAAATCAATCAATCAATCAATCGCTATTTGCAAGATGAAAAACACTGACCAATAAAAAGATGTCAATTACAACCAGAAAAAGAGTGTTGAGTACTGCATAGAACCAGTAATTTTGTATAAATGTGAAACGTGGACAATGAGCAGACCATGGACGGGCAGAAAAACCAGTGAGCAAGTCCTACAAGAAATAAATGACAACCGTAAACTGATAAGGAAATTAAACAAAGCCAAGATTTGTTGTTGGCACACTATGAGAAGAAATAAACTTAAAAACTAGGTGACAGCTGGCACGATTGATGGGAAAAGAATGAGACGAAGGCAGAGAAGTAAATATCTAGATGGCTTGGTATCATGGCATAATCGAGACAAAAACACAGAGCTGATCCGTGACTCTGGTGTTTGTGTGAGATAGCAAAATCTCTTCAAGGCACCTCCCATCAGATGTTATGACTGTTCCAAGATAGTTGTAGCGATTCACTTATTTAAGAATAATCCTATTTACCCGTATTTTACTTTGTGGTATTTCTGTCTTGTTAGAGACGACCATAATCTCTATCTTCTAACAATTCTACAAGTTTTGTCACATTCATTAAACAGTGTATCACATTCTTCAGCTTGTTTCATGTTTAGTTCAATCATTACTGAGTGTGTTTTTATCCTTTTCTATTTGTGTATTATCTTTTCTATTTACATGGAAGCCTGGACAATGAACAAGCAACTTAGAAAGTCAAATAGAGGCCCTGGAGATGTGGATATACAGACGAATATGTCGTATTTCATGGAAACAAAAACAATCAAATACAGAGGTTCTAGAAATACTTGGAATGAAAAGAGAGTTGATGAAAGAAAGAAAAAAGAGGCAAGTGAAATATTTCGGCCACCTTAAAAGACATAAAACCATACTGGAGGGCAAGGTTGAGGGCAAGCAAGCAAGAGGTAGACAACGATACAAGTGGGAAGATAACATCAAGAGATGGACGAACATAAATCTGACAGAATGTACAGTCAAGGCTAGAGACAGACAGTGTTGGAGATCCATTGAAGCCAACCTTCATTGTGGAGAAGGCACCTAATTGGTTGAGGGCTTGGACCCCAGACAAGACTACCTGTGCTTCTCTGGGGATTCTGGTTCCGGTACCAGCTTCTGTTTCTAAAGCACTGTCTTGTATTTTGTATTGTTTCTGTGGCTGAGCCATATGCTATGTATACTCTATCTTTCCCCTCATAAGTGACTTATTAGCATTGTTGTTACATCTGACTACCTCTCCCTCCTCTTTACCACAACCACCCAACCCCCAAATCTGTTTCCTTTAATCACTTAAAGAATGTTGACGACCTCTGGTAGAATCAACTAGGTTGTCTATATTTCTTCCAATTTAGTTGCCATAGCCCATAAGGGATTTTTAAAAGTAATTTTTTGTTTGTTTCCCCCTTATTCCATATCTATTGTTTTCTGCTTTTTATTCTGTGTTCACTTAATATTTTTCTGTGGTCTCATTTATTGGTTCATTTATATAGTCTGTGTAACTAATCTCATTTTTGGCATTGTATCCAGTCCTAAGTGATTCTGTTCCATTTTTTTTTCATTTTCCTTTTGCCATTCTTCCTTTCCTTTCTCTAACCTATTTTTCTTATTCTAACTTCCATCTTTGGTTTGTTTCTTTTTTTTTCCCCCCTGTTTGTTGCGGCTAGTTTTGCCACATCAGCTGAGATTGTTGTTGCGTTTTCTTGATATCTCTAGCATTGTTTGTATTTCTTCTTTTTCATCTGCCTCTTACTGGTAATCTTTCTTCTTTTTTCAGCTCTTCCTTTGTGGTGACTTTTTTCTCTCTCCTTACTGAGCATGATTTTTAGGTTTCTCACTTCTACTTTCATGCACTTAGTTCTAATACTGTTTCTGCTTCTCTAGTTTTAGTTTTCGTTTATTCACCACCTGTTTAATTTTCCCCCATTTGATTTTGAAGGCAACTTTGCACTGTGAGCCCCTCTGCAGTTTATTAAACATTTTCTTATCTTTCCCTTATCTTTCCTTGCATCCACAGCTTTTGTTAATGGGCAGTTGTGGACTATGTTCTTGTGAGCAATACTTGAACGATATCTTTTTGAGCAAAATTGTTTTGTGTGCCAAATAGTTACAGTTTTCAAACTGCTTGATGTTTAGGATAAGACAAGCCTTTTGCAAGATGAAAACATACTGACCAATAAAAATATATCACATGATGATAATGATTTTTAGGATATAGGCCTCTGTAGCTATCATGCTCCCCTCCAGGGTCAGTTTTCCTTTTTTCTCCCTTAAGGTGCATCAGGCATATGGTGCTCCAGACCCATATTTTTATCGAACAATCGGCTCTCAGTAGGTGACGAGGTAACTCCCACGCAGGCCACCTTTACTTCCCAAGAATTAGGATGGGTCAGCCTGGGAGCCCAGGTCCATTTCGAAACATCTGAATGGGCCCAATTGTCGCTTTAAAAAAAGTCGCTTAAAAATCAACAGGGTCAACTTCATTCCACTGGGTGTTATTCCATATTGCCCAGTCTCTTTCCGCAGCAAACTGCCGAAAGTGTCGCACAAAGCACGAACTCTGTAGCTTCAGCGACAACCCCCAGGAGTCTCCAAACAAAATGCATCCATGAATCCAAGGACGCGGCCCAGAATTGAACCCACAACCTTCGGAGCCTGAATCAGATGGCATAACCACTTCGCCACGTAGACTCCCTGTGACCACCACTGATATTACTAAATTTCCTTTCACAGCGATATTTCACATACATTCTTCATTTCTAGTCTTGGATTTTGTTCTTCGAGTCTGTTTTACTAATTCCTCTGTCATTTTCCTGTTGATGTTTTAGTAATTATTTCGTGGGTTAGTTTCTTTCTTTCTATTTTAAGTATTACTGCGTGGGGCTGTGTTCTTTCTATAGCACCCTTCTTCAGTTTTTCTATTTGATCAATGATTTCCCCAGATTTTGTTGGGATCAGTGATTTCCCCAGATTTTGTTGGAGGGTCAATGATTTCCCCAGATTTTGTTGGGATGAATATTTCCCCAGATTTTGTTGGGATCAGTGATTTCCCCTGATTTTGTTGGGTGTCAATGATTTCCCCAGATTTTGTTGGGATCAGTGATTTCCCCAGGTTTTATTGGGGTAATCATCACCTTCTGTTTTGTTTTAAAGAGGCGTTGCATTGTTCTTTTCCTCAGCATGTGATCTACCCTTGTTCTGATTTTATCTTTCGGTAGTGTAGTTATTTTCACTTCCTCACCTTTGAACTGCATTATCCTTATTCATTGTGTCTTTCTTTGGGGCTCACTGTTTTGTCTTGTGCTGTTTGAAGGTCTCGAGTTTCCCTTTGCTCACTGACACTCATCTCTGTCATGTTTGGTTTGATGCCTCAGCATATTATTTTTCCAACTGAACTCCCACCATTTCTCCATTGACATTCTGCTCTATAAAATGTTACATAAGTATTGAAAATATTAAATAAATACTTCCCTGATACTTTTTCTAATTAATTGGTTAAAGAAGAATGAAAATGATTGAAATTGTCTAATTCATTCTGAAAATCGACCTAATCAAATATGCAACCACTGATGGATGAGGGTGTTCTCTGCCTCTTATGTGTACATTTCCTTTGTCTTCTATTTCCAAACATTAAAATACGATCACTTTGACACTTTTATCCTTTTTTTCTGAATGAAATCTCATCTTCACCTCAGACAGCAAGGTCAGATACCCGTGACATGCGAGATTAAGTTAACATAACTCAAAACTCAATCAACAGTGAACCTTTATTATCAAATAACAAGAACTGGTATGCACAGTGGCATAGTGACAATATAACAAAAGATAATGAATTGAACAACCACCGGAAAAAACCTGGCGTTTAGATAAAGCAGATAAATAGTGTTAACTGTCAAATAAATCGACAAATTACTAATTAATTATTAAATTACATTTAAAATTAGAACAACCAAATTATGCTGTTATTTTATTTTCATTTATAATAATATTACATCGCTGGCATCTGTGGCAAAGGAGTAGTAAACGGAATTCGCTATCCTGAATGCCGCTTTCGAAATTGCTGCACGTGGTATAGAAAGCAGACCGCCTTGTATTAATCTGTAACAATGGTCTGAGCATCGGTCGTTCAGAAAGCAATGGCAAACTACTGAACGTAAACTTGCCAAGTAAATCTCAAACAGCCAAAAAATGCAGGGGTTGATTGCGACATCCTGTATAAAGGACATGCAACTAACTTTAATAGTACATCACCATCACCTCCTCCCATAACCTTGAACAACACTAACAGGGGTGCGAGGATGGAAGCATCAGTGTTCCGAAATCATCCATGTTGTTTTGTCCTCAGCAACACACACAAGTATAGAAATACTGCATCTTCACCTTTCTTTAATGTTACCAAACCAAGAAAGTAGAAGTCTTGCTCAAATAATATTTACATAATTATATCAATGTTGCTGTTCACACCAGTATGTCCTTAGTGTTGTTTCTGTTGTTGAATATGGCGGCAGTATGTGTATACTTTTGTCTGTTCCTTGGTATATTCATCATCATCATCGAGTAAAAGTAAAAGAAAAGGACTCTTTTCATGCCTCACGGAGCATCAAGCATATGATGCTAGACCCATATTTTTATAGACCAATCGGTACTCGGTGGGTGATGATGCTGGCCATCTTTACATCCCGAGACATATTAGGCTGGGTCAACCTCGGAGCCCACTTGTTTTGAAAAATCTGAATATGCCCAGTCGCGGATCGAACTCATGTCTTCCAGTTCAGCAGGCGAGAATTTGAACACTTTACCACCAAGGTGGCAAGCAAGCGTGCCAGTCACTATACTACTGTGGTTCCTATTATTTAATATATACAGCAATAATTCTCAGGATATACATAAATGTAATCACGAAAGTAAAAGAAATATTAATTATTTATGCGTTCTACTTTCTCATCTACAAATATCTTTCTCTCTTGCCTACAAGTATACATTCTTTCTCTTTCATCTATAAGAATATACACATTTTCTCATGCCTTCCTATTCACATTCTTTCTCTCATGCATATGAACATACTCTCTCTTTCACAAAAGTAGAGAAGATCTCTCACAGGAATGCCAGCTCTCAGAAAGTGGTACACGAGGCCTCGTTATTTAATATATGTTAATAATTTCAAAACTGCACTCGGGGCGCCCCGTCAGCGTGCGATAATTTACTCTACTCATGGTTGTTATGCTCAGATATTATCGAATGCGCTGTTCAGTTCGTAACGAAACGTTATGAGGACACAGACTGCCTTTAAAGTGTTAGAATTTTGTTGACGAAAGTTAAGAATGATATTGCACGACTTTTATAATAAAACGTATATTTATAATTAAACGCTGTGGCCCGCACATAGCAGATATGGCCCTCTGTTTGAAAAGCTTGGGAACTATTGCTCTACACTATTCACATTCTACTCACACAATTGCCATTTGTCCAGTTGTCCCACCAAGGATCCCTAGTTTGCAGTATTTACCCCCATTGTTTGGTGTTTTTATCAATCACTTACATTTGATAAATTACTTGATACAGCTGTTGTTTTCAATCAATCAATCAGGTTGGATGCAATGGATCTCCAATACTGTCTGTCTCTTGCCTTGACTGTACATTCTGTCAGACTGATGTTCATCCATCTCTTGATGTTGTCATCCCACTTGTATCGTTGTCTACCTCTTGCTCACTTGCTCTCCAGTATGGTTTTGATAAGAGTGTTATGAGGACACAGACTGCCTTTAAAGTTTTAGAATTTTGTTGACGAAAGTTAAGAAAGGTAAGAATGATATTGCACGACTTTTATAATTTTAATTATATGTACATGGCCAAAATATTTCACTTGCCTCTTTTTTATTTCTTTCATCAACTCTTATTTTCATTCCTAGTTTTTCTAGAACTTCGATGTTTTTTCTTCTTCTTCCTCCGCGTTCATCCGGAGAGTTTTTTCAGATGTGATTGCGTTGTGCCTGTTTACAGCAGAGCTGCTACATTCTTGTGCCGTTAGGCCAACACATCCTACTTCTGCAGGCATTTATTGATCGAATTAACCTTCCCGGGGGCTGTTGTTTTATAAATCTGTATTTTTCAATTTTGGGATGAATATCCTTGAAGTTGATGCTGCTTATAGTATTATTTATACCCAGCTGTTTGTTTTCCATATAAATCTCTATCTTCCTTTGATTCACTTGTCTAGTATTTTTTCTATTGCTCCATTATGGTTTTTATGAGCTATCTAATAACACTATTTCCATGGCAAAGGGGTTATGGACACAGTATGTAATCATGCATACTGTGTTCAAAACACAGCTGTGGGCAATTTGGCAGCAGACCACCTTATGTTGGTTTTGTTATGAAATGGTATGGGTGCTGGTTGTTCAGAAAGTAATGGCAAACTACTGAACGTAAACTTGTCCAGGAATCACAAAAATCCACAAAATTCTGGGGTCGACTGCTACATCCTGTAAAGGATATGCAACTATTTTTTCTTTTAATAAAATTTTGTCTGCACCCCCCCCCCCCCCCCCCCCCCCCCCCCCCCCCCCCCCCCCCTCAAATTGAAGCATAGGTCCTCAACCAACTCACAAAAAACAGGTCCTACCTTTCACTATCCCCTGCAGCCTCCTCAGCTATCTCCCCATATTATTCATCTCTTTTTCTAATTGTCCTGTTCAAGTGTTTTAGGTGTCCCTCTATTTCGCTGTGGGTTATAGGCAAAGAACTTTCAAGTGATACTATTATTAGGTTTTCTCAGTGTCTGTCCTATCCAGGGTCAACATCTTTACGTCACAACTTGATTCATTGGCATTTGTTTACTTCTGTCCACAAGCTTCACTTTGGTGATTATGTCATACCATTTTAATTTAATCTTTTTATTCTGTAGAGTCCAATTAATGATTGTTTGTAATTTATAGTAGAAGAGAGGCAGAGGCAGACCAAGAGAAATGATGCTGGACGGATTGAGGCGGCGGCATGGAGGGATATCATCAGCAGAGTTGATCCAGAACACCAAAGACCGAGATCTGTGGAGAGCCATGAACGCCTACGCCTGCTGGCACAGCACTTGATGATGAGTAATAGTTTTAGTTATTTTCCGTTTCTTATCCATACAGCTGTACTAACCCTGTAGCTTTAATGCCTCAGTTTGGCTTTCTTCTCTGACCACAATTTTCTAAACATCTTTCTAGAAAAACCTAATCTCCACTATCTCTGGCTCTTTCACCATTTATAGTAACTATATAAAAGGCACAAATATAGCATTCAAAGGGCAAACAGCTCTTGTTTTATTATAACACGTTTTCACTCACACAAAAAGAGAAATATTATCAAGTTTAATTGTTTCCATAATAAACATCTATACATTAGTTACTCAAATCTGAAAATGTTCAGTGCAACAGCAACTTGAGCAATTATCCACTTCAATTTATTTTATTAGTTTTCTCAGATGATTCTACTCCACTTCTTTTCAACCCTCATAATCTTCTGATTAATAAACAACAATACAAACACAATAAAACTCAATTTTAGGATGAAAAGCCAGAGTAGATAAAACAGGAGCATTTTGTCAGTCAAGAACACAAAGAACAATGTTAAGAAGAAAATGACAACAAAACAAGTCAACAAATACCAATTAAGTGGCCATCAAACAGAATTGCTCAGATATCACAATGTAATATTGAAAAACAGAAACTGTGAAAGAAACACTGCAGACTTAAATGTATGCTAGTAATAAAAATCACGATGCCCAGCAAGGTATTTTAAATGGAAAACATGCAGCAAAAGAAACAGAACAACTAATTATACCCCAACATTTTCTTTTACATTCACTGGCTTTGTACTTGAGCATAGTCCACTCTCGACTGATTTTTGCGTATGAGCCAGCTGTCCCTATTACCAGTGTCCCCCACCATCAGGCAAACCCCTTCTGACTTCTAAGATACTTGTAATTTACATCAAGAATAAGAAGTCCAACTGACCAGTGTATGGCCTTGTCTAACATCATGATTTCCAGACAGAGACCTAAACATAGATCTTTACTTAGCAAATCAAATCAACATTTGGAATAAGGAAAAATGATGGTTAAACACAGTCCAGGATTTAAGAAAGTGGCGCCATGGAAACAGAATTAAGAAAACAGAGAAATTGAAACCGTGTTTGCAAAATAACTTTGCTGGCTCATAACAATAAGAAAAATGCCGATTTAACTGGTTAAAAAAGGAATTATTATTTTTTTGCACAAAATCTCTAATATTTGGTGTTCTGTTCACATAACCTGTACTATTTGGTGTTCTATCCACAATCTGTACTATTTAGCAGTCTATTTTGGGTCTGTATTGTCTAGTATTTTTTCAGTCTACTCTAACTTGTGTTCACAATCTGTACTATCTGGCATTTTATCCAATCCACTCTATTATATGTTCTATGAAAAGTCTGTATTGCATGGTGTTCCAACTACAGTGTGTACTGTCTGGTGTTCTGACTACACTCTGTACTATCTGCTATTCTTTCTTAAACATCCGGTGTGTTGATGCTGAGGTAAGCGGTTCAACCCCTACACTAGACAGTTGGACTAAAATGTTTACCTCTCGTCCTTGACTTGGGGATGTCAATTACAAGTACCCCTAAAGTAGGAGTGGGCTCGCCTGATGGCGAGGGACACTGGTAATAGAGAAAGCTAATCCACACGCAACATTCAGTCTAGAACTACTAGAAGTAGTGTGTACAGACTACGCTTGAGTTCAAAGCTAGCGGGCTAAAAAAAATTTTAAAAATTTAGTGTCCTGACTACAGCTGTACTCTCTGGTATTTCAAATAAAGTCCAAATTATCTTGTTTTCTGGTTAGTGTGTACTATCTGGTATTTCAAATAAAGTCTAAACTATCTTGTTTTCTGGCTAGTGTGTACTATCTGGTATTTCAAATAAAGTCTAAATTATCTTGTTTTCTGGCTAGTGTGTACTATCTGGTATTTCAAATAGTCTAAATTATCTTGTTTTCTGGCTAGTGTGTACTATTTGGTATTTCAAATAAAGTCTAAATTATCTTGTTTTCTGGCTAGTGTGTACTATTTGGTATTTCAAATAAAGTTTAAATTATCTTGTTTTCTGGCTAGTGTGTACTATCTGGTATTTCAAATAGTCTAAATTATCTTGTTTTCTGGCTAATGTGTACTATTTGGTATTTCAAATAAAGTCTAAATTATCTTGTTTTCTGGCTAGTGTGTACTATTTGGTATTTCAAATAAAGTCTAAATTATCTTGTTTTCTGGCTAGTGTGTACTATTTGGTATTTCAAATAAAGTCTAAATTATCTTGTTTTTAGGCTAGTGTGTACTATCTGGTATTTCAAATAAAGTCTAAATTATCTTGTTTTCTGGCTAATGTGTACTATTTGGTATTTCAAATAAAGTTTAAATTATCTTGTTTTCTGGTTAGTGTGTACTATCTGGTATTTAAAATAAAGTCTAAATTATCTTGTTTTCTGGCTAGTGTGCACTATCTGGTATTTCAAATAAAGTCTAAATTATCTTGTTTTCTGGCTAGTGTGTACTATTTGGTATTTCAAATAAAGTCTAAATTATCTTGTTTTCTGGCTAGTGTGTACTATTTGGTATTTCAAATAAAGTCTAAATTATCTTGTTTTCTGGCTAGTGTGTACTATTTGGTAGTTCAAATAAAGTCTAAATTATCTTGTTTTCTGACTAGTGTGAACTATCTGGTATTTCAAATAAAGTCTAAATTATCTTGTTTTCTGGCTAGTGTGTACTATTTGGAGTCAGGTCTTAGTCAGATATGACTGAGCTACCGTATGACAGTAGACGGTACTACCTGCTTTCTGTCAGCGCCGAATGTTGGGCGGCGCTTACCAAACCCGACACCCCACATTGTGCCAACGGCTTCGGGCGGAAGAGCGCAATTGGGAGGGTACTAGCCTTATCCTGGTGCGAGGAAATGCAACCCAAAGACAAAATAAGTCATGGCAGGGCAGACCAGGCCCTAAGCCTTGGTTGGCAGCTGGTCTAGGATCGAAGCTCCGACAGGCGGACAGTTAGAGCATTGCTTTGCTGATCCGGCAGCTTCTGCAGCTTGTCTTGTTCCAGATGTATAGGTGTTAACTTTCCTCTGGAGTGAACTAGGCAGGCAGAGAGAGGGATCATGCTGCATGGGCAACACATGGTTTCTTTATTTTAGCCCAGGCTTTGTGCTATGGAGAGGCAATAACTCCATCCCTGGTCTTAACCGGTCTCGGAATCAAAGCGAGAGGCAACTGTTACGGGTTATAAGTCCTTGTCAGTTGGCGTAGACATGGGGCGCCACGCGTTGCCTCTGACGGTGGGAGACACCTACAGGTGTCACTGATCAGCTACCGCCCGCCTCAAGCTGGGCAGCCCCCGGCCAATTGGGTGCTGATCCGCCACAGCCTGCCTGCTTCAATGGGTGCTTGGGGCTAGGACAAAATCTGAATCGCAGGCTGTAAAACCAATGCACCAGGTACTAATAAAAGGAATAATAGAAACCTCAAGCTACAGCTTGCAACCTGGAACGTGAGAACCATGTGTCCAGGATTTTCCACTGACTTGACAAATATTGACGATGTGAGAAAAACGGCTGTGATTGATGCTGAACTCAATCGTCTTAACATTGATATTGCTGGCCTGCAGGAGACTCGCCTCGCTGAGGAAGGGTCACTCAGGGAAAACAATTACACCTTTTTTTGGAAGGGAAGAGGGCAGGCAGAAAAAAGGCAATCATGGTGTGGGCTTTGCAGTGAAGAATTCGCTACTGGGAATGATTGATATCCCAGCTGGAGGTAATGAAAGATTATTATCACTGCGCTTGGCAACCTCTTGTGGATTTGCCACCATTCTCACTGCATATGCACCGACACTCACTTCCTCTGATGATGTGAAAGATACGTTCTATGAGCAGCTAGACTCTGCGATCAAGGCAGTTCCAAAATCCGACTACATTTATATGCTCGGTGATTTCAATGCTCGTGTGGGCAAGGACTCGAGTTCATGGCCAGTGTGCCTTGGAAAATACAACATCGGTCGCATGAATGATAATGGGCAAAGGCTGCTGGAGCATTGCACTAGAAATGACCTATGTATTACAAACTCCTTTTTTAAAACAAAAGAGATGCATAAGGTCACATGGAAACATCCAAGATCCGGCCATTGGCATCAGCTGGACTTCATTATCACACGGAGACAACATCTGAACCATACATCATTAACTCGAAGTTACCACAGTGCTGACTGTGATACAGATCATTCTTTGGTTGTTGCAAGGGTTAGACTGAGACCAAAGAGAATCTACACAGCTAAACACAAGTCTAGCCCCAGGATTAATATTATTAACACTCACGATCCTGGAAAGTGCTTTGAATTTCAACAGCAACTTGAGGACGCTTTCAATGATACATCAGAAAATTGTATAGTAAATGATAAATGGAGTAAACTTAAGGAAACTATTTATAAAACAGCGGTAGGGGTTTACGGCACTGTGGATCATAAGAGGCAGGACTGGTTTGCGGCAAACAGCCAGATACTGCAGCCCTTGATTGATAAAAAGAGGATAGCTCTCTTAAGAAACAAGGAAAGACCAACGCGTAACACTCTGAGTGAGCTGAAGCAAGCGAGGAAGGATGTACAAAAGGCTGCCAGGCAGTGTGCGAATGACTATTGGATCAAGTTATGTGAGTCCATTCAAATCGCAAGTGATAAGGGAAACATCAGAAGCATGTATGAAGGGATAAAGAAAGCCTGTGGTCCAATGATCAAAAGAAGTGCACCGCTGAAAACCTTGACTGGAGAAATCATCACTGATAAGAAACAGCAGATGGATAGATGGGTCGAGCACTATTTAGAGCTTTACTCAAGTGAGACGAAGCTGGCGGATGATGCCCTCAACGCCATAGAGGCCCTGCCAACTCTTGACCACCTGGACACACTTCCCACTATAACAGAAGTTAAGTGTGCTATAAATGAGCTTGCATCTGGCAAGGCTCCTGGTAAGGATGGGATTCCAATAGAGGTGATCAGGAGTGGGCAAGACACCCTCGCTCTACAGATCCACCAGCTAATAGAGCTATGCTGGCGAGAAGGACAAGTCCCACAGGATTTCAAAGATTCAAACATCATAACGCTGTACAAGAACAAGGGAGATCGAGCGACTGCAACAACTATAGGGGTATCTCACTTCTGTGTATTGTTGGGAAAGTATTTGCCAGAATTGTCCTGCGCAGACTTCAAGTCCTGGGAGATCAAGTCTACCCCGAATCACAGTGCGGCTTCCGTCAGAACCGGTCTACCATTGATATGATATTCTCATTGCGACAGATGCAAGAAAAATGCCGGGAACAAAATCAGCCACTGTTTATTGCCTTCATCGACCTCACAAAGGCATTCGATTTGGTCAGTCGTGAGGGTCTGTTCAAAGCACTAAAGAAGATTGGCTGTCCACCAACTCTTCTGTCCATTGTGGAATCGTTCCACACAGGCATGAAGGGTATAATCAAGTTTGATGGCTCAACTTCAGAAGAGTTTGAAATCAAGAGTGGAGTTAAGCAAGGTTGTGTACTAGCCCCCACCCTCTTTGGGATATACTTTTCACTTCTACTGAAATATGCCTTTCGTGATCAGGATGACGGTATATACATTCACTCACGCTCAGATGGTGGCCTCTATAATGCTCAGAGATTGAAGGCCAAGACCAAAATTAGCAGGGTACTAATCAGAGAGTTGCTTTTTGCGGATGATGCTGCGATTACGACCCACTCTGAGGAAGAATTACAACATCTACTATCTGCATTCTCCAATGCTTGTTCTGAATTTGGTTTAACAATTAACAAAAAGAAGACACAGATTATGTCACAAGGTGCACATGGTGTACCATCAATCTTTATTGACGACGCCGAACTGGAGATAGTAGACCATTTTACATATCTTGGATCAGAGGTAAATAGCAAATTATCCCTCGATCAGGAAATCAACATCAGGATTGGCAAGGCAGCAACAACAATGAACATGTTAGCAAAAAGAGTCTGGGAGAACAGGAAGCTTACTGCCAAAACAAAAGTCCTCGTCTACCAAGCCTGTGTCCTTAGTACTCTTCTTTATGGCAGTGAAACCTGGACAACTTACTCACGCCAAGAGAAACGTTTAAACAGCTTTCATATGCGGTGTCTGCGAAGAATACTTGGTATTAAGTGGCAAGACAAAATCACAAATACTGAAGTATTGGAAAGATCAGGTTGTGTGACGGTGTATTCCATGCTCAGTCTTCGTAGACTTAGATGGATAGGACACGTTAGGAGGATGGATGATGGTAGAATACCAAAGGACATCTTTTTTGGTGAATTACAGACGGGTAGGAGATCTCAGGGTCGGCCTCTACTACGATACAAAGATGTGTGTAAGCGGGACATGATTGATACAGGCATTGATAATGCACAATGGGAGCACGTCGCCGCTGAACATGTTGCATGGAGGGCAACTATCAGAAATGGAATAAAGACAAAGGAGAAAATGATTGCAGATAAAGCACACACACAGCGTGAGAGACGTAAGATGGTGCAAAATTGTGGAAATGACCATGTTTTCACATGCACCTACTGTGGGCAAACATTTGCAGCAAGAATTGGCCTTACCAGCCACACTCGCCACCGCCATGGATCGTAGTTATTGCCATATGACAGTTATTAAGCCTTTTTGAAGCACAATGTACCAAACTATCGTCTGTCAAGACGGAAAGGTGCCAATGTCAATGTCATGTACTATTTGGTATTTAAAATAAAGTCTAAATTATCTTGTTTTCTGGCTAGTGTGTACTATTTGTTATTTCAAATAAAGTCTAAATTATCTTGTTTTCTGGCTAGTGTGTACTATTTGGTATTTCAAATAAAGTCTAAATTATCTTGTTTTCTGGCTAGTGTGTACTATTTGGTATTTCAAAAAAAAAAAGTCTAAATTATCTTGTTTTCTGGCTAGTGTGTACTATTTGTTATTTCAAATAGTCTAAATTATCTTGTTTTCTGGCTAGTGTGTACTATTTGGTATTTCAAATAAAGTCTAAATTATCTTGTTTTCTGACTAGTGTGTACTATCTGTTATGTGATTTTCTCTGTACAATCTGGAGTTTTTACTAAGTCTGCACTATTCTTGGATTCCAACTACAGTCTGTACTTTTTGTCTGTGACTACAATCTGTGCAATCTGGTGTTCTGTATTAGCTGATGTTTTATTCACAATCCATTCTACCAAGCATACTGTGAACACAGCCTTGTGTCTTACTACCACACAGACCTTACAATCTGGTGTCCTATTCACTGTGAGACTATACAATTACTGTAACAGATGTGAACCGCTAAGTGATGCTTGTGCCAAAACTCTTATAGCATTAAAATCATCTTCAGTCAGAGTTTCCCCAGGCAGACATTCCACCTGGTACTGGACAGTGCCGTGGTCAGTGTCTGTAGCATGGAGCTGGCTGACCCCTGGTAGAGTAAATGTGTGGGTGCCAGATGGAAGGGTCACCTCAAAACTCTGATGCTGACTAATCTCTCGATGGTGCTGCAAATTCTGCTGGTGGTGGATAGTGATCTGCTTGGCTTGCTTGGTGTGTTGAGGTAGATGATCACTCGGCAGAATGATGTGTCTAACCTCCAGGTCTCCGCCCTGGATATCGTGATGCCCTTCCATGACAACAACTGTTGTTCCATCTTCTGTTACGTGCTGCACGGTTCCATCACTGGCCCGCTGCTCGCTGTTTATCTCATATACCATAGTTCTTTCTCCCTATGAATGAAATAAAATATCACCAAAGTAAATCACACTGGATAAATTCAAGTGTAGAGTGAATGTCGACGCATGTGGCTTAAGGGGGGTGAATGCAGTTTCACAATTCTGACAATCCAGGATTCAAAGTCAGCCACAGGTAATTTAGGAGCATAATGCTTTGCGCTGATTTTCACAAATCGGCATGAGCATAGGCAATTCAGAAAACAATGGTAAACTGACTGGCACCTTGCTATCTTAAAAGATGATAGTTTGTAAAACAAAGTTACATCTTTCCATAGCACAAAGCCTGGACTGAATTTTAAGACCACGTGCTGCCTATGCAACATGATCCCTCTCTCTGCCTGTCTAGTTTACTCCAGAGGAAAGGTAACACCAATACATCTGGAACGAGACAAGCTGCAGAAGCTGCCGGATCAGCAAAACAATGCTCTAACTGCCTGCCTGTCAGAGCTTCGATTCTAGACCAGTTGCTGACCAAGACTTAGGGCCTAGCCTGCCCTACCATGACATTTAGTCTTTAGGTTGCATTTCCTCACACTAAAGGATTGTAACCCCCAAGAAATTCTAAACTGAACACAGGGTGTTTCACTGTTGTACGTGAACAAGAAATTATAAACACAAAGAAAATCTACAATGTTCATTGGGTACTTCTTTGACCTTAATACTGACACAAACAAAATGTAAGCAAAAACCTGAACTGAAAGCATTTAGACATTATTTTGAAGGTTCATCATAGATGGGTTATAATTTTCTGATCGCTTCTGTGTCATTAAGACAACAAACTTACAACCAAAATGTGCTAGCAAAAAGATACTGTGCTGGCCATCAAGATCACAATTGCCAGATAAACAAGAAACCTCAATCATTTTACTAATCAATACTAATCATGCACTTACTTGAGTGACCTCTGCCCAACCTCGAGGGTCAGTGACCTCCACCAACTCCTCATAAATTTCTTGATTCTGAGCACCGGCCACCCCAGATGGTTCAAGGCACACAATTGATAAGCCTGTAGTATGATAATCTCTCTTTTTAATTCCACCTGCTTTTCTGAGTTTGCCCTACGATGCAGAAATGAAAAACAAAAGTAAACTAAATCCATCAAAAGTATAATAAATCTATGATCAATTTCACAGTTAAGGCAATGCTAACCTTAAAAAATTTAATTCCATAATACTTAATTTCTATGTTCTTTTATGGGATAGGGTTTGATATTAAAGACTGCTGATCGATAAAATATTGTCAAATTGACTTTGCACTTAACGGTTGCTATGGAAACCAAGATAAACAGCGGCCATCTTGAATTTCTTAATGTACCTCTAAAACATTTATTTTTTAATGTACAGGCTAAATTCTTTGTTTTATGTGTAAATAAATAGACCCTTTACAAGTTTAGTAGAAAATTTTAATGATATCTCTTAGCAGTTTTTTTTCTTCAAAATGTGAAAATGGTAATGACATTTTTCATGACATTTTTTTTTTTAGTGTAGCACAAAAACTAAAATGTAATTTTCAAGATTAATCTACTCACAATGTAAGTGATATAATAAAGAATATCTCTGCAAAGTTTGAGTGAAATCTAACGAATAGTTTTTAAAACAATTGTACTTATGTATAAAAAACTGGCGAAATGAGAAAACGGGGAAAAACTAATTATTTTTTTGTTTTTTATTACTAATGCACTCTTTTACAGAGAAAAAAAGTGTAAAACTGTATCTTGAGTGTTAAAATTGTCCTGTTGAATATGCAGGACCTCCCTCCAGAGCATGCAGCTCACCTTGTCTCTTCAGTTTGGCCGCTCGTACAGTGTCGCGTCTTTTAGTTTGTTTGTCCTTCTTGTACTTCAGACTATTTCTTACTTGCTTCTGCATCCTAAATGTTCCTAGTCTCTGCATATGCAGGCCTGTAGAAGGTCCATAAAACTGGGCAGTGTCTTGGGCAGCAGCAGCTCCAAAGTTGAACTCTCTTGCTGCAGTTACAACTGCAAACTGAACGCGCTTGCGAGAGGCAAAGTTGTCTTTAGTGCATCGAGCCCATATCAAGCTGTGTAAACACTCATTTGAATTCTGAGTTTGTCCTGACACACATCTACTAAGTAGTTTAGTTTAGTTTGCGCAGTGCTGTTCCAAGGCGTTTACTGACATGGTTGATACACTCCTCTTTGTCTATCTGAATGTCATCCCCATATGGTTTGATCTTGGTAAGTTCCGCAAATGTTTTGGTGTCACCATCAGAAAGTATTGACGTGTAGCGAAGTTTATGACGGGCCACAGACCGTCGCCACAGCACCCTTGCAGCCTTCACCTCCATCATTCCAGCAGATCCTGTGAAATTGTTGTCACAGTTTAGAAGATGTTCTGCCTTCCATGCTGCAAATTCATCTGGTTTGTCCCTGGAAAGTGTCTTACCAGTGGTTTCACACACCTGGCAATATGTGGACATAACATGGGCATCTATGCAAAGTCCTGTAAGAACATCCACTGCACAGCCAACTCCAATGTGGGATGTGTGGCCTCTGGTCAGCCAAGTGCCATCAAAGCTGACACTAATATCTAGCACATCATTGTCATGTAGAGTTATGCCTGACTGTTGTGCATGAGCCTGTCGAACATACTTTACTGTTTGAGAAAAAACAGTGTCCTCCAGATCTTCTATCTTTGAATATAGTTTATTCGCTTTGCTGTGAAATGTTTTGTGATGAAGACCTTGCAGGTTCATGTTTTCACAAAAATTGTTGAATGTCGTTGCACCCATCCCACAGACTAATGCTGAATATACTGACTGGCTGTTGACAGCAAAAGATCTATCCCCATCATTACTTCTTGCAGATAGGTATCTTCCACACATCACTTCTTCACAACAAGAGCAGTAAACCTCTGCATACACAGCTAATCCCTTGGCTTTCTTGCTGTCAGTTTTCAAAATAAGACTATCATTTTTACAAACTGGACAACATAACAATTTGATTATTGCCTCAATTTCTGAACAATCAACTATTGCTCTGTGTTCCCGTTTTTGATATCCATTGTCGTCACCAGAATCATACTTGCTGCTAGTGGATGTTGTGTATTTATACGTATCTCTTTTAAATTGGCTTCGGGTAATAAAAGAATCACTTCCACAACTGTTGAAGAACACGATAGCACTGATTCATTCAGATTCACTGTCAAAACACTTGGATTTGGAAAAAGTGGCATGTGCGCACTTTAGCTGGGTCGCTTTCAGTAGTTTCAGAATTGTCTGTATCGTTTACGACGTTCTGATAGGCTTTTCGCTGCTTACGAGCATTTGCGAGGTGTAGTCTGAGAGATTACTTACGTTGAGTAGATGACTGGATGTTAAATTTCTTAGAACGAGGCATATTTCAATGCGTGTCAGTCTGTCGTCAACAATGAACTTTCAGCACGTCGCCAGGTGTAAACAACACAAAGCCGCCATTTTGGAAACCCACGTGATCAATTTCAGCCATCGGCGAACGCGGATTGCTTACGATGTTCCATATATGGAAGTTTCCGGAAGATGATAGACACGAATAAACCCGATGTACACAGAAGAGCTTCCGATTAGACGAACTCGTAGTTTTACGAACAGTTACGGAAGATCACGACCTTTCCAGGGATACCTTACACGTGCGTGTCGTGTTTTCCTGAGATATCGTTGCTAGGATTTGAAAACCGTCAATTTCGCAACAATTTTCAATAATTAGACAATTTGACACAGAGGGTGGGTTCAGTAAATTATGAATATTGCATAAAATAACAGTTTTTAAACAAAAACAAGTACAGAATCTGATAGAAGACATGATAAGGTGTCTAAAAATGAACTATTCCAAAAATAGCCAAGTTGACCAAAAATCGATGTTTTTACTGCCGCACATTGCCTTAAATAAATAACTGTTTTTTTGTGTATGTGAGTTCAAGGCATTCATTACATTGATTTAATATATGTTGAACTACTTATGTAGTATGCACCTGGCGAGATACTCTGAAATATCCCAGATAATACATTGTGCATTGTGTCTTCATTATTCATAATATGTTTATATTTACAACAAATATAAAAGACCATGAGGTATTATTCTTTGATTTGGGTGTCTCTGAGGAACTTGTGCATTGAAGGTCGTGGGTTCATAATCAGACTCATTCAGTTCACAAATGCAATTGTTGTGAGACCCCTAGGGGTTGTTACTTGAGCTATGGAGTTTATGCTCTGTGCTGTATGTTTGGCTGGTTGATCTGTGGAAAGAGACCGAGCTATATAGGATAAAACCCAATATGGTGAAGTTGAATCTCATGGCATTAAACCCCCTTTTTCCCCCTGCTTTCTAGAACAAAATAGGAGAAACAAAGACAGTTTTTGTGTTCACTGTTGCGAAGTGCCATTAAAACTGACAAACTTCATGTGGAGAGAAAGTAAAAAAAAAAGTCTGTAATTTTATATTATTGAATTTGATGGTTTAAATTAACAGAAACTTGTTCTTCTTCATCTTCTTTCCTTCGCTTGAAATGTGTCTATAACTGTAATGTTCTCTCTTGTATGAACTTCACTGTCTTTTTCAGTTTACTCAGTGGTCCATAAAGTTTATCTTCCACTGTTTATTTCTAGGCCAGAAGGTTTGCCTAGATATGTTGGGCAGTCTTGGAGTATATGATCTGCTGTCTGTGGCGCCAATCCACATGTGCACATGGCTGATTCACCAATCTTGAATCTGTATACATGTGGTTGTGTAATCTATTATGTCCTGTTCTGAGGTGCAGAATAATGATTTGTTTTGGTCTGTCCATAAGGTGGTAGTCATCTTGAGCAGGTTTTGGTGGCTTTCTGACGGATTTAATCATTCTTTTCTTTTGGTGGTATGTAACGGGTACATCAGGTTGTTCTTTTATTGCTCCTTCCTTAGCCAATCAATCAGCTCTCTTATTTCTGGGTACTTCACAGTGGGATGGTATCCACTGTATGGTGACCTTACATTGGCTGCCAAGTTCATAAAGAGTGTCCGTAGTACTGACAATTTCCCAGACAATAGCATCACAGGCTGTGTACCATGGTTGATATTCAGTAATTTCTCTGTTGCTATCTTGATTGCCTGGATTTCAGCATCATAGTTATGGCAGTACTTTCCTGTTGGTACTCTGGCCTTGTCTCTAATATTATTGGTTACATCCTTAGATGTGAAGTTCCAGTTCTGGTCTTGCACACCCCAATGGTTTCTGGGACTGGAGTAGGAAAGTAAAGCTCTGCAACAGTCAGCAAGGAGATGGTACTCTACACCGATCCCTCTCCGATAGATGCAAGCCCTTATCATGGCCTAGACAACTTGAACACCAATGCATTGGAGTTTAAACTTAGTTTTCCGGAGGATTAAAAGCCAAGCAACCAACAACTAACCAGCCAATCACTGTAGAAGTTTGACGCTAGCAGTCACTTATGGCAGTTAACAAGTCAGTCACTTATGGTAGTTAACAAGTGCAAAAAGACAAGGAGGCAGAGTATCAATATAACGTTTCCTTATCAGAGCTTCACTTATTTAAATGTTTTAAAACAATAAAAACATTTTGGATTACAAAATAATATAAAAGCATGACAGCAAGAATGGCACATGTTACTACCTTAATCTTAAAATTGGCCAGAGTTGGGTCTATATTAGAGTGAGAGAACAGATGGTAGTTCAGATACTCCTTGCGGAAGAAACAGCGTTTACAATACTGGCATTCATATCGTCTGATGCCTCGATGTGCCTCCTCGTGTCGTTTCAGACTTCCTAGTAAGGATTAAAAAACAGAAAAAGAGAGACAAATTAGATTATGATAAAGTCAGCTCTGAGGTTGAATAAGTCTATTTAAAAACTTTCTGATTTCAATCCTAACCACACAACACATATGACCAGACACCTGACTTGTAATACTATCAGGGATTTTTTTCAGTGATCAGAGCTCCCAGGTCGATCCAGGCTAAAGTGACAGTGGGAAATTTCTTGGGAAGTAAGAGCAGCCAATGTCAGATTAACCAAATCACTTATCAAGTGGCGATCGGTCTGATAATATGGGGCAAACACCATATACCCAATATACCTCATAGCATGAGAGTGGTTTCTTTTTATCATTGTTTAACTGTAATACTATAAACTGAAAATCAATACGGATTTTGGTTTGGTGTTTAGGAGTTTTCTTGCTTACATGATCAAACCATTTGACTGGCTGTCTCTCAATCAATTTCAATTTCTCAAAATCAATTTCTAACATTGTACTCACTTGCTTCCTAATGTCATAATTTGTATGCTGTCTCTTTTTGTCACATTTAGTATTCTTTGTTGGCATTTCATCTCTGTCGTTACAATTCTTCTGTCATTTTTTCCTTTCATAGTTCCAAAGCAGCATTGGATAGGAATTAGTGAATGAATGGAAGAAAGAATGGTGTTTGTAAGTCTTAAGAAGCTGCAAAATTGTTCTATGAAAAGTGCTCCATATAACAGTATTAAAACTTTCTCAACATCTTGAAGAAAAATGTCCATTGGGGGAAATATTGACAATAATAGAATCATGATTGTATTACTTTCAGGGAAGCCACAAATACACACCGTGTAAAAACATGTTGTTATTGTCTCAAGTTTAAGACAACAGGCAGAGGATATCCTTGCAGAGACAATAGCTACATTCACTGATTTGTGTAGTCACTGACAAGAAGGAAAGCAATGGAGGCTATCTTCTTTACAGATGCCTAGAACACTTTAATTGTCAAAGACATTATGAAGAAGGACTGTTATTTAGTGAAAGGTGTGCACAAGACAAGCCAATGGATGATGATATAAAAGCACAAGTCACATAAAAACAAAAACATTGTCAGGTTTCTTTAGTAAGCTCATACTAAATATAAGAGTACCACACTGACTGGCACACATAAAGAATAACCAATCACATTTATTGACATAGATGAAGAATAGCCAATCACACTAATTGGCACACTTGAAAATAGCCAATTACATTGATTGGTCCACATGAAGAATAGCCAGTCACATTTATTGATACAGATGAAGAACAAACACACATTGAGATTAGCACACATGAAGAATAGACAATCACACATGGTGGAATGCTTGCGACAGAAAGCGGTGAACTGTACATGAAGTAAACTCAATGTGTTGATGAATAATAATTGCAAAGACAAATTAATGGTTAAAAAAGTCTACAATATGTTTTTTTGTCTTTGAAAAATAACTTACGTTTGGCTGTGAAAACTTTCCCACACAGATCACACATGTGCACTGGTGCATGCAGTGGGTGCTTGAAGCGCTTGTGTTTCTGCATCCTATTCTCTGTACTAAAGACTCGATTGCACACATCACAGATTACCGGCACCCCGCCACCTTTGTCGTGAGTCTTGATGTGATAGCGGAGAGATGCAGAACGTGGGAAGCCTCTCCCACAGATGTTGCATCTGGACAGTTCAAAGTTCAGAGATCATTTTGAAATTAAATGTACATTTAAAAATAAAGTTAGTTGCATATCCTTTACTTGACATAGCAATCAACAGCAGCAGTTTTTCCTGTTCATGATACCTGGGCAAGTTTACGTTCAGTAGTTTTCCATTGCTTTCAGAACGACCGGCATGCATACTATTTCATAAAAAACCAACGCAAGGCAGTCTGCTGCCATATCGGCCGCAGCTGTGTTTCCAACACAGTAAGCAGGATTACGAACTGCGCCTGTAACCCCTTCACCACAGAGCAGGTAAAAAGTTAGTTGCATATCCTTTACAGGACGTCGCAGTCAACACCAGCATATATTTTTTGCTTTTCATGATGTCTTGGCAAGTTTACGTTCAGTAGTTTGCCATTGCTTTCTGAATGACCGGCACCCATACCATTTCGTAAAATACCAACGCAAGGTGGGCTACTGCCAAACCGCATGCAGCTGTGTTTCGAATGTGAACGGCGCCCATAACCCCTTCACCACATTTAAACCAAGTATGTGTTGTGTAATGTTTGAATATCATTAATTTCTTACAAGACATGAATGGACCATTTGTTGTTTAACAACACATTATGAGAAAAGGTAGTCCCTTGACAGATACTGCCACTGGGGTTTGAAGTGAGGGCCTTCACATATTCTAGGCCCTTCTATGTTGAAGCAGGTTGGCCAGTTTCCTTCCTATACACGTTTCCTTCCCAAAGAATCCCCAGAACATTTTTGAAAATTGTCTCGTGCCCATTGTTATGAGGTTGAGTAACACCAGAACCATATTGCTTATGTTTCTACTTTTTCTACCCTAATGGAACAATTGCCCTCAACCAACTCATACCAAGCCCTCTAATTCTATGCTATTTCTCTCATGTCCTCCCCTTATTATTCATCTGTGTATCTAATTCTCTTCACCATATGTTGTTAGGTCTTGTTTTTATTCCTTTGTTCACTAGAAATAATTTATCTATTTCTGCAATGTTTTCTCTTGTATAAACTTCAGTGTCTATTTTAGTTCACACAATGGTCTGTAAAGTTTTGTCTGGAATGTTGTTTCTCAAAGCCAGAAGGTTTGGGCAGTCTTGGAGTGCTGTGTGGGGTGCCACATGTTCGATTTGTTTGAATTCTGAGGCAAAGAATAGTAATTAGTTCTTGTCTGTCGTTAATATGGTAACTGTCTTGGTGGCTTTCGGATTGATTTGATGATTCTTTACTTTTGGTGGTATGTGACTGGTGCATCCGGCACTGAATTCTGAGGCAAAGAATAGTAATTAGTTCTTATCTATCGTTAATATGGTAACTGTCTTGGTGGCTTTCGGATTGATTTGATGATTCTTTACATTTGGTGGTATGTGACTGGTGCATCCGGCTGTTCTTCCGTTGCTATTTCTTTAGCCATTTGATCAGCATTCTCATTTCTGGGCACTCATAAAGAGGATTTTACTGCTTGGTGACTTTACATTGGTTGCCTATATCAGACAGTAGTGTCTGTAGTACTGGCTCTGCAGTACTGACAATTTTCTGGACTGAAATGTCTGAAGTACTGATTTTGCATCTGCCAGTATACCAGAGGCTTAAAACCATGATTGATATTCAGTAATTTCTCTGTTGCTATCCTGATTGTCTAGATTACTGCATCATAATTATGACATTACTTTCCAGTTGATACTCTAGCCATAATCTTAGTATTATTTGGGTATTCCATCTACACTTCCACTTCCATATTTTTAAATGCATTATGTGCTGACCCATCCATGTAGAGTCAAGCCCAAAGGTCCTGTGGGCATACATCAATGTGCTGACCCATCCATGTAGACTCAAGCCCAAAGGTCCTGTGGGTATACATCAATGTGCTGACCCATCCATGTAGAGTCAAGCCCAAAGGTCCTGTGGGTATATATCAATGTGCTGACCCATCCATGTAGACTCAAGCCCAAAGGTCCTGTGGGTATACATCAATGTGCTGACCCATCCATGTAGAGTCAAGCCCAAAGGTCCTGTGGGTATACATCAATGTGCTGACCCATCCATGTAGAGTCAAGCCCAAAGGTCCTGTGGGTATACATCAATGTGCTGACCCATCCATGTAGACTCAAGCCCAAAGGTCCTGTGGGTATATATCAATGTGCTGACCCATCCATGTAGACTCAAGCCCAAAGGTCCTGTGGGTATACATCAATGTGCTGACCCATCCATGTAGAGTCAAGCCCAAAGGTCCTGTGGGTATACATCAATGTGCTGACCCATCCATGTAGAGTCAAGCCCAAAGGTCCTGTGGGTATACATCAATGTGCTGACCCATCCATGTAGACTCAAGCCCAAAGGTCCTGTGGGTATACATCAATGTGCTGACCCATCCATGTAGAGTCAAGCCCAAAGGTCCTGTGGGTATACATCAATGTGCTGACCCACCCATGTAGACTCAAGCCCAAAGGTCCTGTGGGTATACATCAATGTGCTGACCCACCCATGTAGACTCAAGCCCAAAGGTCCTGTGGGTATACATCAATGTGCTGACCCATCCATGTAGAGTCAGCCCAAAGGTCCTGTGGGTATACATCAATGTGCTGACCCATCCATGTAGAGTCAAGCCCAAAGGTCCTGTGGGTATACATCAATGTGCTGACCCATCCATGTAGAGTCAAGCCCAAAGGTCCTGTGGGTATACATCAATGTGCTGACCCATCCATGTAGACTCAAGCCCAAAGGTCCTGTGGGTATACATCAATGTGCTGACCCATCCATGTAGACTCAAGCCCAAAGGTCCTGTGGGTATACATCAATGTGCTGACCCACCCATGTAGACTCAAGCCCAAAGGTCCTGTGGGTATACATCAATGTGCTGACCCACCCATGTAGACTCAAGCCCAAAGGTCCTGTGGGTATACATCAATGTGCTGACCCATCCATGTAGAGTCAAGCCCAAAGGTCCTGTGGGTATACATCAATGTGCTGACCCATCCATGTAGAGTCAAGCCCAAAGGTCCTGTGGGTATACATCAATGTGCTGACCCATCCATGTAGAGTCAAGCCCAAAGGTCCTGTGGGTATACATCAATGTGCTGACCCATCCATGTAGAGTCAAGCCCAAAGGTCCTGTGGGTATACATCAATGTGCTGACCCATCCATGTAGAGTCAAGCCCAAAGGTCCTGTGGGTATACATCAATGTGCTGACCCATCCATGTAGAGTCAAGCCCAAAGGTCCTGTGGGTATACATCAATGTGCTGACCCATCCATGTAGACTCAAGCCCAAAGGTCCTGTGGGTATACATCAATGTGCTGACCCATCCATGTAGAGTCAAGCCCAAAGGTCCTGTGGGTATACATCAATGTGCTGACCCATCCATGTAGAGTCAAGCCCAAAGGTCCTGTGGGTATACATCAATGTGCTGACCCATCCATGTAGAGTCAAGCCCAAAGGTCCTGTGGGTATACATCAATGTGCTGACCCATCCATGTAGAGTCAAGCCCAAAGGTCCTGTGGGTATACATCAATGTGCTGACCCATCCATGTAGAGTCAAGCCAAAGGTCCTGTGGGTATACATCAATGTGCTGACCCATCCATGTAGACTCAAGCCCAAAGGTCCTGTGGGTATACATCAATGTGCTGACCCATCCATGTAGAGTCAAGCCCAAAGGTCCTGTGGGTATACATCAATGTGCTGACCCATCCATGTAGAGTCAAGCCCAAAGGTCCTGTGGGTATACATCAATGTGCTGACCCATCCATGTAGAGTCAAGCCCAAAGGTCCTGTGGGTATATATCAATGTGCTGACCCATCCATGTAGACTCAAGCCCAAAGGTCCTGTGGGTATACATCAATGTGCTGACCCATCCGTGTAGAGTCAAGCCCAAAGGTCCTGTGGGTATACATCAATGTGCTGACCCATCCATGTAGAGTCAAGCCCAAAGGTCCTGTGGGTATACATCAATGTGCTGACCCATCCATGTAGACTCAAGCCCAAAGGTCCTGTGGGTATATATCAATGTGCTGACCCATCCATGTAGACTCAAGCCCAAAGGTCCTGTGGGTATACATCAATGTGCTGACCCATCCATGTAGAGTCAAGCCCAAAGGTCCTGTGGGTATACATCAATGTGCTGACCCATCCATGTAGAGTCAAGCCCAAAGGTCCTGTGGGTATACATCAATGTGCTGACCCATCCATGTAGAGTCAAGCCCAAAGGTCCTGTGGGTATACATCAATGTGCTGACCCATCCATGTAGAGTCAAGCCCAAAGGTCCTGTGGGTATACATCAATGTGCTGACCCATCCATGTAGAGTCAAGCCCAAAGGTCGTGTGGGTATACATCAATAAGAACAGAGTGGCTGTTCTGCATGTGTTTGTTTTGGGATAGTTTTCTGGGGGCTATCATCAGTAGGTTGGTCTCCCTGGTCGAGGGGTTAGCAGCTTTCTCCGTAACCCCGAATACTCTCGTGGTTGACGTGAGCGCACGAGAATTGGAAGCGATTTGAGTCACGCCAGTGACTTATGAGAGTATGGAGCCAGTCGCTCAGAAATCAATGGCAAACTACTGAGCGTAATCATGCCAAGAAATCAACAATCAGCTGAAAGATGCTGATGTTGACAGCGATGTCCTGTAAAGGATATGCAAAACATTATTATTATCATCAGTAGGGAGGCCAATGGTTTGTCTGCTGAGTTATTTGGCTTGATGGATAAAACTGCTAAACTTCAACCACCCCATTCCAAGGTTTTGAAATCTGTTCTTCATAGGGTGGCCCAGCATATATTTCTGCTTGTATTAACACCTTTGTATGTCTCCATTCTCTCAGCGCTCATGTCATCTCAATCTCCACTATAGGGGTTGATCTCATCCCTTCCATAGTGACTGTGAGTGCTTGATTTTGCACATTATCCAGATCTTGTAGTGTGATATTTGATGATGAACACCCAGCAGTAGACCATATTCCAGGTGTAGTCATATGCTCTACTTTGCTAAGTATTTTCCCACTGGCTCTTCATGTGGTACCACTACAGTTTTCCTCTGTCTCCTGCCATAGCCTATGCCATCTGACATATTTTTTCTGTCCATTTCTTTGACTCAAATTGTTGCCTTCCTCATAATTATTTGTCTTTCATCATTCCCTCCAATGTGGACTTTAGTAAATTGTTATGTCATTTTGATATTTCTTATGTTATAATCAGGAGAAAAAAATGTGATCCAAACATGGTGATTGTGTGAAATGACAAACAATGATCATTCACAACTATTCACAACTACTAATATGACACATGATAATGATGAAATGTGCACAAAACATCTTATTTTTTCCAAATTCTGACTTCACAGTTACTCAAGTTTCTCAAATAATTAGAAAATGTGTTGAATACTTCTAACAAATTACAAAACCTAACCTGCGAAGCAACAACTTACAAGTATGGCCGATGGCCTGTATGTTTGCGAGCATGCATCTTGAGTCCCTTGAAACTGGTGAACTTTTTCTCACAGGTGTTGCAGTGAAACGGCTTTACTCGCGTGTGCTTGTACATGTGCTCTGTGAAACAAGACAGTACATAAACAAATGCAACAAACCTATGTTCTGTTAGAAATGTGGAATGAATGCACATGGCATTCAAACAAGCAATCCTCTGCTCATGCATTACAGAAATAACAGGAAAATAGTGATAAAGAACTGCAGCCAGAAGTACAATCTATTTCTTCCATACCATACAACACGTAAAAAAAAGACAAGAAAAGAAAAACTGAAGTCGGCTGTGTCTTCAATACATTAGAAAACAATCATGATGATAAATAAAGGTTGACTGCAATACATCTATAAACTTTTTTGTCTTGAACTCTGGGGTATATTCTGTAAGACTGCGGTCATCCATCTCTTGACGTTATCTTTCCACATGAACTGACTGTTCCCTCCTGCATGATTGTTATAAAAGTGTTCTGTATTTTAATATGACCAAAATATTATCTTTTTTTCTTCTTCCTTCGGTTATCTTTCCATTTCCAGCTACTCTAGGGCTTGAATGTTTGTTTTTGTTTCCATGAAATACAATCTATTCATCTATCTTTGCATTCATAGTTCTGGCATATTTTTAATTTAGTCACCTGTCTTTGTGTTCCAAATTTTCATATACTACTATAGAAGATCTACCTGAAAGGCTGGTGCATGCAGGTGCATCTGGTTTTATACAAAAGGATCATTTAAAAAAATTAGTTTGATTTCTTTCAGGTAATTTTTCTATTTTATGAGAGTTACTTACAGGTAGTCATGGTAACACAGTGGCTAGCACACTTACCTGGCAACCCGGTATTCATGTATTCAAACCCCCCCCCCCCCCCCCCCCCCCCCCCCCCCCAGTTCTTTTTATTAAACTGACCTGAGCTCTAAGGCTGAACTAGCCTAAAATGTGTACAAGGAAATGTTGTGGGAAGTAAAAACTACCAGTGTGATACTGGCCATATAACCCATTGTGTGTCAGTTGGTGCATAAAAATACTATGCTGTTACCACATACCTATTGCACTTTAAGGTATGGTAAAATTTCCTTTACTTTAATGACAGTCAATTACAACCTCTAAATTGATAAAAACATTAAACAGATTAAAATTAAAATGGTATGAACAGGTTCAATAAATGGAAACTATTATGCACTGATGGTCATGATTCATTTTCGGACTACGCTAATTAAACCATACATGCAATTTCTCCAGATACCGCTGGGGGTCATCGCTGGAGATAAGGTGGTTGTGCTGTCTGTGAAGACAGACCGAGCCAGATGGGAAGAAAATCGGTGCAATGAAGTAGATCCTCTCTTCTGTAACCTTTCCTGTGTGTATCTCACTCCTTTCCTGTGTGTATCTCACTTCATCCATTCCCTATTCACTAACCTGAACAACATGGGAGAACTTACCAGTAGCTGTACTACCATCAGCATAACCCTTTTTGGGGTAATTGCGATCAGACAAGCCCTTCTGCCACAAGGTGGAGACAGGAGGATGGCAGTACAGCAAATATTGGTGTAAGGGTGTGAAGTGTTAGGTCTTCACATATACTAAGCCTTATCATAATAATATACAGTTAACATCTTCCTTCCTTGCTGTCTTTTCCAGAAAATTACCCATCACTTGTTTAGGCTGGCTAGATCTACGCCGAAAGCTCTACTGGTCAGGAACAAATCCATTACTGTCATTTTTAGTGACTTAATCCTGGACCACTGTGCAAGTAGCTGAGCACACTAACCAATACGCTACAACAGCAGCCGGACTAACTCAGCACTGTGAGATCGCATAATCAAGAGTTAATTACCTTTAAAGTTATTGTCTCCCCTGATGACCTCCTGGCAATATTCACACCTTCTGCGAACACTGGACTTCTTTGGTGACTCTAACATCTGCATGATAAGAATCATAATAAATCTAACAAACAGAGTAGAACAACATTGATACTCATTTATACAAGAGACAACATTGCAGATAAAGACAACTTTTTTCTAGCAAATGAAAGACTTGCATTGAGGCAGAAGAATAGTGCTGGCTTCATCTTCCCTGTTGCTCTATTTCTATCCTAAAAGGTAGTTGATGCAGGAACACTGATGTATCAGGATGGACAACAAACAGACTATAGCCTCTCCATACCTCCTTGCAGGACATCCTAGGACACAGACAGGACCGACCATGATCTCTGCTGTGATGAAGCCTGCCGAGGACTACAAACTTTGCTGTAAGATTGCAAGAGAGTCATCAATTCACCATGCTGATGGTAGACAATCAGCAGTGATGTCTTGCAGACACTACATGGAAAGCTCATGTGTATACTTGAGATGATTGTGTGTTGCTTGCCTAGTGAGATGGAACTAAGTCAGCATCATCACATACCATGTCAATAAGCTTGGGCGGTCATGGTTGGCTATCTTACATTATCACCAGTCTTACATCATGTTAGTATTCGTGTCCCAATTATGTCATCAAGGTATTTATCTCTTAGTCTTCCCCTCGCTCTTTCCTCATCAAGTCACTAAGTTTTCAAGTGACCAAGCCATCACTAGTCCCCAATTCTTCATATCATACAGAAGTAAATAGTTCAAATCTTTGAGGTTCTAACAACAATCACAACTCTAGATGAATATTAGGGTCTTCCACATCTGACACACACACGCACACAAATCTAAATCATAGAGAAATAAAAAGTCTAGTTCATCTAATACACACACACACAAACCCAACAGCTGTCAATTGTAAATGAATATAACATTCAAGTGCATCTGACACATCAATCAATCAATCATGTGCCATGCCGGAAAGCGTGGGCGGTCATGACTCGCCATTTAACTCGGTCACCAGTGTCGTGGATCAGCTCAGTGTTCCTGTCTCGTCCATGCCATGTGGCCAAGCCATCCAGGTATTTTCCTCTCGGTCTGTTCCCTTCGATCTTGCCAGTTGTAACTAAGTACTCCAATCCATTTCTTCTCCTAACATGTCCAAAATCTTTTGACTGTCTACATCTAATTTCTCTAATCAATTTACGATTGTCATTTGTCTCCTGTAGTACTTGGTCATTGGTTTTTCTGTCTGCCCATGGTATTCTTTGCATTTTCCTCAGAAAACACATTTCTGCAGCCATCAGATGTTTTTCAGCTAGACTGCTCATTGTCCAAGTTTCACATCCATACAAAAGAACAGGCTCTATGTATCCCCTCAACACTCTTTTTTCTTGTTTCAATTGACATCTTTTTATTGGTTAGTATGTTTTTCATCTTGCTAAAGGCTACTTTTGCCATGGCGATTCTTGTTCTAATCTCTTCAAGGCATCTCCCATCAGATGTTATGACTGTTCCGAGATAATTGTACCGCTGAAGAATAGTCCCATTTACTTGCATATTACATTGTGGTATTTCGTTCTTCCTAGTGACGACCATAACCTGAGTCTTTTTACAATTTAATTCTAACCCCAGCTGCTCACAGTGTACAACAACCGCATCTACTAATTGTTGCATATCCTGCACATCGTCTGCAATCAATACTGTATCATCTGCATATCTAATGTTATTGATGTTTCGTCCTCCATTTATATCTTCTACATTTCTGAAAATATTTTCACTGTATAGGAAAAAACAGATCTGGCGACATTACACAACCCTGCCTAACACCTCTCTTAATAAGTTGATATTGTCCCACTTCATTATCAATCCTTACGGCAGCTTGTTTCCAATATATGTTTTGTATAAGTCTAATGTGTTTCCCATCAATTTGTATATCTGCAAGCATATCTACCATGTTGACATGTCTAACTCTGTCAAAAGCCTTTGTGTAGTCAATAAAGCAAAGATGAATGTCCTTGTTTACTTCTATAGCACGTTCAATAACTGTTCGCAGCATATACACAGCATTTACTGTACCCTTTCCTTCTAAAACCCACATTGTTCTTCCCCTATTTCAGGTTGTATTGTCTTCCTCACTCTTTGCATGATAATTCGTAGCAAAATCTTTGTGATGTGACTCATTACACTAATTGTTCTATGTTGATCACATTCCAAGGCTCCTGATTTCTTTGGGATTGTAATAAATACAGAGTTACATAATTCAGAAGGTATATCTCCTGTATCATATAATGTGCTCAGCAGTCTGGTGGCTTGATTTATTCCATATTCTTCTAAAGCTTTAATCATTTCTGTTGTGATGTTATCTGCACCGGGGGCCTTGCCAGCTTTCATATGGTTAAGAACATTTCGAACCTCCATCATCAAAACTGGCGGTCCTTCATTATTAAATCTAATATCATACTGTTCTTCTCTGTTATTATCATAGAGGTTTTTCACATAATCTGTCCATACATGAAGAATCTGATGTTTTTTTATTATGATTTTGCCATCTTTAGTTTTTAGACAGCCTGCTGGTGTACTTGTTCTTTTATTAGTAATTTCCTGAATTCTTTTGTGCACTAATTTGGTATTTTGACTGTTGTGTTGCTTTTCAATTTCTAAGCACTTTTCCTCAAGCCTCCTTACATAATACATAACAATCCTTACACATAATAACAACTCTAAATTATTGAGGAATATAAGTCTTACACATCTGATACACACAAACATACACATCTCTAAAGCATAAAGAAATATAGAAATCTAGTGCGCCTGATATGTATATACATACACAAGTCTAAATTGTAGAGGAATATAACAGCCTATTGCAGCTTGACACATACACATATATACAAAATTACTTAACTACAAGAAAGCTGAACTGACAAACAAGAAACATAGAATAACCTGTGTGGCTGCTAGTTTTATGTTCTTTGTTGCTGATGGATGCCAGGTCTCATCCCTGTCATCTTCTTCCATTCTTTCCATTATGTCTTCCTTGTTAATGTCCTCATTATTCTCTCCATCATTGTCACTATTATCTATTTTGCAAACAGCATCTGTGATTTATAAATAATGTAAAAATGGCTGAATACCAATAAGCTGATTAGTATGAGAGACAAAACTGTTTGGGAGTCTTGGCAAGTGCACAAATACAGCAAGACAATTTTGTTAAAATTTGAATTTTTGTGTAATCATTATTAAAAAAAGCAGAAACTGAGGAAAAGGAGGAGAAGAAGAAGAAGAAGAAGAAGAAGAAGAAGAAGAAGAAGAGGAGGAGGAGGAGGAGAGGAGGAGGAGGAAAGAAGAAGAAGAAGAAGAAGAAGAAGAAGAAGAAGAAGAAGAAGAAGAAGAAGAAGAAGAAGAAGAAGAAGAAGACGCGTTATTAAACTACCTGGATCAAAAAATTGACAAATAAACAAATTTGGGAAAATATAACAGAACAAAGAAGACTTCTTAAAGTAATCAACAAGCGAAGACTCTCATGGCTTGGTCACACCCTAAAACATGAAGAAATACCAACAAGAGTAATAAAAAGTTAGTTGCATGCCGTTTACAGGACACTGGAATAATCCCCGTATTGGCTGTTTGTGATTTACCAGGAAATTTTACGCTCAGTTGTTTGCCTTTGCTTTCTGAGTGGCAGACATCTCATTCCATCAAAACACCACAAAGTGATCTACCTCTAAATTGCTCCCTGCTGATGTAAAACCCTTGACTTGGTATGTCAAGGAATTATGAAACTGTTTCACAAGTAATCCCCAAAGCCACAGACATCAGCTAAAGAGTACTAGTGGGCACAATATTGGGGAAAATAAAGATAGCATTTACAAAAACGGCATGCACAGATCTATCAATGCAGTTATTTGCATATCCTTTTACAGGATGTCGCAGACAATCCCAGCATTTTTATGCTGTGTGTGATCTCTTGGCAAGTTTACTTTCAGTAGTTTGGCATTGCTTTCTGAATGACCAGCACCCATACCATTTTGTAAAAAAAAACGAACGCAAGGCAGTCTGCTGCCAAATTGCCAGCAGTTGTGTTTCGAACACTGTATGCTGGATTAGATTATGAACAGCATTCGTAACCCCTTCGCTACGGAGCTGGCATCAATGCAGACATACATAATTAAAAAGAGTGACACAAGGCAGACAATTTATGGAGTGGAATGATCAGGAAGCTTCATGACCAGCCTAGGCTTTGAAATACTTAATGAGGATGATGATGATGGTGTTTTTAATCTGCTTTTGTAAAAGCAACTTTCTGTGGCTTCAAAGAAATTTCGTAATTTCAACTATATTTCAACAAATATCTTGTGGTCCCATGATTGCTGAGGATGGGGACGGAGCGCTTATGGGAATGACCCGAATGCTGTGATGTCGGTTCCTAAATCAATCAATCAATCAATTCCCATGAGTTTAACTCAAGCAGCTCTAATTACTTACTGCCTTTGAATTCAGCTCAAACGGATGTAATCAATCGCTAACAGTGAGTTTAACTCTAGCAGCTGTAATTAATTACTGCCTTTGAGTTCAGCTCAAGCAGATGTAATCAATCTCTGACAGTGAATTTAACTGAAGCAGCGGTAAATAATTACTGTCTTTCAGTTCTGTTCAAGCAGCTGTCATCAATCACTAACAGTGAGTTCAGCTAAAACAGCTGTAAGCAATCACTGACTGTGAATTTAGTTCAAGCAGCTGTAATCAATCACTGACTGTGAATTTAGCTCAAGCAGCTGTAATTAATCACTGACTGTGAATATAGCTCAAGCAGCTGTAAGCAATCACTAACAGTGAGTTTAACTTGAACATCTGTAAGCAATCACCAACAATGAGAACTCAAGCAGCTATAAGCAATCACTGACAGTGAATTTAGCTCAAGCAGTTATAATTAATCATTTGACTGTGAATTTAGCTCAAGCAGCTGTAAGCAATCACTGACTGAGTTTATTAGTTTATCATCATCATCAAGTGCCATGTCGACTGTTGTGGGTGATCATGCTTCTCTGCATCTTGCGATCTCCAATGCCATGCATGAATTCATGTGCTAACACCCTTCAATACCCGTTAGTGCTAGCTGGTTTATACTAATAAATAATACCAAATGAACACTTGGTACATAAAGTTTCTTTGTACACATACCTTGACTAGAATGAACCAGCCCACTCTGGCTCTTCTCTGTTTCTAGCTGCCCATTCATGGGAATTAACTCTGACACAGATTGTGAGATTAAAGTTTGATCTGAGGCTTCTGAACTTATGGCTTCTCCGCTTGTAGATGACAGAGGGGCCGATATTTCCATTTGGTTTAAGTTTTCTTGTGTGCAATCAACTTGGGGAGAGGGACTACTGGTGATTAGCTTGGCACTCTCCATAGCAGCGGCCACAAGATCTCTCAGCGGACCTGTAACTTCTTCATTAACATCAACTGCAAAAAACAGCAGAAAATATGTTAGCAACGCAATCACTTTCTAGCTGTCCCTGGCTATAAGACATGAGTTATTATTGAAACTTTTTACTCACGACCTCATTAACCTTCTGATACGCTGTACTTGAACTTCTTAGGGTGGAAAGGTCATATTATCTCCATACATATGATCTCAGCCATGTGATTGCAATGAATAATTATGATATCATTTGTATTATTTGTGTATTCTCTGGAAGATTGTGCATTTTATCTATAAGTTCATTATACTGACATTCATTAATAGGTCACTTTATTGGGGTTCTATATGGTGAAGTGGTCAAAATGTCTGCCTTGTGATATGAAAATCATGGATTAATTTCTCGGAGAACGCTGGGGGATCATCACTGTAGCTACAGAGTTCATGCCCTGTGTGTCGCTTTTGGTAGGCATGTGGAAAGAAGACTGCAACCTATAGGATAAAATCTGTCGTAAGAAAGTCAATCCTCTTATAAACTACCCTATACTTTACAGGCAAAAAAATCCCTGGAAGCCTTGGAGATGTGGTTTTATAGAAGAATGCTAAAGATTAATTGGACAGCCAAAATGAGCAATTGGGATGTTTTAAGGGAAGATGAGTTGCAATGACAACTTATCACAAACATCAGAAAGAGGCAGTTATCGTTTTTTGGTCACATTATGAAAAGACAAAAACTGGAACATGTTGTGACAACTGGAAAGATTTGTGGAAAGAGAGATAGAGGAAGACAGTGTGAGAAGATTCTTGACAGTCTTGTGTCATGGCAAGGAAATGAGTCAACACACAAATTGATCCATGACGTCGGAGATTGTAATATGTGGAGAGGCATGATCGCGCACACCAGCCGGCAAGGCACTGGATGATGGTGATGATGAGTGTACTTTACTGGATGCCAGAAAGGAATACTGATATATTATTTTCCACCTGTCCCGCAGTTCATCATGGAATGATTATGATCACATTTGCAGAAGCTTGGAGGCAGTGGATATGTTGTTTCTGAGATGAATGTTGAGAATATCCTGGACTGCCAAAGTAACTGACAATAACTGCTTGGAAGAGGCTAACGAAACTAGAAAATTAAGAGGGAAACAGTGTTCTTTGGCCATATAGTGAGAAGAGAGGTGTTGAAAAACATCATTACAACTGGAAATATCAGCAGTAAATGAAGCAAAGCCAGGCCTTGTGAGGTCTTGACAGGGTTCCCCCGCCTCCGTTGTGGTGGGTTACTATACGTTCATTCCCTTGTTAGGGTTTCTGTCTTGTGGTTGTATCCCCTCTATATATCCCTCTATCTTTATATAGAAATACTCTTTATGTGAGGTCTTGACACAGACAGAAATGATACAGGATAGTCTAATATGGTGAAACGAAGCAATATCAATAATGGAATTGATCCAGAACACCAAGAACTGAAATTTGTGCAGAGACGTGAATGCCCCATGCCATTTGACAAAGCACATGATGATGGTTAGCATTCAGGTTGCACGAGCGCCGGGCAGAGCCTGTCATCCTGACCTGGTACCAAAGTACCTTCTCCACATGGACTGTTGCACAGCTCTCCTTCCCCTCTCCAAGCTCAGAAGCCTGCGGGGTGTGTGAGACCTGTTTCCTCCACAGGTTTCTGGCAATTCTTTGTCAACAGATTCTAACCCAATGTCCAGATGAAAATAATCCTGATAAAAATTCCACATCATGATTATTTTCCTTGCAGCCTGCAGCTGTGGAGCAATGCAAACACCAGAACATGCCCAGCAAAACAGTCTGGATTGTGCCAAAGAGAGAATGAAAAGCTGGAAGACAAATTATGGAGGACCAGTAAAAACCTCAGACACTCTAACCTATTCCTATCCCCATGCCGAAAAAAAAACACACAGCCGACGTTGATCACCGAAGTATAGGAAGCATTGTAAACACACACAGCCGACGTTGATCACCGAAGTATAGGAAGCATTGTAAACACACACAGCCGACGTTGATCACCGAAGTATAGGAAGCATTGTAAACACACACAGCCGACGTTGATCACCAAAGTATAGTAAGCATTGTAAACAACCCTTTACCCAATGGTGCTAGATCCATATTTTTATAGACCAAAGGACATTTAGAGAGTTATGTGGTCAATGACATGCCTGCCGCCTTCTTTCACATTACCTATTTTAGGCTGGGGTCAACCTGGGAGCCCAGATCAATTTTTAAAACCATTGCAATGTGTATTTGAACCCACGACCAATGGGTTGGCAGGTATGCACCTAGCCACTACACAACCCCTCCACCACTTGATTACTAAAGAAGAAGATAAATGGACCATTTGATTCCAGATTCATATCAATTCCTGAAATTCAATAATAAAATTTCTCCAATGCATTTGTGCAATTAGTAATTTATTTCAAGGGTTATATCTACTTAGTGCCATTTCCAGTGTCACATTTATACACTCAAATAAGATTTAACAAACTCTTGAAAGAAAAAAATATAACAGTACAGTCATATTGTGTGCACACAGCACCACTAATGTTCACTTAAAAAGATCATACACAATGTTTTTAAAAAAAGCCATACAATGTAGTTACATCATTTGAATAACAAAACAAACTAACAAGCCAGATACAGCTAGCATATAAACACTATCATTGATTAACTAAACAAACTAACAAGCCAGATACAGCTGGCATGTAAACACTATCATTGATTAATTAAAGAAACTAACAAGCCAGATTGATTAATTAAAGAAACTAACAAGCCAGATACAGCTGGCATGTAAACACTATCATTGATTAACTAAATACACTAGCAAGTCAGATACAGCTGGCATGTAAACACTATCATTGATTAATTAAACAAATTAACAAGCCAGATACAGCTGGCATGTAAACACTATCATCTAATACATCCTTTGCAGAACATTGCTCTCATCACAGCCTGTTTCTTGATCATGTGATCACCCACCACTTCCCCTTACCTAATGTATTTTCATGTCTACAGTATGTAAAAACCAGGAGTGAAAAACAACACAAACCTTTCGCAGGAAACAGTGTGTCCAGCAATGCTGGCTTGGGGCAGATATCCTGGAAAATACATTATTTCATATGAAATAATTGGATGATGGTTGAGTATTCCAGTAAAAACATGTTACCTTCTGACATGTAAGTCTCTCATTGTTCTAACCAAGCAAATCAACCAGTGTGTCTCATCTCATCTCATCATGTTCCTCTTGTACCTTGCAGTGTCGAGGTGAAGTATAAACTCGCGAGAGTGCCCGATTATGGGCTTCATGTATCGATATTCCCATGGACTCTGCTATTCCCCGTGTCCAACGTTTACGTGGTCGGCCTCTTCCTCTGCTTCCCTCTGGTTTGTACATCATTGCTTGTTGTGGTATACTGTTGAATGGTAACCTACTTGCATGGCCAAACCATTTGACTTGCTGCTTTCTAATAAAATCTAGTGCTGCTATAACCCCCACTTTAGTCCTGATTTCTTCATTTCTGATCTTATCTCTTCTTGATACGTTGAGTATTCTTCTCAGGAATCTCATTTCTGTTGTTGTGATTTTTCTTTTCTCTTTTTCTGTCATTGTCCAGGTTGGGCATTGGTAGCACAGAGTTGGTAGGAAGATTGTGTTGTAAGGTGCTTTCTTAGTAGTTATTGATACATGTTTGTTCTTTAGTATTGGTGCCATTTGTCAAATGAGTTGGTTTGCATTATTGCATCTATTTTCAATCTCGTCTTCTGATCTGACATTTGATGATATTATACTTCTTAGGGACTTGAAACTCTTTACTTGTTTCAAAGGATGTTCGTTTAGGTGAATTGCTGTTTTTCTTCTTTAGTTATAGTCATTACCTCTGTTTTGCTTGTGTGTGACGTGGTTAAAATAAAAAAGAGAAGGAGAGAGAGATGGTTGTGGACCTATGCTCCAATGAAACATAAAAGGCAGAAGAAGAAGAAGTAACTGTCATATACTATCTCTTCACATATACTACACTAGTTCATTGCATCAATAGTTGTGGTGACTGATTTCCTTCCTCACTACCTTTCATTTACAATAACAAACATTCTGGTACATATTTTAGAAGCTAGGTTGCCCTCAGAGTTGAACAAATCAGAAAATAATATAATCTGGCCACTACTAAGAATGAAACCCCTGTCCACTCTGTTGGTAAGAAAAAACACCCACCATTTTGCTACCATTACTCTTTCATTATACTTGGAGTAATTTAAAAAGATGGGTTATAAAGCTCATTTTTGAAAGATGTAAGCATATATTGTATTCATTAATAGCAATTTAAAAAAAACAACAACAACAAAAAAACACACACACACACAAACACTAAATCTGCACTTAAGAAAACAAACCTTGCCAGCAAAGTAATCTTCAAAAACTTTCATCCTTGCTTCCAAAAGTGGATTATGCTTTTCAGTATCTTCATCTGCGCTGTCTTCTGTCAGAAGCTTTGGCTGACAACACGCCACAAGAAATCGGCCAATATCATCAGTCATAGTCTGCCAGAAAAAGTCTTTTTTGAGCACATCCTCCATACTGGCCTGACTGGCATGATGATCTTGTAAAACAAATAATGAAAAATATGACTAAATATGCCATGAGAGTTACATTCGTAAATATTCTTTTTTACCTTCATATCTGTAGATGTTTAAAAAGTTCACAATTATTGAATCACACTCAAAGAACTAAAAAAAAAAGGTAACGATTAGAGAACACAACTTGAAACCCATTAGTTGGACATGCATCGAAGCACACTTGTTCCCTCAGAGAGGTGCTGTTGTCATCGAAATGTTTGAATCCTGGTATGGTAAATTTAGCTCTTAATTTTTCTTACCCAGTGTGTCCTCTCATCTCTACTTCTTTCTTCTACTTCTATGAGCACAAATCAACACTTGTTAATGTATTTATGTGGTGTCTCAGAGGTCTCAATGGTTCCCCAACAACTGATATTTCCGAGCACTAGTTTTAGATGTATTTATGTGGTGTCTCAGAGGTCTCAATGGTTCCCCAACAACTGATATTTCCGAACACTAGTTTTAGATGTATTTTATTATAAATACCACAACTTATCGCAAACCTGCCTCCACAGAAGAATTCTATCTGGATTTAAAATATTTTTGTGATAGTATATTTATAAAACATAACAAAAATATTCCAGACACTTGAAACTTATGTTTCTGGTGTACATTGATAAGAATTTGTTGTACATACATGATATAATTGTATAAATCCTAACTTTTCTTTGATCAAGTGTATTCTTAGGGGTTTTGGTCAACAATCTCTTTTATTTCACACAGATATCCCTGTACAACAAGCTGCCATAAGAATTGATAACGATGTAGGTCAATATCAGCCTATTAAAAGAGGTATGAGACAGGAGTGTGTAATGTCTCCAGATCTTTTTTCCCTGTACAGTGAATATATATTTAGAAATATAGAAGATATGGAAGGAATCAAAATTGGGGCCGATACATCAATAACATTAGATATGCAGATGATACAGTCTTGATTGCAGATAATGAACAAGACCTGCAAAATTTAGTAGATGCGGTTGTTGCACACAGTGAACAACTAGGGTTAGAATTAAATTGTAAAAAGACACAGATTGTGGTCGTCACTAGGAAGAAGGAAATACCACAATGTGATATACGAGTAGATGGACATATTCTTAAACAAGTGAATCGATACTGTTATCTCGGCACAGTCATAACATCTGATGGGAGATGCCTTGAAGAGATTAGAACAAGAATTGCCATTGCGAAGGTAGCCTTTAGCAAGATGAAAAACATACTGACCAACAAAAAGATATCAATTGAAACGAGAAAAAGAGTGTTGAGATGCTACATAGAACCTATACTTTTGTATGGATGTAAAGCGTGGACAATAAGCAGTCAAGCTGAAAAACAGCTAATGGCTGTGGAAATGTGGTTTCTGAGGAAAATGCAAAGAATACCATGGACAGATAGAAAAACCAACGAACAAGTCCTTCAAGAAACAAATGAAGATCGTAAACTGATTAGAGTCATTAGACGTAGACAGTCACAATTTTTTGGGCATGTTATGAGAAGAGATGAATTGGAGAACTTGGTGACAACTGGCAAGATCGAAGGGAGGAGACCAAGGGGAAGATCTAGAAGCAAATACCAGGATGGCTTGGCCACGTGACTTGGTCGAGACAGGAACACAGAGCTGATCCACGACTCTGATGATCGAGTGAGATGGCAGAACATGACTGCCCACGCTTACCGGCATGGCACATGATGGATGGATGGATCCCTGTAAGTGCCCCAGTCTCCTTCAATAGATTACACAAGGAGAATCTCAGCACAGTTCATGAATTCCGTAGCACCAGGGAGGATCCAAATCTGTGTACACCAGAATCACACATGCTATAAATATTCATTTGTGGGCTGGTGTTTTTAATTTGGAAATTTAGCTTGGATAGCAATGGAGACTCAGAACATTAGATTTTACTTGACTGAAATAATATCTGATCCATGCATTACCAGAGCCTACAAGAGAAGCAAAGACTAGTAATACTGTACTCTACTATGCATGCAGTAAGAGGCATTTAAAGAGGGTTGGCATGAGACTGACTATCTCATCCTCTAGCTGCAGAATCAAACCAATCATCAAGTCAACAAAAGGCTTGGCATGAGCTGGTTCAGAGCCTGTGCTCCTTTGGCAGATGAAAGGGACCAGGTGGAGAAGGCTGGGGAACTGACTGAGAACCGGTATGTAGAATGAATGATATTGCAGGGGATCGACAGGCGTTCTGGAAGAATTTTAAAACTGAGAGGTAAGACCAGGAGAACTTTCAATCAGATAGCGGTGGAAATGATTAATAGTATGACTCTTTGCTGGCTGTTAAATGAGGGGACAGAGGGCATATGGGAATGTCCTGAGTGCAATGATATCGGTTCTTAGCTCAACTCAATTCAACTGGGAGATGAAAGGCAGCAGAATAATAATAATAATCTGCTCTACCAGCAACAGTAAACAATCCTACTGCAAACAAAGCTGAAAGTCTACAAGCAGTTGTATTATCCACACTGCTATATGCTTGTGAAACCTGGACTGTTTACCAGCGACACGCTCGGAAATTAAACCACCTCCACAGTCTGCTACAGGAAGTTATTGAAGATTAAATGGCAAGACAAGATTCCAGACACTGAAGTCCTAGTACAGCGTCCATGCCCTTTATTCACACTCTACTAATGAAGAATCAGCTTTGCTGGACTGCGGCCAGAGGAAACGCTTTAAAGACACTGAAGATCTCACTAAAAGCTTTTGGAATTCATCACAACACATGGGAGACTGCAGCCAAAGACTGAAATTCATGGCGTAGATCATTACGCAAGGGTGCAGTCACTTGTGAAGCAAACAGGACTGCAAGAGCTGTGAAAAAAGACTGGACAGAAAAACCACTGCAGGAGATCCTCCTACTAAACATCAAGCATTCTTTGCCCACATTGTCAAAAAACATTTCGAGCCAAAATAGGCCTTACCAGCCATCTTAAAACTCATGGCTGCAAACTTTCAACCCCACTGGATGAAATGAATGGTCATCATCATTCTTGATGGACAAACACTAAACAATCCTACTTGCACAAGTGAATTCCCTCACCTCCATGAGCTGCCTTCAGAGCATCTTGTCTCTCCTTTTCTGTCTTCAGTACTTTCCTCGGTTTCACATTTTGCCTCTTGGCAGGGCAAAAATAGAGGCCACCTTTAACCAGCTTGAAATTCTTGGCTTTCTTTCTGAAGATCAATAACTCTGACCTTGTCAAACCAGTCGGGAATGATATCCTTGCGAAGGTAGTCTACGAGCTCCTCATACGGCACTTTTCCTATATCACCATTTGTCTGAAGTTGAAAACAGAGCACAATTTAAATGCAAGAATTACTCTTACTGTTCACAGTTATTCAATTTCATATTATTCTATACTTTTAATATGACTATTATCTTCTTTAGATTTTAATATTAAGATTTTTTGGGTAACAGTATTACATTATATTTTATGTGAATTTTTATTTATATTTCACTACCATTGTATTACAAAATAACATCCATTAGTATTTTTTTGAACCCAAAAATGCACCAGAACTGCACATTACTGACAATTTCTATTACACGTCAGGCTGTCAAACGATCAGAAGGAAGGAGAACCAGAGAGGAAGCAGAGACAAAACTGGATGGTAAGCATCTTTTGCAGCCCCTTATTTCAACAGGAGGTATGAAAGATTACTGATGAAGATAGACGTTTGCTGTATGTAAAAACTATACACATAAAACAAAATATAGCCTCTTTCAGTCATATCTTCTAATGACTTGAAAAGCTCTATGAGCAGAAATTCCCGAGCTGCAAAGCCTGGCATTTTTTAAGGTGTGGATTCTTTTCTCCTCTCCTTTCAAAATATTAGCAGGCACTTAGGTGTGATGGATAGAAAGTTGTAATGACAATAGTATGAGCTCAGTCGATCGCTACAGGAGAAAAAGATTGGCCTATTTATTCATGCACTCAGGCCTACAAAATGTGATAGCTCTAGACATCACAGACCAATAGTGGGTTCCTGCTTCAAAATATTGTTTTCAAAAAAATATTACGATCTGTTACAATGGATAGTTGTCCTTTTCTTGTTAAAGCTGTCTTCTTTCACTAATTTTAAAATGATCAATTACAGTGCTTCTCCATAAATGTGTTATGGTAAAAAGCACATTCCTCACAGTTATTGTGACTACGCACAGTGTATAGATACAACCAGACAAATATATCTATCGTAACCAACCCTCTAATCATAGAACTGATGACAAGACAAACAACAAGAACTAGAAACCTAAATACAATAACCTTATAACAAACAAGTGAAAGATCACGATTACCTCCTCATCCGAATCACCATCATCTTCAGTTCCTCTAAACCAACGTAAGGCTGCCCTTTTAGAAGTCTTGCTTCGCCTGCGGGGTTCTCTGTGTCTGCAGGCAGAACAAGCGGCTACAAAAGCTTGGATGTCCACGTGCATGTCCCTCCAGAAAATGTCCTGTGATTCTAATGCCTCTGTTGTTTTAATCCTGGGCTTATGTCCATCTGTGCCCAGATTAGAATTGAATATTTAATTATCTAACCTGCAGCAATAATAATATTAGCAGTAATTAATGATGTTTGGTACCACTGCTTGTGGCTGGTAGCTATAATAGTGCAGTAGTAAGCTTGTTTGCTCATCAGCCTGATTACAAATTACCATCGATGCAGATTTTTCTCATTGATCATGGTGTACCCACTCTAAAATGAATACCAGTAAATGTACTCACAGGAGAAGGCATGATACTGACGACATCACCCATTGAGTCCAATTGGTTTATAAAAATATTGGGCAAGCACTCTTTACCCACAATGCCTCAAGGCACGCAAAAGAGTAATTTCTTCTGATTCCGTCCAGCATCCCCCAGTGGATCAAGGCCCTCAACCAACTTTGCCAATTCATTCTATCCTTTGCTATTTCTTACATCCCCCCATCCATGACCTCTCCATATTATTCATGTCTCTAATTCTCTTCTCCTTGTGTTTGAGGTCTTCCCTCTATTTTACTGTCCCGGTGGGTTATAGACAATAGACCGTCTAGTTATACTATTATCAGGTGTTCTTAGTGTATAGTTCCTACCATATCCCCAGTGTTTTTACTCACCTTGTTTCCCCCACTTGCTCACTTTGAACTCAAGCGTAGTTCATACACACTACTTCTAGTAGCACTGGACTGAATTTTGCATGTGGATTAGCTTTCCCTAATACCAGTATCTCCCACCCCAAAGGTGACCCTATTCCGACTTCTGAGGTGCTTGTCATTTTTGTTTATCATTTCTTTGTTTGTCATGCTATTTTCCCTGGATATTTGCCTCATTTTTCTATACAACCACATTGCACAGGTCTTCCTGGCTAGGGTGTTGGCGACGTGTTCGTGATCTCATATTACACGTGGGAAAAACAGCAGCTGCGAGAATCAGCAGTGGTTCGCGCCGCACTGGTAACTCACGGGGGTATGTGAGCCTGGTCATTCAGAAAGCAATGACTAACTACTGAGAGTGAAAACTTGCCTGATACATCAACGGCAGCTGAAGAGTGCTGGTGTTGACTGCGAACGTCCTGTAAGGGATATGCAATGTTAAAAAAAAAATATTGCATCAACAGTCACACTTTCCTCTAATGTCTTGTTCATGTCCATTCATCTGCACCCTACTGTAATGATTACTGTGATGATACATCTTTGCTAGGGCAGTTGCCTTATGGCCTACTCTTTGTTATTTCCAATGGCCATGGGATTTTTAATGTGCACAGCTTACTGTTTATCACCCTTATGTGACAAGGGTAGGTATCCGGTCTCGTTAGACACCAGTGGTTCTTGGAAAAACTCCCAGCCGTATGCACACACCACACCCTCCCCCCAGACTTGTTCGTGATTGGCTGAACCTAAGTTAAACACCACAACCACCCCCCAGACTTGTCCATGATTGGCTGGATTTTGCAGCTAAAGTTGCTATGGGATCACGCAGCCAGTCTCACATCAGTCCTCAAGTCACCTCTTATGCTTCTCTGATGGGCCCAGGAATACACGAGTGACAACATACACAGCACTATCATCTTATTTCTTCCAGCCAGAAATGCAATGGAGGTGACTTACCTTTGGTAATGTGAGCATCCTTCATCAAGGTTAATCTCTCCTGCAAGGTCATTGGAACTCTCTTTAACGTTCCCTTTAGCCTGTACATCAGTTGGCCATTTTCCAGGGTAAAATTCTCACATACTTTATGGACTCTGTCCTGAAACCCAGGGTCACTGTTTGCGGGGAAAGCACCTTCTGTCTTATACAGGTATACTGTCTGGTAGAATGTGTCCAGATCAAGCTACAAACCAAAAAAAACAAAACTGTGACCAATTTATTTTAAAGTTATCAGAAATCAAATGACTCATTCTGTGCCAAAAAACTTGTCATGTATTCATTGGTTGCTTCATACATGGGTGCCATGGTATGCAGTGGCTAGCATGTCAGGTGTTTAAATCCCCACAAGTTGAGATGTTTGTCATTGGCCTGGGCTACCAGGCCAACCAGCTTATAAAGAACTCTTTTACACACATAAACAAATATCGAACATATGGTGCTACAAATATAACTTGTATAGACCAATCAGCTCTCCAGGATTGTGGTAAGCATTCCATTGGTTGCCTTTACTTTCCAAGTCATTTCACTGGTACCACTGGGAAGTAAGTCATGATAATCACAACACTCACCCATCAAATATTGAACCATTTAAAATATGGGGCTTGCACACCAAGGCATGAAAAGGGGTCCATAAGTACTTCACCTTTTACGCCATATATGAAAAATACATTCTAATCTATCAGCATATTCTGCTGTTGTTCTGGGTGTGAAGTGTTTGGCCTTCCCATTCCTAGGCCACTGCATAATGATGTGAGGTGAACAGTTCTCTCCCTCACCAACCTTCCTTCCCCATATATTGTGAAAATGATCCAGTAGAAGTTTATGAGACCGGGATGAGTCCAAGCCACACTGGTTGGACAAAAAAAAAAAGAATTCTGCCACTGCTGGGAACCGAACCCAAACCATATGGAAAGTTTAAGAAAAAGGTTAAAAGGGGGGATTAAAAGGCTAGAGGATCAACTCCATTGCACTGGGTTTTATCCCATACAAGTATGTTAGTTAGTTAGCTGTGGTTCTAACTTCACAGCAAAGGGTCACCCCATTATGCTCTGTTCCTGTGTCAGTGAATATAACACAAAATGCTCTTCACTGCCCCATGTGAAAAGCAGAGCAGACAGAAGTCTCAACAAACCAACAGCTCAAACAGGTATACCACGCATAATGCTGCTGCCAGAATGCTAACACAAAAGTCTGCCACGAAAAATACAGTTCATCGTCGATGGAAGTGGCAGTCACTAGAAAACCAGTAGCCACACATTACTGCATAAGGCAACCTAGTTAGTTCAGCGACCGGCCAGTTACCATTTTTCTGAACATGAAGTTCACTCTACAAACAACCGCGGATGGATGTAAAAGCACTCCACTTGAAATTCACAACTCACAGTGTCGCTCTATGCACTCAACTCAGTAGCCGGATGACGGAACCGTACACTACCAATCCAACATGAGGAAAATGTGCAAGCAAATCATAGCCACAAGCATAAACACTCCAGAAGTCTTAACAGCTCAACCGCCTATCCTCCATGTTGGGGACTGGAAGTCGTTTCATACAAGTATAAAAAAAGTAAAAGTAAGGGACACTCTTCCCTGCCTTTACATATATTGGGTATATAGTGTTAGGCCCACATTTGACAGACCAATTGTCACTCAGTGGATACAGTGACCAATTGTCACTCAATGGACACAGTGACCGATTGTCACTCAATGGATACAGTGACCAATTGTCAATTGAATTATGCTGTGACCAATTGTCACTTGAATTATGCTGTGACCAATTGTCACTTGAATTATGCTGTGACCAATTGTCACTCGATGGATACAGTGACCAACTGCCACTTGATGGATGATGTGAAAAATTGTCACTCGACGGATGATGTGACCAATTGTCACTCCTTGGATGATGTGACCAATTGTCACTCTATGGATGATATGACCAATTGTCACTTGATGGATGACATGACCAATTGTCACTGTGACCAACTGTCACTCCATGGATGATGTGACCAATTGTCACTCCATGGATGATGTGATCAATTGTCACTCCATGGATGCTGTGACCAACTGTCACTGGATAGATGCTGTCACCAACTGTCACTGGATATATGCTGTCACCAACTGTCACTGGATGGATGCTGTCACCAACTGTCATGGATAGATGCTGTCACCAACTGTCACTGGATAGATGCTGTCACCAACTGTCACTGGATAGATGCTGTCACCAACTGTCACTGGATAGATGCTGTCACCAACTGTCACTGGATGGATGATGTCACCAACTGTCACTGGATATATGCTGTCACCAACTGTCACTGGATGGATGCTGTCACCAACTGTCACTGGATGGATGCTGTCACCAACTGTCACTGGATGGATGCTGTCACCAACTGTCACTGGATGGATGCTGTCACCAACTGTCACTGGATAGATGCTGTCACCAACTGTCACTGGATAGATGCTGTCACCAACTGTCACTGGATGGATGCTGTCACCAACTGTCACTGGATGGATGCTGTCACCAACTGTCACTGGATAGATGCTGTCACCAACTGTCACTGGATGGATGCTGTCACCAACTGTCACTGGATGGATGCTGTCACCAACTGTCACTGGATAGATGCTGTCACCAACTGTCACTGGATGGATGCTGCGACCAACTGTCACTGGATAGATGCTGCGACCAACTGTCACTGGATGGATGCTGTCACCAACTGTCACTGGATAGATGCTGCGACCAACTGTCACTGGATGGATGCCGTGACCAACTGTCACTAGATGGAGCTGCAGTCAATATCACACTAGCTGCTTTGACTTCCCACAACAATTCCTGGTACCCATGTCAGGCTGGGTTAGACCTGGGAAGAGCCCAGGTCACATTTGTAAAATCCTGCCTCGATGGGGATTCAAACTGTGCTACAATGGCTCCCAGCAGGACTGTGTGCTAGCCACTGTGCTACCATGGCTCCCAGCATGCAAGTGTGCTAGCCACTGTGCTACCTTGGCTCCCAGCATGCAAGTGTGCTGGCCACTATGCCACCATGGCTCCCAGCATGCAAGTGTGCTGGCCACTATGCTACCATGGCTCCCAGCATGCAAGTGTGCTGGCCACTATGCTACCTTGGCTCCCAGCATGCAAGTGTGCTAGCCACTGTGCCACCATGGCTCCCAGCATGCAAGTGTGCTGGCCACTATGCCACCTTGGCTCCCAGCATGCAAGTGTGCTGGCCACTATGCCACCATGGCTCCCAGCATGCAAGTGTGCTAGCCACTGTGCTACCATGGCTCCCAGCATGCAAGTGTGCTAGCCACTGTGCTACCTTGGCTCCCAGCATGCAAGTGTGCTAGCCACTGTGCTACCATGGCTCCCAGCATGCAAGTGTGCTAGCCACTGTGCTACCTTGGCTCCAAGCATGCAAGTGTGCTAGCCACTGTGATACCTTGGCTCCCAGCATGCAAGTGTGCTAGCCACTGTGCTACCTTGGCTCCCAGCATGCAAGAGTGCTAGCCACTGTGCTACCATGGCTCCCAGCATGCAAGTGTGCTAGCCACTGTGCTACCTTGGCTCCCAGCATGCAAGTGTGCTAGCCACTGTGCTACCATGGCTCCCAGCATGCAAGTGTGCTAGCCACTGTGCTACCATGGCTCCCAGCATGCAAGTGTGCTAGCCACTGTGCTACCATAGCTCTAAGCATGCAAGTGTGGTAGCCACTGTGCCACCATGGCTCCCAGCAGAATTGTGTGCTAGCCACTGTGCCACCATGGCTCCCAGCATGCAAGTGTGCTAGCCACTGTGCCACCATGGCTCCCAGCATACCAGTGTGTGAGCCACCATGGCTCCCAGCATGCCAGTGTGTGAGCCACCATGGCTCCCAGCATGCAAGTGTGCTAGCCACTATGCCACCATGGCTCCCAGCATGCAAGTGTGCTAGCCACTATGCCACCATGGCTCCCAGCATGCAAGTGTGCTAGCCACTATGCCACCATGGCTCCCAGCATGCAAGTGCTAGCCACTGTGCCACCATGGCTCCCAGCATGCAAGTGTGCGAGCCACTGTGCCACCATGGCTCCCAGCATCCAAGTGTGTGAGTCACTGTGCCACCATGGCTCCCAGCATGCAAGTGTGCGAGTCACTGTGCCACCATGGCTCCCAGCATGCAAGTGTGCTAGCCACTATGCCACCATAGCTCCCAGCATGCAAATGTGCTAGCCACTATCGCTCCCAGCATGCAAGTGTGCTAGCCACTATGGCTCCCAGCATGCAGTGTGCTAGCCACTATGGCTCCCAGCATGCAAGTGTGCTAGCCACTATGGCTCCCAGCATGCAAGTGTGCTAGCCACTATGGCTCCCAGCATGCAAGTGTGCTAGCCACTATGGCTCCCAGCATGTAAGTGTGCTAGCCACTATGCCACCATGGCTCCCAGCATGCAAGTGTGCTAGCCACTATGCCACCATGGCTCCCAGCATGCAAGTGTGCGAGTCACTGTGCCACCATGGCTCCCAGCATGCAAGTGTGCTAGCCACTATGCCACCATAGCTCCCAGCATGCAAATGTGCTAGCCACTATGGCTCCCAGCATGCAAGTGTGCTAGCCACTATGGCTCCCAGCATGCAAGTGTGCTAGCCACTATGGCTCCCAGCATGCAAGTGTGCTAGCCACTATGGCTCCCAGCATGCAAGTGTGCTAGCCACTATGGCTCCCAGCATGCAAGTGTGCTAGCCACTATGGCTCCCAGCATGCAAGTGTGCTAGCCACTATGGCTCCCAGCATGCAAGTGTGCTAGCCACTATGGCTCCCAGCATGTAAGTGTGCTAGCCACTATGCCACCATGGCTCCCAGCATGCAAGTGTGCTAGCCACTATGCCACCATGGCTCCCAGCATGCAAGTGTGCGAGTCACTGTGCCACCATGGCTCCCAGCATGCAAGTGTGCTAGCCACTATGCCACCATAGCTCCCAGCATGCAAATGTGCTAGCCACTATGGCTCCCAGCATGCAAGTGTGCTAGCCACTATGGCTCCCAGCATGCAAGTGTGCTAGCCACTATGGCTCCCAGCATGCAAGTGTGCTAGCCACTATGGCTCCCAGCATGCAAGTGTGCTAGCCACTATGCCACCATGGCTCCCAGCATGCAAGTGTGCTAGCCACTATGGCTCCCAGCATGCAAGTGTGCTAGCCACTATGGCTCCCAGCATGCAAGTGTGCTAGCCACTATGCCACCATGGCTCCCAGCATGTAAGTGTGCTAGCCACTATGCCACCATGGCTCCCAGCATGCAGGTGTGCTAGCCACTGTGCTACCTTGGCTCCCAGCATGCAAGTGTGCGAGTCACTGTGCCACCATGGCTCCCAGCATGCAAGTGTGCTAGTCACTGTGCTACCATCGCTCCCAGCATGCGAGTGTGCTAGCCACTGTGCCACCATGGCTCCCAGCATGCAAATGTGCTAGCCACTATGGCTACCCATGCTTGTTTATGGGCTGAATAAACTGACAAGATAATCACAACAGAACAAGCTGGTCTCAGAGGTTGACATTCTGAAGTTTGATGTGATCTGAATTTTATGTTAATAATCTATGCCTTAATTTTGACTGTAATAAATTTAAAGAAAACAAAAAGAACAGTTTCTGTAACCTTTAACAGTTTTAAATTTGAAGCATATTAAGTTGATTATGGGAAAAAATGCATTACAATATAAGCAACAAATTACCTTTTCCAAGACATCACAATCATTTTCTTGTTCTCGTGATTTGTTGAGATAATCACAACTGTCTACAAATTCATCCTTAACTTCCTGTTTTGTGACAGGAACAGTATCTAATGACTTCCTGCGTGGTAAACTCGAACCTCCTTGCCTCCTTCGTTTTGTGGGTAAATTATCTGAAATGTATATGTACTTGATAAAACCGAGAAGCAATTAAACACCAGAAACTTGTCCCTAAATCAAAAATGGGACAATGTGTTTACACACGGTGTTAATACTGAGATTTTATTTCATGCACATAGTACTAGTTGGCTCTGTAACGATGGGGTTACGAATAAAATTCGTGTTGCGCATTTGAAACACAGCTGTGGGCGATTTAGAAGCAGACTGTTTTGCGTTGCTTTCCATACAATGGTATGAATTAAAGTCATTCAGAAAGCAATGGCAAATTACCAAACGTAAACTTGCCCTGGAATTACAAACAGCTAAAATTGCTGGAGTTGACTGTTACGTCCTGTAAAGGATATGCAACTATTAACATAGCACTAAGATACTACAAACATTCATTAACTGGTGTCTGCGTAGAATAAAAGGAATAAAATGGTAGGACAGAATCACCAATGTGTAGCTCATGGAAAGAACTAACCAAATACCAGTGGATGAAGACATGAGGGAAAGCTGCATGCTGAGCCAGTTTTCTTCAATGTCCAGATTTTGTGGAATGTCAGTATTTTTCTTCATCTTGATCCACGGTATTCTAAGAAATTTTCTGTAACATTAAGTTTAGAAACTCTAATTTTCTTCTGTTTTCTAACTCATCTGACTTTCATCTTTCCATGGTGCTCAGACCCTCAACCAACTCATGCCAAGCATTCTGTGGACTTGTTTATTCACGACTGACTGAATGTTGCAAATAAAGTTTTCTATTGGATGAGGTAGCCAGTCTTATGCCGACCTTCTTTAGTTACCTCTTACGACATGGTTCGTAGGCTACAGTGTTACATTCTTTGCTTCCCGACACCACATGAGTGGGTTTTTTCTGTAGGATTGTGACACGGTCCATGACTCACTTCTGGATGGGGGGTCCCCACAGTGAAGTGGTTGAGCCACTTGCCTCACCCTTTGAATGCTGTGGGTTCAATTCTGGACATTATCATTTGCTTCACAAGAGCAATTTCTTTCTGAGATTCCCAGGGGTCGTTACTGGAACTACAGAGTTTGTGCTTTGTATGGTCTCAGCAGACTGCTCTGCAGAGAGATACCGAGCCATATGGGATAAAACCCGGAGCAATGAAATTGATTTTCATGCCCCTGGGAAGGTTAATCCGGTCAACAAATGCCCGCAGAAGTTGGATGTGTCGGCCTAACAGCTCAAAAACGCAGCTCTTCTGTTAACAGGCACAACACAATCACATTCGAAAAAACTCTCTGGATGAATGCAGAAGAAAGAAGATTTTGTTGCCTTTAAACCGTTAATCTCTTTCAAATCTGAATATTATCACATGAAAAATGGCCTCAAAATGTTTCATTTGTTTGCTGGTGTGGTGACATAAAATAGAGATCAATAGGCTTTTATATGTCACCAAGCACGCTGGGTATATTGTGCTAAACCCATATTTTACAGACAATCAGCAGCCAGCGGATGATGTGGTCAATATTACGTAGACCGTCTTTACTTCTCAAGACATTTTCTCGTACCGATGTCAGGTTGGTAGCCCAGGTCAAAAGACCAGGTGTTGTGCCATGTGCTCTTAAAACTGTTTAACCTCTGCATCACCTTGATCAGTCTACCTTAGTAGCCCAGGTCTATACACCAGGTGTTGTGCCGTGTGTTCTTAAAACTGTTTAACCTCTGCACCACCTTGATCAGTCTACCTTAGTAGCCCATGTCAATAGACCAGGTGTTGTGCCGTGTGCTCTTAAAACTGTTTAACCTCTGCACCACCTCGATCAGTCTCCTTGTGGCTTGTACTGGACAGTTCACAATGTTGTTACTTATGCTTGCTTGTGTTCGTTGGCTTGAGCTCCAACGCGAAGTCCTGTATGTCAGATGAAGGCATCCTGTTGTCCAACATCAGTGTGATGTCATACAGGACCTGAGTTTTGCGTGAGTATCCGTTGTCCCATGTCTGGCTTATTGGTGTGCAGACTGGTGGTTCCTCGCCGTACAGGCAGACACTCTCCGACTTCGGAGGAATCGGCGATCCTATTGACTTTAGCCAGGACCCCGAAGGGACCTGTTGCCCAGGACGCTCGACGTGGACGCGTCAATAGGTCTTGGCCAGTATATAACCCGGCCCTGGTGCCTTGGAAACACCTCTGCGTCCCGTTGTTACTTATGAAGTCAAGATATTCAAAGTCCGTGATATTTACAAATTTCTTCATGCTTATTTCAGATTTGTCGTTGACAAGTACTGTGGAAATTATTTGTGTTCTTTTTTTCAGAAACAGTTCTGTCTGTTCTTCTTCTTCTTCGTTCACCCAAAATGTTTGTTTTGGACATAGTTGTGTTGTGCCTGTTTACAGCAGAGCTTCAATATTTGCGCTTTTCGGCCAACACATCCAACTCCTTCAAGCGTTTGTTGCACAAGTAAACCTTCCTGGACTGACAGGACAGGATTAACTGTTCTAATTCATTAGCACTGTTCATAGGAACAGTGTCATCTGCATAATAGAGAAGCTACCTTGGACAGCCGTTATGAGTAATCTAAATGTTTTGAAAGATGCTAAGACACAAAGGTAACTTATCATGAACATCATTCATTTATCCATTCAGTAGCAAGTCCTTTGCATAACCTCGCTCCCATAACAACCTTCCGGAAAACCTCTCCATCATAAGCAAGATATCCCGTGTCCGATACACTCATTTGGCGATCATCCGCCACACCCTGCACCCATCTTCTTTTTGGCCTTCCTCTTCCTCTCTTCCAAGGCATATATCCCTCCATTATTGTTCTCTCCAAACTTTCGTGACATTTCAAGTGACCAAAATATTTCAATTTTCTTTGTTTTATCGTCTTTAATAGCCAGCCTTCTTCAATATTCAGCTCTTGAAGTATGGATGCATTTGTTCTTTTCTTTACCCAAGATATTCTTAGAACTCGTCTATAACATTTATATTCAAAGGCATTTATGCGCTGTTCAGCTTATTTAGTAAGAGTCCAGGTCTCACAGGCGTATGTTGCAATGGGAAAGATGCATGCTCTTAAAAATCTAATTTTTGTAGTTATGTCTGTCCCATTCCATAATTTATTCAGTTGTTTTAGTCTTTGAAGAGCAATTGATAGTAGCCTTATGAACAACAGAAAGAGGTAATTGTCATTTTATTTTTTTGGCTACATTGAGAAGAGAAAAACTGGAAATGTTGTGACAACGTAGTAAGTGTTCACAATAGGTGAACATTTACATATAATGGGTGAACATCTACACACAATAGGTAACACTTACAAACAATAAATGAACATCTACACACTGTAGGTGAATCTAGACATAGTAAGTGAACATCTACACACTGTAGGTGAACATCTACACACTGTAGGTAAACATCTACACACTGTAGGTGAATACATAGACATAATAAGTGAACATCTACACACTGTAGGTGAACATCTACACACTGTGGTTGAACATCTAGACACAGTAGGTGAACATCTACACAATGTAGATGAACATCTACACACTGTAGGTGAACATCTACACACTGTAGGTGAACATCTAGACACAGTAGGTGAACATCTACACACTACAGGTGAACATCTACACACTGCAGGTGAACATCTACACACTGCAGGTGAACATCTACACACTGTAGGTGAACATCTAGACACAGTAGGTGAACATCTACACACTGTAGGTAAACATCTACACACTGTAGGTGAACATCTAGACACAGTAGGTGAACATCTACACACTGTAGGTAAACATCTACACACTGTAGGTGAATATATAGATATAATAAGTGAACATCTACACACTGTAGGTGAACATCTACGCACTGTAGGTGAACATCTAGACACAGTAGGTGAACATCTACACACAGTAGGTGAACATCTACACTTAATAGGTGAACACCTACAGAAACTAGAATAGAATCATCTAAAATACATAGATAGTTAAACCGTCAACATTGCCTCCTTAAGTTAAACTGTCTGCATACTTTACCATTGGCTATGTTGTCTGAAGTTTTATCTAGATTTTCCACGTCTGCATTTCCTTTTCCATCGGGATTATCAAAACCAGCCAGTCTGTGGTACTTCTTGGTCTTCCTTCCCGACTTCCTGACTGGAGATGTTGCCGGAACAATCTCGTACACATTGTCCATGGCACCCTCTGGTAATATAATCTGCTTGATGTCCGGGATCGAACACTGCAAGTAGTGGGACATGGCGGCATCAACGGACTGTTCAATCTGCTCTTGGCTTAAAGCCACTTCTGCGTCTGCCGAGTCTTTCCCCTGAATAATGCTCTCTGGGAAGCTAGGTTCTCTGAAATGATCATTAGAAACATTTAGTAATACTAAGTTGCATGAAGCTGATCTCCCTCTTCTACTGCTGACCTTTCCGGTCTTCACAAAGTTTACAGTACCACTCTTTTCATCATATGACCAAATAGCACTGTTTGTCTCTTCATATAGTAAAATACATTGTAAGATTGTAATGCTGTGTTTCTTTGCTGTAACTGGTTACAGAGGTTCATGAATTAACCTCATTAAGACTTCTGTCATTTGGTATCGCTTGTGGCAGCACCAGGTGGGTTTTCATTAAGTACTCTATATTCATTTTTGTTGTTGCCCTTTTCACCTCAGAATTTACAGCCAAAAAAGGCTTGTTTCAAGATCCTCTCAAGTTTTGTTCAGGTCATTTTATCTGTTATAAACAAAGAGAATCTATGGCGAAAGCCTTGTGTGAGCCTTTCGTGAAACCAGCTAGGGCACATTTTCACACATTTCTCAGTGTGTGTGACTAGCTGGCATTTGCAATATGAGAAGAGAAGACAACACTATATTCAACACAGCAGTATTATCTCCCCTTAATTAAATACAATTTATTGAACAACAAAAAGCAGAATCTAGCTCTCAGAACTAGAAATAAAATGATCATGCTATTATATGTGGCTTTTAACCCAAGACTGGCAGGCCAGCATCTGTGTTTCAAGAAAAATCTCATTATTCAACCAAACAGGAAAGATAATGCTTTCACATATTTTTGCAGATAGAATTCTACTGGTCTTTGTTATCTTAAAAGTATTTATTTAACCTGAAGCCTCCCATTCTGAGTTGCAATAAAAAAAAAGGTTGCTTTGCATATAAGTGTCTAAGAACCCTGACATACACAACAAATGTGCTTTTTGAGATATCTGAGCAACAATCACGTATCCACGTTCACTATTTATTCATGTCGTGGGCCAATCATAGCTGGAACTCTGAATTGCACCAGCATTGGACTCGGGCAAATGATAAAATCAGACAAATTGTCAGTTTGAATCTAATGTGTCTTTATAGGTTCAATCTGAGATGAATAGAAGCCTTATTTATGGAAGCTAGGCAAGCAACTTTATATAGAATTTGACACTTTTACTGAGTGAGCCCAGAATCTGGACATGTTGTATCAGTCTTCCATTAATGGAAGCCTCTTTAGATGGCAGGGAATGCCTGTGTGCTTCTCTCAGCATCCTCTGAGTTTAAACATCACTTATGAAGCTGTTCTGAGGAGGCTGTAAGCTGAGGGTAGGACTCTTGCAAATGATATCATCTCATCTAGGTTACAGAATGCCAGAAAAACCACAATGAATCAATCTAATAATATCAGGGTAAGACATCACATTGAATTGCCTAAAAGAGCAAGCAGATTGACACCTCTATCTAAGAACAGACAAGCAAACACAAGCTTACTGTGACATCAATCACCAAACCAGAAGATATCCTCAGCTATTTCATAAAGCAGAAATTGCTAAAGTTGCTCCCAGAATTAACACTCAGTCATCATCATATAACTTAAGGTGTTCATGTATCTCCACACATTTCGACCCTGGTGTTCTAGTCTTCTTCTAATTTCCTCGTCCCTAATTCTATCTCTGACCATTATTAAAGATCAATAGATAAAATCAAATAATTCAACCAGTCTTTATCAAAGTTGTATTTTCTGCTGACATTTTGTTTTAAGTCTTTCATTTGTTGAGCTTCCTAGCCACATATACTCATCATTTAAATCTGTTTCTGTTTACACCGATTTTATGAATATTACAAATATTTGTAAAACAACACAAATAGAGTACAAACCTTCCCATAAGCAAGTAAGATGGCGAGAAGTCTGTGGCCTGAGTCAGCGAGTTTCTCAAAGGTATCAGACAAAGGTCAAGGCATTCCAACCAATTATCTTTGTAAACCTTGATAAATCTCAGAATACTGCTTACAAGTAGGTTCCAGTTCTCATCTGCATGTTTGAAACAGAGAACGCACAACACAAAATGTGTTGATTATTAACTTACAAATACATTTGAAACGGTAAAATGACCATAAAATTGATATGTGTAACTAAACAGAAGCATAACAAAATACAACATGTCTGTACCTAAACATTCTTCTGCGCATGATAATTAATTGGGGTGGGGGGGGGGGGGGGGGGGGGCATAATGATGGAAATGCAAGATGATGTAAATGCTAGATAAACAAATTATGTTAATGATAATTAAAGAGGAGTGGATCAACCACTTATAAGAATGCACAATAAAAAAGATCTGGATATAGAGCAAGAGAAAGACCACAAAAATGGACAGATAACTTGAAAGGACACTAAATAAACATGGCTATAACGCAACCAAGGTAATACATATGACCTTGAAAGGCAAGCAAAGGTTCCTCTAATCTCTACACTAAATGACAGTGTGAATTAGGACAAAGGACATCTCCACAAGGGGCCAGACATTAAAACAGGAAGAAGAGTTAGAGACAGAGACATGAACTGTGGGAAAGATATAGAAGGGACAACAAAAGACAGCAAAGGATAGGAGGACGTGGCATGATGTGGCTGAAAGATATTTCTTAAAAGTTAGAAGCAGTCAAGCAGTATTTCTACCAAATAATATTGCAATTTAACAAGAAAGAGACAAACAATTTTCTTTGGTCATGTGATGAGAAGACAGGCATTATAGAACATTGTGACAACTGGAAAGATTAAGGGGAGGAGAGGCAGAGGCAGACCAAGAGAAATGATATTGGATGGATTGAGAGTGTGGCATGGAGGAATAACAGCAGCAGAGTTGATCTAGAACTTGATGATAATGATGGTCTTTATTCCAAATGGCAACACAGAGACACATTCCATAAAAGTTAGTGGCATATCCTTTACGGGATGTAGAAGTCAACTCCAGCATTTTTTGCCTGTTTGTGATTTCTTGGCAAATTTACATTCAGTAGTTTTATGTCGTCCAACATGGTACATGACACAACATATCTAAAGCTACTGCAACGTCAGCCTATCTACAAGCCAGACATTTGCCCATTCAAGGCAGAAGACTAACAGACATGGTAGGAACCACCTAATTGCTAACGCCTGGATGCTAACGCCTAATTTGCTGGAGCCGGCTTTGCAATAAGAATTAAATAATGTAGTTAGGCGGAGCTATGCGAACCGTATGCAAATTAACATCACTAAAGCAAAATCAAGGTTATTAACAACCAGGCAAAGACTTCAAACTCTAAATTCACACAGATCACTTCAACTTCACACCGATGACATGCCAGTAGAAAGTGTCATTGAGCACAAAACATTAGGCCTCATCATTGATAGAAACCTAACCTTTAATCCCCACGTTCATGCGCTCGTTAAGCAAACTGAAAAACGTCTACCAACTCGCCAAAATTAAAAATTTCCTTGATGAGGACACAAGGGAAATATTCTATACTTCTCACATACAGACACATTTTAACTACTGCTCTAATATCTGGGACGGTTGTTCCAATTCAAGCACCATGCGACTTTACTCACTCCAGAAACGGGCCATGAGTTTAATTTATAGCAAACATTTATCTGACAATTCTAGTCAGCATAAACGCCTTCAGTTACTACCACTCCGCAAACGCCTGCTTTTCAATATGGTCAAACTAATTCACAAAATCTTACATTGGAATGCTCCAAATTACCTTTGGCCATTGTTTAAATATAATACTAGACACAGTAAACGATTAAATATATTACACATTCTGAAGCCTAGGATAGACTTATACAAAACAAGCTTAACGTACTCTGCAGCTCATCTGTGGAACAATCTTCCACAAGAAATCAAAGACATCACCAATCTCTATACATATAATCGCAAATTACTCGAACACTATCTCAGTACGGATTATCTTCCCCCTTAATAATAGAGATAATAATAATATTAACAAAACCCTAGTATAACAACCAGTGCTGGTCTCCCTGATCTAGGAGTTACACGACTGTCTCCGTAATCCTGTATACTCTCGTGAGTAACATGATGTGCGTGAGAACTGGTAGCGGTTCTCTCCACGACGGTAACTTATGGGGTATGTGAGCCAGTTGCTCAGAAAGCAATGGCAAACTACTGAGCGTAATCTTGCCAAGAAATCAACAATCAGCTTGAAGATACTGATGTTGACAGCTATGTCCAGTGAAGGATATGTGAACCCCAAAAAAAAAAAAAATAACAGCCAATCCCCTTTTGGTAGACCAGTATATTCCACATAGTTAATAACAAGTGCCACACCAGTTATACCTATTACTGAGTCGTGTAGTATTGATTTTTGCATTTTCCCCTTGCCTTTATAATGAATATATCTTTTATATTGTTGCTGTTTTCAGCTAGCCGTGAATGATGTGTGAATGAAATAATGTATGAAAGAGAGTGATAGAAGGGCAGAATGTTAGACGGGCCTGAATGCCCCATTCTTAACCCTTTGAAAATAAAGTTTGTTCGTTCGCTCGTTCGTTCATTCGCCTCACTATATGTGAGCAATTGTTTACTGTTCGTCGAATACAGTATACTAAATGTTGTTTCCTTTGTTCACGCTATAACCATAGCTTTTTTTTATGCGAACAGTAAGAGTTTGTGTTAAATTTGAAATTACTGTGGGAATAACAGAATCCTCCACATTCGAACAATTCATTTGACAATGTATTTTAATTGTTTCAGCTAAAGTATTATTAATTTATTAACATCTTATGCACATGACGAGATGCAGCAAAATATACCAGGCAATAAATCGTGCAACATATTGTTTATGGCTTCTGGGTTCACATTCACTAAGGAAATATATTGTTTTGGAGACATGGTAGACTCAAACACATATTCATTGACATTACAATCTTACCAACAACATTGTAACTTTCTTTGGATACAACAACTGAGTACGCTTGCAGATTTTGACACACTCCACCAGTGTTTAAGGACTCCTCGGTAGAAACTTCATTTTCAAGTAAAATTAGCTGTTCCATGACACCATACCTAGACCATGAAATGAAATAAATAATGTGTATGTGAAACATACAGAACACTGTCTTATTTGATATCTCTGCTCTCATCCTTAACTATTGTTTTTTTTTAAATTGAGCTTGTTTGCTTTGAACTCAAATGTAGTCCATACACACTACTTCTAGTAGCTCTGGACTGAATCTTGCATGTGGATTAGCTTTCCCTATTAACAGTGTCTACACAAAGGCTTTTGATAGAGTTAGACATGTCAACATGGTGGGTATGCTTGCAGATCTACAAATTGATGGGAAAGACATTAGACTTATAAAAAACATATATTGGAAACAAGCTGCCGTAAGGATTGATAATGAAGTGGGTCAATATCAGCCTATTAAGAGAGGTGTCAGGCAGGGCAATTAATGTCTCCAGATCTTGTTTCCCTATACAGTGAAAATATTTTCTGAAATGTAGAGGATATAAATGGAATCAGCATTGGAGGACAAAACATCAAATCAAAATCAAATCAAATCAACTTTATTAGGGTCACAAATTGGGCGCGTAGGCCCGTCTTACATTCGGCCCTTCCAATCACTCGTCTTTCATTCATCAAGAGCATTATACATTTACATAGGAAGAAGATAAACATTGTGAGATGAATGTTGTAAACATAAACAAGGCTTATTAACATGTTATGAGGCCCATCTCCCACTTATCCATACATCACCCCACCCACACACACACCCCCACCTACCCACACACACGCACACCAGGGACACATACATACCCCACCAACCGACCCATCCCCCTCGCGCACATCCCCCACCCACACACACTACCCTCATCTGATCCCCCAACCAAAACACACTCGCCACCCACAAACATTCCCCCACTAACCCACACATCCCACATCCTAACCCAAACATCATCTCCCCACCCACACCTCAAACCACCCATCCCCCAGCCACATCTCCATCGACCACATATTCCCCTCCCCACGCACACAATCCCCCACCAACACACACATCGCACATCCACTCACACATCCCCAAACCATACACACACATCCCCACCAACTGACATGTCCCTTACCCCCCCCCCCCCCACACACACACATCTCCCTAACCACCCATACATCCCCAAACCACTCACACACACCCCACCACCCACACATACAACTTCCACCCACCCACACATGCCTTAACCCAATCCCCCACCCGCACATCACATACACCCCCTACCACGCAATATTCCCAACCCACGCACCACACATACACACACATATCCCTCACCAACACATCTCCACTTACACACCACACACATATCCCCCACCCAGATACCACACAATATTCCCACCCACACCCACACAGATACCCTTACCCATCCACCCCACATACCCCCACTCACACACCACAAAACACACACATACCTCACCCACACAATATCCCCAACCAACACACCACACACCTCTCCCCACCCACACACGCATTCCCTACCCGTCCACCAACACACACTCACTCACGCATACATCCTCCACTACGCACCCACACCCCCACCCACCCCCAACCAAACATCTCACGATCACAATACCCCTACCCACACACATCCTCCACCCACCCACACATCCCATCCCGACACATACAACTCCCTCTCCGACCTACACAACCCTAAGCCACTCACACACCCTCACCCACTCATTCCGCATCCACGCACACATTTCCCACCCACACACCACCACATACTTCCCCCAACCACCACACATCCCCTACTCACCCCCACATATACCCCACCCATACACACATTCCCCGCACCCATCACACACATCCCGCACCCTCCACCCACACACATATCCTCACCCATACCACCACAAACATACCCTCCACCCACACATCATGCACACATCCCGCACCAACACACCGCACACATATCTCACACCCACACACCATACACTTCTCCCCACCCGCCCTTGCATCCCCAATCCACCCAACACAATCCCCTACCCACACATACTTCCTCAAACCATCCACACATCTCCATCCACATAAACACACATCCCCCGCATCCATCCCATACATATATCCTCCACCCATATACACATCCCCCACACCCCTACTTTCACCCCCACATCCCACCAACACCCAGAAATATCACTACCCACCAAAACCACACACCCCAACCCATCCAAATGCATATCCCCACCCACACATCCCCCACCCACATATCCCCACACTCACACACATCCTCACACCTCCTCACATCTAGGCACATACAAAATGTCTCAAGTTAGCAGTGAAACTAGTATGAACAAACTCCTACACTTTACTCACACACATACACTGACAATTGTCATGAGCAGTCTCATAAAAATGTTAAACATGGAGAAAAATGTGTACATAAAAAGTATGTACATCAATAACATTAGATATGCAGATGATACAGTATGCAGACAATGCGCAGGATCTGCAACAATTAGTGGATGCGGTTGTTGTACACAGTGAGCAGCTGGGGTTAGAATTAAATTGTAAAAAGACACAGGTTATGGTCGTCACTAGGAAGAAAGAAGTGCCACAATGTAATATACAAGTAAATGGGAATATTCTTCAACAAGTGAATCAGTACAATTATCTCGGAACAGTCATAACAACTGATGGGGGATGCCTTGAAGAGATTATAACAAGAATCGCCATGGCGAAAGTAGCCTTTAGCAAGATGAAAAATATTTTGACCAATAAAAAGATGTCAATTGAAACGAGAAAAAGAGTGTTGATGGGATACATAGAGCCTGTTCTTTTGTATGGATGTGAAACTTGGACAATGAGCAGTCAAGCTGAAAAGCATCTGATGGCTGCAGAAATGCGGTTTCTGAGGAAAATGCAAAGAATACCATGGACAGACAATGACCAAGTACCATAGGAGACAAATGAAAATCATAAATTGATTAGAGAAATTAGATGCAGACAGTCAACATTTTTTGGACATGTTATAAGAAGAAATGGATTGGAGATCTTAGTGACAACTGGCAAGATCGAAGGGAACAGACCAAGAGGAAGACGAGAGGAAATACCTGGATGGCATGGCCACATGGCATGGACAAGACAGGAATACTGAGCTGATCCACGACTCTGGTGACCGAGTGAAATGGTGAGTCATGACCGCCCATGCTTTCCGGCATGGCACATGATTGATTGATTGATTAACAGTGTCCCTCGCCATCAGGCAAACCCACTCTGACTTCAGAGGTACTTGCAATTTACGTCCGCAAGTCAAGGACAACAGGTCAACATTTTAGTCCAACTGTCCGGTGTATGGGTTGAACCGCTTACTTCGGCATCAGCAAAAGGATGTTTAAGAACTCGCGTTCTTACCCATTCAGGCCATGCGGACCTCTATTATTGATTGAACCCAAGATCAGTGTGTTGCCAAATAAGATTACCACCATATTTCATTTTTCATTTAATGGTACAACGAATGTCATTGTTTCTATCTAAACATTTTTGTGATAAGATCACTGAAATTTACCTAAACAGCATGTGATGTCTAATCACATATTATGTACAATATTTCCTTAAAATCCATAAGCCATTAATTTTTTTAATTCAAGACAAATTTATAAAAGTTAGCAACATAATCCCTGGCAGCTTGTGTATTCCCACGTCCCATAAGGGAAGAAAAGCACAGTAACAGTGTAACCTAGCACAGAGTCAGGACATCTGGCATATGGTAGAGAAAAAAAGCTGCCAAAGCAAGGGAACTGGCAGGTGTGTTAAAATTATACAGGAATAATATTATTGTCTGTTCCTTGGAAAATATTAAGCAGGATCATTGTGGAGAGATTAAGAGATACCACCGACAAACAAGTCAGGAATGAACAGGCAGATTTCAGACCATACAAAACTTCCACTAACCAGATTGTTACAAAACACATAATAATAGAATAAAACATTGAAAGAAATACGCCACTTTATATTGGCTGTGAATTGTATTGACTTTAAAAGGCCTTTGAGAGCATTGGTAGGCAATCCCTGTTGCAGTTGATGAGATGCCATATAAAATAATTAACCTATTAATAGTAATAATATGAAGAGAAATGTAGAGTTCTTCATGAGGGAAAAATAACAGTAACATTTGAAATAAAAACTGTGTTGCCAAGAAGGCTAACCAGTCAAGAAATGCTTGAAGAAGTTGGATGTGTTGACCAGAAGGTGCAAATATCACATTTCTGCTGTAACCAGGCAAAATGCCATTATGACCCAAAAAAAACAACAACTCAGACAAATGAAGAAGAAGAAAAGTTTTGACAGCACTGAGTGGTTGATGGCATATGAATTAATGGTAGACAAAAGGCAAAAGAAAAAGAATATTACCTGGCAATGAGCCTGAGACAAAACTGTGACACTGTTTTTTCATTCACCCTGTGGACTGTATGCACTTCTGACCATTTTGAGAAAGAATCCATTGCAATGATCACATAGGCGGTCTTTTTCTTCTTCCAGGGGAATGATCCTAATACCAGAACCTCCACCTTAATGGGAATGATAGATATTAAATATAAAGTTGCACATGCAATTCTATGCCATTATATTATCATCATCATCAAGTACTTCCACCTGGTGCCTTCTCTACATCTCCAACAGCATGTCTCAATTCATGAGCTGATATTTTTTACCACAGACTGTTCAGAATATTCTTTCGTTGCCTTTCTCTGCTGCCTTTCATCTCCCAATAAAGCTAGATCTTCAACCAACTCACGCTAAGCCCTTTGTAGATTCATTATTAGATGAAGTTTGAAGCTATAGTTTTCTATGGGACAAGGTTGATAGTCTCACATCAACTCTCTTTAGGCATCTCTTACCACATGCATGGTAGGTTGCAGTGTTACTATTCACTGCTTCCTTATGGGTGCTGATTACAAATGGGCGCTTCCACCATCTCTATTTACTAAAATCTATTTAGTTATTGCCAGCGTCTGTGGCCTAAGGTACAGTAAAACAGTTTCACAATCCTCTGATATATCACGGCAAGGGTTTGAAATCAGCCATGGCCATGTGTAAGCAGATTGCTTTGCAATGATTCGGATGATATAAGGTGTCAGTTCTTCAGAAAGCATTGGCAAGCTTTTTTTTTTTTTCACATCCTTTACAGGACATCGCTGTCAATATCAGCATCTTTCAGCTGATTGTTGATTTCTTGGCAAGATTACGATCAGTAGTTATTGGCAAGCTAGCTGAACATAAATTGCTTAGTAAATCACAAATTAGTCACAAGTGATTTATAAGCAGATCGCTTTGCAATAGTTTGAATTATAAAGACGTCAGAGTTCAGAAAGCATTGGCAAGCTACTGAATGTAAATTACCTAGTAAATCACACAAAGCCAATAGAGGCTGAGATTGAATGCTATATCCTGTAAAGTACATGCAATTTATTTTTAAAATTGAGTTGTTACAAAATGTTCCAGTTTTTCTGTTCTCATAACGTGGCGAAAAATGTTGACTGCCTCTTTCTGATGTTCGCTACATTATCATAACAAACATCTCAGAGATATCACAGAAATGGGCAAAGAGAGTGAGGGAAGGGGAGGAAGGAAGTGCAGTGGTAAGTGAACAGTGAGTTATGAGTTAAAACAACATTACTGGCTAATACTTAAAACAAATGACACATACACATCAACACTGATTGGAAATTAAATATCAAACTCAAACAAACTATACTTGACGTACTTACCACTGAAGACAGATAAGTTAACAACAAAACTTCCACTGCACATTCATGACTTTCTCTTCTTCTTTGTTCCTCTTTAGGGGGAAGAGGAAAGTGGGGGGAAGGGGGGTGCACCACACCTTGTTATACACCTCAGAGGTCAGTGTGTCCAGCTTTAGCATGCATTTGTGTCAGATTTGCTTATTGTGGCCTATGGGCAGTGAACACGTTTCACAATTCCTCAACATATCCAGTTGAGGCTTCTAAATCAGTTGAAGGCAATTTGGTAGTGGCCCGCTTTGTGCTGATTACAATGGCATGAGGCGTCAGCCATTCAAACAGCAATGACAAACTACTGAATGTAAAAATTGCCTGGTAAACCACAAACAGCCAACAAATGTTGGGGTTGATTGTGAGTCCTGTAGAAGACATGCAACTGACTTATTGACTTCCACTAGACAAATCCCATCCAGGATAACAGGCTCTATCTACCCGTGGATAGGTTTACTTTTCCTAACATGTTTTTGCCAAGGCAAAGGAATTTTTTATGTGCACAGCTTGCACATGAGGCCTCCTGTTTTTTTTTAATCTTATCCTAAAATTCTAGGTATTCGATCTCACTACCAAAGAGATCAGGGTGATGTGTGATATTATTAGAAACCAATGGTTCTTGGAACAACTCCCAGCTCTATGAAAGGATCAAACCTCCTACCTTTTGAGTCTGAGGCAAACTGTAACCTCTCAGTCAAGACTCTCCCAGTGTGAGATGACAAACCACGACCACACACTTATCGGCATGGCACATAATGATGATAAATAGTATACTGTGTGTGGTCAACCTGGCAACCCAGCCAACATTAGTTTTTCCATATTCTCAAATTTAGGCAGCCTCCATAATGTCTAGAAAATAAACACAAGAGGATCATGGAAAATAACGGGTGTACCAAATCTGCTAAAATATTTCTGTGTTGTCTTACCAACCTTTTGCCAGAACTTTCTGGCTGCATCAAAGTCCGATCTGTCATGAAATACTGGATCTATCAAACCACCATTTTCAGTCTGAATCACTTTCACAAAATCCAGATCAGCATCAACCTCTTCAGGCTCGGCTATTTCAGCCGTTACGATGTATTGCATTTCTGCAGGTCCATCATCTGACTTTGATACCAGCTGTGATTCTACATATTCGTCCTTCTTCTCTGAAATAAATTCTTGTGTAACTGGTAAGACAGCTGCTAGCTCAACTCCTTGTGTTGTGAGCGTTATTGAATGAGAAGCTGAAGGAAGAGTCGCCACTGCAGGACGATTGGCTAGGCAGACCACGCAATTTTTCACCACCTTCCTCACTGTATTTGCCATGCCAACCCAGTAATATTTGGAAGACAGGGAACTGAGAGTACGTTCTGTCCCCATGTGATTTCCTGTAGGGAGATATGATAGAGAAAATGTTACAATTTTATCAAAAATGTCCATGATGAATTAGCACTTAAGTTAATACCAAAGGCATTTAAAATAATATACACTTTCTACCACTCGCCTGAAAGTATGGTGGCCTGGGTTTTACCCTCAGATGAGACAGGAGTGGCTGGCCAAATGGTGAATTAGCACTAAACCCTACTAGACCGCTGTACCATTTTTTCGGTAATTTCCTAATCTGCCGCTATACTGCTGTACCTAATTTCCGGTATTTTGCCTAGTACATGAAAAAAATGCGTCACAAACTAAAAATAACCAATCAATCGTGGTCAAACCTCATGTTTAGCCATTGCAAATGTCTGCCCCCATAGGTTTGAATTAACTTTGTGCTGTTTAACACGAAAAAATTCTGCAAATTCACAATGAAACGAGCGGCTAATGAACCAAGCACTTCAACAAGAAAGAGAAGTAGGTCTAGGCTTTTCACAGTACAATAGGTGATCGATACTTTGGTTTATTCAGACTGGATTGGCACACAAAGGTGGAATATTGGCTCTAGATGAAAGGTAGACCTATTTTCTACAATGTCTCCAAGTTACATCTTATTCTAACCACTTGTTTGCATGTAACTAACATTTTTCTATATCATGTTGGTTTTTTCTATTTAATGCTCTGGAGCCCAGGTAATAGGGACAGTTAGGTTCAGGACCTCAGGTCTGGTAGGGTTAAGTTAAATACCAAATGTATTTTAAATAATATGCACTTTCTACCGCTCGCCTGAAAGTATGGTGGCCTGGGTTTTACCCTCAGATGAGACAGGAGTGGCTGGTCGAGTGGCTAGAATGCCGGATTCTCCTTCGGGAAACCCGGGTTTGAATCCTCAGTAAGGTGTGGAGTTTTTTTCTATCGGGGGCAAAAAGAAAACTCTAACCTGCACAGTTCGCAGTGACTGCACTAGCCAGGCGGCCTTTATTCCTCAGGCTCAAGACCCACCCTACCATAAACTGCGAGGTACTATATTGGCAGTAAATGACAGTTTGTTTTTTTACAGAGACAGGATTATTTTTTCAAACCAGTACGGCTCCGGGATTCATCCAGCTTCACAGAAATAAGCAGCAGAATATTGTAAGAATTCTCTGGCATGTGGTGAGGAGGAGAACTGGCCACCCCATTTCATATGTGTCATGGTCTAGAATATGTGATGGCCTAACATTTCATATGTTATTGCCTAGAATATGTGACGGCCTAACATTTCATATGTCATTGCCTAGAATATGTATGGCCTAACATTTCATATGTGTCATGGTCTAGAATATGTGATGGCCTAACATTTCATATGTTATTGCCTAGAATATGTGACGGCCTAACATTTCATATGTGTCATGGTCTAGAATATGTGATGGCCTAACATTTCATATGTTATTGCCTAGAATATGTGACGGCCTAACATTTCATATGTCATTGCCTAGAATATGTATGGCCTAACATTTCATATGTCATTGCCTAGAATATGTGATGGCCTAACATTTCATATGTCATTGCCTAGAATATGTGACGGCCTAACATTTCATATGTCATTGCCTAGAATATGTGACAGCCTAACATTTCTTACCCGACAGGTAGTATCTGCTATAGGATTACCTTTTAAATTTATATTTACAACTGAAAATAGTATTATGATGATGATGAAATAAATGTAAAACTGACTGTCATCAGTCAGTAGGAGAAAAAATTTGGAAAAGGATGAAGATGGTGGGAAAATGTCACATCCTAAATTACAACATTTTTGGATTACTGTTCTTTATAATGTGGTATTTCTGTTGCCATGCGAGCACTCTTGTTTGTTCTTCAATGGAAAAAAATGTGATTCAAACATTCGGTATGTGGATTGTGTTTGTCATGTTGCCTAGTTAAGTAAAGGACCCTTTAATATGCCATAGCCACATTGGGCATATGGTTGTAAGTTAGTTGCATGTCCTTTACAGGATGTAGCAGTCAACCCCAGAATTTGTTGGCTGTTCGTGATTCCTGGACAAGTTTATGTTCAGTAGTTTGCTATTGCTTTCAGAACGACCAGCAACCATACCATTTAATAAAAAATCAACACAGCTGTGTTTCGAACACGGGTATGTGGGATTACGAACTGCGTCCGTAACCCCTTCGCCATGGAGCCGGCATATGGTGCTAAACCCATATTATTTTAGATCAATCGGCACTTTGTGGGTGGTCAATATCGTGCTGGCCGCTTTCACTTTTCAAGATACTTCCTGGTACCCAATTCAGGCTGGGTCAACCTGGGAGTCCAGGTCAATGTTACACATTCACCTAACTGTGAGCTCAAACCTATGACACCGGGTCTGCAGGTAAGCTACTAGCCACTGTACCACCACGACTCCCTCTTCTTCCTCTCCCTCTTAGAAATTAAACCTATAAATCATGTGCAAGTTGTAATAACCCAACTGAGAAATTAAACCTATAAATCATGTATAAGTTGTAATAACCCAACTGAGAAATTAAACCTATAAATCATGTACAAATTGTAATAAAGCAACTGAGAAATTATACCTATAAATCATGTACAAGTTGTAATAACGCAGCAATAACATTAGTTTAAACAGTTTAGCTGTTTGCTTTTTTGCTTATTGTCCAGGATTCACAGCTGTATGTTAAAACTGGTTCTATGCAACTATGTAAGAATTCTTTTTCTAACTTCCAAATGATTAATTACCAACAATGGTGACACAATGAAAGAAATTAAAAGACGAATATATATTTCTCTTCAAAAACTAAAACAATTGAATAGATTGTGGTGTGGGTTAGATAGACCTACAAGATTTTGATTTTTAAGAGCATGCATTTTCCCATTGCAACACATGCCTGTTAGATCTGGACACTTACTAAACAAGCTGAACAGCGCATAAATGACTTTGAATATAAATGTTATAGACGTGTTCTAAGAAAATCTTGGATACAGAAAAGAACAAATGCATCCATACAACAAGATCTGAATACTGAAGAGGGTTGGCTACTAAAGACGATAAAACAAAGATAATTGAAATATTTTGGTCACTTGAAACGTCTTGGAAGTTTGCAGAGAACAATAATGGAGGGGTATATGCCTGGAAAGAGAGGAAGAGGAAGGCCAAAGAGAAGATGGGTATAGGATGTGGTAGATGATCTCCAGATGGGTGTATCGGATGCAGGATATCTTGCTCATGACTGAGAGGTTTTCTGGAAGGTTGTTATGGGAGCAAGGTTCTGCAAAGGACATGCTACTGAATGAATGAATGAAAATACTGTATACAGGGACAAACTGTATGAGATGATTTTCATTGTATAAAATACAGTGTTTGCTTGTTGTATCCTATTCATTGTTTTTAAATATAAGATACATCTCCCATCCAATGTTACACCTGTGAGTGTTACATACTTGAATTTCCGTGCTGTGTTTGTCAAAATTAAGACAGCTTACCCCCATCCATCCATCATGTGCCATGCCGATAAGCATGGGCGGTCATGGTCTACCATCTAACTCGATCACCAGAGTCGTGGATCAGCTCCGTGTTCCTGTCTCGACCATACCATGTGGCCAAGCCATCCAGGTATTTACTTCTCGCTCTTCCCCTTGGTCTCTTCCCTTCGATCTTGCCAGTCGTCACCAAGTTCTCCAAGTCATTTCTTCTCATAAGGTGCCCAAAAAATTTTGACTGTCTACGTCTAATGACTCTAATCAGTTTATGATCTTCATTTGTTTGTTGAAGGACTTGTTCATTGGTTTTTCTGTCTGACCATAGTATTCTTTGTATTTTCCTCAGAAACCACATTTCCACAGCCATCAGCTGTTTTTCAGCTTGACTGCTCACTGTCCACGCTTCACATCCATACAAAAGTACAGCTTCTTTGTAGCTACATCGCTATCAATTCTGATGGCAGCTTGTTGTTTCCAATATATGTTTTTTACAAGTCTAAGGTCTTTTCAATCAATTTGTAGATCTTCGAGCATCCTTATCATGTTGACATGTCTCACTTTATCGAAAGTCTTTGTGTAGTCAATAAAGCAAAGATATAGATCATTGTTTACTTCTATAGTATGCTCAATTACTGTTCTCAGTATATACACAGCATTTACTGTGCCCTTGCCTTCTACAAACCCAGAAACATCAAACGAAGTGATTATTCACAAAAATTTGCGAATAGTATGATACACTATTCACAAAAATTGGCTGGTCATGTGATTATTCGGTTGATCATGTGATCCGTTTGACTACATTATTAATGTTTGTAGAACTAATGTTGTGGCCTCGGTAGCGTAGGGTTAGCATCTCGGCCTGTCAAGCGGGAGACTGGGGTTCGACATTTTTAATAAAAAATATTAAACATTAGGAACTAAAATATAGAACTGAGAAATTCGAAGCTTGTGAATAAAGTGTGCTCTATGGATCTGTGGAAGCTGCCAGGGGGGCACATCCCCCAGGCAGCGATGGAGTGATCGAGTGTCAGAATCGATGGATCCAATAGATGTCTTTGTTTAATGTGAATTTTATTTGCCAAATATAATATCATTGCACGTAGAGTGTGTCCTTGTCGACAAATATCGTCTTAGTGAGATTTGAAGAAAAATAACTTGCAAACAAAAGACAGACAAGAAGAGAGAATAATAGAGTCTTCTGAAGCCAATCGACAGCGGTAGCAAACACAAATTTTTGTGATTAATGTCTCGTACTATTCATAAAATTTTGTGAATACATCAACATCAACATCAACATCAACATCCCAACATCAAAATGAGGCCATCAACATTTTGGGCCAAATTTTCATATTAAAAGAGAAAAACTAGAATATGCAACTGGAAAGACCTGCGGGGTATGGGGGGGGGGGGGGGGGGGAATGCAGGATGACAAGATTCTTGTCAGTATATTATTATTACTATTTGTATCATGGCGTGGAAGGGTATCATTGCATAAAATGATACATGCCGTGGCGTATACTACTGGAGATAGTAGGATGTGCAGAAACATGATCGCCCACGTCAGACGGCAAGACACTTGATGATGACATGATATTGATTGTGTGTGTCTATGCTCAACCTCAACCTCACTCCCTAAACTGAGCCTCACACACAGAAGTGACGCCACAGAAAGATGACCCTCACAAAATGGACCTACCTCCGTTTTGCACATGGACAGATGAAGTAAGTGCAAACTGAGCTTTCTGTGTAAGAATCGCTTGTCGTAGATTTGCTTTATTCTCTCCAGGATTTGAATCAACCGGTTCTCCCTCCACACGTTTGGGACGGACAATGTAATACAATTCTCCATCCTGGATTCTGAAACTTTCTGCTCTCTTGCGCACCGATCGTTTGTCGGACGGTGTCAACCCAATTGGGTAGGTCCCGTGAAGGAGATACTGCTTGATGTCCGCCAAACTTATATGTGTGTTGCCATGTTTCCTTCTTATTCTGTGTCTTTCCATCTCTTCAACTTGAAAATCTAGGAAACTGTGTTAATAAACAATAACTCAACGGCACATGAAACCAGGTGATCACACAATCTTGATCTCCATGATGCAAAGACCCGGATAAATTTTGCGTTTACAAGGCAAAATTAAAAAATTGGAAAAGGAAATCAATGCGATTTGAGGCCCGACTTAGGATATCCTGGTGTGAAGTGTATTTGATATATAATGAAACGTTTGTTTATATCACGGGGTGACACAATAAATACAAACACCTATACAAATCTGACTTTAACCAGAGGCTAGGTCCTGTTTCAGAAAAGGAATTGGTGGGGAAAAAATAGTATAATAATTACCAAGACAAGTATGAATGTAAAACACATTCATCCAACTTTTCGGTATTTAAAACCTTTCTCGGTAACAATACAAACATTAATAATAATATCAATTATATAATTAATTTTAAATTTAAACACGCAATAAATAAATATTCAAAAATCACTTGAATGTTTTATCTCACTTATTTAAAATAGTCTTGGTAATTATTATATTTCTTTTCTCTACGCCCCCCCCCCCCCCACCACACACACACACACACGCACAACGTGATCCTTATTAATTTTACTCGGCCTGAGGTCATAGTCAGGTGTGTAAACATGTGTATAAAAGTTAGTTGCATATCCTTTACATGACGCCTTTGACATCTGAAGATGTGCAAAGAAAAAATATTTAATAGGCACAAAGATGTCAGCACGCTGTTGAGCCCACCAACTGGAAGCTACAACAAATGGTTTGTGGGGTGAATGGGTATGAAACCGAGTCCTTCTTGAAAGATATATTTATTTTAGTCGTAGACAAAAACGAACCTGCATTACACGATGACTCAGTTTCGTTTTTGGAATTATTTACAAACATTAATTGTACATCACATAGCTGGAGACACCACAGTCATGTTATCTGCATTTTATCAACAGCCAGCACTCCTATGCTCTCCCGCTGTGATATATTATATGTTTCTTTACTCAGATTTTGCGTAACCATTGAGGCCACTAGGACAAAACGTTAACAAATTCACAAGTATTGATAAGTGCTCTTAGACGTATAACTATAAGAAAGACGTATGAAGGTATGCCAGAAAGTTAAGCACCACAATTATTATCTCAACTAATAATAAAGATAGAAGCATTAAATTTGTACCAATTTAAGTTTATAATCTCTTGAAGGTGTGTACCAAATTGCACCCCTGCAAACCAATTCTAACCACGACAAAAACAGTTGAAATGGCAGATATTAAAATGTCATACGTTCCAAGCAGTGTTGTTATAGAAGGGAGGCAATCGACAAAAATGTGGAATGTACTGCCCCATCCACCTTACAGTCCAGACCTGGCACCATCTGATTTCTAATCTTTTCGGTCCCCTTAATTAAGAGTGATATCCGTGGGACAAAGCTTGAAGACAACGAAGGAGTGATTAATGCAGTGAACAAATGGCTACGAGAACAACAAAATGTGGTACAGATCTGGGATATGTGCTCTTGTTTCAAGATGGATTAAAGCTGTTAAATTTTATGGGGAGTTGAGTTGAGTTGAGCTAAGAATTGACATCACTGCTCTCAGGACATTCACATACGCGCTCCGCCCCCTCGTTCAATAGCCAGGAAGAGGCACACTACTAATCGTTCCTATTGCTATCTGATTGAAAGTTCTCCTGGACTTCCCTCTCAGTTGTGATATTCTACCAGAACCCCTGCCAATCCCCCGCAATCTCATCATTTCCACACACGGGTTCTCAGTCTGTTCCTCCATCTTCTTCTCCTGGTCCCACAGGCGCATGACTACCTCCCCCATGTCCATAAGTAATCTACAACCAAGAGGTGCATTCCCTGCCAGCCTATCAGCCTGTTAATTATCCCGCATTCCAGCATGGCCAGGGCGAAAAATTCATACAATTCTCACAAGCTGGGACCTCTGAAGCGAGGTGAGCCATTCCACACGAAACATCCCTTCCTCCACCTTACTAAGCATACTCCTTGAGTCCCTGATGATTATGTTGAGATGTAGAAATGTTTGCTGCACATGTGCATGAACATTGTGACTAAATTTCATTTGTACAATGGGCTTCTCATAAGTCTTTAGCCTGACCATGAAGGAGTTGGCGGAGAAAATTGAAATTTGGCACATGTATAGCTCATTCAATTTTTAATGGACATATGAATTATGAATTTCCCACTCAACTGAATTTCTCGATATGGTGCATGACACAACACACCCTATTGACCAGATCTGCACATCCAACGGTTTGTCAGAACAATGGAGAAATCAGACGCCAGGACTGTGATAAAATTGATGTTACAGGGTAAAACACCTACAGAAATACACTGGGAGATGGGGGCCAGTGTTTGAGGAAGTCTGTCCTTCGTATGCTTCTGTAAAAAATTGGTGTTTGCAGTTTAAGTATGGCCGTTCCCAAGCTGCAGATCTGCCAAGACGGCCATCCTCAGAGTGCAATGATATAAATGCTGCAAAAGTGAAGAAAATTATATGCCAGGGTAGGAAAATGACAATTGCAGAGATATCGGGTTCAGCAAAACTGAGTAAGAGTACAGTTTTTAGAATTTTGTACAACAGACTGAACATGAGAAAAGTGTGTGCCCCGCACCTGCTGACATGTTAACAGAAACAAACACGGGTTGATTGCTGTGGCCAATTGCTCAACATGTGGCGGTAGAAAACATGTAAAAGACCATGGGGACGGCAGATGAGACTTGGATTCACCAAATCGTAAAAAAACAGCTGAAAGGAAATCGTCTTGACAGTGACGAAGATGTCATACTGGCTTGTGATAACTGGTTTAGTTAGAAAAATAGGTTGTTTTACTCTGAAGGTCTTTTCAAGCTCACGCAGAGATGGCAGAAATGCATAAATTCAGGTGGTGGCTACATTGAGAAGGAATAAGCACTGTGCCAAATTTCAATTTTCTCCGCCTACTCCTTCATGGTCAGGCTAAAGACTTAAGAGAAGCCCCTTGTATGTTACTAACGGTTAAAGAGATAATAATTGTGGTAAATAATTTTTTGGCCTACCCTCATAGATATTATTAGAGGACATACTAGTAGTAGACAAAATAAAAATTGAAAGCTGTAGTTATCTATCATACCAGGATTCCAATCTGTCAGCTCTTAATTACGACAATGACCTGCTGCGGGAGCAAGCGTACTTCGACACATGGTCAACTCAATGTCATTATCTGGAGGTGAACGGTTCGAATCCCAGCATAGTAACAACGTTCGCGTCCTTTGCAGGACGTTGCGATCAACCCCATTTCCAGGTTGATTTACTAGGTAATTTTATTTTCAGTAGCTTGCCATTAATTCTGAACGAGACGTCAACGTGTAAGTCCAGCTGGCAAATTATCCAAATGGTAACAATAGCTACAACTGGCATCGGAGGGGGGATGGAGATTTGTGCACAACAGTTCCTGTTTAGATCAGGGGTGGCCAACACCAGACCCGCGGGCCGCATGTGGCCCGCGGAGTGGGAAACGACGATGTAGTCGAAGCTGTAGCACGCTTGCTTGTTTACTTTAATTAACACCCCCCCCCCCCCCCAAAAAAAAAAAAAAAAAAAATTAGGTGCGTGGCCCCGGCAGGAAATATTATTTCTGAAATTTGGCCCGCCTGCTGAAAAAGTTGGCCACCCCTGGTTTAGATTATGCGCTAGTACCAGATTGAGAGGGCGAGGGATATCTAATTCACCTCACTCCCATAGATAAAGGTCTTCTTCAGGACATGCAACTAACTTTCAGTACCCGGATGTTTATCTTTTTAGCTGTCAAATGTAAACACTATTTTTGTTTTATTGTTGCGCTCGCTCGCTTTGAACTCAAGCGTAGTCCATACACACTACTTCTAATAGTACTGGACTGAATTTTGCGTGTGGATTATCTTTCCCTATTACCACAGCGGTCTACCCACTTAACCTTGCAACTTACGAGGGTTAAGTTAATAAGTAAGCCACAAATGGCTGTAGAATAATAACTAAATATGATAACAACCTGAAACCAGTTTATTTTTATACATACATTGTCTCTTTATTTCGCAACATAATTTCCACCAACAGTGATGCACTTATCCCATCGTTTTATCAGTCCCCCCAAACCGGCTGCATAGAACTGCATGCTTTGTTTTCTAAACCACGTTTTCACTTCACATTCAACTTCAGCGTCATTCGCGAAATGTTTCCCGCCAAGGTGGGTTGTCAGTGTTTATGCTGACAAATGTTTATCTCGTAAAGCAGTGCATAGCTGGGTAGAAAAAGTCACGAGGGTGAGTCAATAAGTAAGTCACACAGTTCTGTGGGATGGCAGGTAAATGAAAACAAAGCACGTAGTTCTATGCAGCCGGTTTGGAAGGACTGATAAAACAATGGGATAAGTGCATCAATGTTGGTGGAAATTATGTTGAGAAATAAATGGACAATGTATGTATAAAAATAAACTGGTTTCAAGTTGTTATCATATTTAGTTATTTTTCTACAACCATTTGTGACTTACTTATTAACTTACACTCGTAAAATGATGCTAAAGGCCGAGGGAGGGCGACATCCACAGACACGTGTATGTGGAAATCAAGAGGAAACTACAGCATTATGCATCCCAAGACATTTAGCATGGCAGTATCGTGGACCAAGAAGAAAAGTACTGACATGATACTAGATCTGAAGGTTGAAGAAATCAATCAGGTATTATCTCCACAATGAAGGTTGGCTGCAATGGATCTCCAACACTGTCTGTCTCTCGCCTTGACTGTACATTCTGTCAGACTGATGTTCATTCATCTCTTGATGTTATCTTCCCACTTGTATCGTTGTCTACCGCTTGCTCGCTTGCCCTCAACCATGGTTTTTTTTTATAAGAGTGATGTTTTTTAACGTGGCCGAAATATTTCACTTGCCTCTTTATTTCATCAACTCTCTTTTCATTCCTAGTTTTTCTAGAACCTCTGTATTTGATTGTTTCTGTTTCCATGAAATACGACATATTCTTCGGTATATCCACATCTCCAGGGCATCTATTCGACTTTCTAGTTGCTTGTTCAATGTTCAGGCTTCCGCGCCATACAATAGTGTTAAATATACGTAGTATTTGAAGGAAACTCGCGTATAAACATAATGTCTCGGAAACTGAAATACTTTAGCAATATTAAACAACACAGTGGTTTGAACAGAACAGTAATGGAAGACATGTTTTCTGGAGGGAGAGGCAGAGGTCAATCAGCACGAAGACGGACCTAAGACAGTGCAGTTACCTTAGATATGAAAACGCACGAAGCAGAAGAACAAGTAAAGAACCGAGGATCTTCGGCGGGTTGAGATGAGAGCGACGATGTGCAAAGACCCTGCTGCCATATGATGATGATGTCTGTGTGGTGTCTCCCCCCCCCCTCCCCCCCATATGCTGTATTGCAGACTGTAGATACTTGAATGTTTCTTCTTGCTTCAGTATTGGTTAACGATCACATTCTTAGCACAAGGATATCTCTTGTAAGCGCTGAAGATTGTTGCTTCATCGCTATCCCGTTTGCTGTCACTGTACTCTCGTGACCTTGTTTCTTTCCTTGGTCGTGGCCATAACTGTTATTTTGGTGTTGTTTTAGAAGATTACAAACTAAAATAGATAACCTTTCGAAGAAGTAAACAATATATTAGAGAACATAGGATAATTAGAATGGCAAATATTTTTTTTTATATTTAACAGACACAAAACATTTAGTGATTTAGGAAATCAAATCTTGTTATAGTATATCCGTATGGCGCTGGTGATTATGTCAGCATATATTCCTCTGCCTCGTGCACTGCTAATCATTTCGGCTATTCCTATGAGCAGGATAAAGCCAAACTGTCTACCATCGTTTTTCTTGGTCTCCCCCCCCCCCCCCAACTTCCCGTTGTCACGACGTACCCCAGCCTTCCCAATTTCATTTCGCCCAAAGAATGTGGTGTCTTCTAATAAGCTTTAACTCTTTATGTCCGAAGCACTGCCATTCAGATCGTCTGAGCCCTGAAAAGAGCTTGCGTTTATTGTAGTGAGATTGGTCAAGATCAGAGGTTCCCAAACCACGGCCCGAGGGCCACTTGTGGCCCGCCAGCTGTCAGAAAGTGGCACGCGAGGTCTTGTTATTTAATATAATATATGTTAGTATTTTCAAAAATGCACTCGGAGCGTCCCGTCAGCGTGCGGTAATTTACTCTGCTCGTGGTTGTTGTGCTCAGATATTATCGAATGCGCCTGTTCAATTCGGAACGAAACGTTGTGAAGTTCCCATATCCCAGCCTTGTCGACCAATCAGAGTGCGCAAGGAGCCATGTTGCCGTCTTTTACAACTGTTTAGCAGAGTCGGTAGTATTGTGTTGAAATTATATTTTTTCAAATACAAATTTACCGTTAAAGCCTATAAACATGAGTGTTGAACTGGCGTGAGTTCAGACAGTTTCTATCAGACCTGAACGAGAAATACGGTGAGCTACTGTTACACTGTGATGTTAGATGGCTATCTAAAGGGAAAGTTCTGTCACGTTTCTGGGCACTGAAAAATAGTGTCTATCTGTTTCTGACTGAAATAAATGAAGTGCCTACAGAACGGGAATGTCTGCTGAACGATGACTGGCTTAATGACTTGGCATTTTTGGTGGATATCACTTCTCATTTAAGCCCTTTATATGCGAGCATCCAGGGAAAAACAAACTATTCACAAATTTGTGTGATGACATTTCTTCATTTAAAATGAGACTACAACTGTTTAAGGGACAGCTGACTGAAAGGACTTTAGAGGCGTTTCCAACTCTGAAGACGCTTGTGGTGGACAAGAAATGTGACTTGTTACAGTACAAAGTAAAAGTTGAAAGTCTTCTGGATATCTTTCAGTCGAAATTTCAAGAGTTCACAACAGAGGAGGATAATGTTGCCCTCTTCATAAATCCGTTCGTATTTCCTGACGCCAAGCTCTGTCAATTAAAGCAAAACCTTCAGCACGAAGTAATTGATTTAAAATGCAGTTCTGCACTGAGATATAAATTTCTGGAGCTGCCTGCTTAACCTTCAGCTGGTCATATGATTTCATTCTGGCGATGTTTGCCTGGCGAACAATTTGAATACTTGCCTTCATTCGCCCAGAGATACGTTTGTCGTTTCGGTTCGTCTTACAAATGCAAGAGGTCATTTTCCGCAATGACCGTTATTTAAAAAACAAAAACAAGCAACGTTCCAGACTCATCGACAGCAATCTAGCTGTGCTTATGACTTTGGGCACGACAGATTTGTACCCAGACATTGAATAACTGGCATCTGAACTTAAGTAACTGGTTATGAAGAACAGTAACAATTGTAAATTAATTACACTTATAGCGATTTTCGAAACTGATTTAACATTTATTGTGAAATGAACTTTTGATTTTTAACACACACACAAATGACCGCAGTGTAATACTGACATTGGCTGCCTTTAAAGTTTTAGAATTTTGTTGGCGAAAGTTAAGAAAGGTAAGAATGATATTGCACGACTTTTATAATTGTATAACGTGGTGGCCCGCTTAACTACCGAAAATAGTAGATATGGCCCTCTGCTTGAAAAGATTGGGAACCACTGGTCTAGATCATTCTATTCCGGCGCGGTACCAAAGAACCATCTCCACGTAGACTGTCGCAGAGCTCCCCTTCCATTCTCCAAGATCAGAAACGCGTGGGATGTCCACATCAGTACTGGAACTTCACATCTGTAGAGAGGAATAATAGAGTATGACCGGGTCATCATTCAGCACAGCATACGCGAACATTCTGAGATTAGGCCTAGCTTGGTGTTCTCCACCTGTTTCAGATATGTCATTGTACACAGACGTCCACCCAATGCCCAGAAGATTACTTGATCACAAGCTAATCCATTCATTTTTATTACTGCAACCCCTTTTGCTGCAGCCACAAACTATGTTTTGCACGATTTATGGCCTGGCATGTTTCGCTGCATCTCGTCAGATGCATACTGCACAGTTATATATTACATGAAGTGAATAAATGAATAATACTTTAGCTGAAACACTTAAAACACAGTCACAGGTATTGTTCAAATGTGGGCCATTTGTTGTCCCCACGGTAATTTCAGATTTAACACAACCTTTTTCTGTTTGCATGAAACCGGCTGGAACTGCCTAATTGCTATCCATCATGTGCCATGCCGATAAGCGTGGGCGGTCATGTTTTGCCATCTTACTCGATCACCAGAGTCGTAGACCATGCCATGTGACCAAGCCATCCAGGTATTTACTTCTCGGTCTTTCCCTTGGTCTCTTCCCTTCGATCTTGTCAGTTGTCACCAAGTTCTCCAAGTCATTTCTTCTCATAACGCCCAAAAAATTGTGATTGTCTATGTCTAATGACTCTAATCAGTTTACGATCTTCATTTGTTTCTTGAAGAACTTGTTCATTGGTTTTTCTGTCCGTCCATGGTATTCTTTGCATTTTCCTCAGAAACCACATTTCCACAGCCTTCAGATGTTTTTCAGCTTGACTGCTCATTGTCCACGCTTCACATCTATACAAAAGTACAGGTTCTACGTAGCACTTCAAAACCCTTTTTCTCATTTAAATTGATATCTTTTTATTGGTCAGTATGTTTTTTCATCTTGCAAAAGGCTACCTTCGCAATGGCAATTCTTGTTCAAATCTCTTCAAGGCATCTCCCATCAGATGCTATGAATGTTCCGAGATAACTGTACTGATTCACTTGCTTAAGAATATGCCCATTTACTGGTATATCACATTGTGGTATTTCCTTCTTCCCAGTGACGACCATAATCTGTCTTCTTACTATTCAATTCTAAACCTAATTGTTCACTGTGTGCAATAACCACATCTAGTAAATGTTGCAGGTACTGTTAATTGTCTGCAATCGAGACTGTTTCATCTGCATATCTAATGTTATTGATGTCCCCCCCCCCCCCCCCCCCCCCCCCCCCCCCCCATGTTGATTCCTTCCATATCTTCTATATTTGTGAAAATATTTTCACTGTACAGGGGAAAAAAGAACTGGCTAAGGCCTTATTATATTTGAGCAATCGTGTATTGCTCGTTGAATAAAGTACACAAAACGCGTTTTCTTTAACGTTGTGGTCATAGATTATGAGAGATTGAGAAATCAACGAGGAGGGCTTGTTGCCTGGTCTTTGTGATAATATACATCCACATACAGTGGTATAGAAACGGGCCCATAATATTTGAGGTTCTTTGTTCTTCTAAGTGCGTCATAGAGAATGTCTGCTAGAATAGGACCTAGAGGATTCCCCCATGACCACTCCATGAATCTGGCGGTAGGATGTTTTAAGAATATTGAATTAGTATTGGATGTGCACAGTAGTAGTAGTTTCTTGAGTTTTGATGTTGGTAAGCCTGACTTCAGTTTCTTCTTTTTTATATGATCACAGATGATCTTCGTTCACTGTGTCATTGAGGGGAACGTTTCGTCGTTAGTGAACAGAGATGCAATGTTCATTGACGCAATGAACTTATGTCCAAGATCCATGGTGTCCAATAGTTCGACCAGTTCAAATGAATCTTTTAGTACTAAAAGGTCAAATGATTGGTTATACTGGATTGAAAATTTTGGCTAGCTATTTCGCCAGAGTATGGATATTATCATAGATAAAATAGGTCTTAGTGTTACCCCAGGTTTGTGCAATTTAGGGAGGCCATAAAGTCGAAGGGTTTTGGAGGCCATAAAGTTGGTGGTTGTGATATGCAGTTGCACATCTTCACAAATAACAAAAACATTAACTATCAGCTCGAAGTCACGCTGTATACCAACAAAATAATACAATTATAACACATGCTGTACTCATAAGACAGATGTTGATGTGTATTCTATGTGACTGATGTCATATTTATTCCATATCCTTGAATTTCATGCTGAATACATTCAACATGTTAGCATGTCCCTTTGCCGAAAGCTGCTTTTGTCACAGCCTAGCCTGATTTTTTATTTTTTGCGCTCGCTCGTTTTGAACTCAAGCGTAGTCCATACACACTAATTCTAATAGGGCTGGACTGAATTTTGCGTGTGGATTTGCTTTCCCTAATAACAGTGACCCTCGCCATCAGGTGAATCCATTCCGACTCCTGAGGTACTTGTAATTTATGTCACAATGTCAAGGACAATAGGTCAATATTTTAGGCCAGATGTCTGGTGTAGAGGTTGAACCTCTTACCTCATCATCAGCACACCGGATGTTTAAGAACATGCATTCATATCCATTCGGCCATGCTGACCTACACCTAGCCTGATAAGACGATCCGAGGCCAGTTCTCATGGCTCATTTATTGTAAAGTTGAAGGTCACTATAATGTCCTAAGTTCATCACCATCTTGTTCAGTCCCTGCCTCATCTTTCAGTAATCATGCCTTTTACTATTGCTCATTCCAAATCACTGGGACATTTAATGTGGCCAAAAAAGTTAATTTTCTGAGACATAATATTTATGAGCCAGTTTTCTTTTGATGTTCAGGGTTTTAAGGGTATCTGTATGTTTCCTGTCCTTGGTCCAGTGTTTTTCTAGGAGCTCTTCCATAACATTTTAGACTGCAAACTTAGATTTTCTTTTGTAATGTTTGTGAAACAGTCCACGATTCATATCCATAAGTTTCCACATTACAAAGACAATGTCCCTGATTTTGTTAGACAACTTTCTGATAAAGCAGTGTTTATGCTTCAAGGGCATGTGATGAGGAAGAGGAGAGAGAATTGGGGGTTTTAACCCCCATATGAGAAAGCCCAATGTGCAGTTACGTCCTTCAACATAATAGAATCCCCACATGAGGAAGCCCAGTGTGCAGTGACGTCCTACGACATTATAGAATCCCCACATGGGAAAGCCCAGTGCGCAGTGACGTTCTTCAACATAACAATCCCCAAATGGGAATGCCCAATGTGCAGTGACGTCCTTTGACATAATGTAATCCCCACATGGAGATGCCAATTAGGCAGTGACGTCCTATGACATAACATAATCCTCACATGGAAATACCCAGTGTGCAGTAACATCCTTTGACATAATATAACATAATCCCCACAATTTTTACTTAACCCTTTAGGTCCCAGAAGATTACAGCAGCTGCCAAGAGAGGCTATAATGACAATAAAATCATAAACATACGGCTTTCACAGTAGGTAAATGTATGAAACGAAAACGTATGATCAGGTATCTCTAGTGTGCTATGATAAAATGTAAGCAGTATTCCCACAGATGACTCGCTGATTGTGTATGTGAATGATCATGCATGGTACCATACTTGGGATGGAGATTTCAACACAGACTGGTTGCAGAATTAATTTATGAATGTTATAGGCTGAGGATCCACTTCACTGCACCAGGTTTGACACCAACTAGCTTGATCACTATCTGCAGAATGGCAAGTTGCACACTGAGAACATCGCACAAAGCACAAACTCTGTAGCTTCAGCAATAATCCTGTGTGTGTCCGGAATAATTGCACTCGTGGTCTGAATGACGAAGTCTGAAAACCAACTCCATGACCTTCAAAGCATGAGCCAAACAGCTTGATGGTTTAGGAACAGTTTCAAGGTCATCATGTTAAAACCACTACAGGAGAAAAACCTGCTTTTGAATGTTTAAGGTTTGAAATAAAATGACAAGAAAAAACAAAAACATGATAAGTCAGGTATGTATGCAGACACACAATGTGTCAGAAAACTACATTCATTTGTACATACCAGTAAGGCATTCTGGGGTTTTGAACATACCAGTAAGGCATTCTGGGGTATGGCAATAGGCCAATAGTTTTGGTGAGAAATCAGAACATAATGAGTCAATTCGTCAGTGACATTTAGCCATCTTTATTTTTCTAGTTAAGTCTTGGTCAATTCTTTAGCCATAACTGTGTGTCTCAGATGGCTCCTAAACCCATGGTGTTCAATTTAATGAAGCTGTTTCAATACTAAACACTACATTTTGTTGAAGCGCCTCCATGACAAACATTACATTTTGATGAAGCTCCTCCATGACTAACCCTAGATCTTCCAGTGTCAAATACACTACATTTTGTTGTCAATCTTTCCACATCGAACACTACATTTTGTACAAGCTCTTTCAATGTCAAATATTACATTTTTATGAAGCACATACAATGCCAAACCCTACATTTTAATCAAGCACTTACAATGCCAAACAGTAAATTTGGTTTAAGCTCTTTCATATCTAAACATTACTTTTTGTTGTGAAGCTCATTCAGTGCCAAACCCTATATTTTGTTCAAGCTCTCTCAATACAAAACACTACATTCTGTTGAAGCTGATTCAATGCCAAACATGACATTTTGTTGAAGCTCTTTCAATACCGAACACTAGTGTATCTGACAGTTCATAACCTAGAGCTATAAAGAGTAATCTTGTACAGCCTGTATAAAAATGCTTCACATGAACTTAAGAATACCTTGTTTATCTGTTGATAAAACTGACATTACTGCACTCAAGGCAACATGTACAAATGTTGTCTCTACCAGTGGACAAAACAGGGTTAGGTAAAGCTAATCCTATGGGAGATCTCTGCCATAGAGTGTTAACTTTTAGACCTTCATATAAATTAGGTCATATGATGAACAATATATAATGAAACAAAAGATATTTTCAGACCCTGCGGAAAAACAATTAAAAACAAACACATGTACATATTTGACTAGGATCACAGACTACGAATGATCAACGTTGGGGAAAATAGATAAAAATAATATAAAAATATAATAAAAACTACAACAAGTATGATCAGAACAAATATCAATAAAACACAACTTTGATGTTTTGATATGGGTCTGTGATATGATAGGGCCATCACATTTTGTAGGCCGGAATGCACGGAGGAATAGGTGGCCAGTCTTTTCTTCTGTTATCAGATGATGAAGGTACCGCTGATCCCTCGTCCGACCGCACTCATGACATTACAGTGTAGTTCCCTATCAACTACACAAAACACGCCCACCAGCGTTTACAAAGGGGATATGTAAAGGAATGGTGCACGACTTCCGCGGATAGCAACAATGCTGGGATGTTAAAGTGTGAAAATGGGAATAGAAGATCTAAATTTGGACAATGTCTGACCAAGCAGTCAAGCTGAGAAATATAATAATGGCAGTGAAAATGTGCTTTCTGAAGAAAATCCTAAGACTACTACGGACGGACAGAAAAACCAATAAGCAAGTTCTAAAAGAAACATATGAAAACTGTAAATTGATTAGAGAAACTAGGCGAAGACAGTCAAGAATTTTTGAGCAGGTTATGAGGAGAAATTAAACTAGAAAACTTAGTGACAAATGGTAAGATTGATGGGAAAAGAGCCAGGAGTAGGTCATAAAGATAAATGCCGGGACGGCTTGGGCACATGGCATAATCGGGATACAAAACACAGGCCTGATCCCAAGATTCTGGAGATCCTGTGAGATGGCAAACCATGACCGCCTATGCTTGTTGGCATGGCCCATGATGATGTTGAATTACAGATCGATGAAGAAGTTAAAATAAACAAGCAAAAAGGGTTAAGAATTGGCCATACAAGTCCATTTAACAATCTTTCCTTCTGATCTCACTCTTTTCATACATTATTTCATTCAAACATCCCATAATCTTCAACAGCAATAACAACAATATACATGTAACACATGGGAAATGTGCAAAAAAAACCTAACAATATGACTCACAGGTACTGATTATTATTATGGAAATTGTGAAATTATAAAAGCTGCCAGATTAGCCCCATTAAACAAGTCACCAGGACAAGATGAAATACCAAATGAACTAATTAAAGCAGCAAGAGAAGTAGGAATAGCATGGCTACATAGACTATTCAACCATGTTTGGGTAGAACAACAGACACCACGAGACTAGGGAAATGCTATTATTATCCCAATTTGGAAAAAAAAAAAGCAGCAAAAGAGACTACACACAATACAAAGGCATTTCTCTTTTGAGCCAAACTGGGAAAATATTTTGCAAAATTCTTGAGAAAAGATTACAAACTAATATAGAACCCCAGCTGAGCGAAACACAACTTGGATTAAGGAAAAACAAAGGATGCACAGATGACATTTTTGCTCTTAGACAATTTATTGAAAAATCAATCAAATTCAATGAAACACCCTACTCCGGGAAGGTTAACCCAGTCAACAAATGCCCGCAGAAGTCGGATGTGTCTGCCTAATGGCGCAAGAACACAGCTCTGATGTAAACAGGCACAGCGCAATCACGTCCGAAAAAACATTCCGGATGATTGATTGATTGATTTAGGAACCGACATCATAGCATTCGGGACATTCCCATAAGCGCTCCGTCCCCATCCTCAGCAACCAGCGAAGAGTTCCAACACTAACAGTTCCAGTAGCAATCTGATTATATGTCCGTCTCACCTTTCCTCTGAGCGTCGATCGTCTGCCCTCGTCACACCTTGCTGCCTCATTCTTACCAGACTATGGTGATCCATTTGCTCCTCCGAGGTGTACACATGCTCCCACAAGGCTGCAACCACGTCTGTTTTGTCATGTATCAATACTCCACCAAGTTTTGCCGAGCATTCCGGATGAACGCAGAAGAAGAAGAAGAAGAAGAAACACCCTACTTAGCCTTTGTCGACCAAGAAAAGGCATTTGATAGAGTAGATAGAAACAAGCTGTGGGAAATCCTTACACAATATGGAATGAGTACACATCTAACAAACCTATGTAGAAGCTTATACAACAACAGTGAATGCACAGTGAGAGCAACTGGAAGACACTCAGAACCCTTCACCATAAGATCCGGATTATGACAAGATTGTGTCCTGTCCCCTCTCTTGTTCATAACATATATAGTCAACATATGTAATGAAATCAACCAAATCGAGATCGCAAGAACACATGAGATCGAGATCGCATGATGAGAACACAGAAGAACCATCTGCAAATTACACCATTAGAGAACTCGTTTGCGGACGACCAAGCACTACTAGCAAAATCAGAAGCTGAATTACAAGACCACATGAATAGTCTAAACAAAATGTGTAGGGAACATAACATGAAAATTAGCACAAGTAAAACAGAGGTAATGACTATAACTAAAGAAGAAAAAACAACAACAATTCACCTAAACGAACATCCCTTGAAACAAATAAAGCGTTTCAAGTACCTAGGAAGTATAATATCATCAAATGGCAAATTAGAAGACGAGATCAAAAATAGATGCAATAAGGCAAATCAACTCATTGGACAAATGGCACCAATACTAAAGAACAAACAAGTATCAATAACTACTAAGAAAGCACTTTACAACACAATCTTCCTACCAACCCTATGTTACCAATGCCAAACCTGGACAATGACAGAAAAAGAGAAAAGAAAAATTACAACAGAAATGAGATTCCTGAGAAGAATACTCAATGTATCAAGAAGAGATAAGATCAGAAATGAAGAAATCAGGACTAAAGTGGGGGTTATAGCCGCACTAGATTTTATTAGAAGGCAGCAAGTAAAATGGTTTGGTCATGCAAGTAGATTACCAACTAACAGTATACCACAACAAGCAATGATGTACAGACCAGAGGGAAGCAGAAGAAGAGGCCGACTATGTAGACGATGGACACAGGGAATAACAGAGTCCAGGGAATATCGATACATGAAGCCCATAAGCAGGCACTCTCCTATTGTTTATACTTCACCTCGACACACAAGGTACAAGAGGAACATGATAAGATGAGATGATGATATGATGATATAATAAGGTAACTGTGGTATGTTCATTATTACTGACTGGATCAGAAACCTGGATAACAACTAAAACAATTACTAATAAACTATAACAATGAATGAGTGCCTGCATAGAATGGAAGGACTAAAACAGTATGACAGAATCACCAATGTGGAGCTCTTAGAGAGAACTAAACAAATATCAGTAAATCACGAGGTGAGGAAAAGATACTAGTGCTGAACAGGACGCACACTGACAAAGCCTGTTAATAGCATCACTAGACACTCCCTTATCTATAACTTACAGGGCCAATGGAATACAGAGAGACCTACAAACATACAGAGAAGAGAAGCAGAGATAGATAGATATGAATAATATAAGGAGGACACAGAGGAAGCTGCGAGAAATAGCAAAAGACAGAATGACTCAACCCTCCACCAACTCATGGCAAGTCCTTTGTAGACTAATTGTCCGATAATTCTCCTCTCAGTACAGCATCAGTACTAGTATCACAATAGTCCTCCTCTTGGTACAGCATTAATGCTAATAGTACAATAGTTCACCTAGTTCCAGCAATACAGAACAACACTAGATGTACAACAGCCTAACTCTCAGACTAGCATCAACACTAACAGTGGGGTGGTTAAGGGCACAAGAAGAAGAATTGTGGTATGTACACAACTGGTCAACTTGGGGAAGAAAATCAAGATTACAAATTAGCGGTAAAAAATGCAAACATCAATTTCCCATGAAAGAGGAAAATCAGTCCCACCTATCAATTATTTAAAGAAAAAAAAACAACCGCAATTTAATGTGAAACATCAAGTGGTAGGATATTTCAATTAGCACAGACACTAAGTAACAGCTATATCAAATAATTAATACACACACACACACACCTATGTGCGACTGACCCTCAATTTATATATTTAACATTCCACAGCAAATGGTTAGGAAGAAATGTTTCATGTTCTTTGCAGGACATTGCAATCAACCCCAACCCATGGTTTATGTACTAGGCAATTTTATGTTCAGTAGTTTGCCATTACTTAGTGAATAAAAAGTCAGCATCTAAGTCTTAACTGACCAGTGTAGGGAATGATCCCACTACCTTGCTGTCAGCGCACTGGAAGTTCAATTGCAAGCAGATTAAGCCCCACGGCCACGCTGAGTTCTTAGGAAGAAATGAAGCCAGAAACATGGGAAGAAATGAAACCAGAAACAGGGGAAGAAATGAAACCAAAAACAGGGGAAGAAATGAAACCAGAAACAGGGGAAGAAATGAAACCAGAATCAGGGAAAGAAATAAAACCAGAAATGGGGAAAAAGTTAGTTTTTGTAGGAGACAAAGACACTACAGATGTGTATTTTCTGAAGTTATCAACAGAGCATACTATAGAAGTAAACAAAGACCCATATCTTTGCGTTATTGATACAGTATGACATTTACTTGAACATGATTTAATGGGAAAGAATCTCTAAACAGGTGGGAAAGGCCTCAGAATTGAATCACCATCGAAGGACACAACATCAACAACAAATATATGCAAATGATACAGTATTGATTATAGACAATGAAAAAAAGACTTTCATCTAGACGGACAATGAGGAAGGGAGCTGGTCACTTCACATTGTGTGACCCAGTGTGTGTGAAGGACTAACACTTGACATGCCTACAACACCTACAGCAGTATCTGTCATGGCACTACGCTGAGCTTGTATGCCAACAATGACACAAGACAATGATGTCAAACACACCCATGCAGGTCACTGCAATACTTCCCAATGAACAGTAGTATAATTCCCTCTTAGTAAATTAAAACAGTGGGGGAGAGAGAGAGAGAGGGGGGGGGGGGTGTGCAGTAGTGCTATGGCTAGCAAGCTTGTATCTGTTTATAAAAATATGGGTTTAGCACCATATACCCAACACATGTCAAGACATGTAAGTGTCCTATACTTAACATTTACAAAATTAAAACAGATGTAAACATGACAGCAGTAAACTGTAATTGGTATATAGTTAAACATGGATCAAAGGCCTTTTAAGCATCTACCACAGGCCCATTTAACGCCTACGACAGGCCCATTAAACGGAAAATAAATGCAGCAATCTTTTCGTAGATGAGAAACATCAGGGCTGCAGTCAACACGGTCTGTAGAAGTTTAGCCTCCATGCCTTTGTACAGGGCACCAAAACCACGAGTTCTGAAGAACATATAGAAATAAAATAACTTGCTTTAACTCATTGAATGAATACGGAATGTCACTTTATGTGGTGGGTATTTACTCTAAAAAACAATGGCAGCCACTTTACGGAGTAGGTATTTAGATACAAAACAATGGCAGCCACTTTAGGTGGCAGGTATTTAGACAAAGCAATGGCAGCCACTTTATGTGGCCCATAAAGGATGTATGGGCTGTGACAGTGCAGTGGTTACAGTATTTGTTGATCTGCATTTAAACCTGCATTTTTTTTTTTCCCCTTTCCCCTGCAATGAGGTTGTTTTTTTTTTTTTGTGGGGAATGATCAGGTATGAGCCAGCCTCAGAAAATTGCTGGCAAAAGTATGGTGGGTGGCATGATACTGACCAAGCTGCCCATTAAGTAAATATGGGCTGTGCACCATATACCCAATAACCTTTACTACAGATATGTAACCTTTATATATATATTTTCACGTAGGTTTCTTCATATAGTTGTATCAGCGTATGTTTGTTTGTTGTTTGTGTGCTGACAAAGGCTTCCGCCGCAGCAATGTCCATCCATTTTGTCACATGTGACTGTGATCTAGTAAAGCTTACCGATGCCACTTCCCATTTTTGCCGACTCACTAATTGTAGAACAATCTATGTAGGAAGTATATTTTGATCTCAGTTTACAAGAATGAATTTAAGCAGGCTTCTGGTTCAATTGCCTTGTCACATCTTACAGATGATCCTGCCTCTACAGAACCCTTGCTATCTGGTCAGTAGATAACAAATAAACAACCCTTTTACATTCCTTAGGTGCATTAGACTGGAGAACATCGTGACAACTGGAAAGATTGAGGGGAAGAGATGCAGAGGCAGACCAAGAGAAATGATGCTGGATGGAGTGAGACAGTGGCATGGAAGAAAATCAATAGCAGAGTTGATTCAGAAAACCAAAGACCAAGATCTGTGGAGAGTCATGAACATCTACACCAGCCGGTATGGCACTTGATTATGATGAGGTGCATTAGGCATACAGTGTTAGACCCATATTTTTATAGAGCAATCAGCTCTTGGTGGGTCATGTGATCAGAATTAAGCCGGACACCTGTACTTTCCTGGGAACCAGAGCCAATTTTAAAAATTCCACCCAGAAACAGATTTGAAACAATGACCACTGGACTGTATAACCACTTTGCTATCAAGGTTCTCTTGCTTTTTGTACTATTGTCTATATATGCGAGAAAATGCTGGTCGAGTGGCTAGAATGATGGGTTTTTCCTTCGGAAGACCCAGATTCAAATCCTTGGTAATGTGTGGATTTTTTTTATGTTGGGGAAAAAAAGAAAACTATAACCTACACAGTTTGTGGCGACTGCACTAGCCAGGCGGCCTTAATTCCTTAGGCTTAAGACCCCCTTGACCTACACATCTAGGTACTATAGGCAGTAGATGACATTGTTTTTGTTTTTCAGATTATTTCCTTCTGATCCCCAGGATCATATGATCAGTTGTCACTCTTTTCACTCTAGTGCCAGGCCATGGAGATGATATATCTCTTTAGTTGACGATAGAGGAGTAAAGTTGGTCTGTATATCCAAACGTCATGTTCACGATGAAGCGATCTTTCTCAGCCACTGTACAGTAGTTTTAAACATGTTTCCTCTTCTTGTCCTTGCAGTGCTTGCAGTAATGGCACATGGTCAACAATCAGTTTCCTCTAGGTGTCCTTGCAGTGCTCACAGTAATGGCATGTGGTCAACAGTCACTCTGTATAAGTGTTTGTTAAGGGGTGCATGTTGTGATAGTAAGATGAAAAGTTAATGATAGAATGATGATCAGCTGATCAATTGGCTAAGGAAGGAGCCAAAGAAGAACAGCCTGATGTGCCCGTTATATACCAACAAAAGAAAAGAATGATCAAATCAGTCAGAAAGCCACCAAAACCTGCTCAAAATGACTACCACGTTATGGATAGACCAGAAAAAGTCATTATTCTGCGCCTCAGGGCAGGGCACAATAGATTACGCAACCACATGTATACAAAATTCAAGATTGGTAAAACAGCCATGTGCACATGTGGATTGGCGTCGCAGACAGCAGAGCACATACTCCAAGACTGCCCAAAATATAACATATCTAGGCAAACCTTCTGGCCTAGAGAGATGACAGTGGAAGATAAACTCTATGGACCGCTGTGTGAACTGAAAAAGACAGTTCAATTCATACAAGAGACAGCTTTGCAGTTATAGACATATTTCAAGCGAACGAAAGAAGAAGAAGCAGAAGAATGATGATCAACATATTGTATTTACTTTATCTATACATTTCAATAATCATAATAACTTACTTGATTAAATGTAGCAGGTTCTCAACTAATGTTAATGAACTTTCATGTTTGGCATAGCCAGCCTGTGAAATGTATCATATCATATAATTCAACCGAATCAAATAATGTAATAGTATACAATAATGCAACTGAATCACAGGATTAACTATAATATAAGGTAACTGCTGTATCACATAACACATCAACCAAAACAAATTATTATTCTGCATCTCAGAATAGGACATAATCAATTATGCAGCCACATGTATACAAAATGTTTAATTAGTTGCGTGTCCTTTATACTTTATAGGACGTCACAACCATCACCAGCATTTTTTTGGGAGCTGTATATGATTTCTTGGCAAGTTTACATTCAGTAGTTTGATTGCTGATTCATTTAATTGATTTCTGAATGACTGGCACTCATACCATTGTATGAAAACCAACACAAGGCAGTCTGTTTCCAAATCACCCACAGCTGTGTTTCAAACATGGATGCAGGATTACGAAGTGCACTCGTAAGCCAATTACCACAGTGCTGCTTACAAAGTGTCAGGTTGGCAAATCAGCCGCCATGTGAACATGGACTGGCACCCCAAACAGATCACATACACCAAGAGTGCCCCAAAAACAACAATACAACATACGTCCTGGAGAAACAACAGTGGAAGCCAAATTTACAGACCACTGAGTGAACTAAAATAAGACAGTAAAATTTATACAAGCAACAACTTTGTAGATGTAGACAATTTATTTCAAGTCAACAACAGAAGAGGAAGACATAATGCAGCTGTATCTCAAACATTAAGACTCTAAGATAATGCTATTGAAGCTATTGTGAATAACTTGTAAAAAATTATCACTCACAGAACAAACAGACATGGGCTGATAAAACGATTGTTTTTAAATTTAAAACATACAAATGCCTTTCTTTGATTAAGAATAACATTGACCTGTTAACATATTTTACCAAATAAAGGGATAGTGCAAATTAATACACATTGTGTATTTGTGTGGGCTGTTGTTTGTGAGACTCCTGTCTTTTCCACTTTTCACATTGGGCAGTGGGGAGCGTTTTGTGTGATATTCACTGGCACAGGAATAGAGCATAATGGGGACGACCCGTTGCTGTGAAGTTGGAACTGCGACTAACTAACTAAATACACATAATAACCATACACAGTAATACCAGACAAGTAAAAGAAATACGTATTACCATGACATGTATCACAAAACTGACAAGTGCCACCATGACAAATGAACCATCAATGACAAGAATCACCCAGATAAATGACTCACAAATGACTTAATACCAGGCATAACCATGACAAATGACTCACAAATGACCCACAAATTACTTCACATCGACAAGCAAGATCATGACAAATGACAAGCATCACCAAGACAAATGACAAACATCACCTTGATAAAGGACAAACATCACCATGACAAATGACAAACATCACCATGACAAAGGACAAATATCACCATGACAAATATCACCATGGCAAACATCACCAAGACAAATGACAAATGTCACCATGACAAACATCACCAAGACAAATGACAAACATCACCATGACAAGCATCACCATGACAAATATCATCATGACAAGTGACAAATATCACCATGACAAATGACAAGCATCACCATGACAAACATCATCATGACAAATGACAAACATCACAATGACAAATTCTCCTTCTTCTGCGTTCATTCTGAGTTTTTTTTCCGGACGTGATTGCCTTGTGCCTGTTTACAGGAGAGTTGCGTTCTTGCGCCATTAGGCCGACACATCCGACTTCAGTGGGCGTTTGTTGACCGGGTTAGCCTTCTGGGTTACCATGACAAATGACAAACATTACCATGACAAATGACAAACATCACCATGACAAATGACAAACATCACCATAACAAATGACAAACATCACCATGACAAATGACAAACATCACCATGACAAATGACAAACATCACCATGACAAATGACAAACATCACCATAACAAATGACAAACATCACCATGACAAATGGCACCTGTTTGACAAGTATCATAATGACAACAAAGTGCACTGACCCTAAGCCTGCTCTGTATCACCTGCAGGGGGTAGGTGATGACTGTGGAAACTGTTTTTGCTATGGCCCCTATCAGAAAATACATCAGTCCACTCAGTTCCTGGAATACCAAGACAGAAACATGAACAATGTTGGTCTTTATCATGATTGTGCTGTTGCTATACAACTCATAACAACATTTTCTTCTTACTTGTTCACACTTAGTCTATATAGATTCTTCCTCTTCTTACTTGATCACACTTACAGTCTACATAGATTATTCTTCCTCTTCTTACTTGATCACACTTACAGTCTACATAGATTATTCTTCCTCTTCTTACTTGTTCACATTTACAGTCTACATAGATTATTCTTCCTCTTCTTACTTGATCACACTTACAGTCTACATAGATTATTCTTCCTCTTCTTACTTGATCACACTTACAGTCTACATAGTTTATTCTTCCTCTTCTTACTTGATCACACTTACAGTCTACATAGATTATTCTTCCTCTTCTTACTTGATCACACTTACAGTCTACATAGATTATTCTTCCTCTTCTTACTTGATCACACTTACAGTCTACATAGATTATTCTTCCTCTTCTTACTTGATCACACTTACAGTCTACATAGATTATTCTTCCTCTTCTTACTTGATCACACTTACAGTCTACATAGATTATTCTTCCTCTTCTTACTTGATCACACTTACAGACTACATAGTTTATTCTTCCTCTTCTTACTTGATCACACTTACAGTCTACATAGATTATTCTTCCTCTTCTTACTTGATCACACTTACAGTCTACATAGATTATTCTTCCTCTTCTTACTTGATCACACTTACAGTCTACATAGATTATTCTTCCTCTTCTTACTTGATCACACTTACAGTCTACATAGATTATTCTTCCTCTTCTTACTTGATCACACTTACAGTCTACATAGATTATTCTTCCTCTTCTTACTTGATCACACTTACAGTCTACATAGATTATTCTTCCTCTTCTTACTTGATCACACTTACAGTCTACATAGATTATTCTTCCTCTTCTTACTTGATCACACTTACAGTCTACATAGATTATTCTTCCTCTTCTTACTTGATCACACTTACAGTCTACATAGATTATTCTTCCTCTTCTTACTTGATCACACTTACAGTCTACATAGATTATTCTTCCTCTTCTTACTTGATCACACTTACAGTCTACATAGATTATTCTTCCTCTTCTTACTTGATCACACTTACAGTCTACATAGATTATTCTTCCTCTTCTTACTTGATCACACTTACAGTCTACATAGATTATTCTTCCTCTTCTTACTTGATCACACTTACAGTCTACATAGATTATTCTTCCTCTTCTTACTTGATCACACTTAGTCTACATAGATTATTCTTCCTCTTCTTACTTGATCACACTTACAGTCTACATAGATTATTCTTCCTCTTCTTACTTGATCACACTTACAGTCTACATAGATTATTCTTCCTCTTCTTACTTGATCACACTTACAGTCTACATAGATTATTCTTCCTCTTCTTACTTGATCACACTTACAGTCTACATAGATTATTCTTCCTCTTCTTACTTGATCACACTTACAGTCTACATAGATTATTCTTCCTCTTCTTACTTGATCACACTTACAGTCTACATAGATTATTCTTCCTCTTCTTACTTGATCACACTTACAGTCTACATAGATTATTCTTCCTCTTCTTACTTGATCACACTTAGTCTACATAGATTATTCTTCCTCTTCTTACTTGTTCACATTTACAGACTATACAGATTCTCCCCCTTCTTACTTGTTAACATTCATTTACAGTCTACCTAAATTCTTCTTCTTACTTGATCACCTTACAGTTTACATAGATTATCTTTCCTCTTCTTATTAGCTCTCTAAGTCTACATAGGTTCTTCTTACTTGTTCACACTTACAGACTACATAGATTCTTCTTCCTCTTCTTACCTGTTCACACTTAGACCTCCACATTAATGGGATTTACTATGCAATTTTCTATTCAGTAATTTTCCACATATTTTTGACTGGCCGAAGCCTCATACCATCAAAATCAATGCCAATGATCTGCTTCCAAATCACCAGCGGCTGATATTGAACACTCGACCTAGTAAGCTGGGAAATTGTGAAATTGCAGCACTATCCCCTAAGCCCCAGATGCTGACAGAATGAAGATAGTGGATACCATACTTGTTTACATTCATAACTCTAAGCTGGGCAGGACTGAAGGAGGTCACTGCTCACCATGGGGTTAATGTCACACACACAAAGATCCGACAAACATATCCTGAACATGCGATGTAGATGCTATTTCAGTCTACTGTGTCCTGCTGGCATACTAAATCTTGCTATGAAACTTGATGATAACCATCATTTTTCATATAGTCAGGGTGGTCTTTTGTCCTATCCGATCCGATATGTAACAAAGAACAACTTTCCACCTAGTTCAACCTGCTGTGGAAGTATTGGTTATAAATGTGGTGGTTCAGTGTGTGGGTTTAGTTTCTCTCGTCTTCTGTGTCAGTGTTAGCTGACTTTTCAATTTCGCAGAGTTCATGTCTGTGACGTCTGCTGGGGTTTGGCTGGTGGGTTCTCCTTGTCCCAGCTGTCCAGTAAGAAGTGTTTCATCTTCCAATGAAGCACAGTCCCTGAACCAACTCACATCAGACACTCTGTAGGCTTGATTATTATTGAGTGAATTGTGCAGCTAAAGCTGTTCTATAGGATTCGGTAGCCTGTCTTACACCAACCCACCTTAGTAGCTTCTTGACAACATGCATAGTCTTCTTCTGTGTTAATCTGCGTCATGCCTGTTTGCAGCAGAGCTGCTATACTTGTGCCTTTCGGCCGACACATCCGACTTCTGCGGGCATTTGTTGGCCACATTAACCTTTCCGGGCAACAAGCAAAGCAGGTTAGTGTTACTATTCCTGGTTTCCCTTATGTGCTTCAGTAACAGCGATAAATGTAGTGACCTCATGAAAACCTAAAATCTCACTCACTAGGCATTTGCAATGATTAACCAGAGCAGCTTAATATTGTCTAATCTCTCTGTGCTTTAAATGTGTATGAAACACTTACTGCCACAAGAAACAGGCGCTTGAAGTAACGTTTCAGAGCCTCATACACCATAAACTGAATGGCTGGATTTGTTGCCAGCAGTATTGACGGCACTGTTCCACCCCACAGCTTCTTTATGCCTTCTCTGTTTATTATCTTCAAGAGGCAGTCTGTTGTGAAACAATTCATTTATGACAAATTTATCTACATTTATAATTAAAGCCTAACACTGATATTCTAAATATAACAATACCTGCAAGTGAGATCTAACACAGACATTCTAAATGAAACAATGTCTATAAGTGAGGTCTAACACAGACATTCTAAATCATCGTGCATCGCGCAACTGCGAGCACTATCAAGCAAGTCCCCTGAACAAGTCAAGAAGCCTGATATGGGGGAAAATTGCACGTGGCATCCAAGATGTGCAGCGTGGGAGTCGACAAGACCATCAAGAAGACGACCGTGGAGAGCCTGCTTGCGAGCTTCAAAGAACCTGAAACTACAGTCACTACTGAAGCCACCACAAGGAAGATCGATGACAACCCACCACAGACAAGAAGAGCCAACACAGCTGAGGCAGAGAAAGACACCAGAGTCGGAAACACCGACTCAAAAACTGTCAGATGGGTTGTCAAGCGTAGTCAAGTGGAGCTGTCAGACGAACAAATCACGAAGCAGCTACAAGAAGAGAACCCCAACATCCGAATCTTGAAGGCGGAGCGGATCTTGACGTACTCAAAGATCCCTACCATGCTGGCGGTGGTGACGACAGAGGGCAGCAAGATGCCGACCACAGTATCAATCAACAAGAAAATACAACAGCCAGAGAGATTCATCCCAAGAATCAATCAATGCTCAAGATGTCAGAGGGCCGGCCACAGCAGAGCAGCATGTTGCAGTAAGATGGAAATTTGCTGGTACTGCACCGATCACCACGCCTTCAAGGAGTGTCTGCTAGCCAAGCTGGACATGGACTTCTGAGCACCCAATAACAAGAGAAAGTGCGCCAACTGCCTGGAGCAAGATACTTGGGCTTGCCCATACCTACAAAAACACAGAGAAGTTCTAAAAATCACCATTACCACAAGGACACCGCACAAGGAAGCAAGTTGGAGGTGCAAAAGAGCCACGGACATCTCGCAAGATGAAAGAGCACAACTACAAAGCCAGATCGATGAGTTAAAAAAACAAGTCAAGCTTCTGCAAACACCGGCATCGACCAACGACAATGAAAAGCTGCTTGCGGAAATAAAGGAGATCCAGCTAAACATAAAACAAGTGGTGGAGCACTTGGTGCAGACCACAAAGAAGAATGAAGAGATTCTATAAGACATCAAAACAGAGAGATAACTACATAAGGCCGAAATGGAACTTCTCAAAAACAAACCAACAGAAGTCATACAAGAACTCACAGAAAAACCGCAAGATGAAAAGCAACAAGAGACCGAACCTTAACCGCAAGCTAAAACCGCCAGCAGCCCAACGACGACGCCCGAAACAGTCAAAGGGAAGCCAATATCCCACCTGAAATCCGAAGAAAACCGAGATGGGCACCCTGACGACGGCAGAGAGGATGCCCCAATACCGCCAATATTTACCTATGAAGAAATCGCAGAGGTAAAGAGGACATACGAACTCAAGTGCAAGGAATACAGAAGGCGCATGGAAGAAAAAGCAAAGAAGCACAAGGAACTCAAGGGGAAACCAATGCTCTGCCGTATCGCTGAAGAACCAGATTTATACGAGGATGACGAACACCCATGGCAATACTATATAGATGATGGAGAGATCGTCCCATGGCTGACCACAGAGGAAGAAATCGAAAAGCAACAGCAACTCAAACTCGACAGTGAAATCAGGCACAAGGAAGAAAATTAAAACATCGAAAAGGTGATACAGAAAATACACAAAAAAGGAGGCAAAAAGACCAAATAAAAAGTCCTTATAAGGACTGCAACCAGTCAAACCAGAAGACAAGACTTACCAAAAATGCCACCAGAGGAGACGGGAGCAAAGGACAGCAGCCGACTGATCCCCCAGCTGACGTCATAGACACAAACCAACATAACCAGTCCGAGATAGGACTCACTCGTAAGAGCACACAAGACAAGAATCAGGGTGAATGAACCCACAAAAACCACGGCTCTAAAAAATAACCACTGCTGAGGAAGCAGGTTAGACGAGACCGAATTTGGGAATTTTTTTTTTCGAAAATTGGAACAGGAACATTCTAAATGTAATAATATTTATGAGTGAGGTCTAACACATACATTCTAAATGTAATAATTTCTGTAAGTAAGGTCTAACACAGACATTCTAAATGTAATAATATCTGTAAGTGAGGTCTAACACAGACATTATAAATTTAATTATATCTGTAAGTGAGGTCTAACACAGACATTCTAAATGTAATAATATCTGTAAGTGAAGTCTAACATAGACATTCTACATGTAATAATATCTGTAAGTGATATCTAACACAGACATTCTAAATGTAATATCTGTAAGTGAGGTCTAACACAGACATTCTAAATGTAATAATATCTGTAAGTGAGGTCTAACACAGACATTCTAAATGTAATAATATCTGTAAGTGAGGTCTAACACAGACATTCTAAATGTAATAATATCTGTAAGTGAGGTCTAACACAGACATTCTAAATGTAATAATATCTGTAAGTGAGGTCTAACACAGACATTCTAAATGTAATAATATCTGTAAGTGAGGTCTAACACAGACATTCTAAATGTAATAATATCCGTAAGTGAGGTCTTAACACAGATATTCTAAATGGTACAATATCTATACTATTTATAGTGTTACTAGCAAATGGTTAATATTCTTCTGTAACATTTATACAGAAAGACAGAGGTGAACTTCTTACTTGATTTGTTAAATACCTACAGAAGGTAACCCTGACTTAAAGAGATGTACTCTCTTTGAAAGTGGGAAGCAAAAGAAGATAACCAAATGTGAAAACTGAAAAACATTAAGCAAGCAATGTTCTAACCAAGAATTCCTTGGTATTTCTGATCAGCATCTTTGCTGGAGCCATCACTTTTGTTGTAGTGGGCTGTGTGCAGCTTGGCACCCTGCAGCTTCAATCTTGTGTTGGCCACCCACAGAGGGGTTGTCACCAGAACATTGACCACTCCTGAAACAACAATCACATGAACTCCTGAAACATAACAATCATATGAACTCCTAAAATGTAGGTCAGCATGGCCAAATGATAAGAGCGTGTGTTCTTAAACCTCTGGTGTGCTGATGCCAAGGTAAGGGGTTCAACCCCATACACTGGACAGTTGGACTAAAATGTCGACCTATTGTCCTTGACTTGGGGATGTAAATTACAAGTATCTCTGAAGTTGGAGTGGGTTCGCCTGATGGCGAGGGGCACTGTTAATAGGGAACGCAAATCCACATGCAAAATTCAGTCCAGCACTACTAGAAGTATGGACTACGCTTGAGTTCAAAGCGAGTGAGCAAAAAAAAAAACACCCTGAAACATAACAATCACAGGAGTGACAATCACCAAAGAATGTTTATGAACATTTAAACACATTTTCGCCTGTGTGTTAGCGAGCACGTTGGTATAATCACAAGGAGCTTACATTGATCTGTGTTCGTCGTCGGCTGAGAAAAAGACTGGTCACCCAATCCTCCGTGCCTCCAGGCCCACAAAATGTGAAGGTTCTAGCACATCGCAGGTTCTTGCTTTAGGGCTTATTTGTTGTTTTGTTTTGGTGTGTGTCTTTCCAGGTCCCCAAGGGAGGCAAAGAATAAGATCATTGTGACCTCGTACGAGGCAACAATGGAGGGTTGATAGTAGACTGGCTGCCTCATCCTGTGCAGAGCCTAGCTGTGTCCCACCACACACAAGTAAGTCTACATAGGGGTTGGCATGGATTGATTGAGGACCCTAGGCTCTGTGGGGATATGAAAGAGATAGGAAAAGAAGGAAAAATATTCCATGTTACAAAATAGTAAATGTTGTTGCTTTGTTATATTTTAGAAGGGAAGAGGAAGGGGGGTGGTGGTGTGTGTGTGTGTTTTTGTTGTTGTTGGTGGGTGGGGGGAAGAGAAAGTATTTAATTTCTTCAAAAACCAGTATGGCTCCAGGGTCGACCCAGCCTCATTCCAGGGTTGACTCAGCCTCATTTCATGGTTGACCCAGCCTCATAAAATGGATACCAGAGTTATAGGAAAGTAAAGGCAGCCAACATAACACTCACCAGGTTAGTGAAAGGTCATGGCAAGTATGGGCCTAATACTATATTCTCTATAAACTGTATGCATGTCAATGGGCTTGACTTCATTTATACATTCTCTTTCTCTCTGCTTTAGTTCAACATTTTTCAGTGCTAATAAGCCCCAGAAGGTTACACAACAGATGCTCTAGGGGTGGAACTGGGTAGGGATAACAACCACTAAACAACCAGGACTGTGTTACTTTAAAAATTCTAAATATATACTGGGGTGCCATGGTAGCACAGTGGTGCGGAGACACAAGGGTAATGTATTTGAGTCCCTATCTAGGTGACATTTTGTAAAGTGGCCTGGAATCCTAGGTTAACCCAGCCTAAAGTAGGTACCAAAAATATCTGGGAAAATAAAGGTGACTACAGTTATATCAACTATAACACCCATCAGGTGCTGATTGTTCTATATGAATATGAGCTAGCACCATATACCCAATACGTGCCAAACCCTGTCACAGTGTCCTTTACTTACTTGTGAAAACATATACTGACTAATCATTCAACAGTAAGAGTATGTACATCTGTATGGTAGGGACAGGTACTGATGGGCACACACTAGGTACCGCCAATCACTTATTGCCTGGGACTAAAAGAATTCACCAGTAATAATTTTTATGGGACACCAGAATGCAAAATGCGTGTTGTTTCAAAGCTGCACAAGCCTAGGAATGCAAGCAAATAAACTCAATACTGAAACTGTTGCAGATTACTGCAGTTACATAAGATATGAACTATTATTAATTACTATTATTTCAATCAAAAAGTTCTCTACAACTTGAAATTAGTTAAATATTTCAATTAAAAAGCAATCATAACATGGAATTAGTGATGTATTTAACGTATGCATGCAAAATTATGTGTGTGCACAGTGATTTTACCTCCCAAAAATGTGTAAAAAAACAAACAGTGACTTTTCACTCATTGGGGAGGCTGGAGAGAGAAGTGATGCTTTAATGTGCAAAAATGTGTAGGTATTATACTTTACATTGTTCATGACAACTGGCCTAGAGAATGGATCATGGCAACTTGTTTAAAGGCTGAAACTAGTCTGTGGCAATCTGTCTAGAGATTGGGACTAATCTATGACAATCTGTATTGAGAATGGAACTAATCTATGACAATCTGTCTAGAGATTGTAACTAATCTATGACAATCTGTGTAGAGACTGGGACTAATCTATGACAATCTGTATGGAGAATGGAACTAATCTATGACAATCTGTGTAGAGATTGGGACTAATCTATGACAATATGTCTAGAGATTGTAACTAATCTATGACAATCTGTATGGAGAATGGAACTAATCTATGACAATCTGTGTAGAGACTGGGACTAATCTATGACAATCTGTATGGAGAATGGAACTAATCTATGACAATCTGTCTAGAGATTGTAACTAATCTATGACAATCTGTGTAGAGACTGGGACTAATCTATGACAATCTGTCTAGAGAATGGAACTAATCTATGACAATCTGTGTAGAGATTGGGACTAATCTATGACAATATGTCTAGAGATTGTAACTAATCTATGACAATCTGTGTAGAGATTTGGACTAATCTTTGACAATCTGTATTGAGAATGTAACTAATCTAAGACAATCTGTGTAGAGAATGGAACTAATCTATGACAATCTGTGTAGAGATTGTAACTAATCTATGACAATCTGTATTGAGAATGTAACTAATCTATGACAATCTGTCTAGAGAATGGAACTAATCTATGACAATCTGTGTAGAGATTGGGACTAATCTATGACAATATGTCTAGAGATTGTAACTAATCTATGACAATCTGTGTAGAGATTTGGACTAATCTTTGACAATCTGTATTGAGAATGTAACTAATCTAAGACAATCTGTGTAGAGAATGGAACTAATCTATGACAATCTGTGTAGAGACTGGGACTAATCTATGACAATCTGTATGGAGAATGGAACTAATCTATGACAATCTGTGTAGAGATTGTAACTAATCTATGACAATCTGTGTAGAGATTGTAACTAATCTATGACAATCTGTATGGAGAATGGAACTAATCTATGACAATCTGTGTAGAGACTGGGACTAATCTATGACAATCTGTATGGAGAATGGAACTAATCTATGACAATCTGTCTAGAGATTGTAACTAATCTATGACAATCTGTGTAGAGACTGGGACTAATTTATGACAATCTGTCTAGAGAATGGAACTAATCTATGACAATCTGTGTAGAGATTGGGACTAATCTATGACAATATGTCTAGAGATTGTAACTAATCTATGACAATCTGTGTAGAGATTTGGACTAATCTTTGACAATCTGTATTGAGAATGTAACTAATCTAAGACAATCTGTGTAGAGAATGGAACTAATCTATGACAATCTGTGTAGAGATTGTAACTAATCTATGACAATCTGTATTGAGAATGTAACTAATCTATGACAATCTGTCTAGAGAATGGAACTAATCTATGACAATCTGTGTAGAGATTGGGACTAATCTATGACAATATGTCTAGAGATTGTAACTAATCTATGACAATCTGTGTAGAGATTTGGACTAATCTTTGACAATCTGTATTGAGAATGTAACTAATCTAAGACAATCTGTGTAGAGAATGGAACTAATCTATGACAATCTGTATATTTAAGACTAAGGAAAGAATGAAAGCAATGAAAATCAACCATAAGATGATCCTGGTAGTTAACATATAAAACATGAAATAGAGCAGATAAACTGAATAGCATAAAGAAAAAGATTGTGGTTAATTCAAAGAAGAATCACATTACACCAAGTAGTAAGTCAAGCTCCCTTTTACACACCCTGAGGCGCAATGGGCATATGGTGCTAGACCCATACTATTATAGACCAATCGGCACTCAGTAGCTGATATTGTCAGTATCACACCATTTGCCTTTGCTCTCCAAGACATTTTTGGTACCCACTTTTAGGCTGGGTCGACACAGGATCCCCTGGGTTCCCAGATACATTTTTAAAACTCCAGATTTGTCCAGGTGTGGATCAAACCCTTGACCGCTGTCTTGGCAGGCGAGTGTCTAGCCACTATGCTAACGAGGATCCCTATTACATAAAGGACCAACAACAACAAAATCGCACACAAATGAAATAAATCATTCAGTTCTACTGTAAAAATAAAAAAAGCTGTTGCAAATGTATAGCACAAACAAAATCATGCATAGCAATAAACAAAAAGCAAATTATGTGAGCAGAAAACAACTAATAGATTGGAAAAAAAACCAGAATATATAAAACAGTCATCTATAGCTTAAATCAATTTAAACCTCAACCAATAAACACTATGTTTTTTTAAAACCAGCACCAAGCAACACATAATGTTTAAACTTCTTTTTGTCACAGTGGGATCATTCTTCTTATTAGTTTTCAGGTTATTGGTCATACTATATCTAGAGATAAATACCTGGATAGCTTGACCACACGGGATAATCAGGACAAGAAGATAGACCTGATTCAAGACTGGTGATCGTGTGAGATGGCGAACCATGATATCCAACATTTATCCCACACATCATGGCATACGATGAATATGAAGTTAAGACTAAACAGGATTGTAGTCTGAATATTCCAACGTGTGCTCTGTCCCCTTCCTCAGAAGCCAACAAAGAGTTTCCATACCGATGGTTCCAGTGGCAGCCTGATTCAATGCCCGGTCGTGTTTTCTTCTACACTTGGAGTGCCATCCAGACCTTCTGCTCACTACCACCCCTTCTTGCCTGAAGTAGCCACTCCAGGAGAGGGCCCTATTTGTTGTGCTGCACTTTCCACTTGATCCCAGAGAGCTTTCACCACATCAGCCTTGTGATAATACAGATTGCTATCCAGAACCACTCGATCCCAGAGAGCCTTCATCACATCAGCCAAGTCATAATACAGAATGCTGTCCAGAGGTGAATCAGCAGCTAGTTTATCAGCCTGTTCACTTTCTCACACACCCACATGCCCTGGGTAGACAATTTATGTTATGCTCTGGACCTTCATCTTTCAACATGATGATTGATGACAACGTTATCTGCAGTCCTGATGCCAGGAGGAAGTTCCTTGTCTTCTCCAAGCCAATGTGGACACCCATAACTTCAACTTCAGTTCAACACTCTCTGGTCATGACTGGCAGAGCAGATCTGGATCTGGCAGTTGGGAAAGATACATTCAGTTTTCTGAATTTCAGTTGCATGTGGACATTATTTCTGTGTTGGAGACCATGGGATGGTATAGATGGCCAAACAGTTCGCAGTTGCCAGTCCCTAGGCAAAAGTTGATAATTTGCTTTTGTCTCTGGAGTTGGTCGGAATATATAATGCTTAAATCAAATTAGCGGGCGAGTTGTTGTAATGGTTAGAAGGTTAAGTTGACAACGGCACGAGTGTGGTCAGACATGGGTTCAATGTCAGCTCTCCACATCTGCCATGGAAGGAAAGACTGATCACCTATTCCTCCGTGCACTCAGGCCTACATAATGTGATGATCCTAACACTTCATATACCCACAGCAGCTTCTTGCTATGGGACTTGTTTTTTTGTTTTTTTTAAAAATCAAATGACACTTCAAGCAATAATTATTATGATTTGTAATTCCTGCACAACCCAGTGTTATAATAATCCTCTCTGGCCTAGTTATTACTTTAACTCCTTCTTTCCATTAACCCTTTAGCGGGCAAAGCGTCTGGGAACGTTTCTACCCCCCAACGGGCAAACCGTCTGAAAGCGCCCGTGACTATTATGCATTGTAAAAACGCGATCGCTCAGATATCCGAGACATTCGATTGTCTCGTTTCGATTTCGTCGATAGCCTGACTACGTGGCCGCTATTTGCAAGCATGTACTTTGAATTTGAACAGATTTTAAAAATAGTTTTAGTGGGTTTTACGCTTTGTTTTTCAAAATGGATTTCGACAATTCTTCAAGTGCTAGCAGAGATTTCGCTGGGTTCAATTTAAGTGACATTGAAAGGCACGAAATTGACTATTAATCGGAGCTAGATATCAGTGATCAGCGTTACTTTGCATTAGCAGTCGTAAATCGGACTTTAAAGTGATTATGATTCGGAAATGTGTTTGTAAATTGCCATATAGATGACTGACAATCACAAACAATATGTTGTATTTTGTAAATATTTGTGTTCGTGTGTGGATTAGCGGCAACATTCACGTGAGTAAAATATTTTCCGTTCCGTTCCGTTCCTAGTTACGAATGGTCCCGTTCAACCGCCTATATCGGTTTGGTTGTAGTTGGGTCCTTTATTGTGTGACTTGTTTTGATTCGTTTGTAGATCGGGCTGCTTGTTTTCAGCTTCCTGGTAAAATATTTTGCATGCGTTTCCCTTAATATAGCTGCTTATTTGACTAAAATCTGTTGACTAACAACTTATATGTGGTATTTTTACTAACGTAACCCAAAATTTTACCGAACCTCAAAATTCTTCTTGCCCTTTCAGGGCTACAAAACAGACAAACATCTGCCCGGTAAAGGGTTAAAGAAAAGATACATCAAACCACTCTTTCAGGTCAGCGTGTCTTAATGGATAAGAACGAATGTTCTTAAATATCCGGCATGCTGATGTCGAAGTAAGGGGTTCAACCCCTTCACCGGACATTTGGACTAAAATGTTGACCTCCTTGACCTTGACTTTGGGACGTAAATTACAAGTACCTCAGAAGTCAGAGTGGGTTTGCCTGATGGCGAGAGACGCTGTTAATACAGAAAGTTAATCCACACGCAAAATTCAGTCCAGCATTACTAGGAGTAGTGTGTATGGACTACACTTGAGTACAAAGCGAGCGAGCCAGCGCAAAAAAAAAAAAATCTTTCCCAATGGCTTCCTGGCCTGTATTGGTCAATGATTATATAATTACCATATAAGTTCGGGACAGGAAGAGTTAATGGCTAAATGGTAAATATATGAATGCCAAAGATACACAATAAGCTACATGCTTTTCTCTTGCAGAATGTTATATGGTCAGGCGGACATGAGGTGTACCTGCTAAAAATGCTAACAGAAGGTCTATAAACATAGTGTGGAGTGACTCTGTGTGTTTGCTGCTGGGAGCGGGTGTCTCTTGGCTGAGCAATGACTGATTGATGTATTGAAAACTGGCATAGGTGTAGAAATAGACAAAACTGGAGACAAACATGGTGCTTGCCATGGACTGCCAGCCTCTGTAAATGCCAGAGCTACAAGAATAAATAAAATAGAACATGTTTACTGCATGCTTGGCCATACCCAAACAGTAAAATATTCTGTAAGAGCAGATAAAAACAGAAATCTGGCCAGCTGTATGTTTATTTCTTGGGTACAAAAATACTTTTGTCACTTCTAGTTGGTACTGGTGTCTTTAGCCTTTACATGGATAACCAATGCTTCTCCTAAGCTGTAAAGTGTTGTGAGCAAACATTCTACTTTGTAAGCTAAGATTGGTTTACTGACTGATTCAAGAACATTCCGGGCAAACCCACAGTTGCTGTCTCCCGCAGTCAATGTCGCAGGGTGTGGATGCTGATCGTTCCACTGACACTGGTTGTAAATACACCGACTTTGTCCTCGGATTTGTCCCTTCCTACCAGAACAAACTTAACTCATAATTCGAGCATCATTGGATATGCTGATTAATCCGTTATGGTGACTTTAATTAATAGTCATTCATAGTCTTCAGTATGTCTGCAATCTATTAGAATTAAAGTGGTGAGTTCCCTATACATGGCTAAAATCTAACTCTACACTGGGCCACAAGCGTGTCTGCTAGGAGCTATAAGTGTGTATGTGCAAAGACAGCTCAGAGGTAACAGTGAATAACTAGATGGACTGACTGAATGAATTCAAGAATCATCTTCGTCGCACTGTGCACTCAGGCTTACAAACCTGTGATAGTCCTAACAATTCACATGCCCACAGTAGGTTTCTGTTAAGAGAGACTGATTTGTTTTTTAAATGTCAGCAGAACATGCAGAAACAAACAAACTAATTGTAAGGAGAAAACATAGTTGATCTAGTAATGAAAGACATGTGATCATATCTCTGACAGATATAATATAGACACAAAAGATATGTTTGCAAGAAAGATGGGCAGCAAATTGCAATCTTTCAATGAATAGGCTGGTACCATAGGTTGAAGACCATAAAATATAAAAACTATGAGAAAGAAGGACAGACAATGTGGTTAAAACAACCCTCCATCAGTAACAACCTGTACAAAAAGACAACCGAGAAAGATATCTATTTGTTAACATGGTATCACAGAGATATGAGTGATATTATGTAACCCCAAGATCTGAAAGGTATTAAATAAGTGGAGCTATTAAAACAGTTAGTTATAACCTGAAGACAGTACACTTTTAAGCAATGAGGTGTTTTCAAGGTACCAGGGCCGGGTTATATACTGACCAAGACCTATTGATGCGTCCTCGTCGAGCGTCCTGGCTAAAGTCAGTAGGATCGCCGATTCCTCCGAAGTCGGAGAGTGTCTGCCTGTATGGCGAGGAACCACCAGTCTGCACACCAATAAGCCAGACATGGGACAACGGATACTCACGCAAACCTCAGGTCCTGTATGACATCACACTGATGTTGGACAACAGGATGCCTTCATCCGACATACAGGACTTCGCGTTGGAGCTCAAGCCAATGAACACAAGCAAGCAATAAGAACCATAAACAATTTACAGTGTAGCAGTCAGGATACCAAAAATGTAACAAAAATAATATCTGTCATCTGACTGTCTATAATTTGATTAATCAAACAATCTTTCTGGTATTAGAGTATTAGGATTACAGGACTAAAAATTTCAAACGTTGTTACTGTTATTCCTGAAAGTACAAAGTACATGCACATAGAAGTACTGAATAAACTTGAACCATGTCTAAACAAAATGAAACCCAACATTGCAGTTAGTCTAAACAAACATGCAGAAAAATCAGAATAAAGTAGATTAGTACATGCTTGCTTGACGGGCAGAGACAGACCACTATTCTTCGTCTCTAAATGGGGTCTGCAAGAGTGAATAAATACACAAATCATCTGTCCCTCTTGCATCACCACTACACATGGGTGGACTAATCAAACAAACTACTGAACACATTCTTGCAGACTCTCCTGTATTATCATCATCACATGCCTTGTAGATAAGCAGGAGTGATCATGGTTTGCCATCTCACATGACCATCTGTCTTAGATCAGGTCTATGTTCTTGTTCCGGTTATGCCATGTGGCCAAGCCAGTCGTGTATTTATCTCTTTGCCTTCCTCTTGCTCTTTTACCATAAATTTGTTTAGTTGTTACTTAGTTATCAAGTTTATTTATCCTCATAAGGTGCCCAAAATATTGCAACTGTCTGTCTAATTTATTTAATCAATTTGACTTTCTTTGTCTATTTTCTATAAGCAATTTATGATTTTCATTTATTTCTTTAAAAACTTTTTTATTCATTTGCTCTCTTTACAGTGAGCTAAGCAAGATATAGTGGCCCACTAATCAACATTAAACCCAAAGTTGTGTAGAAAAAAAGAGCAACTCCAAAAATGGTTAAGTTCAGCTTGTGAGCTGGCACTACAGTAATTATATATATATATATATATATCAAAGACAGAGATCACAAGAGGAAGAAGAAGATATACATATATAATTTTCAAATAAATGTAATCAATGTCCACTTTAGAGACTGAAGAAAATACTATACCGATTTCCCACAATTATAATGATACATCAAAGGTTAAAAAAATATACATGATGCCTATCAAAGCTAATGTAGTAAGTCAAGAATTCTGTAACTAAAAATACATGGCAGTTCATGATGGTATGTATTAAATAAAGAGGTGGGACGCAGGGGTGTTTCCAAGGCACCAGGGCCGAGTTCTATACTGGCCAAGACCTACTAACACGTCCTAGTCGTGCGTCCTGGGCAACAGGTCCCTTCGGGGTCCTGGCTAACATAGTAGGATCGCTGATTCTTCCAAAGTCGGAGAGTATCTGCCTGCACGGCGAGGAACCACCAGTCTGCACACCAATAAGCCAGACATGGGACAACGGATGCTCACGCAAACCTCAGTCCGGTATGACATCATACTGATGTTGGACAACAGGATGTCTTCATCCGACATACATGCTGGAGTTCACAGCCAGCGAACGCAAGCAAGCAAGCAAATAAAGAGGTTTATTACAATCTATTACATATTACAGGTGTAAAAGCTGGGAGACTAAATATAATGTGTTATGATGATGACATAGTGCTCGTTACAAGAAATTAAAGTGAACTGCAAGAATTGAGACATCATAACTGTAAGTGTGTGTGGGTGGGTGGGGGAAACAACAAAAAATGCAACAATAAAAAGAAAGTTACTTTTAGTCAACAAATATAACAAAAATAACCAGAGTAGATTAATACACCCTTGAGAAAAAATGCACAGGTACAATCAGCACTGACAGAAGTAGAGGAAAGAGACAGATTTAAGAGTTCTCAAACTATTTCAATGGCCTCAAGGATTTCCAAGGAAAACAGTAAAATCTGTTCAATAAATACAGGCTACACTAGTCTAACGGTAACAGACTCCTTCTTTCATATCTGACTCTGGGATAGCCTCCTTCAATCATATCTGACTACAGGATAGCCTCCTTCAATCAAATCTGACTCTGGGATAGCCTCTTTCAATCATATCTGACTATGGGATAGTCTCCTTCAATCATATCTGACTACAGGATAGCCTCCTTCAATCATATCTGACACTGGGACAGCCTCCTTCAATCATATCTGACTATGGGATAGCCTCCTTCAATCATATCTGACTATGGGATAGCCTCCTTCAATCATATCTGACTATGGGATAGCCTCTTTCAATCATATCTGACTATGGGATAGTCTCCTTCAATCATATCTGACTACGGGATAGCCTCCTTCAATCATATCTGACACTGGGACAGCCTCCTTCAATCATATCTGACTATGGGATAGCCTCCTTCAATCATATCTGACTATGGGATAGCCTCCTTCAATCATATCTGACTATGGGATAGTCTCCTTCAATCATACAATCATATCTGACACTGGGACAGCCTCCTTCAATCATATCTGACTCTGGGGTAGCCTCCTTCAATCATATCTGACTATGGGATAGTCTCCTTCAATCATATTTGACACTGGGACAGCCTCCTTCAATCATATCTGACTCTGGGATAGCCTCCTTCAATCATATCTGACTATGGGATAGCCTCCTTCAATCATATCTGACTATGGGATAGCCTCCTTCAATCATATCTGACTATGGGATAGTCTCCTTCAATCATATCTGACTCTGAGATAGCCTCCTTCAATCATATTTGACTATGGAATAGCCTCCTTCAATCATATCTGACTATGGAATAGCCTCCTTCAATCATATTTGACTATGGAATAGCCTCCTTCAATCATATCTGACTATGGAATAGCCTCCTTCAATCATATCTGACTATGGAATAGCCTCCGTTGATCATATCTGACTATGGAATAGCCTCCTTCAATCATATCTGACTATCGGATAGCCTCCGTCAATCATATCTGACTCTGGGATAGCCTCATTCGATCATGCATAGTTTATGTTTACATTTATTTGACAATGTATTTTCCTATGTGAATGTATCACATGCACTATTGATGAATGAAAGATGAGTGATTGGAAGGGCCGAATGTAAGACGGGCCTGCGTGCCCAATTTGTAACCCTTTTAAAATAAAGTTGAACTGAATTGAATTCTTCTTCTTCCTCTTCTTCGTTCATCCAGTTTTTTTTCCGGATGTGATTGCGTTGTGCAGCAAATCTGCATTCTTGCGCCATTAGGCCGACACATCCGACTTCTGCGGGCATTTGTTGACCGGGTTAACCATCCCGGTGGAATTGAATTCAATAAAGTTGAATTGAATATCTAACTATGAACTGAGCAGGAAGCCTCCAAGTGCTAGACCTGGTATTCCTTTTGGCAGGTTTTTTCACCTTTTCTTGTTGAAATAACCTCCTTTCACTAAATTCAAGATGATTCCTTACAGTACATCTCCATGTATTAAGATCAGAAGCCTTTTCTTTCCAAGTTGTCTTCTATACTCCTTTTCATGTCTTGCTTGCATATATCTTTGAATCGTGGCTGTGGACATCCACTTTATACTCTTTGGGATGCGTCCATCTGGCAAGCCGTATACATGACCATCCCATCGCATTCTACGCTAAGAAGTGTGTACATTTTAAACAGACCCGAGTGTGAAAGCACTTCAGCATTAGACTAAACAAGCAATTAAACAATACAAACTCCTCAGGTTTGTCAAAACTAGTCATCCCTTTGAGGTGATTCACCCTTACGACATAAATTTCTGAGACTCACCACAGAATGACACAATCCAGCACAACACAATAACTACAGAACACATGCAAGTTCTTTAACCTGATAGTGACTGCAAAAGAGCAATAACTCTGAAATGTGAAGTTACCAGCAAAGGAAAACAATGATGCCCAAGGAGGATCCGATTAAAAACAATATTCAACAAAGAAGTTAAACAGCAAAGTTATAACATTTGATAAGAACTGGCAAAAAACAACAATGCAGGTCTTTAAAATATATACACAAATAGGTCTAAAGCAGAGCAAAGAATGAAAGCTACAATACCTGAAACAAAAGCCAAAGACAAATCAACAAGCGGAGATGCCTTGCTACGTCCACCAAGCAATGCTGACTTGAGGCCGTTATACGTGTAAAAATAAACAAAATTTGAACAGCTAAGAGCACTGACTACAGGAAACCAGCCTAGATAGAGACCCTCTCTGAAAACAAAAGTCACATAAACACTGTCTTGATATCATTTAAAAAAGATATACAACTGTACTATTTATCATATGGTTCATTGTGGTTTCTATTAGCAACTTTTAAAAACTGCTTCATTTAAATAGTTAGTAATATCCTGTTCAACCAATCAGAATTATAATTGTGATATCTAGTGTTCATTTAGTTAAGTTTTCATTTGTTTATTCACGTCTTCTGGGCAATTATGATATTCACATCGTACTTCCTGTTTTCTCCGCAGATATGTAAAGTGTTTTACTTAATTTTTTTCATATCGTGTGGGTTATATATTCTTTCCATTTCTGGTTTTACATGTATAACAGTTTGCTAAGTGACTTAAAAGTATTAGTATTTTACTTTCAATAATGGTATAAATTTGGGGCCAGTAAAGAAATGCAAGTATCTAATCACATGGTTAACATCATAGGACAAAAAAATCTTTATTTTGTCACATGAAGAATATTTTATGCAATAAATCCCTGTCATTGGAGGTTAGGTTAAAAAAAAATTCTTGCATGCTACACAACAGTTTTAACATATAACTGCAAATCCTGGACAAACAGAAAACAAGCAAACAATCCCTCAGACCTCACAGATCTGATTTCAGTGAAGAATGTTGGAGGGCGACATGGCTGAATGGATAAGAATGTGTGTTCTTAAACATCAGATGTGCTGATGCTGAGGTAAGGGGTTGAACCCTACACCGGGCAGTTGGACTAAAATGTTGATCTCTCGTCCTTGACTTGGAGACATAAATTACAAGTACCTCTGAAGTTGGAGTGGGTTCGCCTGATTGCAAGGACCACTGTTAATGGGAAAAGCTAATCCACACGCAAAATTCAGTTCAGCACTACTAGACTACTGGACCATGCTTGAGTTCACAGTGAGCGAGCGCAAAAGAAAAGAGAAGAATGTTTAAAATTCTTTGGATGGCTAAAATGAGCAATCTAAATGTTTTGAAAGAAGCTAAGACACAAAGACAACTTAATACAAATAACAGAAACCAACAGTCGTCATTTTCAGAGAAAAACCGACACATGTGACAAATGGAAAGATGTGTTGAGAGATAGAGGAAGACACACGGGAAGGTTAACCCGGTCAAACAACGCCCGCAGAAGTCGGATGTGTCGGCCTAAAGGCGCAAGTATCACAGCGCTGCTGTAAACAGACACAACGCAATCACATCCGAAAAAAAGACTCCGGATGAACGCAGAAGAAGAAGATAGAGGAAGACAGCGAGAGAAGATTCTTGACAGCCTTGAGTCATGGCATGGAAAGGTGTCAGCACATAACAGGTATATGCTGTTGGAGATTGCAAGATGTAGTGAAGCATGAGCACCTTCGGCAGTCAGCAAGGAACTTGATGAATTAGATATTTTACTTCACATGTATGATACTCTATATAGGGAGTTTTGTTATTGTGGTAAATTGCTTAATTCCACAACACTCAACACATTTTAAAGTCAAGGAAAGTAAACAGTATACAGTTGCATATTCTCGCACATTGCATAAAAATTTGCAATATAATGTAATGTGCATTACATCACAGATAAAAGAATTAGATGACATATGACAGTTTTTAAACATGGTAAAGCTTCATACAACAGATGTTGAAAGTGTGAATTTATAAAGATTTCACAATACTTCAATACTCTTGTGAGATGGGTAACCATCTCTCTTGCTGTCTTTTTCTTCCCCAAGCAGCAAATGACTCCTATTTCACATCCCAGTGCATTTGAGAGACTGCAATCCATTGACCAGGTCATATAGCAACAAAACACAACCACATACAACATATCATTCACACCTATCCATTTTACTTACACAGAAAAACACAAAAACTGCTTATTGAGAAACTTACTCAACATTTGTAACGTTTCAAAAACAAACAAACACATAAGATAAATCAAACAGACAAATGAAGAGACGAACATTCAGATAAAATAAGCTACTGTTCTGTTAATGTTTCTGAACTTACAATCCTTCCTCACGAATGATATCTTTCAAGGCTTCATACGTATTCTTTGCCCGTCTGTGGTCATCAACTGAGAAAACAAGATAAACAAAATTATTGTCTGTGCTCATCAACTGGGAAAACAAAAGAAATGAATAATATTAACTACAACAAATAAAGCATTGTGGCTAGTGCTCTTGCCAAACAACCAGGTGGTTATGAGTTCAAATCTCTCTTGAGATTATTGTCTAGCCTAACAATATGGGTACTACTGATTTTTGTAGGAAAGTAAAGCTGACCAGTGAAATATTGACAAATAATATCCCATATGCTTGGCCATAACACATATGGCCTCATGCCGCATTCCTATAAACGGGTTACTATATATTGAACCTTTTATAAAGTATAGTTCTATTAGTGAGACAGACAATTCATTTCCATCCTTCAGGAAACTTTCACTTTTAGATGCAAATACACAGAAGATGCACACAATTTCTTCTAGAGGATTTATTAACACTTATTGTTTCAGACGTCTCAGGTGACGTGCAGGGGGAACCAAACCACAATGAAAAATAAAAGCCACAACATACTCTGTGCTGTATATTTAACTATTTAGCCAGGTTTCTTTAGCAAGCTCAGACCAAACATCAAAGGTATAATCATATGAGACTTCATTAACATACTGCAGAAAATCACAACCGACAGTTTCCACTCTGAATGGACGCATCTGGAAGTCACGTTTCACATCACTCACCTGGATGTATGCACCTTGAAATGCCAGAGTGAACAGTAATGAATGCCCAGACCAGCTGGCAAATAGTGCACCAATGCAAATGGGAATAAGCATGGACAAGGCTGATAATCAATGCAGTAGGTCTCGGCTGGTGGATACTGACGAGACTCTGATGCTAGCCCGACAACATGAATTGGGAGAAGCCAGATCAAGCACACCAATGCCATCTCTGAGGTCAAGAAACCAACTCCTCATGAGAACATCAAAAGATGTAACATATAACAGAAAAGATATAACAACAAACCAAGCAATTACTGAAACACGTGGACAATAGCTGATCATATATGGTGCATTGCTTAAGTCATAAATAGTTAATACACAATGAAAATATCTCTTAACATCAACAAGAAAACTCATCAAAAGCATTCTCTTTGTACATGATACCTTGAAGTCTTGTCCTGACCGTGTCTAGAGGATAGAACACTGATATTGCAATAACACTTCCCTGAAAAACAAAAATAAATATATAGAGTCCACATATGACAAGCAAGAAATAGAAGGCAATTCAAACTGTTCACTTGTATAGGATTGGTATGACTTGATTTCATTCAGATAAGCAAGCCAGCAGCACAATCATTTTGAGCACCATGAGCTGCCCACAAGGGGAGTGCAAGGCTTTGGGTTCTGATTGTCTACATCACCAAAAGGAATTACTATGACTCTCTTGCAGGTTTGTAGCATGCAACATTTGTAGCAGTCGGAAGGCTTCAGCACAATGGAGAATTCATGCTCGACCCTCCATTCATTATTAGCCAGACTCGTTGCTGTCCAGAATGCCCAACATCGAGAAGAGAGGTTTTGGTCAGTGTGAATTACAAACCTGGACATCACCCCCTTTACATTACAAACATGGGGTAATATGGGGAGTATTGTGTGTCAGCTGCCTTTATTTTCTCACATCTCGTAACATTTATTTTATGAGGCCGGTTTGACCACAGTCGTTTGTTACCAGGGCCTCTAAAGGAAGCAAAGAATAGGAACACTGCAACTTATCATACATGTCATAGTGGGGGATGTGGGTGTGTGGGTGGGAAATATGTGGTCGATGGAGGTGTGGCTGGGGGATGGGTGGTTGGAGGTGTGGGTGGGGAGATGATGTGTGAGTTAGGATGTGTATGTGGGTGGGCACGGGATGTGTGGGTTGGTGGGGGGTGTTTGTGGGTGGCGAGTGTGCTTTGGTTGGGGGAACAGGTGAGGGCAGTGTGTGTGGGTGGGGGATGTGCGGAAGGGGGATGGGTCAGTTGGTGGGATATTATGTGTCCCTGGGTGTGTGTGTGTGTGTGGGCAGATAGGGTGTGTGTGTGTGTGTGTGGGGTGATGTGTGGGTAGGTGGGAGATTGGCCTAATAACATGGTAATTTGCCTTGTTTATGTTTGCAACATTCATTTCACAATGTTTATTTTTCTTCCTATGTGAATGTATAATGCTCTTGATGAACGAAAGATGAGTGATTGGAAGGGCCGAATGTAAGATGGGCCTGCGTGCCTTTTAAAATAAAGTTGATTTTGATTTGTCATAAGAGGTGACTAAGGAGGGTTGGTGTAAGACTGACTACCTCATCCCAGAGAAAGCTGCAGATCCAACCAATTATGTAAATCCACAAAGACTTGGTAAGAGTTGGTTGAGGGTAGTGCTCCATTAGGAGATGAATGGCAGCAGAGGAAGAAGGATGGCTCAACTCAAGGGCCATACCGGTCAGAAAAAACTCCACCATGACATTAAAGAGAATCAAAGCCAATACAACTGTGCTTAGTAGGCAAGTTCATAACTATTACACAACCATACCTTCTACAATATTAGTAAAAAATATTTAAAACATGTTGCATACATAATCAGGCTAAATGAAATAGCTATGTATTTAACAATTTCAGGAATAATTTTATTTAGTACTATTTCAAAAGCCAACATTAGAAGATATACTCACACTTGCTCCAGAAACTGCATGTACAAGGTTTGTATAAGAGAACAAATTCATTAATCCGCCGGCTTTATCGGCATCAACTGAAGCGGACATCTTTCACTTGGCAACTGTCTGGATTTCACTAACTTGGCAAATGTCTGGATTTCACTAACTTGGCAAATGTCTGGATTTCACTAACTTGGCAAATGTCTGGATTTCACCAAAGTTGTACTGCCTATTATGTGAAATCTCTACTTTTTTTCGCTACCAGAACTCAACTGTGATCGTTCAAATTTCAAACAGGACAGGTAACATGTAAACCTCAAGTAAGTTAGTTAGGTTCGAAGATCCAAGAACTAGGTAAAAGTGTTAGTGTAAATTACTGTTTATGGTGGCTTATGCATTTATTATGGAACGATTCTAGAGGTGCGCCAATGATACAATTTTGATTTACTTTTTTTTTTAAATTTACTAACTACAGACGGTATACTGAGAGTACTGAGTACAGTACTTCTATTTCTACTTCTACTATTAGTAGACTATTACTAACTTTAGACTTAGAAGTTCTAGAGAAGATCAATCAAATGTCACCAAACTTTTTACAACACAATCAATATCCAAATGCTGAATAGTTACGATGTAATGTGGTAGCAATGAAGCACTGGTGGAGTATCTGACTAAACACCAGCAAGCGGATCTGTAGTCGTGTCCTGTAACACCAGCAAGCGGATCTGTAGTCGTGTCCTGTAACACCAGCAAGCGGATCTGTAGTCGTGTCCTGTAACACCAGCAAGCGGATCTGTAGTCGTGTCCTGTAACTTATTAGTTATTCATTACATTCTAGTTGTTGTCGGTGTTTCCGTGTTTCGCTCCCTGCCGTCCTGCACGTCTGCTACAGACAGGAAGTCCGTACTGTCATTCTTCTCAATAGGGAAATTAAAGAAGGTTATAGTTAGTTAGTTAGTTAGTTAGTCGACAGATCATCCTCATTGCACATCGAACCATTCAGTCCATAAGTGATCGGATCCCCTCCTCAGCAAATCCCGCAGCGTGTAGCGGCTCGCAACACCAGTTCTGTTTCGTTTTATTACTCTTCTTTGACTTCCTGCGCAGTGTTCGTTTGGCCACACCTCTTTTAACTTGCTGTTCTCGCAGTCTGACCATGTTTGTATATTCCCAGTCATCGGTTGGTTCTCGTAAACGACTTACTTCTCGTAAAGCATTCAGAATATCTCCTTGGTCCATGGCTCGTCCGCCTTCCACGGTAGCCCTACCTGCAAGCCTGTCAGCCTCCTCATTCCCCTGTACGCCCGCATGCCCTGGCACGAAGATGAAACTAATCTTTGCCAGAGACAGAGCCATTCTATTCGGACCCACCCCATCTCTAGTATCATCCTGAGCATACTCATTGAGTCACTATGGACACATGCCCGGTTGAATGTCTGTGTCTCGAACCATATTGCTCTACTTACTGCCATGACTTCCATAGTCAGGCTGCTTGTGGTCAAAGCGAAAGCGCCACTCTTCCTTCACAGTTTTCCCTCCGCCCTGAGCCGTAAAGGCCCATGGACTTCTCACTCCACAGACGATCGACCCATCCGTGTAAATGACCGCATCATCCTCTAACGAATTCTCGAAGATCAGAGCCTCCACATCACTCATCACTCAACCACATCACCCATCTAGTATTGACTTATCTCATCTCATCTTGTTCCTCTTGTACCTTGCGGTGTCGAGGTGAAGTATAAACAGCGGGAAAGTGCCCGCCTGTGGATTTAGGTATCGATATTCCCATGGACTCCGTTATTCCCTGCGTCCATCGTTTACGTGGTCGGCCTCTTCCTCTGCTTCCCTCTGGTCTGTACATCATAGCTTGTTGTGTTATACTGTTAGTTGGTAATCTACTTGCATGGCCAAACCATTTGACTTGCTGCCTTCTAATAAAATCTAAATACAACCCCCACTTTAGTCCTGATTTCTTCATTTTTTATTTTATCTCTTCTTGATACATTGAGTATTCTTCTCAGGAATCTAATTTCTGTCATTGTCCAGGTTTGGCATTGGTAACATAGGGTTGGTAGGAAGATTGCGTTGTAAACGGCTTTCTTAATAGTTATTGATACATGTTTGTTCTTTAGTATTGGTGGCATTTGTCCAATGAGTTGGTTTGCCTTATTGCATCTATTTTCGATCTCGTCTTCTAATCTTCCATTTGATGATATTATACTTCCTAGGTACTTGAAACTCTTTACTTGCTTCAAGGGATGTTCGTTTAGGTGAATCGTTGTTGCTTTTTCTTCTTTAGTTACAGTCATTACCCCTGTTTTACTTATGCTAATTTTAATGTTATGTTCTCTACACATTTCATTTAGACTATTCATGTGGTCTTGTAATTCAGCTTCTGATTTTGCTATTAGTACTTGGTCGTCCGCAAACAGTACTCTAATGGTTAGATTTGCAGATGGTTTTTCTATCTGTGTTCTCGTCATGCGGTATTCTTGTGGTCTCTGTTTGGCTAGTTTCTTTACATATGTTGTCTATATATGTTATGAACAAGAGAGGGGACAGGACACAACCTTGTCGTACTCCGGATCTTATGGTGAAGGGCTCTGAGTGTCCTTCAGTTGCTCTCACTATGCATTCATTGTTGTTGTATAAGCTTCTACATACATACTAGTATTGACTGTTCAATAAAAATGTTGGACAAGCATCATATACCTAATATAAATATAAACTGCAGCCAGAAAGAAAGAGAAGTACCGGCCTATAAACAGCCAGCAAACTTTAACAACCAAAACCGAGTCTGGAGTTTGAACCCTGCTGACGTAATGCATGTAGAAGCTGTTCCATTATATGGAAGGTAAGCATACTGTAATATTACGTTAGTCATGCTCCTTCCCAGAAAATGGTAAATTGGTGTGTTGTAACAATGTGATTATTCCTTAAGAACTTAATTCAGGAGAGACAAGGCACTATATTCAGATGTCCTTGTTAATGGATAATATGTGCTCTAGGTTAAGCCATAGTGAAGGATTTCTTCTAATTATGCAGCTTCTATGAAAGCCTAAGTATTGTGCCTAGGTTGTGCATTATTTTACTCCTTAAGCAGTTAAGCTACGTCAGAAGTAATTTAGGAGTTTGTGATTAACTTAGGATTTAGAAGGTTAGAATCCTTAGTTTAATAGTAAGGAACTATCTTAAATGTACAATCACTAGTAGGAGGAAGTAGTGTAATTCGTCCTGGAAACAGTACATGGGCACATACAATGTTAACTAGTTCCCTATGTGGTATAACAAAATCCTGTGTATTCTATGGAAACATTCCTGTGGTGATTCATTTGTGACTTCTCATTGTCTGCAATCAATACTGTATCATCTGCATATCTAATGTTATTGATGTTTCGTCCTCCAATGCTGATTCCATTTATATCTTCTACATTTCTGAAAATATTTTCAGTGTATAGGGAAAAAAGATCTGGAGATATTACACATCCTTGCCTAACACCTTTCTTAATAGGCTGCTATTGTCCCACTTCATTATCAATCCTTATGGCAGCTTGTTGTTTCCAATATATGTTTTTTATAAGTCTAATGTCTTTCCCATCAATTTGTAGATCTGCAAGCATATCCACCATGTTGACATGTCTAACTCTATCAAAAGCCTTTGTGTAGTCAATAAAGCAAACATGTATATCCTTGTTTACTTCTATAGCACGTTCAAGGTAGTTTGTAATCATGACAGCATTTGCCATATCTTTTCATTCCATATCTAATAGTCAAAACAGCTGTCTGTCAAACTCTTGATGCTCAGTCTGTTCCGCAATTTTGATTTTATAAAATCCCATCTGACTGAACATGCGCTCCACGTCCGCATTAGAATGAGGTAAAATGAGCACAGTTAAAGCTAAATCTGTAAGATCCTGGAAAGGATTTTCCCCGGTGGCATCCCTGTATGAGGCTATTTCTGCCCATAGTCCAAGTGTGTCAGAGGGCTGTGTCCATTGCATATGATGAAGTTTTCTCCATTGGAAATCAATGCGGGTGAGAGCAGCCGCATCTTCTACAAACATTTTAGCAAGATCCAATATACAGGGCGTCATTGGCTGTAGACATTCACTTCCACTAAGACATGCCATGGACTACAACACTCGAACGTTATCGGGCAAACGTAACAGCAGCTGTGTCAACAGCACTATTAAAAACTGGATGCACCTTCCACGAATTTCTTTCTCATCGGGAACCTGGTAGCCTGCTATTTCTTTCTAAAAATCATAACCTAGATTGGGATTAGGATCTTAATAATCTTGAATAGCATCACTTTCTGTTATTCCCCCCCCCCCCCCCCCCCCCCCCCCTTGGGAATAGCAATCTTTGAACTGATAGAATCAGTAAGTTGGACAAGACCGCTGAGTAGTTTTGTTGGATCCTGTATATCTGTTTCGAATTTCTTTTTCACACTTTGAACTTCTCTGAGAATATGCTTGAGAAATATGAGATACACATAGTTTTTCATGTCGCTAAACATAGAATGTAGAAGGTCTGCTGTATAACAGCGCTCGTTGAGTCTTGCTATATCCAAATGAGTTCTGAGCTCGACCCACTGCTACAATAATCTGACAATGGCAGATTGAATGGAGATCCATCGTGTCTGGCGTAATTGAACAACCTTCAGCGGATGTTGTCCATCATTTATTGAAGCAAAACGCTCCCTGTACTTTACTTGACGAAGACTTGAGTGAGAAAACCAGTTATATGTTTCTCTAATCATGAACTCTATGTTCCTGGGCAGACAAGCAGCTGCAGCCTGTGACACTGCCAGCTGAAGGGAATGACATACACACCTAATTAGTACCAGATGAGGAACTTCGGATTTTAATTTTGTATAAACTTCATTGTTTACACCTGTCATGACAAATGCATCGTCAGTGCCGAGTGCAACAAGTCTTTGCAACTCAAGTCCATTCTTGTTTAAACAATCTTTTAACGCATTGCATATTGCCTGCGCGTTGCAGTCACTCACTTCAACTAAACTGTATTAAAGGGAGTTAAATTACGTGAATATTGTGCAGTAATGTACTAAGACTGTTTTACTCCCTCGCTTCAGTTCAAATTCGGCTTTTCAGAGTTCTCAAAATGATTTTTAAAGTAAATTTTACCCACCCCAAAAAATATTGTGAAGCACCAAATTTGTGCGGCCGCGCTAAATGCAAAATTTTGGCACTAAATTACTTGAAAAGGCACTAAATTTGGTGCGAAAAGTGTCAAAATGGCAACACTGCTCATGGCCAGCCATTTCTGTGCACTGGATATTATCTTCTACGTCACACTTTAGCTTCTTCTCAACTTCACCTTCAGCTGCCTTTGTGAGTTTGGCTTGCTTTTTGTTGTCGCAGGGAGAGGTGGCATTGTTCTGAATCACTTTTTTAAAAGTTGCATATCCCTTACAGTGATCTCTAAAAGTCCTGTAAAAGTCTGGTCCTCTAAAAGTACTGGAGAGTTTTGGTCATAGACCATAACTTTAGGAAGAGAAAATCCCAACTTCAGTCTCCACGTGGTAGAGGATGGGAAACACACTACGGTGTGGCTAACACAGCTCTGGTGACTAAGTATCCACTGGAATAAGTGGAAAACTCTGCAATTGAGCAGAGCAGGGCACTCACTTGTCCTGACAGTCGGAAATGGCTGTCAAAGGAAGAGTTAAAAGACCACCATGTGAATGTGGAAGGCAAGGGGAAACAACCACAGTATCTTCCCAAGATTTCATGGCGTTGAAACTAGAACACTATATACAACAATAAGAAAGAGATACCCCGGGAAGGTTAACCCGGTCAACAAATGCCCGCAGAAGTCGGATGTGTCGGCCTAACGGCGCAAGAACGCAGCTCTGCTGTAAACAGGCACAACGCAATCACATCCGGAAAAAAAAACTCCGGATGAACGAAGAAGAAAAAGAAGAAGAAAGAGACAAACAGCTTTCTTTGGTCATGTGATGAGAAGAGAGGCATTGGAGAATTTCGTGACAACTGGAAAGATCGAGGGGAAGAGAGGCAGAGGTAGACCAAGAGAAATGATGCTGGATGGATTGAGACGGTGGCATGGAGGAATATCATCAGCAGAGTTGATCCGGAACATCAAAGACCGAGATCTGTGGAGAGCCATGAACGCCTACGCCAGCCAGCAGGGCACTTGATGATGATGATCCCTTACAGGACGATGCAGTCAAAACCAGCATTTTTCAGCTGCAGTTGGCAAGATTACGCTCAGTAGTTTGCCATTGCTTTCTGAGCGACCGGCTCACATACCCTGTAAGTAACCAACGCGACACGATCTGCTGCTGAATTTTGCACAGCTGTGTTCCTTACGTGCATATACAGGATTTGAGTCGCTACTAGGGATTTATTGTATCATTGAACATTCACCTCTTAACCAAGATAATACCCCAACTAAGAGTATATCAACTTTTTTTAAAAACAAAGATGCCCGTTATCAAATAACAGTCAAAGAAAGATAACATTGATAGATTAAAGATGTGATAGATAACTTACACATAACAGCAACCGAGACAGGACATGGGCTTATGATAGACAGGAATTTCGAAAGACTACTATTAATATGCCGGTCTCCCTGGCCAAGGATTTAACACCGTTTTTCGTAATCCCGTATATACACGTGGGGAAAACAGCTGCGCGAGATTCAGCAGCGGATCGCACCGTGCTGGTAACTTACGGGGGTATGTGAACTGGTCATTCAGAAACCAACTGACTGCAACTTCCTGTAAGGGATATGCAACATTTAAAAAAACAAAAAACTATTAATATTATGGGGGAACAGTTCTGCACAAGACAAGCCGGTGGACGATGATGTTGAACGATTGGGTAGGTTTAGAGAATAAACCATAACTCCCTGCTCATCTATTCAAGAAAGTTAACCTTCGTAACCTACAAAAACAAGTGAGTATGCACAAGACATGCACTTGGGAGAGAATCAATAAGCATCATAAAAATATAATGTACAACAAAGGGAAGTGAATCCCAAGTAACAGAAGAATAGGGAGATGGAACAGTAACATGAACTTGGAGAAGAGTGATAGAAGACTGCCTAGAGCATAAACAATACAATACAAATCAATTATTATGCGATATAAAGGACATGCACAATTTATATATATATATATATTGTGCATGTCCTTTGCAGGATGTTGCAATCAACCCCAACCCCAGGTTGATTTATACACACACAATCAAGATATACCTTGCCAGAATGAATTTAAAAAGAAATCAAAGAAAACGTTTCTTTATGTGTGTTATAAAGATCGTCATTGTGTGCCATATAATAAGTGTTGGTGGTCACGGTTCAGCATCTTAAATGATCATGTTGTCTCTGACCAGGCCTGGTCCTTTTGTTTTTTTCAACTGAGCCATATGACCAAGCCAACCAGATATATAGCTCTCTTGTCTTCCCCCTACTCTTTTCCTATCCAGTTTATTTCGCCTCATAAAGTACCCAAAAAGTCTTTGACTGCACATCTAATTTCTCTATTCAATTTATAAATTTCTTTATTTCTTGCAGGAGTGTCTCATTGTTTTTCTGTCGGACCATGGTATTCTGTGCGTTTTCCTCAGAAACGACATTTCCACTGCCATTATATGTTTCTCATCTTTTTGGCTTGTCCATACTTCAATGTGCATTCAATAGTATCTATATCTATAAAACAGAGTGTATGTGGTTTTGTGTGTTTGTGGGTAGCTTTGTATTGGATGCGTTCGATAACGGTACATCCAATTGAGATGAAATTTTCTACACGTCTTCCTTTCATTCCTGTGCAACCGACTATAATAGTTTCTTAGTGTAAAATCTTCTACTTATTTAATAACATTTACTTTTTCATTATATAATTTCTATATAGCAGGGGGACTTCACTCTAGAAAAGTTATTTCAAGGGGCATAACTTTTAATAACATTTCTATATAATTTATAGTCATATTGTTGGACTTACTTGCACTATTGTTAAACTCTTTGTCTATAGTTATTTTCAGGCATATGAGTTATAATAAATAATGATATAATCTTTAAGGCATTTTCAAAGTTTTCATAAAAATAATGCATAATGCATAACATTGTAACCCATCTTTTTCTGCTTAAAGAACTTATCACCTGTCATGTCGGTGATTAGAAACAGTTTTCATTAAAAATAATGAATGGTGTTTGGAAGGACATTCTTTTAAGTTACTGTGCGCCAGGAGCTGGGCGAAACCACGCTGAGTCAGATAGATAGACAGACAGATAGTCGGGAACGGAAGCTTATTTGACTACTTATATGAATTAAATGACATGCTCCCCACCAGGGACTGGGTGAAGCCGGGCCGGGTCAGACAGACAGACAGATAGACAGACAGACAGTCGGGAACGGGAGAGCTTATATGACTACGTATATGAATTAAATGAGATGCTCCCCACCAGGGACTGGGTGAAGCCGGGACAGACAGACAGACAGACAAACAAGCAGACAGACAGACTGATAGATAGATAGATCCCCTACAGGGCCTGGGCGAAGCCGGGCCGGGTCAGCTAGTAGATTATATATAGTACTTTAATACTGTTTTTTTTTTCTCACGGCAATTGACATCTTTTTATTGATGACAGTATTCTCCATCTTGCAAAAGGTTACTTTTGCCATGGTGATTCTTGTTCTAATCTCTACAAGGCATCTTCTACCAGATCTCATGCCTGTTCCAATATTGTTGTACAATTAAAGATTATAGTTTATATTAAATACAGATGCTCCTGATGCCAATAATACTTCCAGGCCTTATTGAAGCACTGTTTCATTAAGTATTCATTCTGGATGATTAAGGATAATTGGTGAACAATTCTGAAAGATTAAGCATGATCACCATTACCTGTCGACCTCATGGTCATGAGTTTGACCCGCAGCTTGGGGAATTAGAATTTTTAAAAAAACTGATCTGGGAGCTCAGGTTGAACCAGCCTAAAATGGGTAGCAAGGTTGTCTTCGGAAGTCACGGCGGGCATCGTGATACTGACCACATCACCCACCGAGTACTGACTAGTCTATATATGGGTCTAGCGTATGCCTGATGCACCTTACAGCATGTAACAGATTATAAATATGCACCATATGTCTCATGCACCTTACAGCGTGTAACAGCTTATAAATATGCACCATGTCTGATGCATCTTACAGCATGTAATAGGTTATAAATATGCACCATACAACATGTAATAGGTTATAAATATGCACCATTTGTCTGATGCACCTTAAGGTGTGCGATAGGTTATAAATATGCACCATATGCCTGATGCACCTAACAGCATGTAATGGGGTCCTGGACCACTTTATTAAGGATAACTGGTGATGCACCCTGAATGATTAAGTTTAAGGATTATTGTAAAGTTATTACAAACAACAACAAATGAACAGAAAGAGTAATGGAGATATATTGAAAGAAGTTAACTCACAAAAAGAACTGACTACACACATCAGAAGAAGACAGTTCAGATTTTGTTGGTATGCCACAAGGAGGGGAAAGTTGGAGTATGTCATCACAAGGGGAAGAGAGGCAGGGGGAGACCAAGAGAGAAGATGCTGGACAGTGTGACATCATGGCATGGAGAGACCAAGAGAGAAGATGCTGGACAGTGTAACATCATGGCATGGAGAGACCAAGAGAGAAGATTCTGGATAGTGTGACATCATGGCATGGAGAGACCAAGAGAGAAGATGCTGGATAGTGTGACATCATGGCATGGAGAGACCAAGAGAGAAGATGCTGGATAGTGTGACATCATGACATGGAGGATAGTATCGGTAACTGTTGGCAGCATACTAGACAGAGGACTGTAAACAGACATGATCTCACCAATGCCACACGGCATGGGCTACCAGGAGGAGTATAGGTGATATTTTCTGAACTATTAAGTTTGATTTTATATACCTGCTGATCCATTTGGAATAAAGACTGGTAATTAAATAACAAAACAAAAAACAGCAACAAGCATAACACGCAAGTGAAAGCAAAACATTCTGTTTATTCTAGTACTTTGCAGAGTACAGCGTTCACAGCAACAATAATAATGATGATGGTGATCCGCTGTGGGAGCGTTTATGCAGTTCAATCAATAATGCAAGGACAATTTTTGTCAAGAAAAGGCAGGCAATTTGAGAAAGCTGTTTATGCCAGTGTTTCCCAAATTGTGGGGGTCTTGATGCCTCCTCTAGGACACAACTAAAAGTATTGTAAGATCAAAGTTAACAAAATTGAGCATGTGAAATCTACTGTTACCAATAAGGTATAGGAAAGGGCTGTAGTGAAAAAGACAATAGACATAGCTAACATCCCAACTACCCATAAAATAAAACCTCTTAAACGCAGACTCAGATGGTCTCTAGAGAAGGTTTTCGGTATCAGCAGAATCTACACTGTTGATACCTTTCTTTATTCCCCCTCACTTCTAGCCTAGCTGTAGAAGAAATGGCAACCTCTTAAACAGTGCATGCAGCCCATCTCGAAAATAAGTCTGCTCTGACATAGATGTTAAGTATCTTGTGAAAGATATAAACACGGTAGGTTGAGATACTGCACAACAAAACCAACCTATGCTATAGATTATACATCATACAGAAGATACTTTCACATGGTCTCAATACAAGTGAAATACTCTGGTTGACAGTCGTCACTCAGAGGTAAATCAAGAAGGATATATAATCAGATTGCAACAGGCACCACTAGTATTGGAACTCTTAACTGGCTGTTGAAGATGAGGACTGAGCACTTATGGGAATGCCTGAGTGCAATTATGTCGGCTCTTGACTCAACTCAACAAGAGAAGTGGGAGCTGCGGTGGTACAGAGGCTAGCACGCTGGCATGCTCGGTGGTCATGTGATCAAATCCCCTTCAAAGCAGATTTGTTCAAAATGACCCGATTCCAGGACTGACCTAGCCTGAAATGTCCGAGAAGCAAGGGCTAGTGGCGTGACATTGTCCATATCATCCAGTGCCTGCTGATTGGTCAATAAATATAGGGTGTTAGCACCAAATACACAACATGTCTCAAGGCATGTACGCAGGTCTTTTACTACCATCTCTGTACATCATTACGTCCTGCTACAATCACTGTACATTACCACATCCTGCTACAATCATTGTATATCACCACATCCTGCTACTATCACTGTATATCACCACATCCCACTACAATCATTGTACATCATCCCATCTCACTACAATCACTGTACACTACAACATCCCGCTATGATCATTACCTTGTCAATTCACAATAAAAAAAAACCTAATATGCAAAAGTGAACAGCACTTTTCTGAAATGACCTTCGAAGAACATACATTGGATCTTTCAAACAGGTCAAAGAATCCCACACTGTAAGTGGGCAAGCAGGTTTCAGGGACAGTGTGCAAATGTGTAGGGAGATACCACAACCAGCAATTTGGGAAGCACTGATTTAGACAGCATGAAAGCACTGTATCAGGCAATGATCATTCAGTAACAGTATTCCAAATGGGAGAAGTACCCTGTGATTTTCGTTCCACGTAACATTTAACAGGTGAACCGATTAATACATAAATAACGGTCTGTCAGTGACTGCTTCAGACATGAACAACACACCATATACACAAAACAAGATCACTGATTTTAATGTGATTCAACAGACGATGATAAAATAAGCCAATAAATGCAACAAAAAATGAATAAATGTCAAACAAAGTCATCAACAAAAAACTGAGCCAATGATATCCTCATATTTAAATAACTAAGGAAATGGACTGGGTGACTGCAAGGAATGTTTGTATTTACAATGTGATTCTCTATGGTTTTTGTTTGTTTAGTGGCTGTCTGATGTTGGTTTTAACTGTGGTGGAGATCGAGGCACTTATGAAAGTGTATAAAGTGCAATGAACGCATCATCTGGACTGAACTGCTAACTTCTGGTTCTGCTGGTTGTCACAGAAATAGAGCACATATATTACCAATCAAAGGGACATAGATATAATTATGACCTTTACTAAGCTGACCTTTGCTATTTCAATTGTGCCACACAATACTTGTGAATTTATTTATGACCTTTTGTACTTGACATTCTTGATTTATATTCATTTGGTTTGGTTTGTTTTGCATATGGTTTGTAAAGGATTACTTGTACTACAAAGCCTTAAGTGCTGCAGTTTCTTCTCATAGATCACATAAGGATACCTCCATCAGTGCTCATCTCCTCCCAAAGGTCACATAAGGATACCTCCATAAGTGCTCCAGTCTCCTCACAAAGGTCACATAAAGATACCTCCAAAAGAGCTCCAGTCTGCCCCCCAAAGGTCACATAAGTATACCTCCATAAGTGCTCCAGTCTGCTCCCAAGGTCACATAAGGATATCTCCATAAGTGCTCCAGTCTCCTCCCAAGGTCACATAAGGATAGCTCCATAAGTGCTCCAGTCTCCTCCCAAGGTCACATAAGGATAGCTCCATAAGTGCTCCAGTCTGCCCCCAAAGGTCACATAAAGATACCTCCATAAGTGCTCCAGTCTCCTCCCAAGGTCACATAAGGATACCTCCATAAGTGCTCCAGTCTCCTTCCAAGGTCACATAAGGATACCTCCATAAGTGCTCCAGTCTCCTCTCAAGGTCACATAAGGATAGCTCCATAAGTGCTCCAGTCTCCTCCCAAGGTCACATAAGGATACCTCCATAAGTGCTCCAGTCTGCCCCCAAAGGTCACATAAAGATACCTCCATAAGTGCTCCAGTCTGCCCCCAAAGGTCACATAAAGATACCTCCATAAGTGCTCCAGTCTCCTCCCAAGGTCACATAAGGATACCTCCATAAGTGCTCCAGTCTCCTCCCAAGGTCACATAAGGATACTTCCATAAGTGCTCCAGTCTCCTCCCAAGGTCACATAAGGATACCTCCATAAGTGCTCCAGTCTCCTCCCAAGGTCACATAAGGATACCTCCATAAGTGCTCCAGTCTCCCCCAAAGGTCACATAAGGATATCTCAGTAAGTGCTCCAGTCTCCTCCCAAAGGTCACATAATGATACCTCCATAAGTCATCCTGTCTCTCCCATAGGTCACCTAAGAATAGCTCCATAAGTGCTCCAGTCTCCTCCCAAAGGTCACATAAGGATACCCCAGTGCTCCAGTCTCCTTCCATTGGCTATCACAAAAGAATAATCTCAGTACAGTGCATGAAATCCGGGGTGATGCTAGGAGCATTCACACATGTGTATATCAGAATCACACAAGTTATAAATATTCTTTTTTTTGTGAGTATTTTGTTTTGTTTTATAATTTAAAATGCCACCTTGGCAGTGGACTATGTAGCCTGAGCAACATGCACATAGGTACTCTTAAATATCTGAAAAGATAATGGGAACATGACATAATAGATCATTCTTCCACCTACTGACATTACTGATTGGATGGAGCTTTCTTCACTCTTGAGGTAACTGCTATAAGTGATATCAGTCCAACTAAAGTTTAACAGTACCAAACCATATTTTAAGTCCCCAGTGCCTGAATGTTCATCTATAGTGTTCATCTTTCCATCAGTATAAGAATAAAACCACAAAATACGACTAGGAAACTTGATGAATAGGGAACACACACACACATACAGGCAAGCAGTGCAACTGAAGTCTTTGTCAACCATAGTTTTTGTGTGTATTGATTGCACTACACCTCAGAGGTCTAGATAAGACCGGGGCACTTATTCTTTGTTTTATCTGTTGTTTATTATTTGTACCCTGTGTGTTGACAAAGACTTTGATCAAAACTAAAGTTGTTTGACCCCATGTGGTGCTGTCTCTCTCCACAGAATGACAAGCCATTTGGTCTTTGATCAAAATGTTTGTCTTCATCTGTGTGTTTCTCCTATCCGTTGAGCTTCCTAGCCATATTCTGTGGTTTTATTTGACTCCAGTAAGCAGCCAGCCCCCTTGTTCAATACCAGTGGAAGTACACTACGACTGATCATTCATGATTTCAGTATTTGAAAAACACTGTTGAGTGGAAAAGTCTTATTCCTTACACCAGCGAGATAACCACTGAGGAAATTCCAGCCATATTCTAAATACTTAATACATTTCAGGTACGTACATCCACTCCTGCGGCACTGTATACGACATGTGACTATAGCATTCAAATCTAAAAACATATATTTAAGTGTATCTCCAGATTAGTTAAGTCAACATATCAACCTCATTTCACATCAATCTATTAGTCTCTAAGTGCTCAGATCTCTGCCCAAGTATTCTCCCTCAGCATGTAGCGACTAATGACCCCAGTTCTGTGTCGTATGACTATTCTTCTTTGGCTCCCTGCTCTTGTCTAGCTTCACAACAAGATTTGACATGATGTCCTTGCAGCCTGGTCAATGTTACAGAACCACATCTATGCCTTGTTATTTATCCATCCTGCCTCCCCGAGGGCAGCAGTATGAATAAATCACTCAAGAGATGGATGTGATTCTCTAACTTTGACCAGACTACAGGAACATCAAGTATCTCCAGCTTTTCATATAAACTGTTTAAATAATGTACCAAATCCTAACACAGCCACTTCTTTAAATAACCACAGTGAATAAAAATATACATAAATCTTAATTCGAGGTATCAGTCACAATGTCCAATAATATATGTTGTCTGTTATGGTAATTCCAGGGAGAAATGAACAGCTTTATATTAAACAGTATCACTCACATATCATATTGATATATCAGTGGCTATAAGAGACCGGTTATAAACAACTAACCACAGCAAACAATTGTTTACAAAAAGGAAACAAATAAGCTCACCACATAAGTGACATCACACCCAACTGTATCTATATTTATTCACCAAAAATGTCTGTGACGTAAAAATAAAGTGAGAAAGAACACATTCTTTCACAAAAATAACTCAAGAAAAAGCTTCTGCCATGAAACCATGTTAGGGCAGAAGCCAATGAAATGAAGCAAGAGAATACAAAATGTGACTGAATTATTGTTTTGTGTAATCTAGTCTGCCTGAGAGTTTTGGGGGCTTTAAAAGAAGCAAAGAATAGTCACACAGTAACCTATTATGCATGTCGTAAGAGGCAGTGAAGGAGGGCCTATGGAGGACAAAGGGCGCTTGGCATGAGTTGGCTGAGGGCCTATGGAGGATAAAGGACATCAGAAGAAGAAGAATCTACTGATGCTGTGACACATTCTATATCAAACAAAGGATGTACAAGCGCTGATGTGCCAGCATGTAAACATTTTGGTGCGCTGGGGAATGGGCAGGCAGACAGATTGGCAGGTGTGGTAAGAGCCTTTTGGGATTAAGTGAACAGTGGGGAAGAAAAGATAAATCATCATGGCCTTGAGTGAACAGTGCAGCCGGGAAGTGACCAGAGGATCTGGTCGACACTCAGTACTCAGAGGAAAGGCCAGACGGACACATAATCAGACTGAAACTGGTACCATCAATATTGGGACTCTTCATGGGCTGTTGAAGATGAGGACGGAGCGAGTGTGGGAATGTCCCAAGTGTCTGTTCTTAATTCAACTCAACAACTTTTCCACTTTTCATATGGGCCAGCGAGGAGCATTTAGTGTGATATTCACTGGCACAGGAACGTAACATTGTGGGGGTGACTCTCTGGCGTGAAGTTGGAACCACGTCTAACTGAAGGACAGAGAGTAGTGGAGGACTCTGATTATTGTTGCTTCCACCAAGACACCCTTACGACCTATGTCCGAGGTTATGGGGTGAGAAGGTGAAGACTATACCCAGAAAGAGGTATGTATTTATTTGTGTGCATGGAATTGTCAAGAATGTGGTCTAAGAGGCAAGCTGAACATATTTGAGAACCACTGGTGTATAGCTTTCATTTTGTCTTGTTGCAAATATATATGTAGATCCTTGTTTCTACATCAATGTCTACATTAAAAGTAATGTTGTATTGTCCTTATATGTACTTAGTTACTGTGTGTGTGTGTGTGTGTGTGAGAGAGAGAGAGTGAGAGAGAGAGAGAGAGAGAAGGGAGGGAGAGAGAGAGAGAGAGAGAGAGAGAGAGAGAGAGAGAGAGAGAGAGAGAGAGAGAGAGAGAGGAGAAAAGAAGTACTAAATAAAACAACACTAAACACAGGCTTAAATTAAGAATACCCATTTGGCTGGTGTAAATGGAAGCAGAATGAAAAAACAAACAACAAAATCTCAAGACATAAGTAATTAAAACTAATAAAAAAGTTTTCTGCTAAGCAAGAACAACGCACGAGTATATAAAGCAATTCACAGACACAAGTAAGATGGAATTAAGGAGAAAAATACTGAAAAAATATCACAACAACAACAAAAAACCTTTATCACGTAAAAACACGAATCCACATTTTTACACGGGCAAAACAAGAGAACATGTTTTTTTATATTATTTTTTGTAATACTTACAAGTGTGCAATCAAATACTATTACTTGAAGATTCACAAGTGATGAGAACAAGCCATAAGACTGTACAACTTGATGACAAACACGAGCTGATGAGATAAACTTGTCCTGGCGACTGGTTTTATGTACAACTAAATTCATGATGATCCTGCAACCACATGCCAGACTGGTCAATGTTTGGAACACCAACATGGTATGAAGTCTGGCCAGTCTAAAATCAAAACTTTAACTTTCGGTTGCTGAATTATAAGTGAACTCCCTCCATCTCCAAGCCTTAATTATTACTTTAATGCATATCCCAGAAAATTATTACATTAATCAACCAGTAGGAGTTACTACTTTAACTTCTGTGCCAGCCAATTATTACATTAATCAACCAGTCACAATTATTACTTTAATTCTTGTCTCAGCCAACTATTACATTGATCAACTCAGTCAGTTATTACTTTAACTCTTATCCCCACCAACTATTATATCAATCAACTCAGTCTTAGCTACTACCTCTCTTTCTGCTGCAGTTTGCTATTAACTCTTGTCTCTGTACTTTATCCCCATCCATACCTGATACTGTATTTTAACTCCGTTTGATGTGAATAAGATAAAAATCAAGTGTAATATTTCCACATGAGTTGTACTAAACTCAGTACTCCCCATGCCTACATGTACAAGGTGCAGCAAGATCCCGTTTAAGAATGTATTGATCATAAAAGACATTTATAGAGCTAATCAAATCAATATATCACATAAATGAAATGGACAATGGGAAATCATCGAGGCCTTCAGATGGTAAATTAAGCATTGCCTGGCATTCAGAAAGTGGGAGCAAAAGTGTAGATATTAGAGGACCCACCCAATGGACAAACACACTATAGTCACGTCAGGCACATTGTCATCTAGAGGTGGAATCCCGCTTTTCTATATCATTAATTGTGTCTTAATATCTACTCTCTTTCCTCTCGTCTTCTTTCTGTTCAATCAATACCTGTAAATGTATAGATCTGAACTCTCTAAGCAAATGATTTCAAGGCAGAAACAATCATAAATGAGTTAGGGGAAATACAAGGTGTTAGGTGTAGTTGATAGGGGGGGGGGGCATACAAGGTGTTAGTGTAGTTGATAGGGGGGGGGGGGGGCATTCATTGATAATGTCATGAGTGCATTCAGACCAGGTTTTGATGCCTGCGTTTTTTGTCTTCTAATTGAGGGAAAAACTGGCCACCCATTCCCTCATGCATTCAGACCTACAAAATGTTGATGACCTATCACATCACAGACCCAGGGCAGGTTCTATCTTCAGGACCTGTTTACATTAAAAACAGGAATAATGGCACTAACAACAACCACCATTATTCCAAGGTTTTTTCCAGAGACAGGACCATCATTACAGCTGTGTTGCTTGAATGTGCTGAAGTGTTATGTAACTTTGGAAGCAAGCATTTTTATGGCAGCAAAACCTATGATAGCAGGCCTCTCCTTGAAGTAATATTATCAGCAAGTGCCATGTTGAGAAGTGTAGGCGGTCATGCTTCAACATCTTGTATGATCACCAGTTCAACATCTTGTATGATCACCAGTTCAACATCTTGTATGATCACCAGTTAAACATCTTGTATGATCACCAGTTCAACATCTTGTATGATCACCAGTTCAACGTCTTGTACGATCACCAGTTCAACGTCTTGTATGATCACCAGTCTTGGATCAATTCAGTGTTCTTGTCTTGATCATGCCTCATGGCCAAGTTATCTGGATATGTACCTCTCTGCCTTCCCCTAGCTATTTCTCATCAATCTTGCAAGTTGTCACTACATTTTCCAGTTTATTTCTCCTTATAATGTGTCCAAACACTCCGGGCTCTTTACACTCAATTTCTTGAATCAATTTACGGTTTATATTATTTTCTTGTTGGACTACTTCATTAGTTGTTTTTAGTCCATTTATGGTATTCTTTGCATTTTCCTTAGAAACCAAGTTTCTACTTCCATTAGATGTTTCTCAACTTATCTGCTTCTTGTCCATGTTCACATCCATATAACAGTATAGGTTCTATTAAGCACTTCAACACTTTTTTCTCATTGCAATCGACAGCATTTTATTGGTCAGTATGTTTTTCATCTTGCAAAAGGCTACTTTTGGCATAGACATTCTTGATCTAATCTCTGCAAGATATCTTCCATGAGATATGATTATTCCAAGATAGTTGTACTGAATCACTTGTTTAAGATTGTTCCCATTTACTTGGCTGTTACATTGTGGTATTTCTTTCTTCTTGGAGATGACCACAATCACAGTTTTCTTACAATATAATCTCACCCTAGTTGTTCAGTGTGTACAATAACTACATCTATTAAATATTGCAGACCCTTGTAGTAAAAATCAGTCCAATCATGTGATACTTATATATATTTTGTCATCAGTTTGATGACATACTCCACAAATAGTAAAACCCATCCCCCAACTGTGGGTCAAACATTTCTTTTAAGTAGAAGATACTCCTTCAATAAAGATCAGATCAATAAAGACAATAACACTGGTTTGCCGAATAACAAGAAGTACCATATCCACTACTTCACATAAGGGTGACAGGAATGCAAAAGTGGTCTGGAGTCTGAAGGGGGAAAAAGTATGTATGTTGTATGTTCTCACATATCTGGGAAGGCTAACCTTGGTCAGCAATTGCTGGGAAGGCTAACCTGGTCAACAATTGCTGGGAAGAAGATGGATGTGGTGGCCAAAAGGTACAAGTATTGCAGTTCTAGTCTAAACAGGCACAACACAAATATTGTTTAACATTACAGAACATATAGGACTAATGCAGAATGTTGTAACTATGGATGCTTTCAAAGCTAGTTTATGAGCTCTCAAAGTCAATGAGAAACAGTTATTACTTGTACTCCCGCCCAGACAGTTTTAACCAGAATTTACTTAGTCCCTTTGCCTCCTTCTCCAAGCTAACCGAATTATAACTTAACTGCCTTTGTCCCAACCAACTGTCTAAAGAACTGTTAAGTCACCTGCGAGGCTTTAGTCAGTGAATCAGGACAGTGAGTTCTAACAATACACACACACAAGACTGCTAGATACCTCTACACCCCATGCTAGAAGAAGTACAACCAACTAAAGCAGTTGTCCCCAACAGCACAGACAAATGCAGAGTGGATAGTATGCTGCTGTACCAGCACTACAGTGCTTGTTTAGTAAATGGTTAACTAATGTGTTTCAAAACCAACTTATCTTACAATCTATTCAACAGCATTAACATTTACCCTTTTAACTAGAAATGTTATATAGAACCTGCTCTGTTGTTTGGTAGAGAATCATGGAATATGAATGAACACATCAGAAGAGACAATGGAGATGTGCTTCCTGAGACGTAAGCTCAAATACCTTGGACTACCAGTCTAAGGAGTGCCTGGAAAAGGCTAATGAAAGTAGAGCATTATTTACAATTATATGAGAGTGACAAGCAGAGTTCTTCAGTATGGTAATGAGAAGAGAAACAGTGGAAAATATTGTGATGACAGGAAATAAAAGTACTAGAAGAGACAGCAGCAAACAGAGAAATGATGCTGGATGGTCTGGGACAGGGGCATGGAAGAGTATTATCAATATAATTGATCCAGAGCATTAAGGGCCGAGATCTGTGGTAATGCATGAATGCCTACGTCAGCTGAAAGGGAGCCAGTCTCTCACTTCTATCACTCTCCTAAACACTGCATAGATCTATATGGACAGGGCTATGCATGCCTGGTTAACTCAAATGTTACCTGACCAATCTTTTATTCATTTGCCTTGTATTTTCCTTCATGGGCTCTTTGTCATAGGCCATCATTATATAGATTATAATAAAACAATGACAGTCCTGACTTTTGTACTGTTTTAAGTAGTTTCTGTGTTATTTATATCATGTTTGTTTATATTATATGTTTAATCCAGATAATTAATTTTCTGTCCACTAGACTACTCATTTGCTTGAAATTGCATACAATTTAACACTATTTCCACACAATAAGAAATATAAATTGTTGGAAAACCCTTGGTGGGCCAGTGAAAAACAAAAAACAAGATAAATAAGCACATAGATACTGACCAGCACTCATAGAAGACACACAAAATAAGTAGAAACAAGACAACCTAGACATCTGTGTCTTATTTCTGTGGTTTTTCTAAGAGTGCCAATAAATATCTGTGTATTTATTTCTCACAACTAGAAATGCTTCAGATACATAACAGCAAAAACAATAACACAAGAATAATGTCATAAACAGAGCTCAGGAGTTAGAAATGGTGAAAGTTTGCAACATGATGAAAGAGCAAATAAATGTACAAACATATGTATGCAACAACTGACATACAGTGCATACACCTTATATGTACAGCAACATGTCATATGTGATACAAATATACGTAATAAGTACAGCAACCTCTCACACGTGATCCATGAAGTTGAGTTATGTACACCAACATTCTGTACAGGAAACATCAACCTTTGTCTGTACAATTAACACGTGATATACTTGTGATAATATCCACAAATCACATGTAATTATGTCGGCTAATCATATGTGACAATATCCAGTAATTGAATATAACTGTGTTAATCATATGTGACAATATCCATTAAATGAATATAACCGTCTTAATTATATGTGACAATATCCATTTATTGAATATAAACTGTTATTATATGTGACAATAGCTATTAACTGAATATAACTGTCTGTTAATCATATGTGATAATATCCATTAATTGAATATAAACTGTCTGTTAATCATATGTGACAATCTCCATTGATAGAATATAACTGTCTGTTTATACAATCAGACAAATGCCAATTTAATATATTGAAACAATGTATACAGATCACATTGTAACAATGTCCATTTACCAATCTGACAATTTCTAGTGACCAAATTGCAAAGATGCAATTACCAATGTGACAATACTCATTTAACAGAAGTGACAATGTCTATTAATCCCATGTGACTATATCCATTCATAAAATATCCATTCATAAAATGTGACACTGTCATTGTGACAAATATCTGTCAAAATGTGAGATTGCAGCAATCAAACATCACAATGTCATTAATCAAATATGACACTGCTAATTAAAAGTCAGTGTAAATATAAAGGATATACAACATAAAGAATCAAATGTCCCAATGCTCATTAATCAAATGTCCCAATGCTCATTAATCAATTGTCTCAATGTTAATTAATCAAATGTAAGACTGTTAATGAAATGTTAATGAAAAATCATTGTTCATATGAGAATATACAATAGCTAGTTAAACCAATGCAAATGTATGTAAAAATGTGACAATGTTCATTAATAAAATATCATGTCAGTTAATCACATTACATACATTTCCAAAGTACCAAATGAAATAAATACTCTATGCAAAATATATCATCATGCAGAGCCAAGCAATAACATTTTAACAAGACTGGAAATAACTAAGATAAATCGGAAAGCCCAAAAAAGAAGACTAAAAACACACACATAAAAAATGTAGTTTGACAGTGCTATTGATTTTTGAAGGCCATCTAAAATTCATGTGTTGATTTCAGTCTTCTTCTGTTTGTGCTCTCAGATAATCACACCTATCTCTTCTATACATCTGATGGTCTGTTATGTTTGATCTGCCACTGAAGTATTTCCTCAGTGGGGCAGATTGATGCTTCTGCTTCTCTTATGGAGCTGGCATTCTTGAAGGATATGGCCCAATGTTTTCCCTCTCCACAGACAGCCAGGATATGGCCCAATGTTTTCCCTCTCCACAGACAGTCATCTGTTTGTCAAGTAATAAATTCATGACATCACTACTGGTCAACTAAACCAAATACAATGTGTTACCTTGGTAATTACTAAAGGCCAATAGAAGATGTTTTTATATGGAAAGTAACAGATTTTCCCCTGTAATGGCAGCTTTCACGAAATGGCGGGTTTTGATCCAGCACAACCCAAAATGATGATTCTAGCAAGAAGTAACCCCAGCTTAAAGAAAATATCAATCTTTCTTGCTAGCATGTTTTTTCTACCAATAAGTAATGGTCAATGTAATGACAATGTGACTTTAACTGGAAATCGTCATCTCCTGAAAGGGTTCTTGCTCCATCAGCCTTCCCATCAAAATGGCATTTCTACAGATAAGTAACAGCCAGCTTAAAAAGTAGATACCTGTAATCAAAATTGATGCTTTCCTAGCGTATTATTTCTACCAGTAAACAATAGTCACTTAAATTAAAATAAAGGGTGAATGTTGCAAGTTTTACCCTAAAAGGTACTATTATCAACAAGCAAGGACAACTTTCATAAGATGAATCACAAGCTCTAAAAGTGTAACAATCCAATCCCATAAAAAAAGTTTTCCCTGAATGCTGAGATGTGACAAAACAAGTACAGAGAAACACATCAGACACACAACACTCATTACTGAAACTGTCCCCCTATATATACATATGATTAATGATTCCACGCCACTGTATTAGTTATCTCAAACATGATATATATATATATATATATATATATATATATATATATATATATATATATAAGTCCCTGCAGGCTTCTGATGGAGCAATGAGCCTTCGCTGTAGCTGGATATGCCATCACCCTACCATGATTATCAGTATGAAAATGTATTCTACAAATGTAAGTACCAACTTTTCCTTCAATGACAAAGCACACATGTTGTACATAAGATGGCATTTATACATTGCTGGCATTATAACTTCCACAGATTCTCAAGTGTAAAGCATATACAAAACAACATTCACATATCAAAGAAGTTGCTCACCCCCGTCTGCGTACATATAATCTACTGTATGTATTATTTTAGTAACTAAAATATATAAGCACAATGATATAAACAGTTTTGTTTAAAAACGTCAGAATCTGACAATTGCATTAATTAAATTTATCTTAAGAGATATCATAACCTTCGTATTTAGAAACGGGAACCTCGACTTGAGTAAAAATATAAAGATGATTAAAGCTATTTACAGATACTGAGGATGATTTGCATGCACAGCACACAAGTACAAGGCATGTAAAATGATGTATATTGTTTCACAAAATACAATATTCACATATTCAGTATTATAGTAAAACATTGAACAATTCTGAAAGCCATAATATGGTTAAGTCAACATACGAATTTTAACAAGTGAAGTCATGTAAAATAAAAGGTAGAACAAATTACTCGAGCCATAAGAACAAATAATAATGTGTTATTTAAAAATATTGAACATACATGGTTCAAACACAGACAATTACAAGAACAAAATTAGGCTATAGAAATAATGTTTTCAAAGCATTAAAAACATTACACTGAAATAACATTTCTGAATCCTGAAACATGCAGTCTGAATTATCTCATTGCATATTCAACAAATCACAATTAATCTTTACATGGCTAGAGATTTTTGGCTTTCTTAAGAAAAGCTATTGATGGTTAGAATGAATAACCACTAAATGAATGATGAGTTGCTTCATACAGAATGTGTTAGGAGTGCAGAGACTCATCAGGCTGGCTAAAGAAGGCAACTGACCATGATCTAAACTGTGATTAAGTCTGTTGAGAACTACATACTTTGCACAGTGTGAGATTGCAAGAGAATCACAGCAAACTGCCCATGATGATGGTGGGTGACCAGCACTCAAGGTCTACTCGACACAATCTGTGTGGTGTGACAAGTCTGCTCGGAATGAGTCTGTTTTTTAACCTAGCTAAACACCCCACTTGTTCTCGATTCTATCTGTTTGTACTAGAGGAACAACTTGAATATGTTGAGGATATTAAAGCCTTTGATCACATTTATATTCAGTGTATATTGAGTTGCATGGTGTAGAAAAGTTTAGCTTATCTGCAGATCTTTCTTAAAAATATATACCACTAATTCTGTAGACTGACACACAAATTCTTTAGATACCGCTCAAAACTGGATGCCACAAATTCTGTGTAGACCTATTTCAAAACTGGATGCCACAAATTCTATGTAGACCTATCTCAATGCTGGATGCCACAAATTCTGTGTAGATCTATTTCAAAACTGGATGTCATTAAATGTTTAGACCTATCTCAAAACTGCATGCAACTAATTCATTAGACTTATCTCAAAAGTGGAAGCCATGACATCTATTGACCTATCTCGAAACTGATGACACAAATTCTGCAGAGCAGCTCAAAATGTATGCCACTAATTTTGTACACCCATCTCAAAACTGTCTTAAAATATATATGAATAAAAAATATCACTGAAATAAAAACTGAATATAAAAGTCACACAATGCATTACATACAGTAAATTCTAATAAACAAGTTGTCAATTCTCTCTTATCTTTATCTTATTAAAATTTCACAAACAATTTGGAAGAAATTCATATTTTTACTCAGTATTCTTCTGTAACAGAGTCTCTTCAAGCTTGCTGAAAAAGAATTGGCTAGATAAATTAAAGATATGTAATTTCTTACAGACTTTTGGGTAACATTTTAGTGCATCGAAACTTATGGAAACAATTTCTCATGTAACATCTCAGCTCATTCTGGTTGGCTATCATTGAAATATATTTGTAAAACACCAGTTACTTTAGTTGTCAAGAGACCCCAGGGTGGAAGGTCACATCTTTAGCAGTAGGATCATAGAAGCCAGCTACAAAGAACACGTTCGGCTTGAGTGACCTCCCTTTCTTGGAAGCATTACTAACTCTTTTCTTGTACTGAGAGTAGGACAGCACCTCACACTTGTGGGCAATTGTCTGAACATCATTCTCATCCTCATGCTGTGACTCAAACAGTGCATTCTGTGGATATCAATGGATTTATATCAAGTAATGCTTCAGGCAAATAATCATCTGTAGGTTTCTCTCATCAAGAAATGTATTACATCATAGAATACATTAAAATAAACATGTAACATATCTGAGAAGCAAATCACAGACACCATTCTTATTCAAGGAAGACATTAACATAAACATGCAACAATACAAGAACGTAATAATTGATATTTTATTTCTATTTCATCAAAGAAAACATGAACATGTAACAATATATGAACTAATAATTGATATTTTGTTTCCACTTCATCAAAGAACTGATTAACATAAACATGTAACTTAACTAGAGAAGCAAATCACTGACATAATTCTCCTTCAAGGAAAACATTAACATAACATACAACAATACAAGAACTGTAGGTCAGCATGGCCGAATGGATAAGAATTTGTGTTCTCAAACACCCGGTGTGCTGATGCCGAGGTAACAGGGTTCAACTCCTGCACCAGACAGACTAAAATGTTGACATATCGTCCTTGACCTGGGGACGTAAATTACAAGTACCTCTGAAGTCGGAGTGGGTTCCCCTGATGGTAAGGGACACTGTTAATAGGGAAAGCTAATCTACATGTTTTTCTGCACTTCACAGGCTACAACAACGCAACAAACATGTCAATAAAATCAAACATCACAATGCCTTTATCATTATAGGACAGAAGAAGAAAATCATAACCAACATTTAATACTCAGTAGCTTTTCTTTCAAAATCAAACACTTTTACTTTTAAAATATTACTTCCTATATTACACAGAAAAGATAAAATAGACAACTACTGCATATCATGTAAAACAGACAATAATTATTCTGGCTGAAAGAAAAAGTACCAGTCAGTAGCTAAAACAAGTGTTCATACAGTGGAAGTAACTGTGCATACATACTTTGGGGTCTGCCAGTCTCTTGTTGGATTCTGTCTCCTCAGGGTGATAATACCATTGCACCTTGACCATCATCTGGCCATTCCAGCCCTCCCACAGGCTCTCCACATGGCCAATATATGGACAGTTGATTCGCTCTTTGGATACGAAAATAGCTGAATCCCCAACTCGGATTGTCTCCTTGCCTCTGGTGATTGCTTTGTAAAATATCTTCTTGGCCTTGCCCTTAAGACCTGGCCTTTTGGTGCTTTTGCCGTCCCATCTCCAAGTATCTCGTCCTACTGCAGCTGTCAGAGATAAAACATTATTCCATTAACAAACTTCACACTACAACAGAAAAATACTACAAATAAATAATAAATGTTAACATCAAGCCTCATAATAGTAACACCAACAATAATTTCAACAATAACAAACCTCATAATAATAGCAATACCAACAATAATTATAACAACAAAAAAAAAACCTCACAATAACAGCAACATTATTTCAACAATAACAAATATAATAATTGTAATACCAACAATTATAACAACAAAAACAAACCTCTTAATAACATCAACACCAACAATAACAAATATAATAATTGTAATACCAACAATAATTTCTACAACAACAATGATAAACAGCAGCACCAACAATAATTCTAACAACAAACCTCATAATAACAGTAACATCATCAGTAATTTCAACAAAAACAACAACAACGATGAACCTAATAACAGTACCACCAACAATAACTTCAGCAACAATGGCAAACCTATTAATAATACCAACACCAACAATAATTTCAACAACAGCAAACCTCATAATAATAGCAACACTGACATCAATTTCAGTAACAACAACAATCATATCAAAACAATACCACCAATATCAAAAGCAACCAATATCTCATAATAATAGCACCAATAATATTAACAACAACTATCAAACAAACCACTAGCCAGATCAATAATGAAATAGTAATAAACATCAGTGGCACACTGGTCATATGTTAAAATATCCATGGAGATTGGGGATTTTTTCACTGACCTTAGCTAACAGTTTGACCGAGCCTAAAATGGGTGCCAGATAATATTCTGGGAAGAAATGATGGCCAGTGTTACAATGACCACACTGTCATCAAGTGCCAATCAGTCTAAAAATTTATGGCTACCATCATGCACCTGATAATGTACATTGGGGGGAAACCAGGAATAACACAATCAACAACACACATTAAAATATAAATCATCACAACAATAAAAATGAAACAATACTGAGAATGATCATCCTATGAATAGCTCATACATTTCACAATTTCATAGGGAATTTGTTCCTCTCTCGCTCGACAACACCTAACATGGTTTTCAGGCCAAAATAATGAAGAAAAAAAAAATAAAAATGAGAGAGAGAGAGAGAGAGAGAGAGAGAGAGAGAGAGAGAGAGAGAGAGAGAGAGAGAGAGAGAGAGAGAGAGAGAGAGAGAGAGAGAGAGAGAGAGAGAGAGAGAGAGAGAGAGAGAGAGAGAGAGAGAGAGAGAGAGAGAGAGAGAGAGAGAGAGAGAGGGACTTTTCTGTGAACAGCAAATTTGGGGGGATAACTTACCCTTTTTATCAGACTTATTAGTATCTGAATCAGAGCTGCTGTCATCATTCTTTTCATCCTCTTTATCCACATCCTCTTTAGAATGTCTGCTCGATCTTGGTTCATTATCCACAGACTTTCTCCTGTCTGAGGCATCAGATGTTGACCTCTGCTTTCTTCTGGGCAGAGACTCCAAGGGATCAGGCTCATACTCTGTGGAAACACACATTTTGCTTCCTCAAAACCAGAAATCGGTCAACCGGACTAATCATAAAAGAGGTCATCCAACTACTAACATGGCAGGCTAGACTTAACATACTAGGCTTCTTCAAAAGTCACATGCATGATAGTTGATAACCATGAACGGACCACACTGAACATGAACTGTCTTCTTAAAGTAAATCAATGAAGCTGACTAACTGGCTGGTTTGGTTGGTGGTCAACATTATCAGGGAGGAGGAGTGCAATTAGGAGACTACAAGCCTGATCCTAATGCGAGGAAATGCAACATAAAGACTAAATGTCATGGCAGGGCAGGCCACGTCCTAAGCCTTGGTCGGCAACTGGCTTGGATCAAAGCTCTGACAGGCGGACAGTTCTTAATGTATTAATGTTATCATTCCTCTGAAGTAAACTAGGCAGGCCAAGAGAAGGATGTTGCATGGGCAACACATGGTCTCTACAATTCAGCCCAGGCTTTGTGCTATGGAGAGGTATAACTAAATCATTGGCCTTACTGTGTCATGGATTGTGGTTATTGTGCCTTTTTTTGTAGCACAATGTAACAATCTATCGTCCGTTAAAACGGCAAGGGGCCAGTGGCAATATCATCATCATGTGCCTGCTGATATGTGTAGGTGGCCATAGCTCGCCATCTAACATGATCACTTGTCTCCGATCTTTTCTGCTTTCTTGTCCCAGGTTTGCCATGTGGTCAAGCCATTCATATATCTATCTATCTGTATTCCTCTCGCTGTTTCCCCATCAAGTTTGTCAGTTCTAATTTTGAAGTTAAGTCTCTAATACGAGGGCGAGTCAATAAGTAAGTCACACAGTTCTGTGGGATGGCAGGTAAATGCAGTTGGTGTTTTCTACAGGTGTCATTAGGTGACAGCAACATCAAACTTTATAGTCCCGTTCGTCAGGTGGCGCTAGATGTCTCATGCGCAGCACATAAACAAAATAGCGACTATACTTACAGAGCGTACAACCAAAGAGCAACGTGCTGTTGTGCGTTTTTTGTGGACTGCCTGCAAAGGACATTCATAAGGAAATGCTTCCTGTTTATGCTGACAAATGTTTGTCCTATAAAGTGGTGCATAGATGGGTAGAAACATTTTCTCAAGGACGCTCTAATATCGTTGATGAAATCCGATCTGGTTGTCCTGTTGAGATTGCAACAGAAGCATCCATGCTGCAGGTGGAGGAGATGATTAGAGGTAACAGGCGAGTAACGATAGACTCTGTAGCATCTGCAATAGGGTGCTCACATGGTTCAGCATACAGCATAATGCATGATCAATTGAAATTTAAAAGTAAGCTCAAGGTGGGTACCCAGACAATTGAAGGAGGAACACAAAATGAACCGATATGGCCTGTCCTTACATCATCTCTGTTGATATGAAGATGAAGGAGAAGATATGCTGAACAGGATTGTTACTAGGGACGAATCATGGGTGCATCACTACCAGCCTGAAACAAAGCATTCTTAAATGCAATAGGAAACACGCTTCTTTGCCTTGTGTCCAAAAATTCAAAGTTATGCCATCAGCAGGGAAGGTTATGCTGACAGTGTTCAGGGATTGTCAAGGAGTGCTTTTTAACCAATTTCAAGAAGAAAGGTGACAATGTGAATTCTGAATCGTACTGTGAAGTTCTTCTTCTTCTTCGTTCATCCGGAGTTTTTTTTTCGGATGTGATTGCGTTGTGCCTGTTTACAGCAGAGCTGCGTTCTTGCGCTGTTAGGCCGACACATCCGACTTCTGCGGGCATTTGTTGACCGGGTTAACCTTCCCAGGGCCTGTGAAGTTCTATCAATGCTCCATGATGCAATTTGAAGAAAACGTCCAGCACTGCTGACTAGAGGAGTGTTTCTTCTTCATGACAATGCCAGACCACATACGGCTCGATTAACTCAGGAGAAAATTAACCAATTAAGGTTGGAAGTTCTGGAACATCCACCTTACAGTCCCGACTTAGCACCTAGCGATTTCCACCTTTTTGGTCCACTGAAAACCCACCTTGGCGGGAGATATTTCGCGAAAGATGCCGAAGTTGAATGTGAAGTGAAAACATGGTTTAGAAAACAGAGCATGCAGTTCCATGCAGCTGGTTTGGGAGGACTGATAAAACGATGGGATCATCATCATCATTATCATCATCATCTTCCACTTCTGCTGTCAAGCGTCGCGGGGAGGAATAATTTGCGTTCCAGCGCCCGGTGGGCGGCACTGGATAGTGTCATTCCGTGTGGTTGTACAATGTCTCTGATGTCGTCAGTCCATTTTCTTCTTGGACATCCTCGTGGTCTCGTCGCAGATGATCTTTGATGTAAGGCCAGTGATGGTAGTTGCTGATCTTGCATTCTAACGACATGGCCAAACCACTTGATCTTCTGTCTTTCAATAAATGTGGCACAAGGTGTTGATCCCACAGTCTGTCTGATAGTAGCATTTCTTACTCGGTCTCGGATTGTTAAGTTGGCAGCTCTCCTCTGGCATCTCATTTCGCAGGTGTTGATTTTGCGAAGGTGTAATTTGGATAAAGTCCAGGTTTGAGATTGATAGCATAGGGTTGGTGTGAATATGCTGTTTATTATCTGTCGTTTTGCGGACATGGGTATGTTGTAAGGGTGATAGTTGATATGTAAGTGCACGATGGGATAAGTGCATCAATGTTGGTGGAAATTGTGTTGAGAAATAAAGGGACAATGTATGTATAAAAATTAACTGATTTCAAGTTGTTACAATGCCATTTTGGCTATTTAAAATAAAGTTGAATTGAATTGAATTGTTATCATATCTAGTTATTGTTCTACAGCCATTTATGACTTACTTATTGACTTCCCCTCGTAACATGCAAATTGTTAGTTTTCCACCTATGTGCCCACAGCTGGTATCCCCCTGAAAACTATTCCAAAGTGAACTCCATGGAAAAAGGAATAGACTATCACTACAAAACCAGACAAAAGTGAGAGGAATATTTCATAAGAAAGAACAGAACAGTGTACAGCGCAGAACAGCGACTCTCAGCTTCCTTAATGAAGAATACCCACAGGACCTCTGGATCTGAGTCTACACAGATGGGTCAGCACAAGATGCTGTTCGAAATGGATGAGCAGGAGTATACATAGAATACCCAAATAATACTAGGGACACAGCCAGAGTACCGACAGGAAAGTACTGCCATAACTATGATGCTGAAATTGAGGCAATCAAGATAACAGAGAAATTACTAAATACCAGCCATGGCGCACAACCTGTTGTGCTATTGACAGTTGCAAAATTAGTACTCGAGGCACTCCTGTCTGGGAAATTGCCAGTACTAAGGACACTACTTTCTGAACTTAGCAGTCAGCAAAAGGTGACCATACAGTGGATATCATCCCACTGTGGAGTATCCGGAAATGACAGTTGGGAGTCTCTGTGGCGAAGTGGTCAAGCCGTTTGACTCATGCTCCGAAGGTCGTGGGTTTGATTCTGGGCCGCATCCTTCGGTTTACGAGTTAAATGTTTTCGGAGACTCCTGTGGGTCGTCGCTAAAAGCTACGGAGTTCGTGCTTTGTGCGACGCTTTCCGTGCTGCGGAAAGAGACCGAGCCATATGGGATAAAACCCGGTGCAATGAAGTCGACCCTGTCGACTTTTAAGCGACTTTTTTTAAAAAGCGAAAATGACAGAGCTGATCGATTAGCTAGGGAAGGAGCAAAAGAAGAACAGCCTGATGTGCCCGTTGAATACCACCAAAAGAAAAGAATGATCAAATCAGTCAGAAAGCCACCAAAAGCTGCTCAAGACGACTACCACATTATGGACAGACCAGAACAAGTCATTATTCTGCACCTCAGAACAGGACACAATAGACTACGCAACCACATGTATACAAAATTCAAGATTGGTGAAACAGCCATGTGCACATGTGGATTGGCATCACAGACAGCAGATCACATATTCCAAGACTGCCCAAAATACAACATATCTAGGCAAACCTTTTGGCCTAGAGAGATAAAAGTGGAAGATAAGCACTACAGACCTCTGAGTGAACTTTAAAAAAAAGACAGTTAAATTTATACAAGAGACAACATTGCAGTTATAGACATTTTAAGAGAAAGAAAGAAGAAGAGATGGTTGGTTGTGGATCTGCCGGAAGATTGAGTGTTAAATCTCAAGACCTTACCTCCAGGGGTTTCAGAAAAAAAATGCACCCGGAACTGGATGACTGAGTCCAAATATTAACCAACAACCTTCAGAACATGAAACAGGTGGCTTGAACACCATATCATAGAGACCCCCAAGTAGTGACAAGTTCCAAACAGTGATTACCTCTAGATAAGTGAAAGTGACAAGTTACAAACAGTGACTGGGCTGACACTTGAGTGCCTAAATCTAATATTACTTTGCAAATATCTGTTTATGTTCTGGGTAATGTTTTTAATGCTAATTCAACAGGTTAATTTGGGGTCACGACCCGCAGTTAAGTCTAGTTTTGAAACTGAACATAAGATCTGCACATGAAAACATTTGCCAATGAATGCACATGTTGGCCAGGAGCACAATCTCGCAATAAATATCTGGCAAGAACATGAAGAAATTTTGATTCATCTGAAAAATCACATTGTGAAAAACCAGTCCTTGTATAATTTTGTAGAATATAAAATAGTGGTTCCTTGAGACACATGTTTTGAGAATCACAGTTATAACCTTATTCAAGCATACAGAAAGAAAATAAAAGTGCACTTGTGAGATATGTGGAAACATAAACACTAAGATATTGCACGGTTTGAAGATATTTACCAACAACAGGAAAATCAGACGGCAAAAGTCGAATGTGATCAAGTTCAATTCGTCCATTGTCCCCATCATCAAACTCCACAGAGACCATGATCTTTTTACCACTGTTCATGGGGCCAGCTGTAAAGATAAGGAGAAATTATACATATGTAGAATATACCAATAAGATATGTCCCGACAATGATAAACACATAAATTAAACAGTGAATATCAGAAATGTGTACTGTCAATGTCAAATAAATATAGACATTAAATATAAGAAATATGTATTCCTTGTCATCCTAGTCATTAGTCGTGGTTCCAAATTGTGGCACATGGTCACCCTATAAAAAGCCATTCCTGTGCCAGTGAATATCACACAAAATACTCCTCACTGTCCCATGTGGAAAGTGGGAAAAAAAAAAACAGCAGTCACGACAAACCAACAGCATGCACAGGCATACATGCATAAGGCCGCTGTCAGAATGCCAACACAACAGTCCGCCACTAAAATTACAGCTGATCATCGATGGAAGTGGCAGTCTCTAGAAAACCAGCAGTCGCATACACATTATCTTCTTCATCTATTATCTCGCAAAATAACATAGGCCTTCAACCAACTCAAGCCAAGCCTTCCTATCATTTGCCATCTCCTCCCATGTCCTCCTATATTATTAGTCCCTGTCTCTAATTCTCTTCTCCATGTCTTTTTACATTTCCCTCTATTCCTTTTGCCCTGAGGGATTCAGAGAAAGGACTTTCCAGTTATACAATTAACATGGTGTTCTCAGTGTGTGTCCTATCCAGTGCCAGTGTCTTTTCCTCACTTCTTGATGAGCAGGAATATGTACCACTTCTCCTCATAACCTCTACGTAAGTGATTCTGTCATACCATTTAAGTCCTTCTGTCCTGCGCAGACATCAGTTAAGGAATGTTTGTTGTTTATTACTAACTGTTTTAGTCACTTTGTGTTTCTGACTCACACAACAGTTCTGATATGATGTTAGAGTTAAATATCACACAAAATATCGAAAGTTTGGAGAGAACAATAATGGAGGGGTATATGCCTGGGAAGAGAGGAAGAGGAAGGCCAAAGAGAAGATGGATGCAGGATGTGGCGGATGATCTCCAGATGGGTGTATCGGACACAGGACATCTTGCTTATGACCAAGAGGTTTTAAGGAAGGTTGTTATGGGAGCAAGGTTCTGCAAAGGACATGCTACTAAATGAATGCATTTGTTATTAGTTATTTCATTTGACTTCAATACATTTCCCAGTGCTATGAAAGCCCCTGTTGCTTTTTGTATTCTTATTTTAATATCTCTAAATGTTACTCCAACTTTGTCTTAACTGCTTCCTAAATTGATGTATAGTTCCACCTCTTAAAATGAGGTTGAACCAATGGAAATCAGGTCATAATTTGATTTATTTATTCTCATTGTCTGTGTCCTTTCACTATCAAACTTTAGACTTAAATGGTGTGACCTCTCATCAAATATGTTTAATTTATATTGCATCTGATTTCGTGTGTGAGACATGAGGGCAATGTCATCATTGAGTACAGATCATCAACTGGAAGTGCTTGAATTCCATTTCTGAAGGTAGCTTATGTCTTCAAAATCCAGTCTATGGACAGTAAGAACAATAAAGGTGGCAAAAGACATCTCTGCTGCACTTCTGTTCTTATTTCAATATCTATACAAAATGACAAATATTATATACTTATCCTCACAGGCCCTTACCCAATTACTAGGAAATATCTAATAATCAATTTTTACTCAGGAATAATGTCTTCAATTCTAATTATGTGGGCCTACATCTGACAATCACAAAAATCACCCGGAAGTGCCCTCTTCATGTGTTATTTTTATATTAACATCTGGAACCTGCTATGAGTCTGTGATGTGATAGGGCCATCATATTCTGCAGACCTGAATGCCTGGAGGAAAGTTGACCAGCCGTTTCCTCAGTTGGCATATCAGGAACGAAAGGATACAACCCTTATCCAACCTCGCTGCACTAATACATAATTCTTTTTTCTATTAATCACACAGACCCCCAAATGTTAGTTCTTTTTAGTCTAAATGGTGTCTTATGTTGCCAAGTTGTGTTGCATCAAAATTCAATTTTACGCATTTGTTTCAGAATAAGAATACAATCCTTACCTTCTCCTTCATTTCCTCATTATTTCTTCTGTTGTCCTTAACCGTCTCTCTAGCCATATTATTTTGTCATATAATAATACATCCTAAAATATCCAATTGATTTTCTATCCTCAACAGCAAACACCAGCTTTGTACAATAAGACAAATCATTATTTCAAATCCTTGCTGGGTGGCATAGGCGACCATGTCTCTCCTGAACTCTGACCTTCTAGCACTGGCTGTTTTCATGGCATGATACAAGACAGTCTAGTACTCACTTTATTTGTCTGTCTCTTTCTCTGACATGGCCACAGAATGTTAACGCTATTTTTCTAATGTCTCTGATGTGTTTCCACTGTGTCTGATCTCGGAGACACCTCTGGCAGATCAATTCCGCCTGTACTATATGGTGGCCAGCTGAAGAAGTTAAGTTATAAAATAGAAAATATAAAAAGAGAGACATACATTTGGCCACAGTTCCTGGGTATAGACATGAGAACTGCTGACTCCAAAATGCACAAACACGTGTCCCTTCTGAGAGGTAGCGTACACTGCCAGGCTTCACATCTAGGACCTGTGGAATATCATGATAGTGTATTATTATCTACCGCCCATGTGAGGAACAATCTGTACAAGAACAACTTTAATGTATATGGGTGGGTAGGTGAGGGATGTATGGGTGAATGGGTGTGTGGAGGATGTGTGGGGGTTGGAGGATGTGTGTGGGTTGGGGAATGGGTGTGGGGATGTGTGTGTGGGTGGGGGATGTGCATGTGGGTGGGGGATATGTCTGTGTTGGTGGGTGGAGGATGTATGTATGGGTGGTGAGGGTGTTTGTAGGTGGGGGATGTATGTGTGTGTGTGGGGATGTGTGTGTGTGTGGGGATGTATGTGTGGAGGGCTTGTGTGTGGGTAAGGGATGTGTGTGAGGGGATGTGTATATTGACAATCATGGCAGGGAAGGGAGTCAACACACGAATTGATCCATGATGTCGGAGATCGTAATTTGTGGAGAGGCATGATCACCCAAGCCAACCGGGAAGGCACTGGAGAGAGAGAGAGAGAGAGAGAGAGAGAGAGAGAGAGAGAGAGAGAGAGAGAGAGAGAGAGAGTTTAATAGTTTAATATATAGTTTTAACTACATGAATTGCAGTAGTATCTCTCATATTTTCTATATATGAACAAATACGAGACAACTAAAATGAACACCGGTCTCCCTGGCTTAGAGGTCAACGTCTTTCTCTGTAATCCCGTATATTCTCGTGAGTAATGCAGCTGTGCGAGAATCGGCAGCGGTTCGCGCAGCGCTGGTAACTTACGGGGGTATGTGAGCCGGTTACTCAGAAAGCAATGGCAAACTACTGAACGTAATCTGCCTAGTACATCAACAGCAGCTAAAAAATGCTGGTATTAACTGCAACGTCCTGTGAGAGATATGCAACATTTAAAAAAAAAAATGAGCACAACTTACCGCCCACTTGAGGATTTCTTCTAGGCACAGAATGTGAGGTCTATTTCCCCTCTGTCCAGCTGTCAGTACACCATAACTGGTAGAAGATATAGCAAGCATGATACATTTCTGACATTTAGTGATATGTGTATTCTTGATTTGTTTGCTCACATTAAGGATATATATATATAATCATGTGTGAATCTTGGCCCGGTCTGCTGGGCAGCATCATCTGTAAATCACATAACCATACCGAGATCATGGAATGTCCTACAAATTTACCTGAGAAGGCTAATAAGTAAGTGGCACCTTGCCATCTTTACAGACAAAAGTATGTGGATTGGAATTAGAGCTAGAATTTCATCGCACAATGCCTGGACATTGATTCAGAGAACATGTGTTGCCTATGCAGCATGATCCCTCTCTCAGCCTTGCCTTGTTTTCTCCAGAGGAAAGGATAACCAGTACGTTTTTGAACAAGGTAGGCTGCAGATGCTGGCGGCTGAGCATCAAACCTCCAAGAGCAGGAGGTGGGTAGCGGCCAGGCCATCACATCTGGGGAATTTGACTTAGAGGCGTTCAGCCATATCCCTCAACTGAGTGCCTCAAACCAAGTGCCTGGTCCTGTATGAGCATGTACATCTGTCAATCGTAAGTGTCTGGACCTATACAAGCGTGTACTACTGTCAAACTCCCAGCCTGACACTGTCTTCAGCGAGGATCATTAGCGAGATTCCGCCCGCAGGAGATATTGTGAACAAATCTATCTATGTTGTGAACAAATCTCCACTGAAGACTGAATAAGTAAAGAAATGATAAAAGTAGTGGTATTTCAATTGCGCTTGTGCTCGTACCTATGCTACACCCTTCATGTGTCTTCACAAAGTCGGACTAGAGTCAAGCTCAACAGGGTCTTCTTTCCCCGCTGATTCTATCAAGCCCATTCCCTTGGCTGTGGTTTCATTAGATAGTAGATAGGTAATACAGTCAGCAAATATTGGGAAGAAGTCAAATGTGACGACAAATGCTCAGATATCACAGCTCTGCTGTAAACAGGCACAATGCAATTACATACAAAACAAAAGGCACTGGAACAAAACAAAAAAGAAGAAAAAAAAGAGGAAGAATTAAAGGAGTTTTCTGTCCTGCTTCTTCATGCTGCAAATGTAACGCTCTAATAAGCTTCTTCCGAGTGCACCTCTTCAAGTTGTTACCCACATGTAACAATGCACACTGTCCCATCATTTTTCCCTTTAGCATATCCTTTACCAAGCATATCTTGTTATATGGCAAGAATACTTTTATCGTCTGACAGAATTACATTTAGTAATGTTTTCTTCAATCCCAGGTTTTTAAATACTTTTTTCTTGGTTTTCTCCACCTGCTATGATATTCTACTTACTCATCTATATAACTATGTTTCAAAAGCCTCAGTTTTGCCCTCACATTGCTTATTCTCACACTGTTAGTTAGTTAGTTAGTTAGTCGCAGTTCCAACTTCACAGCAACGGGTCGTCCCCATTATGCTCCGTTCCTGTGCCAGTGAATATCACACAAAACGCTCCCCACTGCCCAATGGGGAAAGTGGAAAAGACAGGAGTCTCGACAAACAACAGCCCGCACAGATACACTGTGCATAATGCTGCCACCAGAATGTCAACACACCAGTCCCCCACGAAACACCCTGTTCATCTCTGATGGAATCGGCAGTCATTTTCCTATCTGAATATTTCCTAGATGTTCACCCACACAGTCCACGAAAATACAGTTCATCGCTGATGGCAGTGGCAGTCAACCTAGAAGCCCAGCAGCCACACATTTCTGCATAAGGCAAAAACCGGTCAACTCTGGGACATAGCCACCTGCCATCACTCCGAACATGCAGTCAAGTTCCAAAAAACCTCAGGCAGATTCAAAAGCATTTCACACGAAACTCACAGCTCACAGTGTCGCACCACGCACTCACTCAGTAGCAAGGCGACGGAACCATCTCACACTGTTTGCTCACATAAAGGGAGGAATTTTTTAAATGCTAAACTGATGACATCCCAGAGTCTATGTATGCATTGGTAGATGAATGATGACTAGACCCAGAACATCACTCTACATATATTGTTGCAGAATGACTAGACCCAGGACATCAGTCTACATTATTGCTGCAGGATGACTAGACCCAGGACATCAGTCTACATATATTGTTGCAGGATGACTAGACCCAGGACATCAGTCTACATATATTGTTGCAGAATGACTAGACCCAGGACATCAGTCTACATATATTGCTGCAGGATGACTAGACCCAGAACATTAGTCTACATATATTGTTGCAGAATGACTAGACCCAGAACATTAGTCTACATATATTGTTGCAGAATGACTAGACCCAGAACATCAGTCTACATATATTGTTGCAGAATGACTAGACCCAGAACATTAGTCTACATATATTGTTGCAGAATGACTAGACCCAGAACATTAGTCTACATATATTGTTGCAGAATGACTAGACCCAGAACATCAGTCTACATATATTGCTGCAGAATGACTAGACCCAGGACATCAGTCTACATATATTGTTGCAGGATGACTAGACCCAGAACATTAGTCTACATATATTGTTGCAGAATGACTAGACCCAGAACATCAGTCTACATATATTGTTGCAGAATGACTAGTCCCAGGACATCAGTCTACATATATTGTTGCAGAATGACTAGACCCAGAACATCAGTCTACATATATTGTTGCAGAATGACTAGACCCAGGACATCAGTCTACATATATTGTTGCAGGATGACTAGACCCAGAACAACACAGTCTACATATATTGTTGCAGGATGACTAGACCCAGAACATCAGTCTACATATATTGTTGCAGGATGACTAGACCCAGAACATTAATCTACATATATTGTTGCAGAATGACTAGACCCAGAACATCAGTCTACATATATTGTTGCAGAATGACTAGTCCCAGGACATCAGTCTACATATATTGTTGCAGAATGACTAGACCCAGAACATCAGTCTACATATATTGTTGCAGAATGACTAGACCCAGGACATCAGTCTACATATATTGTTGCAGGATGACTAGACCCAGAACAACACAGTCTACATATATTGTTGCAGGATGACTAGACCCAGAACATCAGTCTACATATATTGTTGCAGGATGACTAGACCCAGAACATTAGTCTACATATATTGTTGCAGGATGACTAGACCCAGGACATCAGTCTACATATATTGTTGCAGAATGACTAGTCCCAGGACATCAGTCTACATATATTGGTGCAGAATGACTAGACCCAGAACATCAGTCTACATATATTGTTGCAGAATGACTAGACCCAGGACATCAGTCTACATATATTGTTGCAGAATGACTAGTCCCAGGACATCAGTCTACATATATTGTTGCAGAATGACTAGACCCAGAACATCAGTCTACATATATTGTTGCAGAATGACTAGTCCCAGGACATCAGTCTACATATATTGTTGCAGAATGACTAGTCCCAGGACATCAGTCTACATATATTGTTGCAGAATGACTAGACCCAGAACATCAGTCTACATATATTGTTGCAGAATGACTAGACCCAGGACATCAGTCTACATATATTGTTGCAGAATGACTAGACCCAGGACATCAGTCTACATATATTGTTGCAGAATGACTAGACCCAGGACATCAGTCTACATATATTGTTGCAGGATGACTAGACCCAGGACATCAGTCTACATATATTGTTGCAGGATGACTAGACCCAGAACAACACAGTCTACATATATTGTTGCAGAATGACTAGACCCAGAACATCAGTCTACATATATTGTTGCAGAATGACTAGACCCAGGACATCAGTCTACATATATTGTTGCAGAATGACTAGACCCAGAACAACACAGTCTACATATATTGTTGCAGAATGACTAGACCCAGGACATCAGTCTACATATATTGTTGCAGAATGACTAGACCCAGGACATCAGTCTACATATATTGTTGCAGGATGACTAGACCCAGGACATCAGTCTACATATATTGTTGCAGGATGACTAGACCCAGAACAACACAGTCTACATATATTGTTGCAGAATGACTAGACCCAGGACATCAGTCTACATATATTGCTGCAGAATGACTAGACCCAGGACATCAGTCTACATATATTGTTGCAGAATGACTAGACCCAGAACATCAGTCTACATATATTGTTGCAGAATGACTAGACCCAGAACATCAGTCTACATATATTGTTGCAGAATGACTAGACCCAGGACATCAGTCTACATATATTGTTGCAGGATGACTAGACCCAGGACATCAGTCTACATATATTGTTGCAGGATGACTAGACCCAGAACAACACAGTCTACATATATTGTTGCAGGATGACTAGACCCAGAACATCAGTCTACATATATTGTTGCAGAATGACTAGACCCAGAACATCAGTCTACATATATTGTTGCAGAATGACTAGACCCAGAACATCAGTCTACATATATTGTTGCAGAATGACTAGACCCAGGACATCAGTCTACATATATTGTTGCAGAATGACTAGACCCAGGACATCAGTCTACATATATTGTTGCAGGATGACTAGACCCAGGACATCAGTCTACATATATTGTTGCAGAATGACTAGACCCAGGACATCAGTCTACATATATTGTTGCAGGATGACTAGACCCAGGACATCAGTCTACATATATTGTTGCAGAATGACTAGACCCAGGACATCAGTCTACATATATTGCTGCAGAATGACTAGACCCAGGACATCAGTCTACATATATTGTTGCAGGATGACTAGACCCAGGACATCAGTCTACATATATTGTTGCAGAATGACTAGACCCAGGACATCAGTCTACATATATTGTTGCAGGATGACTAGACCCAGGACATCAGTCTACATATATTGTTGCAGAATGACTAGACCCAGGACATCAGTCTACATATATTGCTGCAGAATGACTAGACCCAGGACATCAGTCTACATATATTGTTGCAGAATGACTAGACCCAGGACATCAGTCTACATATATTGTTGCAGGATGACTAGACCCAGGACATCAGTCTACATATATTGCTGCAGAATGACTAGACCCAGGACATCAGTCTACATATATTGTTGCAGGATGACTAGACCCAGGACATCAGTCTACATATATTGTTGCAGAAAGACTAGACCCAGAACAACACAGTCTACATATATTGTTGCAGGATGACTAGACCCAGAACATCAGTCTACATATATTGTTGCAGAATGACTAGACCCAGAACATCAGTCTACATATATTGTTGCAGAATGACTAGACCCAGGACATCACACAGTCTACATATTTTGTTGTAGGATGACTTATCCTAGGACATCAGTCTACACATGCTGCTGGCAAACACAGGATGATTCCACTCAGATCTGGGATGCATTTTGATTGGCAGCAATGACAACGTTTTAGGTAGAACACATCACACGATGATCTTGATATTAAACAGATAAAACGAACGAACGAACAGACTTTATTTTCAAAGGGTAACAAATTGGGCACGCAGGCCCGTCTTACATTCGGCCCTTCCAATCACTCATCTTTCTTTCATCAACAGTGCATAGGAAAAAACATTGTCACATGTATTTTGTAAACATAAACAATGCATATTACTATGTTATGAGACACATCCACCGCCCACCCACACATCCCCCACCCAACCACACACACATACATGCACCCACCCATCCACCACATCCCTACACCTACACATCTCTCCACCCACACACACCTATCACCCACCACACATCCCATCCACCCACACCCCAGGCACACATACATTCCCCAATCCACACATCCCCCACCCACATACACACATCCCCCACCCACTCACATATCCTCTACCCATCCCATTACCCACCAACAATCACTCACCCACATATCCTCCTAAACCCACACACCTCCAACCACCCAGCCAAACACACAATCCTCGGCCACACATCCCCCATGCACACACACACATCTCCCCATCAACTCACATATACCGCACCTACCCACACACAAATTCCGTACCCACCCACATAATCTCCCATCTCCCCCAGCCCACTCACAGATCCCGAGCCCACCCTTACAAACATCCCCAACATCTCCTAACCTACACACACTCACCCACCCACATATCCTTTACCCACCCACACATCCTCTACCCACCCATCCCCCAACCAAACATCCCTTAACCACACACCCTTACTCATATACAATCACCCACCCACACATCCTCTACCCAACCACGCATCCTCCACCCACCCATCCCTTAACCACACACTCCTAACCATATACACACACATCCCCACCCACGCACAATCTCCCCATTTGTAGCATGACTATGACAGAACTAAATGATAGAACTAAACAGCATATATCAAAACAACAGTGAACACTTACACATCTGGTGGCTGCAGGGCTTTGACCGTGCCTTCATGAAACAACCCATCAATGAGGTACAAGACTTTGAGACCTTCCCTTAGATCTGACTGCTGTAGCTTGCAGGATCGGGGCTCTGAGTAAGAGATATGAAAACATGACTTTACTAGGGTCTGTCATAGTCATGCTACAAATCACATATGAATCATGTGCCATGCCGATAAGTGTGAACAGTCATGTTTCGCAATCTCACGCAATTACCAAAGTCGTGGATCAGCTCTGTGTTCTTGTCTCGACCATACCACATGGCCAAGCCATCCACATATTTACTTCTCTGCCTTCCCCTGGTTCTTTTCCACTCAATCTAGGCAGTTGTCACCAAGTTCTCCAATTTATTTCTTCATAATATATATATATATATATATATATGAATCATCCTCATCTTTTTCATCAAGTGCTTTGTCAACTCTCTTGGGCTAGCATGCTTCTCCATGATCCCTCTATAAATATGAGAGAGAGAACGAACAAACGAACAGACTTTATTTTCAAAGGGTAACAAACTGGGCACGCAGGCCCGTCTTACATTCAGCCCTTCCAATCACTCATCTTTTGTTCATCAATAGTGCATAGGAAAAAACATCGTTAAATGAATTTTGTAAACATAAACAATGCATATTACCATGTTATGAGACACCCACCACCCACCTACACATCCCCCATTCACCCCAACTCTCCCACACACACATACATGCCTCCACCCATCCTCACACCTACACATCTCCCACCCACCACACATCCCATCCACCCACACCCCAAGCACACATACATTCCCCAACCTACACATCCCCCACCCACACACATCCACCCACCTACACACATCTCCCCAGAGAGAGAGAGAGAGAGAGAGAGAGAGAGAGAGAGAGAGAGAGAGAGAGTAGAGAGAGAGAGAGAGAGAGAGAGAGAGAGAGAGAGAAACAGAAAGAGAGACAGAGAGAAATGGATGCACTGAGAGGAGAAAAAGAGACTGACCAAAAAAAGAAGAGAGAAATGCATCTGATAATATTAACACCTAACTATATAAGTAAACAAAACTAATAACAGTAAGTAAATAGGACAGAAATACAAAGTAAACAGGGCATAAATGCCACTCACCTGGACAGTTTATAAATAAACACACATGTATTGTATTGGCGCTCACTGAAATAGAGAAAAGAAGCTGGAGTAGGAAGAATGGCTCTGTATGAGACCAGAGTAGATAAGACTTAAAAGGACAGAAATGCCACTCACCTGGTGTAGGGGGAATGGCTCTGTATGAAACCAGGGGAAGGTTATCAGTGTCACTTGAGTCAGTACTAATCTTTCTTTTCTTCTGTCCTGGTTTAGAAATCTTGTTTATCTATAAAAACAACAATGTGAAACATCTCAATGAACTTGTTGACATGTGCAATAACACACAAGCAATTATGTGACAATTATCAAATTACTCATTAACAAAACAAAAAACAAATAAAGGAAGCTTTGACATGTATTGTGAGTATGGTCCTAAACCCATATTTTTATAGACCAATTGACAATCGACTGGCGTTGTGGTCACTTTATGCTTGCGACCTTTACAAACAAAGTCTCCCAGTTTGGGATTCAAACACATGACCACCAGGTGAGCAGGCAAGCATGCTAGCCACTGTGCAACTGTGGCTCCTTAATTATTCATGCCTGTAATTAATGCAGCTTAGTTAAACGACAGAGACAAAAACAAGACATACCCGCAGTTGCTGCCCTTAGACTTGTGATACAAAACTAGCAGACAACTTTAAAAGCCAACATTTCCCAAAGTTGTGTTGCCTGCTTCAGTGATGTTTAGTGGTACCACACTTAGGCAGCTTTCAACTACTGATGTTGATGTCATCAGTTTGCTTTCACACTTTCATGTCACACTTGTTTAATTATTCTCCCTGATTAACCTTTGCCTAATTGAAAACTAAACTATTTGTAACTTCCACTTGACCGCGGTTATTGTGATTACAACTTTTAAAGGAGCAAATTTGAAGGATATAGGTAATGTGACAGCTATTACTCTGATATGAGTGTATGACAGAGCTACCATATGACAGTAGACGGTACTACCTGCTTTCTGTTAGCGCTGAATGTTGGGCGGCGATCACCAAACCCGACAACCCACATTGTGCCAACAGCTTCAGGTGGAAGAGTGCAATTAGGAGGGTACAAGCCTTACCCTTGTGCAAGGAAATGCAACCCGACTAAATGTCATAGCAGGGCAGACCAGACCCTAAGCCTTGGTCGGCAACTGGTCTAGTATCAAAGCTCTGATCAGGCGGACTGTTAGAGCATTGCTTTGCTGATCAGGCAGCTTCTGCAGCTTGTCTTGTTCCAGATGTATTGGTGTTACCTTTCCTCTAGAGTAAACTAGACAGGCTGAGAAAGGGATCATGCTGCATGGGCAAGACATGGTCTCTAAACTCAGCCCAGGCCTTGTGTTAAGGAGAGGTTTAACTCCATTTACAAACTATCGTCTGTCAAGACGGCAAGGTGCCAGTCAGATAATGAAAGATTATGTCAAATAGAGAAAACAAATTAAAAACACAATTTAAGGAGCCTTTTTTAAATCATGGGGTATATGATGATAGCCATAATATTAGACAAATTGAGGCTCAATGGGTAATGGATGTGGTCAATAACAGCCAGCTGCTTTTACTTCCCAGACAATTTCCTGGCTACCATTTGAGACGTTCCAATAGGGAGCCCAGGTCAGTCAAAACAAAATATCCCCTGTAGCATAGAGAAAAATTTCTGGCAGCTATTGTTCCTTGGGCTGTGATAAAGAGCAGCTAATGTTCTATGGGCTGTGATAAAGAGCAGCTAGTGTTCTATGGGCTGTGATAAAGAGCAGCTAGTGTTCTATGGGCTGTGATAAAGAGCAGCTAATGTTCTATGGGCTGTGATAAAGAGCAGCTAATGTTCTATGGGCTGTGATAAAGAGCAGCTAATGTTCTATGGGCTGTGATAAAGAGCAGCTAATGTTCTATGGGCTGTGATAAAGAGCAGCTAGTGTTCTATGGGCTGTGATAAAGAGCAGCTAATGTTCTATGGGCTGTGATAAAGAGCAGCTAATGTTCTATGGGCTGTGATAAAGAGCAGCTAATGTTCTATGGGCTGTGATAAAGAGCAGCTAGTGTTCTATGGGCTGTGATAAAGAGCAGCTAGTGTTCTATGGGCTGTGATAAAGAGCAGCTAATGTTCTATGGGCTGTGATAAAGAGCAGCTAGTGTTCTATGGGCTGTGATAAAGAGCAGCTAGTGTTCTATGGGCTGTGATAAAGAGCAGTTAGTGTTCCTTGGGCTGTGATAAAGAGCAGCTAGTGTTCTATGGGCTGTGATAAAGAGCAGTGAGTGTTCCTTGGGCTCTGAAAAAGAGCAGCTAGTGTTCTATGGGCTGTGATAAAGAGCAGCTAGTGTTCTATGGGCTGTGATAAAGAGCAGCTAGTGTTCTATGGGCTGTGATAAAGAGCAGCTAGTGTTCTATGGGCTGTGATAAAGAGCAGCTAGTGTTCTATGGGCTGTGATAAAGAGCAGTTAGTGTTCCTTGGGCTGTGATAAAGAGCAGCTAGTGTTCTATGGGCTGTGATAAAGAGCAGTTAGTGTTCCTTGGGCTGTGATAAAGAGCAGCTAGTGTTCTATGGGCTGTGATAAAGAGCAGTGAGTGTTCCTTGGGCTGTGATAAAGAGCAGTTAGTGTTCTATGGGCTGTGATAAAGAGCAGCTAGTGTTCTATGGGCTCTGATAAAGAGCAGCTAGTGTTCTATGGGCTGTGATAAAGAGCAGTGAGTGTTCCTTGGGCTCTGATAAAGAGCAGCTAGTGTTCTATGGGCTGTGATAAAGAGCAGTGAGTGTTCCTTGGGCTCTGATAAAGAGCAGCTAGTGTTCTATGGGCTGTGATAAAGAGCAGTGAGTGTTCCTTGGGCTCTGATAAAGAGCAGCTAGTGTTCTATGGGCTGTGATAAAGAGCAGCTAATACTCTATCAGCTGTGATAAGGAAGAATGATCTAATGTGTGCTACTAACAAACAGCAAGAATAATCATCTTGTTATGTCTCTTTGAGTAACCAGGCATAAATGTGGAAAAACCGCTGAAAGTAAGATAATGAAATGTTACAAAATCTGTGAATGTAATAATCAACAGTACAAGTTCAGCATCAAATGACATGTAGAACCAGTCAAAATATATAAGTCAGTTATTTTAAAAAAAAAACAATCTCTGCATGATGATCAAAGAGGTACTACTAAGTCTTGCACAACTGAACATATTCAAACAAAACCTTAGCAAGGATACTGTGAGAACAGCTCCAGCAAGAACAAGTGTTTCCCTTACAGACTTAACAACAAGCAAGATGAGGTGAGAATATTCTTCTGCTTCTTCTTCTTCTGCGTTCATCCAGAATGTTTTTTTTTTTTTGGGGGGGGGGGGGGGGGGGGGGACATAATTGTGTTGTGCCTGTTTACAGCAGAGCTGCGATATTTGCACCCTTCGGCCAACACATCTGAATTCTTTCTGCATTTTTTGACCGAGTTAACCTTCTCGGGATGTGAGAATGATATACTTGGTATTCAGAAAAACTGAGGGCAAGATTTGGAAACAACTTGGAAACATCATAAACTATCAGGAGAAGACAGCATTAACACACCTGGTATCAGGCATAGAAGTAAACAAAGAAAACAGTGTCAATACTTCTACCACCTCATAGTCCTCTTTAATTTACATTAATTTTCAAGTTCTATATTTAAAAAAATACAGGTTACAGGAGAGAGGATCAACTTCATTGCACTGGGTTTTGTCCCATATGGCTCTGTCTATTTTCACAGAGTGGCCTGCCGAAAGCATCGCACAAAATGTAAATTCTGCAATGCCAGTGATGACCCCCAGGCATCTCCAAGAAAATTGCACTTGTAAACCAAATGATGGAAGCAGGTGGCCTATTCACTTCACCAGGGAGACCTCATTCTATAAATAGTGACTATAAACAAAAGAAAACCACCCTTTTTGATTTCAAATACTGTAACCAATGACTATAAACAAAAGAAAACCACTTTTCCGATTTCAAATACTGTAAACAATGACTATAAAAAAAAATATCTGCTTTCAGAGATAAGATCAGAAATGAAGAAATCAGGACTAAAATGGGGGTTACAGCTGCACTAGATTTTATTAGAAGGCAGCAAGTCAAATGTTTTGGCCATGCAAGTAGGTTACCAACTGAAGCAGAGGAAGAGGCCGACCACGTAAACAATGGGCGCAGGGAATAACAGAGTCCATGGAAATATTGATACATGAAGCCCATAAGCGGGCACTCTCCTGCTGTTTATACTTCACCTCGACACCGCAAGGTACAAGAGGAACATGATGAGATGAGATGAGATCTGTTTTCAGTTTTCAAATACCATAAATGGAGCTTAGCATGGCTGAATGGATAAGAATCTGCGTTCTCAAACATGTGGTATGCTGATGCTGAGGTAAGGGGGTCAACCCTACACCGGACAGTTGGACTAACATGTTGAATTCTTATCCTTGACTAGGGGACATAAATTACAAGTACCTCTGAAGTCGGAGTGGGTTTGCGGTAAGCTAATCACATGCAAAATTCAGTCCAGTGCTACTACCATAGAAGTTGTTGTGTATGGACCACGCTTGAGTTCGCTTTTCTTTTTGTTAAAAATTCTATAAATAATGACAAATTAATTTTTTTTTAAATGCTTTTTTTCAAGTGCCATAAACAATGACTAGTAGTTTCTCTTACCTCAAGGTCATCCTGTTTTTTAATGCCAGATTTGGAAAATTTCTTTTTGACTCGCTGGGTCAGGTCATGCAGACTTTTAGCTTTCTGTAATTTGATTTTGGAGTTCTCTTCGGCTCGCCTCTCTTTCATGTCTAAACTTGGCAGTGATGGTGGCGTTGTAGCCGGTGTTTCATCCACCTTCTCCTTTTTCTTCACACTCTTCTTCTTCTCTAGTTCAGTTTTTGAACTCTTTTTGATCTTCACACATGGTACCAGCTGCAATGTAGGTGCTGCATCTTCTAATTTAACAATCTTCTTGGCATCTTCAACTTTGACTGTGGAAATTTCGACACTTTTGAGAGGAGGCATCTTGGAAATGGACTCCTTGTCTTCAGTTTTGACATCGGCATTAGTTTCTGAGGTTTCTGTTGCTGGTTCGGAACTCTTTGTCACCGGCACATCTACAGACAATGCTGGATCTGTGGTGGAATCTTGACTATCTTTGTTTTTATCAGAGTCCTTGATGGATTTATTGACATCTAGCAGCTTCTTGCTCTTGGGCATGAAATTTGACAGCTTCCACACAGGTTCACCTCTGGGAGCAGGAGACAGGGCAGGAGAAGGCTGAGGACTTGGTTCGCTCAAGAAGATTCGCTCACTGCGACGTCGGGTCCATTCCTCATCGAGAAAAAGTGGCTTGGGGTCTGTCTGTGAATACAGAAATAATATATTCAGAGATAGGTGATGGTTGCGGTAAGGACATCTTTGTTGCATGAACACTATCATTCACCCTGGTTGTCACTAGAGAACAACAGGGCTGCAGTAATTGCTGTGTTTCACACTGTTATATGCTTGTGAAACATGGACTGTTTATCAGCGACATGCTAGAACATTAAACCATTTCCACACAGTCTGCCTTAGGAAGTTATTGAAGATTAAATGGCAAGACAAGATCCCAGACACTGAAGTTCTAGAAAGAGCATCCATGCCCAGTATCCACACTCTACTAATGAAAAATCAGATTCTCTGGGCCGGTCACTTAACTCGTATGCCAGATCACAGGCTCCCTAAAAATTTTTTTACGGCGAGCTGTGTTGTGGCAAGCGCTCCCAATGCGGCCAGAGGAAATACTTTAAAGACACTCTGAAAATCTCACTTAAAGCTTTTGGGAATTCATGTTGACACCTGGGAGACTGCTGCTAAAGACGTAATTCGTGGCGTACATCATTACATAAGGGTGCAGTCACTTGTGAAGCAACCAGGACTGCAAGAGCTGTGAAGAAAAGGCTGGACAGAAAAACCACTGCAGGAGATCCTCCTCCTGGAACATCAAGCATTCTTTGCCCACATTGTCAAAGAACATTTCGAGCCAAAATAGGCCTTATCAGCCATCTTAGAACTCACGGCTCCATACTTTCAACCCCACTGGATGAAATGAATGGTCATCATCATTCTTGATGGACAAACAACAACAACAACAATTGCTGTGTGCAACCACGACTTATCTCCTGATTGCAGTGGTATTTTCATCAACCTATTACTATTAAGGATATGAGAGTTTCACCATAATCAGAACCAAATGAATGAGGACTTTGTGAAAGTTACTGTTCATGAACACTGACATGCCTTGATGCAAAAAGTAATCTCAAAGCTGATATTGCCGTTAGGCTGCGAAGGGTTAAAACATCACATATTCTAGGTCACAATATAGGTGAGCTGGTCGGTTTCCTTCCTCTTACCCTTGGCTTCCCAAACAATGCTCAGAAAATTGTCTGGTTCACATTTTTATGAGGCCGAGTTGACCCCAGAACTGTAATGATCAGAAAAAAATTCAACTTCCACTGGGGATTGAATCTGAAGCATTGTTTTGGCAGGAAAGCACAGGAACAACCATACCACCGCAGCTAGCCTTGGTGTACACTTTGCAATATAGATCCTAAATATTGGTGTCCCTCTTTTAACAGTAAAAGATGTTTGGTAAATATAAAAGCACGTAGTGTAAATTGATAAGCCTGCATGTTTACTTGGTCAATTCATAACGACCTGGAATGACCAGCTCACCATCTGTCCATGCCAGAAACAATCTCTGGGACACATCCTCTTCTTCTGCGTTCATCCAGAGTGTATTTTTTTTTGGACGTTGTTGCGTTGTGCCTGTTTACAGCATTGCTGTGATATTTGCGCCTTTCGGCTGACACATAAGATTTCTGCGGTGATACACATCTGATGAAGCTGGATTGACCAGTGATGGAGTGTATGGTTACTAAAAGAAGAGGCAAGGATTGACCAGCACAAGGATAGGCACAGACACTTTGGGCATGGAACCTGGGAAGTGGTTGAGACTTTTCAGTGGACCATGTTGAGCACAATGTTCTGCATAGGGCCTGCTACATGATGCTGATGGGTTGAACTGAACCAGATTGGTTGCAGACAAAATGGTTGGTGCTGATGTACAGCCGGGCTGATTCATTCTTCTGTTATATGTAAGTGGTATGTTTAATATATTTCAATGATTCAATTAAATAACTGGTCTGTATGGCTTTAACATTAAATCAACCAAAATAAAACAAAACAGAGAAAGAAAGGTGTGAGGAGGGAAACAAGAGAAGAGAGGCATGGAACAGGATTGAGAAATAATTAGATATGCAGATAATGGGAAGAGAGGAAGTGTGTGTACAGGAAAGAGTGAATGGGAAAGAGTATTAATAAAACATGCTAGTTTTAGCTGAAATATATTCCCACTTTAATGTAAGAGAATTGAAAATGAACACCAAACAAAAACAATGAATTACCTTTTTCCATTCTTCATCTTTGGACTGACTACAACTGGACTCAGGACTCTGAATAAGTCCTATGTTGGTGGATTTCTTGGCCCAGATGGTTTCTGTCAAGACAAGATTCAGCACAGACCAGTTTCAAATACAGGCAATGGAAGACATGCAAATAGCTCCACTACTTTTGTTGACATTAAGTTCTATACTGGTAAGAGTAGGTGACCATGGCTCATTACCTCACATGATCTTTGGTCGTGGATCAGAACTGTGTTGTTTGTTTGCTCAGTTATGTCACTGGGCCAAGTAATCCGAGGATTTATCTTCCTGTCTCTCTATGATCCTTCATTTTGTGATAGAAGTGGGATGTACCACTGATCATTGCATAGCCATGTTTCATTTTAAAGGAATTTCCTACCTACAAAATAGTTTCATTGAAATGTTTTGTTGTTTCATATGTTTACAAAAATGGACAAGGTAGCATCTGGAAAGAATACTGCTGCTTCATAGACTAGCGCTGCAATGTAATTCATAGAAAGGAGGCCTGAGTGGTCTCGAGGTATGGTGTCTGCCTTGAGTGATGGAGGTACTGGGCTCAAGCCCCGGTGAGGGCCAAGATGTTTTTTCACGTGGACTTCTAGTAACAAAATTTCCCCTGGTCTCTGGGTAGTGAGATCGGATACCCGTGTGTATTGCTGTGCACGTAAAAAATCCCTTGGCAGTTGGAAATCGAAAAAGAGAATTATGGTGCTGCCCTGGCAAAATTTTGAGTTAAAAATCTACCCAAAGTATTTCAGGATCCTTGCTGGTGCTTCGGAGTTTGTGCACTGAGCTGAGATTCTCTGCACTCAGGCTTGAGTTAGGAGTAGAACGGAGCACTTATGTGTTACACCCACGTGCCGTGATGTTGATCCGTCAACTAAACTAAACTAAATCCATTGAAAGAAACATCAGACTTCAAGTCTGGCAAGACTTGATCTGTTCTCTACATCTCATAACCCTCAATTAACAATGGCGGAAGAGGATACAGCATGCACATTGGTATAATGGTTAGGACGTTGAAATGACAATATGAGGAGCGTGGTCAGACATGGGTTTGATGCCTGGGCTCACTGCTCGCTATGGGAGGGAAATACTGGCCATCTATTCTGCTGTGTACCGGCTCTGTGGCGGAGGAGTTTCAAATATAATTTGTAATCCCGCATAGCACGTTTTGAAACACAACTGCTGGTAATTTGAAAGCAGACTGCCTTGCTGTTGGTTTCCACACAATGGTTATGAGTCCTGGTCAGTTCAGAAAGCAATAGGCAAACTACTGAAAGTACACTTGCCTAGAAATCATAAACAGCCAAAATAGAAATGCTAGAGTTGACTGCCACGTCCTGTAAAGGATATGCAACTAACTCAGGCCTGAAAAATGTGATGGTCCAAGTACATCACAGAGAGTATGTTAGCACAGTTGATAGAGAACTGCGCTGGTAATGACATGAGCACGGTTGGACATGGGTTCAATGTCTGGGCTTGTTGCATGTGAAAGTAAGGGACAGACTGGCCATTGATACAAAATATGAAGGCACTACCATATTAGAGACCCATAGCAGAAAAATCCTTCCGGAAAAATTATTTAAGCACATCACATAACCTGGTTCCTGCAACAGGACAATTTTGGTGTATGTATATGTAATATACAAGTAAATGGAAATATTCTTAAACAAGTGAATCGGTACAATTATCTCAGAACAGTCATAACATCTGATGGGAGTTGCCTTGAAGAGATTAGAACAAGAATCAACATGGGAAAGGTGAAACATACTGGCCAATAAAAAGATGTCATTTGCAGCGAGAAAAAGAGTGTTGAGGTGCTACATAGAACATGTACTTTTTATGGATGTGAAGCGCGGACAATGAGCAGACAAGTTGAAAAACATCTGATGGCTGTGGAAATGTGGTTTCTGAGGAAAATGCAAAGAATACCATGGACAGACAGAAAAACCAGTGACCAAGTCCTACAAGAAACAAATGAAAACCGTAATATGATTAGAGAAAGTAGACGTAGACAGGTAGAAAGGGAGTCTCTGTGGCGAAGTGGTCAAGCCGTTTGACTCGTGCTCTGAAGGTTGTGGGTTTGATTCCGGGCCGCACCTTTCAGTTTACGAGTTAAATGTTTCGGAGACTCCTGTGGGTCGTCACTAAAAGCTATAGAGTTCGTGCTTTGTGCGACGCTTTCCGTGCTGCGGAAAGAGACCGAGCCATTTGGGATAAAACCCGGTGCAAATGAAGTCGACCCTGTCGACTTTTAAGCGACTTTTTTTAAAGACGTAGACAATTGTTTGGTTACATTATGAGAAGAAATAAATTGGAGAACTTGGTGACAACTGGCAAGGTCGAGGGGAAGAGAACAAGGGGAGGGCAGAGAAGTAAATACCTGGATGGCTTGGCCATGTTGTATAGTCAAGACAAGAACACTGAGCTGATCCACGATTCTGGTGATCGAGTGCATGGCATAGCACATGATGGCATGGCATGGCACATGATTATGATGATTATCTGTCAGTTCAATCTAGTTTGGACTGTCACCGTTACATGTAATATTATCCTTCCAGTTCGGACTATCATTGCTGCACTTTGGATGCATCCATAGATGCTATAATTTTCTCTGTAATAAATCCATTAGTGCTTAGAAATTGACTTGCCAGTTTGGTGTTGGCTGGCAAGACTTCTTGCACAACTGTGGTACTGCTCTGCTTTGGCTACACAAATAGGAATCATGGGACCAATATCTGGCGAAACAATGGGCATCGTGGGACCAATAATGCATGCACAATACAGTGAAGACAATGAGCTATAAAGAAGGTAATAACAATGTACTATACATAATTATGGTGATGACACCATGCTATGAGCTGTCAGCTAACAAGAATATAATGACCATGTGCTTTATATGATTATGACAATGTGCTATATAGAAGGTAATAACATTGTGCTACATAGGAGATAATGACAATATGCTTTGTAGAATATAATAACAATATGCTATAGAAGATAATGGCATTGTTCTATATAGAGGAAATTTACAATATTTCATAAAAAATTGTGATGTGTGCTATAAAGAGGGTAATAGCAACATGGCATAAAGTCAGTAATGACAATGTACTATAAAGATGACAACAACAAACTCCTATAAAGGTGGTAAGGTAACAACCATCCATCCATCATGTGCCATGCCGATAAGCATGGGCAGTCATGTTTTGCCATCTCACTCGATCACCAGAGTCATGGATCAGCTCCGTGTTCCTGTCTCGACCATGCCAAGTGACCAAGCCATCCAGGTATTTACTTCTCGGTCTTTCCGTCACCAAGTTCTCCAATTCATTTCTTCTCATAACATGTCCAGATAATTTTGACTGTCTACGTCTAATGTCTCTAATCAGTTTACGATCTTCATTTGTTTCTTGAAGGACTTGTTCATTGGTTTTTCTGTCTGTCCATGGTATTCTTTGCATTTTGCTCAGAAACCACATTTCCACAGCCATCAGATGTCCCTCAGCCTGTCTGCCCACGCTTCACATCCACACAAAAGCATAGGTTACATGTAGCACTCCAACAATATCCCCAAAGGCAGTAATGACAATATGCCTTAAAATGCTTTAAAGATGGTCATGAAAGGATAATGTAAAATATTATTAGTTAATGGAGGCCAACATGGTCGAATAGATAAAAGTGTGTGCTCTTAAACTTCCGGTGTGCTGATGCCAAGGTAACGGGTTCAACCCTACACCAGTCAGATGGACTAAAATGTTTACATTTCGTCCTTGACTTGGGGACGTAAATGACAAGTACCTTAGAAGTTAGAGTAAGAGTAGGATCACCTGATAGAAAGGGACACTGGAAATAAGGAAAGCTAATGCACACGCAAACTTAAGTCCAGTGCGCTAGATGGGAGTTCAAGGTGAGTAAATGGGGAAACAAATATTAGTTAATAACAAGAGCCAAATATGTTGCAAACATCTGTAGCCAAATATGCTGCAAACGTCTGTAGCCAAATATGCTGCAAACATCTCTAGCCAAATATGCTGCAAACATCTGTAGCCAAACATGCTGCAAACATCTGTAGCCAAATATGCTGCAAACATCTGTAGCCAAACATGCTGCAAACATCTGTAGCCAAACATGCTGCAAACATCTGTAGCCAAATATGCTGCAAACATCTATAGCCAAATATGCTGCAAACATTTGTAGCCAAATATGCTGCAAACATCTGTAGCCAAATATGCTGCAAACATCTGTAGCCAAATATGCTGCAAACATTTGTAGCCAAATATGCTGCAAACATCTGAAGGAGACGAAAAGTGTGAGAATCTTTTGGTTAAGAATTATAAAGGCATACTATTTAGTAGACTAGAAGTAGCATCATGTACCTGTGCCACAAGAAGAATTTTCTGGGTTGATTTTACGTGGACGCCCAGGTTTTCTCTTTTTATTGGGGCTGGTATCGCTGGCATCTGTATCTGAATCTGCAAAGATACAGCAATAGTGAATACGTAATTTATACATGTTGCTAGCAAAGTTGCAATTAAACGTAGTCTGTACAAATATTCTGGATTGGTTTCAGTTTAGTGCAGATTATCACCATTCCAGCCTGAACATGTCCCTATTATTCTGAATGCCAATGTAATAAGTCTGTTAGTGTACACCGAATAAGTGCACCAATTTTTTGTTGATTCACGATACCTACTAGTGTGATTACTTTTCTGCTCTCTTCAGTCCACTCTTATCTTCAAACCAAACTCTTGCAATATTGTTGTTGATCCATTTAGCTAGCAATTTTGGAATACCTCTCTATGCATATTCATAAGGTTGTCTCAACCCTTTTGTTGACTCTCTGATATAGTTTCACAATACACTAGTCCTTCCTGACATTACCACTTTCCTGTCGAAGGACCGTGTGAAATGATATCTGAAGAAACAACGCAGTGCAGAGTGTAGAAACATGACCGAGAAAAGAGACGTAGAAAAAAACTGTTCTTGCAGCAACAGTCCTGAAACTCAAAGTAGCAGGAGGAAGATGAGGATGAAGAAGAGGAAGTGTAGGGTGATTCCCTGAAGGTTTTCCGAGCACATGCTCAAAAGACTAATAACAACAATGAAACAAGCTTGAATGTGTTACTTTCAACATTCCATCCATCGTGTGCTATGCTGATAAGCGTGGGCTGTCATGTTTTGCCATCTCACTCGATCACCAGAGTCATGGATCAGCTCTGTGTTTCTGTCTCGACCATGCCATGAGGCCAAGCCATCCAGGTATTTGCTTCTCGGTCTTCCCCTTGGTCTCTTCCCTTCGATATTGCCAGTTGTCACCAAGTTCTCCAATTCATTTCTTCTCATAACATGCCCAAAAAATTGTGACTGCCTATGTCTAATGCTTCTAATCAGTTTATGATCATTTGTTTCTTGAAGAACTTGTTCATATAAGTCATGTACAAAGATATATGCTGTACTGCATTTTAAAACATCTAGCAGATGTCTTCATTTGACTCCCTCTATTTCATGTAAACTGTGGGTTCCTGTGACAGAACTGGTTAACTATACAACCCTTAGGTGTTCTCAGTGTATGTCCCACCCAGAGCCAGCATCTTTCCCTCACCGCTCAATTGATGGCAGCCATTTAGTTCTCCCTCTAAACTCCCCACGTGCGATTCTTTCATACCATTTCAGTACTTCTATTCTGTCCAGGGACCTGTTAATGTATGTTTGTAGTTTGTTTGTAAATGTTTTAGTCACTTTCCATGTTTCTGATTCGTAAAGCCTTATAGATGTAATATTAGCAACCATAGCTGATAAAGCAGCAAAAATACGCAATGCCAAACATACAATCATTTGCACACACCACAATCAAACAGACGTACATAACCTACCTTCCTCGAGGTTGCGTTTGTTTGGACTTGCGTCTTCAATATTTTCTGTGATGTTGTTTGCTGAACCGTTAAAACTGTTTGTAGCTGTGTTGACTGTGATGTTAACAGATGAAGTCCCACAATTATTGAAGACATTCACGGCAGCACTAATGTTTGTAGTCTCACTGCTACTGGATGTAGACGCGTTGACACTGGTGCTGAACTCCTCCATGACAGCCTGGTGAATTTCTTGAGAAGAAAATGATGCTACGGTTGCTAATGAAGATGTAGTTGATGCTGCTGTCGATGCAGCCAGGGATGTTGCCGTACTTATTGATGATGATGATGATAAAAGAGCAAATGTTGAGCTTGTTGATTCACTAGGTGTGGAACTATTCAGGCTTGAAGCCACCAAGCTGGGACTAGTGAAGCTCATGACACAGGACGCTGATGAAGACATGAAGTTGCCCACAGAGCCAAACCCAATGCTGGAAGTATAGTTACAACTGCTGTTGTTTGTCGCACTGTAAGTTCCACTACCAATGACACTATTGCTGGTACTGAATGAGCATGTTGTAGGTGTGATGCTGTGAACACCACTCAATGAGCATGCTGTAGGTGTGAAGCTGTGAACACCACTCAATGAGCATGCTGTAGGCGTGACACTGTGAACACCACTCAATGAGCATGCTGTAGGCATGACGCTGTGAACACCTCTCAATGAGCATGCGGTAGCTGTGACGCTGTGAACACCACTCAATGAAGTTGGGGAGAAAGTGGTGTTTGTTAGTGAAGACCCATTAAGAGCAAACTTTGCCAGAAGTCCAAGGCCTGATTCATGCTGTGGTGTGGGTGAACTCAGTTCTTAATATTGTGGAGAAAACAAGAGATGGAGTCAGAAGACAGAAAACATCCGGTTTTCAAACATTTTCAAATTGTTTTTTAAATATTGTGGACAAAACAAGAAAAGGGGTTAGAAGAAAGAAAACATTCAGGTTTCAAACACAAATACAAGTTTTTAAATAAAACAAAGTCTAATTATTGTGGACAAAACAAGAGATGGTGTTAGAAGACAGAAAACATCTAGGTTTCAAATACAAATACATTTACTTTTAATAATTAAAAAAAAACAGGCAGTTTCATGTCATCTACCAACCTCAAGATTTACTGGCTGTTTGGGATTTTATAAGCAATTTACATTCAGTAGTATGCTATTGCTTTCTTAATGACAGACACTCATACCTTCGTGAAAATCAACACAAAGGAGTCTGCTTCCAAACTGCCTGCAGCTGACTTCAAACCCAGTATGTCAGGTTTGTGAAACTATGTTCACTACCCCTAAGCCACTAATGCAGACAAACACAAATAAGGTGTGTTTGGTCAATAAATATGGTCAAGCCGTTTGACTTGTGCTCCGAAGGTTGTGGGTTCGATTCCGGGCACGTCCTTCGGTTTACGAGTTAAATGTTTCGGAGACTCCTGTGGGTCTTCGCTAAAAGCTACGGAGGTCATGCTTTGTGTGATGCTTTCCGTGCTGCGGAAAGAGACCGAGCCATATGGGATAAAACCCGGTGCAATGAAGTCGACCCTGTCGACTTTTAAGCGACACAAATAAGGGATACTTTTTACAAATGTATACAAGAAATTCTTTACAAATGATTTCAAGATTTTGGTATCTTTTCCATCTGTCTGCCATTCTCATTGCTTTCCCTGTGAACCTTAGATGTCCTACTTGTTTTTTAAAAAAATAGGTTTGTAGTCAATGTGATTTTTATTTTTTGCGCTCGTTTTGAACTCAAGTGTAGGTCCATAGCACTACTTCTAGTAGTGCAGGACTGAATTTTGTGTGTGGAATAGCTTTCCCTATTAACAGTGTCCCTCACCATCAGGCAAACCCACTCTGACTTCAGGGGTACTTGAAATTTACGTCCCAAGGAGATGGTACTTTGGTACCAGGTAAGGAGAAAAGTCTCTACTCCAGCCTCACTCAGATAGAGGCAAGTCCTTTTCAGGGAACAGATGATCTGAACACCAATGCACTGGAGTTAAAAGTTAAAACTCAGTCTTCTCAAGGATCCACCAATCAATCAGCCGATCATACAACTAGCCATGATTCCTTGCTGAAAATATATAGCTGTATCTAGGGTACAGTTGAAGGCAGCAACTGGCAGAGGTTGACAAACAAATCTTGTATTGATAGCATTAACAAACTATTCTCTAGGATTCAGCTGAAGGCAGGTGGTAAAAACAGACAAATACATCCTATATTCACAGCATTAACAAACTATTCTCTAGGATTTAGCTGAAGATAGGTGGCAGAGGCAGACAAATACATCCTATATTCACAGCATTAACAAACTATTCTCTAGGATTCAGCTGAAGATAGGTGGCAGAGGCAGACAAATACATCCTATATTGACAGCATTAACAAACTATTCTCTAGGATTTAGCTGAAGATAGGTGGTAGAGGAAGACAAATACATCCTATATTGACAGCATTAACAAACTATTCTCTAGGGTTCAGCTGAAGATAGGTGGCAGAGGAAGACAGACACATCCTATATTGACAGCATTAACAAACTATTCTCTAGGTTCAGCTGAAGATAGGTGGCAGAGGCATACAAATACATCCTATATTGACAGCATTAACAAACTATTCTCTAGGATTTAGCTGAAGATAGGTGGCAGAGGCAGACAAATACATCCTATATTGACAGCATTAACAAACTATTCTCTAGGATTTAGCTGAAGATAGGTGGCAGAGGCAGACAAATACATCCTATATTGACAGCATTAACAAACTATTCTCTAGGGTTCAGCTGAAGATAGGTGGCAGAGGCAGACAAATACATCCTATATTCACAGCATTAACAAACTATTCTCTAGGATTTAGCTGAAGATAGGTGGCAGAGGCAGACAAATACATCCTACATTGACAGCATTAACAAACTATTCTCTAGGGTTCAGCTGAAGATAGGTGGCAGAGGCATCCTATATTGACAGCATTAACAAACTATTCTCTAGGATTTAGCTGAAGATAGGTGGCAGAGGCAGACAAATACATCGTATATTGACAGCATTAACAAACTATTCTCTAGGGTTCAGCTGAAGATAGGTGGCAGAGGCAGACAAATACATCCTATATTGACAGCGTTAACAAACTATTCTCTAGGATTTAGCTGAAGATAAGTGGCAGAGGAAGACAGACACATCCTATATTGACAGCATTAACAAACTATTCTCTAGGGTTCAGCTGAAGACAGGTGGCAGAGGCATACAAATACATCCTATATTCACAGCATTAACAAACTATTCTCTAGGGTTCAGCTGAAGATAGGTGGTAGAGGAAGACAGACACATCCTATATTCACAGCATTAACAAACTATTCTCTAGGTTTCAGCTGAAGACAGGTGGCAGAGGCAGACAAATACATCCTATATTGACAGCATTAACAAACTATTCTCTAGGGTTCAGCTGAAGATAGGTGGCAGAGGCAGACAAATACATCCTATATTGACAGCATTAACAAACTATTCTCTAGGGTTCAGCTGAAGATAGGTGGCAGAGGCAGACAAATACATCCTATATTGACAGCATTAACAAACTATTCTCTAGGGTTCAGCTGAAGATAGGTGGTAGAGGAAGACAGACACATCCTATATTGACAGCATTAACAAACTATTCTCTAGGGTTCAGCTGAAGACAGGTGGCAGAGGCAGACAAATACATCCTATATTGACAGCATTAACAAACTATTCTCTAGGGTTCAGCTGAAGATAGGTGGCAGAGGCAGACAAATACATCCTATATTGACAGCATTAACAAACTATTCTCTAGGGTTCAGCTGAAGATAAGTGGTAGAGGAAGACAGACACATCCTATATTGACAGCATTAACAAACTATTCTCTAGGGTGTAGCTGAAGATAGGTGGTATAGGAAGACACACACATCCTATATTGACCGCATTAACAATCTATTCTCTCGGGTTCAGCTGAAGATAGGTGGCAGAGGCAGACAAACCTGTACTGATAACATCAAAGAGATAAACAATGTTATACTTACACAAATGGTTGAAGATAAAAGGCAGTGGAAAAACCTTAACTATGAATGCATTAATTATGGTGCCTCCAAAAGACTGACTTATAACAACAACAACAACAACAACAAAACTTTATTTTGAAAGGGTTAAGAATTGGGCACACAGGCCCATCTAACATTCTGCCCTTTTATCACTCTCTTTCATACATTATACCATTCACACATCATTCAAGGCTAACTGAAAGACAGAAGAAGCTTTTCCAATGTGAAGCATGAATCAAGGATGGCTGCCTGAAGAAACATGCTGCCCTATCTAGAAATACAAGTTACTTTCGTATCTCAGTTGTTACCTGTTTTTATAACAATCATATCTGGAGAAGCAGGCAATAGCTTTTCATGTTTCAGTGACTGACATTTTGATGGTCTTCTCCTTCTTTCAACATACTCTGGTGATCGAATTGTTTTGTCAATGTATTCCCCTCCAAAGCTCTCCAAATTGGAAAAAATATTGCCTACATCTGAAATGCAGAAATAACTTTAAGTTCCTCTATACAAATATATTAGGAACAGAGATAACATAAGCCAAAAAAGATAAAAGACTGTACATTAAAACATACATCAATTCTCATGCAGATAATCATGGCTGATGCCATCTCAAACATCATCACCAACATGAAGCATGTCCTTTGCAGAACAGTGGAGTGCTTTTACATCTATACACGGTTGTTTGTGATGTGAACTGCATGTTTGGAAAAATGGCGGCTGCCGGTACTGAACTAACTGGGTTGCCTTATGTAGTAATGTGTGGCTGCTGGTGTTCTAGTGATTGCCGCTTCCACCAACGATGAACTGTATTTTTTGTGGCAGACTTTTGTGTTGGCAATCTGGCCGCAGCATTAAGCATAGTATACCTGTGAGGTCTGTTGGTTTGTCGAGACTCCTGTCTGTTCCACCTTTCATATAAGGCAGTGAGGAGCATTTTTTGTGATATTCACTTGCACAGGAGTGGAGCATGATGGGGCAACCCTTTGCTGTGAAGTTTGAACAGCGACTAACTAACTAACATCACTCTCATATAGACCCTATGATGCCTTCCATCACTGTACTCTCCAAGCCACTGTGACATTTAATATGTCCTAAGTATTTCTTCTCACACAATTTCCATAATATTGCATCAAGTCTGTGTTCCTGTCCTGATAATACCATCTGACCATGGGCTATTTGCGTCACCAGACCAGTACCAGGCCCAGATCTTGAAGCATCATCTCTTGGCAGTGCTGCCTGTCTACAGACTGGGCACCCAGTCTGGCTAACATTTCAAAGATTGCCATGCTGCTTGACAGATGTGATATTCAAGTACCAGTATTGCATACCACAATGGTTCCTGCGCTTGCAGAGAGGAGAGTGATAGAAGAAGGTGATGATAGGATTAAAACCTAGACATACAAATGGTGAAGAGGTCGGATTTCAATATTAAATTTCAAAGTTGTAAGCATAATGGAGTACCACCCCCAGTTTCTTCCGTTTTTCACTGTCTGATGTTCTTAAATTAAAGCTGTAAATATGTTCACTAGGAGTTCTTAATTTCTTACATGTACTGGTCAAAATTAACATGTTAAGTTTACTAACATTTGTCTCAAACAAAAACAGATTTTGAATAATGAAGAGGAGCGCCTGGCCAAGTGGCTAGAATGCTGGATTCTCCTTCGGGAGAACCAGGTTTGAATCCTCGGTAAGGTGTGGAGTTGTTTTCTGTTGGGGGAAAAAAGAAAACTCTAACCTGCACAGTTTGCGGCAACTGCACTAGCCAGATGGTCTTAATTCCTCAGGCTCAAGATTCCCCCGTTATACACTGCAAGGTACTATACTGGCAGTAAATAACAGTTTTTTGACATGACAGTTTGAAGCAGACACAAAACATATTTTGCATACTTTATTGCCTAGGATATTTCCTTGCATCTCGTCAGGTGCAAACTGCAGAATTCACACAATATAAACTAAAGCAAAAAGATAAATCCTTCAAGCTGAAATATACAACACATATATTCCCACAGTAATTTCAATTGTCAACCACTGTAATTTAAAATTCACTATCATGTCTTTTTGTTTACACAATGATGGCTTGGCTTTATGAATTGCTACTGCTTGTGTGTCAACAGGTAGTATATTAACTGAAAGCCTGCATATTAGATTAGAGAATCATTTCAACAACTTGAGACAGCAGTCTCCCCATCTCTGCAGATGTTGATATACATGTACCTCACTTCAGCTTGAGTGTTAATTAATCTCTTTGCCATGAGCCTGACGACGTCATGGCATGGTTCAGTTATAACCTAATTCAGAGAGTAAAGGTTACGACTGTGTTCGGAAGTGAACACGAGAACGTGAAAAGCAGTGGCTTTCCACACAACGTGAAAATGCTGGAGCTCACTTCCCAGGTGAGAGGAAGTGAGCTCGGGACAAGTCAGTCGGCGTTGATCCATCGTCCTGTGTGGACATGGTGAAAAGTATACAGCTTTATGGCTCTATATTGAGCCACGCATTTAATCTGTGATGTAGTGTAACGTGATGTGACTGTCGAATAAGTGATGGCATATGTGATATGTGATTGTGTAGATTATACGTAGGAAACTTATAACAGTCTTTGTGTTCACTCTTGTTCGAGTTAACTGGAGTTCGAGTGGGTGAGGTGTATGACGTATGATCGAGTAACCATGATATACTCATGTGCTGTGAGATGACCAGGGTGCTGACTGGAGAAGAATAGAAGAATAAATCATCCCCTGTTGGACACGAGAAGTGTTGCTACACAAGTATCGATAGTAGCTCATTCAGATAGTCCCAGTCATATCCTGGCACTTGGGGGTTTATCGTCCATATGAAACCTGAGGCCACAGATGATGATTTTACATACGTAACACGTGCCAACGTAAAGTTTAAGCCACAAAGTATCATTCTACAAATAGAGAATTGGCTAACGGAAAAGTTGATTTCACACATGATGAAACGAGAAACATAATCACCAACTCCAGCTATCATAATGAATTTGAAATGACAAAACAGGCGTAGAACTGTACGCATTACAAAAGGCATGTGAACAATTGAACAGATTCGGCAAAAAGATGTAGTCACCAAGTGTAATAATTAAATAAGTCTTATCAAGTATTGAAAATGTGACTATGTGAAGTATATAAACAGTTAGTACTATGCGATTGAAGATATTGACTTAATATTGGTGCAAGACTTTAAAGACCAAGAGAAATTTATTTCTTACAAATGTGTCACTAGTAACAATAAGTGTACACAAGTTGAACTGTGAAATTACTATAATTGTGAATGAAGATAAATCAAGGTGTCAAACTCGGAAAAAGGAGTCAACAGTGAGTAGTGATTATTCTAATGAGCCAATGGACACATCATGTGACTGGAAAGTGCCTTTTGAATTAGAGATAACAAACCACTTGGTGTTGATATAACTTGCCTGTAAACATGGGAATTCCCCGTACGAACTGTTAAACCAGGTCACCTGTGAGCAAGCATCGATTTTTTTCTTCAACGCAAGCGGTGTGTAGGGAAATATGGAACAGGCCTACAGGGTTGTGACAGGCTTGCTGTGTCAACAAGCGAGGTCAGACGTTCGACAGGTCTACTTGTGTTAATGAACAGATGTTCAACGTAAACAAGTGAAGGGACAGTCATATCTGGCTACAGTTGTGGAAATTCAAGAAACGGACACACAAGTTAACAATTTGAGACGTCAGGATGTGATCAGCCAGGCTGAAATAAACTATGGTAAAACAACGGGAACATTTTCTAATAAACACCGGAACTGTGTGAACTTGTAAAGTGCCGGTATTTGACAGAACACCGTGTTATATTCGTGGGGCCTTGTGTGTGTGTAGTTCATAGCTGCCGTAAAAACATTAAGTAGGCGCGATTGGATCAACTGAAATTAGGTTAATCATTGTAACTGTGTGATTAGACAGTGTAAGTTAGGAAAATTGTAAACAAACAGCAGGACAGTTTAAGCTAAGAACAGGCAATATAGAAACCATTTGCGTTGTGCAATTAGTATTTAACATTAGTCTATTATTAGGCATGTGCAGTTATATATTGTGACATGTTGTTATTGTTTAGTTAGTGTTAGATATGTAATTGTGAATTTGTTTATGTGATAGTAACCTAACGAATGCATATAAAATTACTTGGTAGTAGCATTAGGTAATAATTGGAGTACGGCCTACGTTAGGAAATAACTATAATTATTGAACAATTTACTAGTTAGTATAAGAGTTAAGTAGTACTTCGGGCGGAAACCAATATATTAACGAACATTATACGATAATAAGATGATAGTAATAATTAGTGAACGATACGGTAGAATATTTTATGGTTATGTTATTATAATTAATTTTGGTTATAGTGTATTAATAAATTAACACATCAAGTGGGTAAGTATGAGCCCTGTCGTGGACTGTTATAATGTCCTGACAGCAGGAGATTGAATCAATCATTATTGGAATTTATAGGTTACAGTTATGCATGATTTCTGAATTTTGTTATAATTTTAGTAATTATTTTGTTGTTGTTGTTTTCTAATGATTTATTGCATGCAGAAGTTTGTTTAATTTAAATCATCATCATTTTTGCATGCAGGGTTGAGGATAATATTATTATTCTTCTGCAAGTATTTTATTGTTATTTAAAATAGAATTGGCAATTGTTTGTCCAGTGGAAAATTAACAGATAGTGAATTAACACCTGGCGAAGTGAATTTCGCATGAGTGAGTTTGTTTACAACTGGAGACGTGCATTGCCGGCATGGTTCGTGGGTAATCTTTCTGTGCCGACAAGAGCATTTCTCAAGAATGTGTTTCGCATCGTGTAGAGCAGCCTTCCGGCATATGGCATGGGTAATTGTTATGTGGCGGGGGACTTGCTATCCAGGGTGTTGGGCATATGTGATTGTAGGTTCAACTAACTGTTGTTGTGTCTATGGGTAAATGATACACAACAGAGTGTCGTTGAGGTAAAGTGTGATTTAGAAATAAAAATAGCTTACAATTGATAACAGCATGTGAGGATGTGTTGTATCAGCACCTGACCGGTGTCGCGTCTCGGGGTTATGATACGCGACATTGTTTTGGCTATGGTGGAACATAATTTCTAAGGATTTAGTTCATATTTTCCACTGTATAAATTTCTTTGAAGTTGAGTTTGTGGCATGCAGAAATTATTTAAGTTAACATCATCATGTCTGGCATGCTATGGTTGTGTGTAAGATTGCTAGTTATTTTTTTCTCTTTCTTTCTTGTTTCAAGTTGAGTTGGTGGCATGCATAGATTAATTGATTTGAATTAACATCATCATTCTTGCATGCTATAGTGTAATATTGCTAGTTTTTTCTTTCTAAGCAAGTATACTTTCAGATGCAGCACTCAAGGGTACACAGACAAGATATCCAGTAAAGAGGTACAGTGTGGGCTGACCGAAGGTCCTGTGATTTTCTGGATCCGAGGGTCATACCATATGATACTAAGAGTAGGGTACAATCTCTGAGGTAAGGATTAGTAGCACCGTACACGAATCTCTGCAGAATAAGAAGGAAAGCAATAAGTCAACATGAAGACAGTCTGTTGATAGATTTGCAGAGAATATGATCAAACTAGTGGGAAGATTTTCCTATTGAGTGAGTAACTAATATAATAGGTGGTGCTTAAAAGTTAAGCAAGAGAGTTAATGATGATAGCAAAGACACTAGTGTAGTTAACAAGAGAGACATCATCTTCATGGTGTTAATATAATGATTTGGACATAGCTGTAAGATAGCAGTCAACATTGCACCCAGAAATAAAAGTGGAGGTTAAGATGTTGTTTTTGACTGTTGGAGACTATAACTTGGTTATCGAATGGCTGTTAGTGGACGAGGAATCATGTGATAAGTCGTATGAAGTTTACGCAGCATGCTCGGCTACAGAATTCGGTACAATAGGATTCAGCACTTAAAAGTGATATCATATAGCGTTCATAGATATTAAGGCTATGCACTTGTTGTTTGCATGGATTCATTTTGTGTTCAAAACATTAACAATTCTAAGTAATTGATTGTCATTTATTGATGCAATGAATTGATGGATTAAGTGATTAATAAAGTTAAGGATAATTAATTGAACCATATAGGAAGACATTGGTAATAGTGCAGCGCAATTATATTAACTTTACAATTAAATATTAATCTATAAATTAGTAAGATACAAATAAATACTAGATAGCTAGGCATTATGAATATGATGGTCAACATTTATAAAGGTAATAGGTGCTTATTGATTTCTGGTAGATTGTATAGTTTGGTTATGGTGTTTGGTTTGTTAGAGCTGCAGAATTAAACACACTACTTAATCAGTACAATAATGTTATAATATAGCCTACAGTAAATTAATAGTAAATATACAGTGTATAGCTATTGATTACAACGAATTTGAGAATTTAAATTATTATTAACACTTTATAAAAAACAATGGTTAGAGATTTTTTTAAAGAAATAGTGAGTGAATGTAGTTTAATATTATCAATTAATGGTAACTTTATATTATTTTAGTTTACTGTTTATGACTTATATATTTACATGGCAATGATTGTTATTATTGCAAATATAGTATTATATTATATATTATATAATTATAGGGTGGATGTTGTGTTGTACATAATTATTATTACCATTGCATAGTTATTATTGATACGTATTAATGAATATTGTGAACTATTTATGTAAATGCTATATAATTCTAGTAATGAGAATATAATTTATTGGTTGAGTATAGATATTATTTAATTTTGTTATTGATTGATTGATTGAGGCATATATTTGTGTTGATATTTATTATTATGTTGCATTTACAGATATTTGTTGATTGATTTTGATTAATTTAAGAACAAATTGTTTAGATGTATAGGATACTTAGTATTGGAATAATTAATGAAATTGATGAGAGTACAATATAGAGAATGAAGATACAACAGAAGCTGTGGCAGTTGAAGCGTAATGAGTTGGTCAAATGGAACGAAGCGGCCAGTAACATAAGATGCTCTCAAGCTTATTAGCTGCAACTATGTTCATTGCTATACGCTGGGTCTACAACGACAGAGTCAAAGAGGATGTCTATTTTAATATGCTGGCGGTACTTGGGACTTGGTACAGGCATGGGCGGTGGTGGAAGGCTGTGGCTGCAGTGGCTTGACTGACTGGAGATGCGGGTGGTCAAGTATGGTAACGCGACAACAGCAAAGATGTGCTGGCGGTACTTGGAACTTAGTATCTTCCTTGGGTAATCCTTGCAGTCGGGTATCAGTCTGTCTACCATGGGAACGCTGGCTTGCGTTGTACAGGTGGCCTTGTATGTAACGCGATAACAGCTGATCTTCTAGACCTGGGACGAGTGGCTTAGTAAATGAGTGGTGAGGATGAGCAGATGAAGCTGAGTGATGGTCAGTCTTGTATGACCACTAGTGACGCTACCTACCAACACGCTGAATTGATTAAAATACCTGCACAGCATTGATAGAATGGAACTATTGATTCTCGGAGTCATATTAAAAACTGAGGGTTCATTCAGAAACATAATAGAACTTGAGTGTAGAAATCTTGATTCGATGCTATAAAGAACATTTACATTGATATTGTTATACAGAAATTTGGTTAAAGGTCATAGGACAAAACAGAGGTATGCATTTGGATGTACTGTATATTTTGATGAGAATAACTAACTAGTTGTATATTTCAGAGTGACAAGAACTTAACAAGGGTTATGGAAAGACGACAGATAGTTAAATTAGAATTAGATTGTAGTATTGGTACATTATAAACGAAATAAGGTGCATTAATATTGCTTACATAACTGAAAATTGGATATTTCAAAAATTGATTCTCAATTTTTGCCCGTGGAAGGGGGGAATGCCATGAGCCTGACGACGTCATGGCGTGGTTCATTTATAGCCTAAGGTCAGAGAGTAAAGGTTACGACTGTGTTCGGAAGTGAACACGAGAACGTGGAAAGCAGGGGCTTTCCACACAACGTGAAAACGCTTGGAGCTCACTTCCCAGGTGATAGGAAGTGAGCTCGGGACAAGTCAGTCGGCGTTGATCCATCGTCCTGTGTGGACATGGTGAAAAGTATACAGCGTTATGGCTCTACATTGAGCCACGCATTTAATCTGTGATGTAGTGTAATGTGATGTGACTGTCGAATAAGTGATGGTATCTTTGATTATGTGATTGTGTAGATTATACGTAGGAAACTTATAACAGTCTTTGTGTTCACTCTTGTTCGAGTTACCTGGAGTTCAAGTGGGTGAGGTGTATGACGTATGATCGAGTAACCATGATATACTCATGTGCTGTGAGATGACCAGGGTGCTGACTGGAGAAGATTAGAAGAATAAATCATCCCGTTGGACACAAGAAGTGTTGCTACACAAGTATCGATAGTAGCTCATTCAGATAGTCCCAGTCATATCCTGGCACTCTTAATGTACATTAATTTTACATACAACAAACATGATAATCAACATGCATATGTATCACTGATGGCCAACTGTTGAGAATTCTCTCCATGGTGAAGCAGTGTGCACATGTCCGTCACTGTCATCTACTGCCTGTAGTCCCTTGCGCGGCGTAGGATGGGGGGGGGGGGGGGTGTTTCTTTGAGCCTGAAGAATTAAAGGTGCCTGACTAGTGCAGTTGCTGCGAACTGTGCATGTTAAGGTTTTTCTTTTTTTTTCCCCAACGGAAAAAAATCAACACTATACCAAGGATTTGAACCCGGGTGTCAAAAAGGAGAACCCAGCATATTAGCCATACTCCACTCCTTCATATGCATAATATAATGAGACACGATGAAAGAGTCAGTCAGAAAGCAAAAGTAACTCGCCTTGGGTAAGTTTACCAGTAAGTGATGCGAGATATAATGAAAGAGTCAGTTAGAAAGCAGCAGTAACCCACCTTGGGTAAGTTTAACAGTAAGTGATACGAGATGTAATGAAAGAATCAGAAAGCAACAGTAACTCACCTTGGGAAAGTTTAACAATAAGTGATATGAGATGTAATGAAAGAGTCAGTTAGAAAGCAACAGTAACTCACCTTGGATAAATTTAACAGTAAGTGATGTGAGATATAATGAAAGAGTCAGAAAGCAGCAAAATGTACCCGGAAAGTTGCACACAAAAATAACAGTAAGAGGTATGACGACAGAGTCAGTCAGAGGGCAACAGTAACTTACCCTGACTGTGTTTACTATCCTCACTATGGCTTGAATTAGACCGGTGCCTGCTTTTGTTCTTATCTGAATTAGAAGAAAGAAATGGCATTCTTGGATGTATAGAAAATAAGAATAGATGTGAATAACTTAAAAGAAAAGTGTACATATTTCAAATAGTTTCCAAGCTAATAGTCATGCTGTTACCAAACACTAGACATTCTTGTAAATATTTCAAATATTCCCCAAGCTCAAAGTGATGCTGTTACCAAATACTAGACATTCTTGTATATATTTCAAATATTCCCCAAGCTCAAAGTGATGCTGTTACCAAATACTAGACATTCTTGTATATATTTCAAATATTCTTCAAGCTCAAAGTGATGCTGTTACCAAACACTAGACATTCTTGTACATATTTCAAATATTCCCGAAGTTCAAAGTGATGATGTTACCAAACACTAGACATTCTTGTATATATTTCAAATATTCTCCAAGCTCAAAGTGATGCTGTTACCAAACACTAGACATTCTTGTACATATTTCAAATATTCCCCAAGTTCAAAGTGATGCTGTTACCAAACACTAGACATTCTTGTATATATTTCAAATATTCTCCGAGCTCAAAGTGATGCTGTTACCAAACACTAGACATTCTTGTACATATTTCAAATATTCTCCAAGCTCAAAGTGATGCTGTTACCAAACACTAGACATTCCTGTACATAATCGCACTCCGGCATAAACCTAAGGCATATCCACGTCAATATGGAAGCACTATACTTGAGTTTCGCTCTCGTTTGAGCTCGTCAGTAGTGCATATCCCTGACCGGATCCGGAAACAAGCCCCGGATCACGCGTGTGAAGCGGGTGTGTAACAACGCGGCACACACTGGACACGCCAAATTATCACACCAAAATAACAGAACGTTACCCATCGTAGGCTATGCTCAAGATTGCCCAATCGCCGCGACTGACATCCGTCAGTCGATGTGGACCCGAGCGATCAGGACTTCTCACTGGCAAGGAACACCAGGCCTCCTAAATCCAGTGAGCAATAATCAATTGACTATTTGGTTGTTTCGGGATTTGAAATTTAAATATTGAGCACAACCCACTACTGGCAACGCTGATCGCACTCCGGCATAAACCTAAGGCCTATCCACATCCATATTGACATGGATAGGCCTTAGGTTTATGCCGGAGTGCGATCAGTGTTGCCAGTAGTGGGTTGTGCTCAATATTTAAATTTCAAATCCCGAAACAACCAAATAGTTAATTCCTGTACATATTTCAAATAGTCTTGAAGCTAATAGTGATGCTGTTACCAAACACTAGACATTCTTGCACATATTTCAAATATTCTCCAAGTTCAAAGTGATGTTGTTACAAATGCTAGACATTTTGTTTGTATTTGCACATAAACCTATACTTACCAGGACTGCTGCACTTATCCTTCACTTTTTCCTGGTGTTTTCCTTCAGAAAAACTGGGCCAGTTACTCTCATCGAAGCCAAACAGATCTGTTTGAGTGAGACAGGTAAAACAGACAATGTAAATTAAGCTGTGATCCAAGGGTACATAGATGCCTGCTTGCTTACCAAGACTGGTCCTCAGGTGTGGCAGGTATATTTTTTCTGACCTTTATGGCTCTGGAGTCGACTCATTCTTATAAAATGGGTGTTGAATCATTTTCATAATTTTCTGGAAATTGTTTGTGTCATTGCCTAGACAATGACAGAAAAAGAGAAAAGAAAAATCACAACAACAGAATTGAGATTCCTGAGAATACTCAATGCATCAAGAAGAGATAAGATCAGAAATGAAGAAATCAGCACTAAAGTGGGGGTTATAGCGGCGCTAGATTTTATTAGAAGGCAGCAAGTCAAATGGTTTGGCCATGCAAGTAGATTACCAACTAACTGTACACCACAACAAGCAATGTACAGACCAGATGGAAGCAGAGGAACAGGCCGACCACGTAAACAATGGATGGAGGGGATAACAGAGTCCATGGGAATATTGATACATGAAGCTCATAAGCGGGCACTCTGCCGACGTTTATACTTCACCTCGACACCTGCAAGGTACAAGAGGAACCTGATGAGATGAGGTTGCCTAGAATACACAGTTATCAAATATGTGAAGAATATATGTCTAGAATATGTGAATGTTAAATTTCACAACCTAATAGGGATAACTGCTTTAGAATTACCTTTACCATTTTAAGTTAAGATTTACACATTTGTTCAGTTTCAAATGTTCACACAACAAGTAAATAAGTAAATAGGCAAATTTATACACATGATAGTTAAAGCAAAATATGCAAATAAAACATGCAAAACTATTAACATTACAAGAATAACCGACATCAGCTTAAGCTAGATTCAGAGGGCCATTAAAACAAACACTGTATATACCTTTGTTCCGTTTAACAGAACTTGAAGCAGATTTTCTGCGAAAGAAAGGGCCTGTTTTGCTCTTGACATAATGAATAGATCTGCTCACTTTGCTTGGTTTGATGACAGGAGGCAGCTGCAAGTAGAAATTGCTTGAATGATTGCTTGTTATACAAACTAAATAGTTTAAAAAAAGAAGTTTAAAAAGTCGAGAGGGTCGACTTCATTGCACCGGGTTTTAACTCATACGACTCAGTCTCTTTTCTCAGGGCGGCCTGCCGCTGAAAGTGTCGCACAAAACATGAATTCCGTAGCTCCAGTGACGACTCCCAGGAGTCTCCGAGAAAAATGCACCCATAAACTGAAAGACGTAACCCGGAATTGAACCTTCGGAGCACAAGGCAGACAGCTTGACCACTTCGCCACAGAGACTCCCAAATAATTTTGATTGTTCCATGCACAATAAAAACATTTATAAAGCAAGTCATTAGCACGGTCCTTGGGGTTTAAAACGCTCGTGCTCAAACTTCCCGTGTGCTGATGACGGGGTACTGGGTTCATTCCCCAAACTGGTTAGTTGGACTTAAACAATGTCTTCTTATTCAGAAAGTGTAATGGCAAACTACTGAATGTAAAACTGTCTAGAAAATCAACCTGGGCTTGACATGGCATTTTTCAAGTTTACTACTGCATTATGTCTTTGACTATATGACATGCTACTTGAAGTGCAGTTCATAAATAAACACACATTATACGCTCATAGAAGGAGCCAAAGGAAGCAGAGATCAGAGAAACACTAGACAACATAAAATTTGAAAGCTTCAGTTACCGATCGGGATTCAAACCTCCAAATGATGACAGCACCTCACTGCAGGAACAAGTGTACTTCGATGCAAGACCAACTAGATACAAAATTTTGTCTAGCCCGTCCTCTAATCTCTGCTTCCTTCTTCTCCTTCTATGAGCTCCTAACAATACTATCCCCCCCCCCCCCCAAAAAAAAAATCAATCAATTTGATTATTGCTCGCTGCACTTTAGGCGGCCTGGTGTGCCTTGCCAGTTGAGAAGACCTGATCATTCGGGGCCACATCGATTGGCAAATTTCAGTCGCGGCGATCGGGCAAATTTTGATTTATAGTCTACGGTGGGTGATGTTGTGATATTCTGGTGTGATAATTTGGTCCCATCTAGCGTGTGCCGCGTGGTTTAGTGGTTATACACCTGTATCACATACCAGTGATCTGGGATTTGATCCCAGGTCCAGTCAAGGATATGCACTACTGACAAGCTCAAAGGAGAGCGAAACTCGAGTCTAGTGCTTCAAAATTGATGTGGACAAGGCCTTAGGTTCGTACCGGAATACGATCAGCGTCGCCAATAGTGGGTTGTGCTTAATGTTTAAATATTATGTGCGTTTATTTATGAACTGTCTTAGTGGCCTCAAAGGGTTCCCCAATTGATTACTTGAAGTGGCAAGCATTTTGACTCATGTAAATGGGAAGCCACTTGAGGTACAGCTTTATTTTGCTCGACATTTGAAGCATAGTAAATCGAATAAATGGCTTGATGCGATAGCCACAAACAACTCCACTACTACCTCAGGGCAGATTATATGTCTCTTTAAGTCCGTTATAAAATACACAATATCCATCTATTCTGTAACTGTAATATTTTGTCCCTTCTCTTTATTGTGATTATTACTAATTAATAATGTAACTGGAGCCAAGGTGGTGCAGTTACCAGCATGCTCGCCTGCAGAGATGCTATAACTGCTGCTCATGTTCTGAAGGTAGTGGGTAGGTATTGAACTAGTGGGTTAGGTATTGAACTAGAGGGCGAAGTATCAAACTATCGTTCGGACCACGAGTGCAATACATCGGACTTCATCCCAGTATTTGCTGCCATGTTTGCATTCCCAGGGCACTCACTTTTTATTCTACCTCTTTAACAACAACATTGTTAGAATACAAATGAAATTTATGTATCTTTGCCTTCCACACCCATGTCTCTTCCAAAACAGCCATAGTTAAATAACAAAAACACAATAAAGTTGGACTCCACTTGTCTTTATAACAGACAAGAGCAGAAATAATTTACAAGGATGCAAGAATGTTTCCTTGTGGTACCAGATCTTTCTTTCTTTTTGTTTTCTCCTATTCTGCTTGTCTGTTCTCATATACTGCTTGTTAGTTCTCGTATTTTGCTTGTCTGTTCTCGTATACTGCTTGTCTGTTCTCGTATTTTGCTTGTCTGTTCTCATATACTGCTTATCTGTTCTCACATACTCCCTCTCTGTTCTCCTATTCTGCTTGTCTGTTCTCATATTCTGCTCGTCTGTACTCCTATTCTGCTTGTCTGTTCTCATATATTGCTTGTCTGTTCTCGTATTTTGCTTGTCTGTTCTCATATACTGCTTATCTGTTCTCACATACTCCCTCTCTGTTCTCCTATTCTGCTTGTCTGTTCTCCTATTCTGCATGTCTGTTCTCCTATTCTGCTTGTCTGTTCTCGTATTTTGCTTGTCTGTTCTCACATACTCACAGTCTGTTCTCGTATACTGCTTGTCTGTTCTCGTATACTGCTTGTCTGTTCTCGTATTCTGCTTGTCTGTTCTCCTATTCTGCTTGTCTGTTCTCGTAAACTGCTTGACTAGTCTCGTATTCTGCTTGTCTGTTCTTGGATTTGTTTTCCAACCAAGATGGCTGTGGACTTGTCGACCCCCTGGCATCTTCAAAAAGGAATGCACTCATGAACCATTGACAGAGTCCAAAAATGTACCCACAATCTTGGGTGTAATATGCAGGCGGCTTCCCCACTTTGCCACGGCCATAAAGATGATGGCCTTGAAACCTGACCCCCTGCCACAAATGCTTGGAAATATCAGTTCAGATATTGGTCTCCCATCCTTTATGTGATACAGCATGGCAGGTACAACAGTGGTCTTCATGATGAAAGATCCCTCCTCATCATCAGTCTAATGACACATAGGAACTATGACTACTATTGACTCTGTGTTAGGAAGTCTGCAAGTTTTATGAGACCCAATCTAAATGTGTTGTCAGTAAAACAAATCCAGTACACTGTACAGTACTTGTACAGGGAGAAACAATATATACCTTTCTGAAGACCCTGTCAACGAGCTCTTCTGCTGGCCTTTTCTTTTTCTGAGGATGTGGCTGATCTTTGGTCTTTGAGGAGCTGCTTGAGCTGGCAGGTCAAGAAACAAGAATGCTCATGTGAGAAAGTAAGTAAAAGTACATCTCGCTGACACCATTACCACGAGGTACCTAACACCTAAAACCTGTCACGGAAACATCTGTCTTGGTCTAAGCCCAGCCAGTCTGTGTGTGCTGTGCTGATTCATGTCAAAGTACATCTTAATGTGCCTTCCACTTTCAGCACTGGTCTTGCACACACCGCTGGTTTCTAAGCTAGGAGAGGGGAAGGAGAGTTCTGCAACACGGTTGCTGGAGATACCGGGTCAGTCTCTAAACAATCCGCACTTCAATAGATGCAAGCCCTTTCCAGGGCTCAGGTGCCCTGAATGCCAATGCATCAGACTTATATGAATTAAAACTTAAGTATTCCAGAGGGTTCACAATCAACCAATATCATGTATTGGTAATATAGTGTTAATCATATTTTACATGTCAAATGGTACATGAGAGTTAACATCGTCAGTGTTACATTAGCCACCTCTGTTTCCCCAAATCTCTCGCAGTCATTTAATGTGGCTGGTTGACCCCAGAGTTCCACTGTGAAGAAATGCAACCCTACTACTAGTGAGAATCAAATACAGGATGATTGTGTTGGTATGTGAATGCAGTAATTACTACATTATCAATGTTTGTTTAATTTCAGAAGTCTAAAGATGATGATGATGATGATGATGATGATGATGATGATGATGATGAAACCACAAAAGTTACTTTTATTTTCTTATTTTGTTATAAGATAGACACACAAGCATTGAGAGGAGTCAGGAATAGATGAAGGTGGAGAGGGGGAGAACAAACAGACGAACAAACTGTATTTTCAAAGGGTTAAGAATTGGGCACGCAGGCCCGTCTGACATTCTGCCCTTCTCTATTTCCTCTATTATTTCGTTCAACATCACCTATGAAGCTAATCTTAGAGAACAAACGAACAATAAGAATTAAAACACAAGAAAAATAATCAATAATACATGACACACTGATATATGGGAATGTTTATTGGCTAGTTGTCGTTTGAGACAATTTTCCATTATTATTTTTTTTTTTTTAGGGGGACATGTAGTCTGTATTGAGGTAGTGTTCAAACAGGTTGAAACTGTATGTATAGTGATTTGTGGTGTCCTTGATTTCTTGTGGAAGATTCTTCACCAATTGAGCGGCAGAGTATGCTAAGCTTGTTTTATATAAGCCTACCCTAGGTTTAGGGACATGAAGTATATTTAGTCAATATCTATGTCTTGCGTTATATTTGAACAATGGCCAAAGATAGCTTGGAGCATTCTGAAATAGGATTTTGTGAATTAGTTTAGCCTTACTAAAAAGTAGGCATTTGTAGAGTGGCAGTAACTGAAGATGTTCATGTAGGTTAGAATTGTCGATAAGATTTTCACCATTAATTAAACGCACTACCCTTTTCTAGAGTGAATAAGGGTGTTTTGTTATTGATTTGGAGCATTCATCCCAGATTGTGGAGCAATAATCAATATGTGTTTGTATGTGGGAAGTATAGAATATCTTGTGTTTTCATCAAGGAAATTTTTAATTTTGGCAAGTTGGTATACTTTTTTGGCTATTTGTTTACCAAGAGCATTAACATGGGAATTAAAGGTTAGATTTTGATCAATGATAAGACCCAGTGCCTTTTGCTCGATCACACTTTCTACAGGCGTGCTACCAATGTGCAGCTGAAGGGGTCTCTGTGAGTTTAGACTGTGAAGTCTTTGCCTGGCTGCTATTAACACTGAATTTGTTTTAGAAATGTTAATTTGCATGCAGTTTGCATGACTCCAGTTAACTACACTGTTTATTTCCTGTTACAAGGATGATTCTAGCACATTACAATCTATAGTGTTTGTGTACACTGTGCAGTCGTCTGCAAATAGATCGCAGGACTACGAAAGATATAAGAGCAGATCATTTATATAAATGGCAAATAACAGAGGGCCGAGTATAGACCCTGATGGCTTGAGACAAAGTTTGACTCGGGCTCCGAAGGTTGTGGGTTCGATTCCGGGCCGCGTCCTTCGGTTCACGAATTAAATTTTTCGGAGACTCCTGTGGGTCGTCGTTAGAGCTACGGAGTTCGTGCTTTGTGCGACGCTTTCCGCGCTGCGGAAAGAGACCGAGCCATATGGGATAAAACCCGGTGCAATGAAGTCGACCCTGTCGACTTTTAAGCGACTTTAAGCTTGAGATAAAGATTTATTGTGTGATACTACTTGTTTTCTGTTTAATAAAAAATGATTTTATTAACGTCACTATATTAAAGCTTACTTTTATTGTTTCTAGTTTTTTAATTAGAATAGTATAGTACGATCTATCATATTGAATGCTTTTCTAAAGTCTATAAACACCGCTCCACATAGAGTATTGTTGTTAATATTTTGATGCCAGTTTTCTATCATGTTTGTATGACAAGAATATTTTGGCCTGAAACCCTGACTGACTGTCAACTATTAGTTTGTGGCGAACTAGTGTTCTAATGTTTTTTTGTGATGTTCTTTTCTAGTCGTTTCGATAGTGAGGATAATATGGAAAATTGGCCTACAGTTACTCATGAGACGATTGTCTAATAAATCAGTTTTTAAATGAGGATACACTTTAGCAATTTAAAAGACTGATAGGAAGTGACCTTTGGTGAGACATTGATTATATATAAAAGTTAGTGACTTGCAGATCACCGGCGCAGCATAGCAAAGGATCCAATTACTTATTCCATCTATTCCTGATGAGTTATTGTTATTTTAGGTTACTGAGATGAGTAAATACTTCAGTAGTTGTCATTAGCGTTATGTTGGAGGGAATCTCTCTATAGCATTTGTTCTCACAAAATGATGACAATAAAGATATGTCATGAGGAGAATCTGGTATTGCGGCTTTCAATTGGTTTATGTTGGAATGAAAGAAACTACTAAATTGATCACATGTAACCTGATTTGATGGTAATGGTTGTGATGACTTGTGTTTGTCTGGCAAGGTAATTAATTGCTTTCCATATATCTTTGGTGTTGGTTTTGTCTATTATTAAGTTCTTAAAATAGTTTTTCTTTTCCTTTCGAATAACATATTGAACTTTGTTTCTCAGACTACGGTACGTGGTTAGATCTCTATTTTTATGTGCCCTGTCCCGGTCTCTCATAATTCCTGGGTGATCCACAGGGGCTTAGTGTAATGTTTAACTCGAACTTCCTTAAATGGAACATGCTTATCAAATACACTTAGAAAGGTCTTCAGCCAGTGGTCCAGAGCATCATCTGGGTTGGGAAACTGGAAAACATAAGTCCAGAGATGAGTTGAGCAAGTCTTGTAAAAATACATACTGATTGAAATTTTTTATAATTTCTATATTTTATACTTATGTGTTTGAGAGTTTTGGTACCTTTTTTTTTACCACTTGCAACATACTGGGTAACTGATCGCTCACTTGCATTAATAGGTATAGTACATTCTGTGATGTTGTCAACACACATGCAGTATAAATGTGATCTATAAGTGTAGCAGATGATTTAGTTATTCTAGTGGCTTGTTTGACTAACTAGTTGGAAGTTATGACTTCTAGTTATGTTTTCCCATATTTTGTTTGATTTGTTAGTGTCTATGTTGAAGTCTCCTTAGCAGTATTATTTCTCTCGCAATACTAAAGATGACATCCATTGTAGTAGTGAATTTTTCATACCAGATGTTTCCTGCACTGGAGTTGCGATAAAGATAGCCAACTACTAGGGGTCTGCGGTTTTGAAGTTTAACCTCAAGTCATACACACTCAATCTCACAGGTTTCAAAATATAGCCTGCGGTGGACATTAAGCGAATTAGAAATATAAACTGCAATACCCGTCTCTTGTTTCTGATAAGGATCTCTTCTAATAACTTTAAAACCTCTGATACCCAGGAATGCTATCTGGTCAAAAAAGCACGCTAAAGCCGGATGTGTTGGCCTATGGGTTTCGACCCAAGGGAGCATAACTTAGACACACCGCAATCACATCTGAAAAAACACTCCGGCTGAACGCAAAGAAGAAGAAGAAACCTCTGATAGCAATGTCATCATCTGAGATGTTACCATTTAATTGACTTTCACTAACTCCGAACATGTGAAAATTTTGATTAAGTATAAGTGATAGTTCGGGCAGCTCCCCTAATAGATGGCAGATATCTAAATGGCCGACTCTGAGCCAATATTTGCTGAGCCAGTGTTCATACTTATTAGATATTTCAACAATGTGAAATCATAAATTAAAAACAAAAATGAATACAACTTTCGTCCCTATAACAGTACACACTCTAAAGTACATAGAAACAGTAATATCTCTGTCAATATATAAGAATACATATACAGATCTGTAAGGAAGAGCTGTGAAGATCCACTCACTTGCAGTAAAAACACAATAACAAGTATTATAAGAGAGAGAGAGAGAGAGAGAGAGAGAGAGAGAGAGAGAGAGAGAGAGAGGAGAGAGAGAGGGAGAGAGAGAGAGGAGAGAGAGAGAGAGGAGAGAGAGAGAGAGAGAGAGAGAGAGAGAGAGAGAGAGAGAGAGAGAGAGAGAGAGAGAGAGAGGAGAGAGAGAGAGAGAGAGAGAGAGAGAGAGAGAGAGAGAGAGAGAGAGAGAGAGAGAGCGAGAGCGCATGAGTATAAAGGTAAGCTATGTGTAAGAAAAAATAGATTTCAAGAAATAAAAATCAGATTTGAATAAATAACAAACAAATATTTACATGAATGAAGATTTAATATCAAAGAATGCCAATAAGACCAAAAACAATCAACATAATACAAATATTAGTGATGGAGACAATATCAATCAACAAACGGAGAAGTACAGAGCCACAGTAGTGCAGTGGCCAGCATGCCTGAATACTGGCCTCATGTTCATGTGTTCAATCCCCCTTAGGTGTTTTTTTTTTTTAAAAACTGACCAGGCTCCAGGCCAACCCAGCCTAAAATGAGTACCAGGAAATCTTCTGGAAAGTAAAAGTGGTTTGTAGGATGCAGATCACATTATCCATCAAGTGTCGGTTGGTCTATAAAAATATGTGGCTGACATCATATACCCAATACACCTCAAGGTGTGAAAGAGGTTGTCAGTCTCATGCCAACCCTCCTAAGTAGCCTGTTACGACATGTTTAGTAGGTTATAGTGTTAATATTCTTTGCTTCCCTTACAGGCCCTGGTAACACATTGGTGCCAGTGTATACTGGACATATATACATTGTCCATTTTGAAAGTATTGCCCTGGCAGTTTTTTACTCTATTTATTGGTCCCTGTGGCATCTGACAAGAAATCCTCTGACACTTAAATAGTTGTGTAGAGAAAAAGAAGAAGCACAAAACAAGGCTGGCAAAAGTTATGAACACTGAAGAACCTGCTACCTCTCGTCATCTGACTTCTTGCTTGGAGTCTTCTTCTTTGGGGGTCTGCCAGGTCCTCGTTTAGACTGTTTACTCTCCCTGAATAAAGAGTATTATTTGTTGTTATAGAATTAATGGCTCCCCAGACACATGACATGATGACATACACAATATAGAGCTTCAACACAGAAGCCATAAACAATATGTTGCATGATTTCTTGCCTGGCAATATTTCACTGCATCTTGTCAGGTGCATACTGCAGAGTTATATATCATACAACGTGAATAAATGAATAATACTTTGGTTGAAATACTAAATACATAGTCACTGATATTGTTCAAATGTTGCGTGTTATCCTCACGATTGTCTAAGATTGAAAAGGAAGTTCCTTCTGTTTGTATAGCAATGGCTATATAGAGTATTTAAGGTAAAATAAGATGCAGAGATTTGGTTTTATATAAGAATGATGAGAATACCATGGATAGATTGAAAAAGCAATGCAGATATCTTGAAAGAAGTTAACTCACAAAGAGAATTAATTGGCTTCTAGCATCAGAAGAAGACAGTCCACATTCTTTCAGCATGTCATGAGAAGAGGAAAGCTGGAGTTTGTCGTTACTATGGGAAGGTTGCAGGGGAAGAGAGGCAGGGAGAGATCAAGAGAGAAGATATGGGACAGTCTGGCATCAGGCCATGCAGGAATGTGGTATATATGGTGAATGGTGAAGGGTTCTGAGTGCCCTCCTGTGGCTCTCACTATGCATTCACTGTTGTTATCTAAGCTTCTACATAGGTTTTTTAGATGTGTACTCACACCATATTATTTAAGGATTTCCCACAGCTTGTTTCTATCTACTCTATCAAATGCCTTTTCTTGGTCGACAAAGGCTAAGTAGAGTGTTTCATTGAATTCGATTGATTTTTCTATAAGTTGTCTAAAAGCAAAAATGGCACCTGTGCATCCTTTGTTTTTCATAAATCCAAGTTGTGTTTCGCTTAGCTGGGGTTCTAGAGTAGTTCGTAATCTTTTCTCAAGAATTTTGCAAAATATGTTCCCAGTATGACTCAACAGTGAAATGCCTCTGTATTGTGTGCAATCTCTTTTGCTGCCTATGTTTTTCCAAAGAGGAATGTCAATTAAATATACAGATAATTTCCAGTCCTGCAAGGTCACATGTGACACAGATCATGACATGATTTTTCATTTATTGTCATTTGAGAGTGAAATAACCTGACTTCACATATACTAGGTCACAGAATAACGAAGTTGGTGTTCAGTTCCATTCATAACTATATTTCTATATCAGAGAAATCTTGAGTGTTAATCTATATCTATAAAACAGAGTGTATGTGGCTTTGTGGTCAGCTATGTATTGGATGCGTTCGATAACGGTACATCCGATTGAGATGAAATTTTCTACACGTCTTCCTTTCATTCCTGTGCAACCGACTGTAATAGTTTCTTAGTGTAAAATCTTCTACTTATTTAATAACATTTACTTTTTCATTTTTCATTATATAATTTCTATATAGCAGGGGGACTTCACTCTAGAAAAGTTATTTCAAGGGGCATAACTTTTAATAACATTTCTATATACTTTATAGTCATATCGTTGGACTTACTTGCACTATTGTTAAACTCTTTGTCTATAGTTATTTTCAGGCATATGAGTTATAATAAATAATGATATAATCTTTAAGGCATTTTCAAAGTTTTCATAAAAATAATGCATAATGCATAACATTGTAACCCATCTTTTTCTGCTTAAAGAACTTATCAACTGTCATGTCGGTGATTAAAAACAGTTTTCATTAAAAATAATGAATGGTGTGTGGAAGGACATTCTTTTAAGTTACTGTGCGCCAGGAGCTGGGCGAAACCACGCCGGGTCAGATAGATAGACAGACAGACAGATAGTCGGGAACGGAAGCTTATTTGACTACTTATATGAATTAAATGACATGCTCCCCACCAGGGACTGGGTGAAGCCGGGCCGGGTCAGACAGACAGACAGATAGACAGACAGACAGACAGTCGGGAACGGGAGAGCTTATATGACTACGTATATGAATTAAATGAGATGCTCCCCACCAGGGACTGGGTGAAGCCGGGCCGGGACAGACAGACAGACAGATAGACAGACAAACAGATAGTCGGGAACGGGAGAGCTTATATGACTACGTATATGAATTAAATGAGATGCTCCCCACCAGGGACTGGGTGAAGCCGGGCCGGGTCAGACAGACAGACAGACAGACAGATAGACAGACAGACAGATAGTCGGGAACGGGAGAGCTTATATGACTACTTATATGAATTAAATGAGATGCTCCCCACCAGGGACTGGGTGAAGCCGGGCCGGGGCAGCCAGACAGACAGACAAACAAGCAGACAGACAGACTGATAGATAGATAGATCCCCTCCAGGGCCTGGGCGAAGCCGGGCCGGGTCAGCTAGTATTTCTTATATTTAAAGGCTGGGTGGGTCCAGTCCAGATTCAGGGGAAAATAATCTTTCAACTGTAGATTGAACCTGGGTTACAGTGCTGAAGGCTAGTGCACTCTCCACTACACCACAACAGTTCACATACACAAAAATACTACAAGACAATCATACAATTGTTAATGATGAATAAATGAGAGACAAGCAACAACTTGAAGACTGGTAAGTCCAGCAAGAGGAAAAAATAACAATCCTAAAGACACTGCTGCAACAATGCAGATCTAATAAATTTAAAATATTGTCTTTAACCATTCAACAAACATTTCAAAGGCAAGGCACTGGATGATTTCTGGCCACAGAACTGATAATAAAAAGGGCTAAGATTTTAGTACAAGAACAAAAAATAAACTGGACTGGATTTCGGCTATAAATATAAATGGAAAGTTTTTAGTCACAGAATTAACCATTAAAAAAAACACTATTTCATTAAAGAAATAATTTTTTTTAAAAGATCAATTAGCCAAGAACAAACATACAAATACAATTATGTATTTAGCACTCAATTGACAACAAGAAAAAGATGTTTTTAAGCAACAAAACTAAAAACAAGGGCTGTCATTAACCACATAGCTATAAATATTAACTGTTTTTGCAATAGGTACTAAAAATATGGACTTTTTAGCCACAGAACTAAATAATATGGGCTGTTTTTAGTCACAGTGTTTCTAATTACAGTACTAAAATTATGAAATATTTTAGGTCAAAGAACTAAACATTTGGATTTTGTTTGACTAAAACTTAAAATAATATCAACTGCAGTGCAACCAGAAAACAAAAATTACATGTTTTTAATCTACAGAACAAAAATAAAAATCAGTACATCAACAAAGATTGTTCTGAAACCAGTGAAATATTTAAAAAAAAGGATGTTGGAGTCACTTACTCAGATTTCTTGATCTGTAACTTGGCCAGCTCTTTCTGTTTTTCCTTGTATTGTCTCTGCACCTCAGCCAACTTTACTCTCATCTCAGAATCTTCTGAATTCTCCATTTCTATAAGGGAAAATACAATAGATTCACAACCTGGACATAAACTTGGAGTCAAAAACTTAAAGCTGGAGCCACACAAAACAAATGTTCCAGAAATTAAGCAAAAGTGCACTAGCCACAGTCAACTGTGACTTCTACTTCTTTATACATATACAAAACTAAGTATCATAATAATAAAAAAATGTTATAAAACTATAATATGACCACAACGAAAAGGTGGTCAATGTGTAATAGGAGCTGCAGTAGCTTGTCTGCTGACCCGGTGGTCATGGGTTCGAATCTGCATCTGGGTAAATTGGGCTCCCAGGTTGAACTAGTCTAAAACTGGGCACCTGGAAATGTTTTCAAAAGTAAAGCAACCAACATGATACTGAGCACATCAACCTCTACTGCCGATTGCTGATTGGTCTATACAAATATAGGACTTGCAGCATATGCTCAATGTGTTTTAACACATGAAAAAGGGTTCTGTTAGTCATTATATCTATGTGTTAGTCATTATATCTATGTGTTAGTCATTAGTCGCGGTTCCAACATCACAGCAAAGGGTCGTCCCCATTATGCTCTATGTGTTATGAATTTATAGAGCCTCTAAGGTAATTTCACATTTATTCAGACATTACGAGGCAAACGACTATTACACAGAACAGTTGTAATTTGAGGCAAAAGATATGTTATTATATAAGATTAGACATATGAAAGAAATACAGAAACTAGTACACTTGTATTTACCTGTTGGAGTTTTGAAGTCCCCAACTGACGAAGCTATTTGCGGTTCCTTTTTGGGAAGTGACCATTTCGGTGACAAGTCCCTCCTGATTTCTCTCCTTGGTGTGCACTGCCCACTCTTCAACTCCGTATCGCCTGGTGACAATGTATCTTCTATTGCAACAAGACTAGCTGAATCAGACTTGAAAGAATCGCTGGGTGAAGGGAAAATCCTTTTGGGATCATCAATAGAAGAACATTTGGGTCTTTTCTCAGCAAGCGTGCTTAGAAGTTCAAGGCCATCAGCTGCTTGGAGGATTTGTGGATCTGTAAATGGATTGTATGAAGCCCGATCCAAATGTGACTTCTCCTCAAGACAATGGGTTAATGGATCCACACAATCTATGTCAGGACACTGCACTGAGAGAGGGTTAAATGTAGTGAAATCTGGAGACAAAGTCTGAACCGACTGGTCCTGTAACAAGAGCTTTCTGTGAAGCAGACTTTCTCTTGCAGCCTGGCTTCATTAAACTATCACAAGTCTGAACTGCAACTGAGCAAGTCTTTGGTTTTTCTGATGTCAAACAAGACAATGTGGACAGTAAGGATAACGGAGATGAGATATCCTCAAACATTATTGGTGAACATCCTCTTGATTCGACTGTGGGCCGTTCCACCTTGACTAAAACAGATGGAGCTATGGAGCTGGCATTGGTCACTGGGTTCACCATAATTGTTGGTGTGGTGGTGGTGGCTGTCAAACCAAATGGAGCACTACTGCTTCCATAATGAGGCAAGGGCTTTCCATCATCTGAAAAAGAAAACATTGAAAGAAAAAATTTTAAACTGGCTACTTATATTAAAGCATAATAACCAGCAGGTGAGTGGCTAAGAGATAGGGCACCCATCTCTTAACTCAAGCAGACCTGGTTTAATTCATGGTGTTGACTGTTGGATTTTTTTTTAAATTAGAAAGGTAAAAGGATCAAGGTGAGAGGATCAACTTCATTGCACCAGGTGTTACCTCAGGTGGCGCAGTCTCTTTTCGCAGAAGGCAAGGTGTCTGTCGAGAGCATTGCACAAAGCACAAACTCTGTTGCTCCAGTGATGACTCCCAGATATCTCTGGAAAGTTGCACTGATGGTCTGAACAATGCAATCCCAAAAACAAACCCACAACCTTCAGAGATGAGGCAGACAGTTTGACCACTTAGCCACAGAGACCCCCAGAAGAAAAAAAACAATAAAAGGATGGTATACTCCACACCTGATCCTGGGGTGGTGAACTGGACATCTAGCTTTCCTTGCATGTTAAACATCCTTTGGCTGTTGGACAGACAGACTGATTAGACTGCAGACCAGACCAAATTTTAAAACAGAAAGCCTACCCAGCACAGAATTTGTAAAGCAGGTCATTCTGGTACACAGATGTCTTTATCCCCACTGATGCTGCAGGGTTTATGTGCTGAGATTCTCTGTGTGTGATCTATGAGAGGTGACTGGAGCACTTATGGGAATATGTGTGTGCAATGATCTTTTACCAACAACCCAAACCAATTAACAAATGTTACAGAAGAATGTACACAACAGTTAATTCATAGTAAAGGAAATCATTGCACATTTAATTATATTCATAACAATATCAGTTCATCAAGTTCACAACACACAGAACAAACAAAGCACTTGTTCTAATCCAGGGGTCTCCATTGCAAGGTGGTAACCCATCTGCCTCACACTCTGTAGGGCATGGGTTTGGTTTCAGACTCCGCCATTCAGTTCAAGAGTGCAGTTGTTTGGAGACCTTGGAAGTTATTGCTGCAGCTACAGAATTCATGCTCTATTGAACACTCTTTGCAGGCCACTTTGTAGAACGAACGAACGAACGAATGAACGGACTTTATTTTCAAAGGGTAACAAATTGGGCACGCAGGCCCGTCTTACATTCGGCCCTTCCAATCACTCATCGTTCGTTCATCAGTGCATAATACATTCACATAGGGGAAAAAACATTGTCAAATGAATGTTGGGAACATAAACAATGCATGTTACCATGTTATGAGATGAATCCCCCACCCACCCATCCCTATCCATCCACGCATCCCCCACACACACATCCACCACCCAACTACACACATAGCCCTAGGCACATACATGCCCCCACCCACACCTCCCTATGCCCCCATCCATTCCACCAATCCCCCCTACCTACACCATCTCCACACCCACACACAAATATCCCACCCACCACACATCCCCCACCCACCCACACACAAACCCAGGCACACATGCATGCACAACCCACCTACACCCACCCCCCCCCCCCCCCCCCCCCCCCACCTTCACACATCTCCCCACCCACACACACACATTCTCCACCCATCCCATAACCTACCAACACTCACCCACCCACATATCCTCCACCATCCACCCGCACACACCCAACCAAACACACATCCCCCACCCACACATTCCCGCCAACTTACACATCCCGCACCTACCCACACACAAAACCCTGGAAGGAAGATTGAGTCATATGGGACAGAACCCAGTTCAATGAAGTTGATCCTTTTGACTTTAAAAAACATCTACTTTATTTCATTGCTACTGAATAGATCAGAATTCCCCCATACACATATAAGGTGGTGTTGCCAGTTCTCTTTTTCTCCACCCTTTCTTCACAGAAAATTAGGATTCTGAGAGTTATCTGGTAGCCATTTCGAGAGGTTGGATTAACAGAACAATTCTTCTTCCGAGGCCTGGTCTGCAGCAGATACTGGCAATCATGGTTCTGCATTCCTTTCTGTCATCTGTTTTAAATAAGTGGGTTTTGCTTATGTTATTGTTTGTTACCAGTTGTTTAAGCTATCTAATGTATGTAATTTAATGTAAAATATATGTGTAATGTATATGAGCAAACACTAATATGTAACATATATATTTCTCTGTTTACCTCTGCCACTCTTGCCCAGTATTTTCCATCGTAAGACCACACACAACTTTTCAGTAATGCTTGTTGGGAAACAATCCAATCTTACCATGAGTGGGACTGGTTTTGAAACCAATACATTGGTAAATGAGTGCACTAACCACAATGCCACTATGGCCTCACTGAAGTAAAAGTAGAAGGTACCCAATGCACTATAACATTATATGTTTCCACTGACCTTTTGTCAGCTGAGGTACATCTTTCGAGATGGTGTCTGGGGTTGGAATGATCTTGTCTGCTGTGTTTGCTGTTGAAGAACTCTTGGCAGTGCTATCCTACAGAGGAAAAGACAATTGCACAATCAGCAATGGTTACACAATTAGGTATCAAACACATCAGGACATTCCATGTTTAAATTAAAGCTGCAAACAAATACAGAATGGATTTTATTATTAAGATCTCTGGCAAAAATATAAACAAAACTCTTGTATTCATTCATTTGCAGTCTTTCCTTTTTAACCTAACCAGCACACTTTAAACATGGGGGGTCACAGATGCAACAAATAAAACAAATGCAGTCAGGGACTTACAGCTTGGCTCCTGTGTCACAGTCAGAGAGTCATAGCTGGCTCAGACCCAACTCCAGCTACAAGAGTTGGTGCCTCTTTTCAGATCAATGAGGGAAAAGAATGAAGATCATAGGGATCAATGAGGGAAAACAATGAAGATCAATGAAGGAAAACAATGAGGATCAATGAAGGAAAACAAACCAGGCCCCTTAAACAATGTATGCTGAAATGGGCAGAAAAGTGGATCACAGGCTTGCTGTAAAAACACACAACATAACCTAGTAAGGATGAATACAACAAAACATTTTTGGGGCATATATTAGGACATATTATGTTCAATTTCCAGACCACTGCCTCCCTGGTGGATCAATGTCTCATAAATCTCTGTGAGGTCTTAGGTCTTTATATATAATAGGTCACTGGAAGACTGAAGTGTTCGGTTCTCATCAACATCATGTGCCAAACCGATAAGCATAGGCGGTCATGTCTCACACCATCACTAGAGTTGTGAATCAGTTCTGTGTTCTTGTCTCAGGCCATGCCATGTGGCCAAGCCATCCAGATATTTACTTCTCTGCCTTCCCCTTGTTCTTTCCCCTTCAATCTTGTTAGGTGTCATGAAGTTCTCTAGTTTATTTCTTTTCATAATGTGTCCAAGAATGTTGACTGTCTACGTCTAATTTCTCTAATCAATTTACAGTTTTCATTTGTTTCTTGTAGGACTTGCTCATTGGCACTGGTTTTTCTGTCTGCCCATGGTATTCTTTGCGTTCTCCTCAGAAACCACATTTCCAGTTCTACTTCCTAAAAAATCCTGAAAATGATCTGGTACCCATTTTGAACATTGGGCACCCTCAGCTGTACTAAAAACGCATGATACACACACACAAACTCAAACAGTCATAAAATCTCTGTTTCCTATGCCAATCAGATTCTGCAATTGAGCTTCAACACAAAAGATAGAAGGAGAACTGATCATATTTACAATACAGCAAGCAAAAAACACTTAAGGTGGTTTAACATTTGACATCTGCAAACACCAAATGGGATAATTCCTGTATTACAGAAACAGCTGAACTGCCTATTGCTATTCTTCTTTTTCTCCTTCTCTGCCAGTGACCAATGTTTGCTGTGTCTATTTCTTGATGGGCCATGGACAGGATAGTGCGCCTGAAGTCTTCGCCAGTTCCCAACAATGTAACCTGTAGAGTTGCTAATTATTTCAAGTAGGTTAGTTAGTCAGTTAGTCGAGGTTCCAACTTCACTGCAACGGGGGTTGTCCCCATTATGCTCCATTCCTGTGCCAGTGAATATCACACAATATGCTCCCCACTGTCCAATGTGAAAAGTGGAATAGACAGGAGTCTTGGCAATCCAACAGCCCACACACAGGTACACTGTGCATAATGCCGCCGCCAGAATGCCAACACGAAATTCATCCATGAAAACTGCAGTTCATCGTCGATGGACTTGGCAGTCACCAGAAAGACCTCACTGACCCCGGTTTTCTCACATGGCTCGGTCTTTACCGCAGGGTGACCCACCGAAAGCGTCGCACAAAGCACCGACTCCCGGGAGTCTCCTGAAAAATGCACTCATGAAACGAAAAGGCAAATCAGTCAATTCAGCAACAGCTGGTAGCCATTGTTCTGAACATGCAGGTCACTGTACAGGACAGATGTAGAAGCATTCCACGCGGATTTCACAGCTCACAGTGTCACCCACGCACTCACTCAGTAGCAAGGCGATGGAACAATTATTTCAAGTGAGAGGAATTCGACCTCATTGTAGGGGATTTTACCCATCTGGTTTGGTTCTCTCTGCACCACGGCAAGCCACTTATCAAGATTATTGCACAAAGCAACAAAAAAAACACTGCTCAAGCGGCGATGACACCCCAGGGGTAGCAGGAAAAATTGCACTTATGGTCTGAATGGTGCAGTACCAAAATAAACTCATAACATTTAGAGTGTGAGGCACATGTCCCAGCTACTTCATCACTAAGACATTCTCTTTGACAAAATCTGGGCAGTTTTGTAGGATGTGGTATTTTCTACTGAGCTTCACAACTGCAGATCCATTGAATGACCCATGTGCTTTTAGTCAACACTGCATGAATGTCTTGGCCTGCTCTGTTCTGCCTGGCTTGCTTATACTATCTTGCTCTGGTCTGAAATATTCCTTTTGTTTTCTCCACATCATTTTCATAGATTCCTTTAGTCACTTTAAATTCATGAAATGGATGAGACTGCATTAGGTTCCCTCTGGTCTTCTTCCCATCTGCTTTTTTGTTTCCAGTACAGAACCATGAAAGGTAAAGGCTCGATTCTCGTATCTTACTGGTCTTCTTAGTCTGGCAAATCTAGGCTGTGTGTGTACATGCATGGGTGTGTGTGACTCTCTCTCTGCATGAGAATGTCTGTATGTGTATATAATTTACTTACTTATAGCATAAACCACTGCAGAAACTGACTGTGGATATGTGCAGTGTTAGCACCACCACATTTTGTAGGCTTGGGTGTGCAGAGCAATAGGCTGCCAGTCACCCTCTATCCCTCACTTTGGGTGCCTAAAGAAGTTTTAGCTTTATTCTGTAAAATTTCTGAAGCTTTTTTGGATTTTTTGAGATAGTAATTGTCCAATATTCACAGCCATATGTTAAAATTGGTTCTATGTAACATGCACACATTTTTTCCCCCTATCCTTTCAACGGCAAGTATTTATTACATAAGATGATGCTCATTTGATAAAATACAGGTTTCGCTTGTCCTATTCTCTGCGATACACCTTCCATCTGAAGTTATCCATGTGTTTAGATATTTAAATATCTGCACCCACTTACTTTAACTGTACACTTAGGCATACCTTTACTTCTGTCATCTTATTATTCAAGACGAGGCCCATTTTATTTCACTCTCTACAACCACTGTATCCATCAATTTTTCAGTTCCTTCTGACTTTTTGCTATCAAGATAGTGTCATCATCAAAAAGTAAATTATTTATATTATAAATACCATCCCTTTGGCCTGTCTAGCTTAGCAGGCTGGTCCACACTTTTTTACCTAAGGAGACTAGTGCACCTTTGACCTTCCTGATTTGGAAACTGCAAGTAACTCTTGCACTAAGAGTGTTGCTCCTTTATTCAAGGGAAAGTAGATACTCCTCTATCATTGCAAGGTGGTGATACAGCATAGGAACTTTCAGATTCCATTTCTGTAACACTGCCTGCAAGGCTAATTCTAACACTACCTCTATTATATGCAACTAACTAAGAGTTTCTCATATGTACTAACTTCTTTTGGTTTCCCTTCTCTCCTGTCTGTTCCATTCAGCGTGAGAGTGGGAGGGTTCAGTGGTGCCTGGTAGTGGGCGTTCCCTGGCTCTGTGGGTTGTGCAAATGCTGGCGATGGCCACACCCCTCGTTCTTCAACAAAATCTGCATTTGCAAGTGGAAAACACAATCATAAACATTTACTTTCAGGCATTATGTGTAGATTTATTTCCATTAATGATTCAATCAATCAGTCTGTCCTCTTATACCATGTGGTGAAAAATGTTATCTTAACCTTTTTATTTTTACCTAATTATACCCAAGGGCTAGGTTGCAATAGGTCAGAGGTAACCAAACATTTTGCTGTTGATGTTCCTTTTCCTCCAATCCAAGACCACATCCAGTGAAGTGCACAGACAGACACACATAAAAGTACACATGATAGTAAACTAAACATACAAATACACACAGAAATATATATAAATGTACACATAGAAGTATACTTACAAATTATGCACACATACATACAAGTACGCATACAAGTACACATACAAACACACATGCAAATACACTACACACAAACATAAACAAAAACATACACACAAGCACACATACAAGTTCAATTACAAGCACTCATACAACAGTCATCATCACTCAAGCATATACACAACAGTCCAGAAACCAAATGCCACGAGATAAATAGAATATTCCTACCAAAATTCTACTACCAGTGCCAAACATGAGCACTGTCTAAACCACTCAAGAGAGAAAACTCATCACACCTTAAATGAAACACTGTGGGCTCCACTATAAGAGACAGAAATAGAAATGATGAAATGAAAATCATGGGGACCCAGCCGTGCATGGAATTTATAGAGACAACAAAGTGGTTGAGACATCTGGTGAGAATGAAGTCCAACTGACTACCTTTGTGTGCCCACAGTCCAAGAAGCTCAAGCTACATTTTAAAATGGACCTGGGCTCGCAGGTTGACCCACTCTAAAATGGGCACCAGGAAATGTCTGTAGAAGCAGCATGATTCCAACCACAGCGCCCACTCAACGCTGATTCATCATTTTGTAAAAACAAAATGGTCGCTCGCTTTGAACTGAAATGTAGCCCCTACAAGTTCTACAACTTCTTTAATTAACTGGACTGATGTCTGCATGTGGATTAGTTTTCCCTATTACCAGTGTCTCTCACCATCAGGCAAATCCACTCCGACTTCAGAGGTACTTGTAATTTACGTCCCAAAGTTAAGGACGAGAAGTCAACATTTTAGTCCAGCTGACTGGTGTGGAGGCTGAATCCACAATCTTGCATCAGCACACCGGATGTTTATGAATGAGCCCTCTTATCCATTTGACCATGCTAACCTCTGATTGATCTATATAAATATGGGTCAAGCACCATACACCCAAACAAACAAACTTTATTTTCAAAGGGTCACAAATTGGGCATGCAGGCCTGTCTTACATTTGGCCCTTCCAATCACTCATCTTTCGTTCATCAATGTGCATGTTACATTCACATAGGGAAAAAAAAACATTGTCAAATGAATGTTGTAAGCATAAGCAATGCATATTACCTAGAAGATGCATGACAGAGATTATTGGCAGGTTGGGACAATTTGAGATTCAGAAAAGTATGGTATTGTAATAAATAACGTTCAATGATTGTCCGAAAGAAAGTATTGAAGTGGTATGTCGTATGTACAACAGTGAATTCTGGAATGTGAATGAACAAATTAGGAAAAGCTTGGAGGCAGCAGAAATGTGGCTTCTGAGATGAAGATTGTAAGTACTTTGATAGTCAGAGTAACATGATCGCCTGGAAGGGAGTAATGAAAGTAGAACAGTATGCACCACTATGAGAAAGTGACAAACAGTGTTCTGTAATCAAAGAATGAGAAGAGCAATGGACAACATTGTGATGACTGGAAAGATTAGAAAGACATAAATTATGCTTAGTGGTGCCATGGAGGAATAGCACCAGTAAAGACAACACGGACCAATATCTGTACAGAGATTTTGCAAGGCACATGATGATGATGCTTAAGGACAAATAGGGACCATAAGCCATCATCAGAATGGGGACAGATAATAGACAGATATAATAGATGAATGTTTCGCTAATGTATCGAGAGACAACATGCAATTAGCAATAAACACATAAAAGCCTCTTTAAACTTGTAATCTTGATACTGAACAATTACATTTTTTTCCCCAGTTCACTGTATACATCTCAACAACATACTCATGGCATCTTTTATTCAAGCAACTCATACACACATTTCATCACAAACGACAGAAACATACCTCCGCTGGGGATGAGGAATAATCTGCCACTTAGGGAATCATGTGCCAATTTGAACCCACTAGGAGCTGTAATTGGAAAGCTCGGATCAAAAGCTGTTCCTGATGAGTTCAGAGCCTGGTGGATCGGGAATGGCATTTGTTGTAACCATGGTGACTGGTTGACCGTGGGACCTGGATATAGATAACGTGAGATCAACAGACAAATATGGAAAGGTTTCTTTCTATGTAACATTACTTCTAATTACTACTGCACACCATCTAACTTACCAAAGAGTAGAAAGTAGGTAAAAATATTTGTTCGCACAAATCGAACACGAGATCAACCTACAGAACAGATTAATATTGGTAGGTTTGTTCCTAAATTTTGTTACTTCTAATTACTGCAGAGACGTCGCAATTCACTTTAGCACAAAATGAATATAGTAGCAATGAACATTACTATATTACATCTAATTACTGTTCACAAGTCAGTCACCCCACTTAACCTCAGAAAAGGTTGAATATAGTAGCAAGAACAGTTGCTACATTACACTGCATTACATACTAAAACCTTACATATAATTACTGTACACAAGTCAGTCAAACCATTCAACCTCACAAAAGATTGAATAAAGCAGCAATGTCTGTTACTACATTATATCTAATTACTGCAGACAAGTTAGTCGAACAGTTTAAGTTCTGGACAAGTTTTAATATAGAAAGGTAAGAATTTACAAGAAATTAATTCTACTTATTGTAAACAAGTCGGGCACATAATTTAACCCAAGACAATGCTGAATAGCCAAGTGTGCACACCTACATTAGTTAGTTGCCGGACGTTTGCAGTCAACACCAGAAATTTTGCTGTTATTGATGTCTTGGCAAGTTTACGTTCAGTAGTTTGCCATTGCTTTCTGAACGACCAGCACTCATATCATTTTGTAAAATACCAGTGCAACATGGTCTGCGGCCAAATCATGCGCAGCTGCGTTTCAAACGTGAGTATGTGGGATCACGAACAGTCTAATTTCTAAATAAGCTGAATAAAACTGCAACACGAAGGTCAGCATGGCCGAATGGATAAGAATGCATGTTCTTAAACATCCGTTGTGCTAATGCCGGGGTAAGGGGTTCAATCCCTACACTGGACAGTTGGACTAAAATGTTGACCGATCATCCTTGACTTGGGGACATAAATTACAAGTACCTCTGAAGTCGGAGTGGGTTCGCCTCATGACAAGGGACACTGGTAATAGGGAAAGTAACCCACACGCAAAATTCAGTCCAGCACGATTAGAAGTAGTGTGTGTGTGTGTGTGTGTGTGTGTGTGTGAACTACGCTTGAGTTCAAAGTGAGAGAGTGTCAAACAACAAAACAGCAATATCTGTATGAAGATTTCAACAGTGCCTCCTTACCTGGTTAAATATACCAGCAAAACAAGCTAACCTTAACTGAACATGAATCATGTCCCTTGGTAAAACCTAACTTGAAGAAGATGGAATCACACAAATAATTAGATAGCAGTGCAGCCAAAGGTAGGGGGTCTAAACTGAGATGTCAAAATAACGATACAAAAACCAAGAGGAGCTTTCATAGCTCTAGGAAATGTGTGGATGTGAAAAGAAATTAAATCTAGTACGAAGCGGACAGTATTCAACTCTAAAGTCAAATCATGGCTGGTGTGTGGGTCAGAAACACGCAGAGTGACTACAACAATCACTAATAAACTACAGCCATTAACTGGTGCCTGCAGAGACAATGAATGAATCACTGAAAAACGAGAAGTAGGTTGAGAGCTTTACCAAAGCACAACTACAAAAAACAATGAACGTTGCGGCCAAAGCCTTCGTCAGCACAGAACAAACAAACAAAAATCGATTAAACTAATACACGATCGACACTACATGAATGTCTAAATATCAACTCATCTGTGTCCGAGCTTGAGACGGCTATCCATGGCTGGAATGGAACGGATGTTGTGTTAAAGGGGTCAACTGCCTAAAGGTCAGTACAGCCAGAAACTCGGTGATTGGTTAATTCAACCGGTGAGGGAACCCGCGCTAGGGGGATCGGGGTGCGCCCAGGAGAGCGAATGGAAAAATATGGATGTGTAACTCTGAGGCGATGTAACGGATGCAGTACGCAATTCCGCCAAGTTCGAAACGCTGCTGTGGGCAATATGGATGCAGGCCAGCAAGCGTTTGCTATCAAAAGGTAGCACAAGTGACGGTAGTTCAGAACGCAATGAGAAACGACCCCATGCAAACCAACCAAGAAGTCACAGAAAGCAGAGATAATGCTGGTGGTGACTCCCACGTCCTGCGAAGGACTTACAACTGGCTATGAAGTTGACTATAAGATAGCGGAGATGGAGGGGGGGGGGGGGGGGGGTTGTGGATAAGGGGCGTAGGGGATTTAAATAAAACTGTGTTGGACATTGAGGCCGTGAGGGGAAAGTGAACCCAATTGGAAGATAAGACGGTTTTCCAATGTCTTACGATCGCGTTCGTGAGATGTGCACGATTTTATCGCCGTAACACGTATGTCGGCAACCCCACAGTGGTCGGAACTGTTGAAGTGTAGGGGTACCGGTTTCTTGGCACCACTGTCGATATCGGATAAATGTTGTCTAAATCTGTCCGCAAGACGAAGGCCCGTCTCTCCAAGATACCTCATGTCGCAACGTGAGCAGATGATCGCATAGATGACGTTGCGACTCGTACATGAGAAACCCTCCCGGATGTGGAAAGTAGTCTTAGGGAAAGTGAGACTTGTGGTTTGAAGGACATATGGACAAGTTTTACAACGAGATCGAAGACATGCAGTTGTGCCAGGAAGAGACTGATGGGATTGTGATAGAGTGCTATGAACCAGTACATCCCTCAGGTTACGATCACGCCTGTATGCCACAAGTGGGGCTTCTGAGAAGACACCGCGAGTGGCCAAGTCTGCCTGGAGGATGGGTAGATGCCTCATGAGAATATTCTTGGCAGCAATATTATGAGGATGGTAGGTAAGTGAGAGAATAGGTCTACTATTGCGTGGTTTCGGCCTGGAAGAGAGCCTCGGCACGACTAATAGACTGGCAGCGGTGAAGAGCTGTAGACAGAACATTCTCCGGGTAGCCTTGAAGGCAGAAGAAATCCAACATTTTGTGGGCTTTTTGACGGAAGTCGTTATTATCATGACAAAGCCGTCGGAGACGTAGCAGTTGTGAGAAAGGAATGGAATCCTTGCAAGAGGGAGGATGGGAGGAGGTATAGAGCAGGAATGCATGTGAGTCAGTCGGTTTATAGTAAACCGTCGTGCATAGGCCAGCAGAACCTAAGGAAACTGTTATGTCTAGGAAATTAACAGCCGACGAGGAAATAGTGGAGGTGAGTCTGATGCTAGGATGAAAGTTAGAGAAAAAGGCAATGAAGTCCTGGAGATCAGACAATGGCATGTCTGAAACACCAAAACAGTCATCGATATACCTTCTATAGAGCTCCGGGAGCCTACCAGTGTATTGACTCCATACCTGGTGTTCAAGATAGCCCATGAAAAGACAGGCATAACTCGGACCCATCTAAGTGCCCATGGCAACCCCGCTGATCTGGTCAAAATAGTCCCCATTGAACTCAAATGAATTGAGGTTAAGGACTAACTCTGCCAGATGCAACAATGGTCCGGTGGCTATGGTGGGGCCGCGTCTTTTGTCTAAGAAAAATTCCAAGGCTTTAAGGCCGTCAGAGTGAGGAATAGATGTGTAGAGTGAAGTCACATCTAAAGTAAAGATGTGGTGCTGAGAAGGGGTGGTGAAGCTGATGGAATCAAAGATGGAGATAGCATGGTTGGTGTCTTTGATGAGGGGAGGCTAGCAACCAACGGCTGAAATATGACCGTCCCGTCTTCTGTCCGTGGTCTGTAAGAAGTGGCATCCCCAAGTTGTTTGTTGCCTTCCTGTATATACAAGTCCTTACTCCAAACCACTATCGCTTCCTCCCTTGTCAGCAGGCTTGATAACAATATCATACCGGCGTTTCAGATGTGTGAGCGCCTGTTGTTCCTCCGCTGTAAGGTTCGAGTGCCTTAGTGGCTTGAATTTCAATTGTTCTATGTCGAAGAGCGTCTTCTCGATGTAGAGATCTAAAGCCTTGGGTGCTCCTGCAGGAGGGACCCACGTGGATCTGCGTTTAGAAAGGTGGGAGAAGTGATCAGTGGGATCCGAGGAGTTGTCCTTAGTAGGTTGATTACTGAAGTGATATTGCAACCTGAGAGTGCGATGGAAACGATGGACGTCCTGCAGTAATGCATATCTGTCGCCAGAGGGACGCAGAGGTATGAAACGGAGGCCTTTACTAAGGACCGACTTCTCCGGTGCTGATAGGGGGAGATCAGGGGGTATGCACACAACTAAATTGTCGGAAACGATGGTGGGGTGAGCTGAGAGAGAAGAGGCGGAAGGAGTAGGGATAGAGGCACGAAGTTTGGTTAACTTAGTTTTTTTTAGCCGTGGAAAGACATTTATATAAGTGGTGATTAGTGCTATTGATGATACAGCGTATCACACAATACAAGAAATAATTATCTGAGGTAAGATGTTTAAGATGCCGATCGAGGGTGGAAATACAAGAGCTAATGTCAGACAAATGGCGCGCATGGTTATCAGCAATACAACGCATGCGAAGGGTAGCACATTTAAGCTCAATTTTAGATAAACGTCTACTACAGCTGTCGAGAGCCCGCCGATGGGTTAAATCTAGAAGTGAACCCACGTGCAGAGACAAGGAGGACTATAGTAGTATGATGGAGTCAATGTGGAGCTCTTGGAGCCATCCAATATGTGCCATGCCGATAAGTGTGGGCGGTTATGATTCGTCATTTCACTCGATCACCAGAGTCGTGGATCAGCTCAGTGATTAATGCCACGTGGCCAAGCCATTCAGTTATTTACTTCTCTCTCTTCCTCTTGTTCTCTTCCCCTCAATCTTGCCAGTTGTCACCAAGTTCTCCAATTTATTTCTTCTCATAACATATCCAAAATACTTTGACTGCCTACGTCTAACTACATACTAATTAATAAAAGATTTAGAAATTCTCTAATTAATGTAAAAACATTGCCTGGCGCCGACTGTAATAGTGATCATGTACCACTATGTGGACAAATAAAAGTAAGATTAAAGAGAGGGAAACAAATGGTTAGGAACATGAGACTTAATAAAGAGGTTCTGAAAGTAGATAAAGAAATTCAAGAACAATACATAGTGACTGTGAAAAATAGGTACAATGCAATAGCTAAAATACAGAGTATAAATGAACAATGGGAAATGTTAAGGGACTCCATTCATCAAACTAGCAAAGAAATATTACCGGGGAGAAGTCAAATAGCTAAGAAAAAATGGATGAATGAAGAAATCTTAATGCTGATGGACAAAAGAAAACAGAGTTAAAATGACAAACAAGAATATGCTAAGATAAATAAAGAAATAAAAGATAAATGTGGGAAGGCAAAAGAAAGTTGGTTAATGAGCAATGCAAAAAAATTGAATTAAATGCCATTAAAGATACAAAAAATATGCACAGACAAATTAGTGAGCTCATGGGAAGAAAAATAAGAATAAATACAGGGTGTTTGAAATCAAAAACAGGAAAGATATTATTGGAGGAAGATGATATAATGAAGAGGTGGAATGAGTATATAAAAGAATTATATGATAGGGAAAGGGAAGAATTAACAGAAGAAAGTAACTTAGAAAGTCCACCGATTCTAAAAGAAGAAGTCGCTGACGCTATGAAATATATTAAGAAAGGAAAAGCAGCTGGACCAGATGAAGTCACAATAGAAGAATTAGAAGTATTGGGAGAATTTGGAGTAGATATATTAACCAAAATGTTAAATGATATTTACAGCAGTGGATATCTACCCAGTGATATGCTGAAATCTGTATTTATAGCTATACCAAAAAGACCAGGAGCAATTGAATGTGAAGATTATCTCACAATTAACCTCATAAACCATATCACTAAGCTTCTGCTCAGAATCATAATGAGAAGAACCAGAAAGAAAATAAAAATGGAAATTAGTGAAGAACAGTATGGATTTGTGGAGGGAAAGGGCACAAACAATGCAATATATACATTTTGGACACTAATAGAAAGGTCAATAGAGAAACAGAAAGACATATATTTATGCTTCATAGATTATACTAAGGCATTTGATAAAGTAAAACATGATGAGCTGATTAAAATGTTGGAAGATATCAACATTGATGGGAAATATTTAAGAATAATAAAGAATATTTACTGGATCCAAGTAGCAGCAATTAAATTTGGAAATAAAGAGGGTAGTTACAAACACATAAAGCTAGGAGTACGACAGGGATGTGTCTTGTCACCCGATCTTCTCCCTATATAGCGAAGTAATAATGAGAGAGATCAAAGAGATGCCAGGAATACTAGTTGGAGGTTATAATATAAATAATATACGCTATGCAGATGACACAGTATTGGTGGCAGATAAACCAATAGACCTGCAACAATTGTTGGACACTGTAGTAAGAGAGAGTGCAAGGAAAGGACTCTCCTTGAATATCAAGAAAACAGTAACAATTGTGATATCAAAGAAAATGGTGACACCAAAATGTGACATAGAAATAGAAGGAAAAATTCTTAACCAAGTGGATAATTTTAGATACCTAGGGACATTTATAACATCAGATGGAAGATGTACAACAGAGATTAAGAGCAGAATAGGGCAGGCAAAGACCGCATTTCAGAAAATGAAGAGTATCTTGTGCAATAGGTCACTATCATTGAGTGTAAGAAAGAGAGTGCTGAAATGCTATGTAGAACCAGTTTTGCTGTATGGCAGTGAATCTTGGAATGTAAATGAACAAATTAAGAAGAAATTAGAAGCAACAGAGATGTGGTTCCTGAGACGAATGTTGAGAATTCCTTGGACTGCCAGAGTAACTAACGACGACTGCCTGAAACAGGCTAATGAAACTAGAACACTATATACAACAATAAGAAAGAGACAAACAGCTTTCTTTGGTCATGTAATGAGAAGAGAGGCATTGGAGAACATCATGACAACTGGAAAGATCGAGGGGAAGAGAGGCAGAGGCAGACCAAGAGAAATGATGCTGGATGGATTGAGACGGTGGCACGGAGGAATATCAGCAGCAGAGTTGATCCAGAAAACCAAAGACCGAGATCTGTGGAGAGCCATGAACGCCTACGCCAGCTGGCAGGGCACTTGATGATGATGATGCCTACGTCTAATTTCTCTAATCAGTGCACAATTTTCATTTGTTTCTTGTAAGACTTGGTCATTGGTTTTTCTGTCTGTCCATGGTATTTGTTGCATTCTCCTCAGAAAGCACATTTCCACAACCATCCGATGTCTTTCATCTTATTTGCAGCTCTTGGATAGAACCAAGCAAATTTCAGTGAATCAAGTGGTGACGTAAAAACATGTGCTGGATGGGACATATGTTGTTACAACCATTAACAGCATAACTAGAAGCTCCTTTCTCTCAAACCCATAGGGCAAAAGAAATAGATGGAGACCTTAAGACATATGGAAAAGAGCATTAGAGTCACAGATGAAATTATATAAAGACGTGAAAGGAGCTGCATGAAACAGTAAAAGATAGGAGAGCTTGATGAAAGTTGACTGTGGGCCCATGTTACATTGGGAGGCAAACAGACAGAAACAGAAGTCTCATGGTTAATAATGTTGAAAGGCTGCGAAGTTTCAGGCAGTCAGATATTCTAGAACAGTGGTTCTCAACCTCTTTTGGCCCGTGCCCCCCTTCACCATATTTTCAGAACGTCATTCCCCCCCCCCCCCCCCCATTTCATATGTCCTACCTAAAAATCCTGCCCCTACACAGTATATGCAATAATGGAAGCTAAATTTAATAGCACATACAAAACAAGTCTAGACGTCCACATAAAACATGATTTGTGGGTCTACTTACTTTATAAATTGAATTTTAGAAGGGTGAGACGTACATAACCGTACAGTATGAAGGGAAAAACAACAAAGTAATCAATTCTTGTATTAACGCGATCTTGAAATAATCTTAATTCCCCCCTGGAAACCCTAAAATTCCCCATTAGTTGAGAACCACTGTTCTAGATTAATGGCATACTAAGTTGGGGTGACTTGCCAGCTTTCCATTTATATGCAAATTTCTAGAAATTCTAATAAAATTATCTGACATCAATTTTATGAGACTGGCTCTACCCACAGCCACACTGATCATAAAATGTATCCTGCCACTGGGTGAAGATTAATAGCTTCTGTGCCAAACAAAAAAGTATGTTTGGACCAAACAAAGGATGGCAGAAAATGGGAAATAGGGGTGTTTCACAGTTATGACTTAATAGTTGTTTATATGGTAGCAGACTTGTATTATAATGCAAGTGACAACATTTCAACGATATACAAGGTGTATTTTTAATGACTGTGAGGTTTTTGAAAATATTACCCTTCCAAGGTTTGTATTTACCTTTTATGTTGCATGAACTCCACAGAGAGTGAATACAAAACTTGTAACTGCAATATTTTCAAAACCCTCACAGTCATTAAAATACCCCCTATATAAGCTCATGGCAGATCTTGGAAGTCACTTAAGGTGATTAAATGTCCCATGACACTTAATCAGTTCAACTCAGATCATTCACTGTCTTGGCAGGTAAGCACACAAACCACTGTGTCTCCACATGACTAGAGTTGCAAATGAAGGCTTGAGGAGTTGCCTGTTGGAGAATGAGTTTAGTGTGGCCATCCCCTTGAACATGTCCACCACTCACAGGACCTGGCTGTACTGACCTGACCTGACCTGACCTGTATATGAACCAGTAGTTTCAAGTTATAGGTATGAATATGAAATGAGAACTTACCAGCAACCACCAAACTGGGTGCCAGGGCAGCTGCTGGAGCAGCCAGGGCTGTGGTAGCAGTGGTTATAGTCTTGGTATTTAGTGAGGTGTGGATATGTCTGCAAGATTCAAATGGAAGATTTATCTCAAGAGTATAAGAAATCTTTCAATAAGAAAAATGTGTGCAAGGACAGATTATTTAGGCCTCTTTTAAACTTTAATTCTTCTGTTTAGATATTCATATCTACTAATGTCTGCCAATCCAACAGAATCTTGAAAGAAGATGTTCAGGCTTGTCTATACATTGACATGTTATATTTCGGCCCTTATGGAGTTTTCTTTCAATTTGTGCTTTCAGATATATTGTTGATTGTTTCGTTTCTAATGACTGTGCTTGCCTGCATTGATGAAAAAGTCATCTGTTAATAAACAATGAATTCCCTTGTTCTCTCATCAGCATTACCATATGGTAACTATTTAGTGTAAATGTAAAGTGTGTCAATGAAAATGAATGAGAGAAAGAGAGAGAGAGGGAGAGAGAGAGAGGGAGAGAAAGAGAGGAGGGAGGCAGGAGAGAGAGAGGAGGGAGGCAGGAGAGAGGGAGAGAGAGAAATAAAAATTATATGGTGCGCGCACGCACGCACACAATATGGTAATTTCCTGGAGTGAAATTACTTTGGGTATAAAAACTAATGAACTGCAGGGGAAATGTGCAAGAAATGGATGGGAACTGCAAGTTGACGGAGGAAGAATGGGGTTACGGTTGTAACAGAAAAGAGGATTCTATGACATAATGTCAGACAGACAGAGAAGACAGACAGAGAAGACAAACTGTCTTCTTTATTGACGGCAGATTCATAATCTAAGTTCTACTGCCACCAAAGCACCATCTTGACAGAGACACGCTCTCTCTCTCTCTCTCTCTCTCTCTCTCTCTCTCTCTCTCTCTCTCTCTCTCTCTCTCTCTCTCTCTAACACAGCCGACTGGTGGTCCGGCAGATCCGGTGACACTGTGATACACTGAGAAAGGAGAAAGCTGCCAGACTTGCCAAGAATGTCAGCAGACAACCCCAATGGTGTGCACCTCCCAGACACGTTGCGACAGAAATAGATATTAGCTGTGCTTCGCATTGTTAGTGAACGGCAGACTACGACGTCGGCGTAAGATGAGACATTTTCTGTTAGCGACATAATATGACCATTAAAAGAACGGAAACATACAAATACCTGGGTACAATCTTCAACTGCTCCAACATCATAAGGGAAGAAATACAAACTAGAATCAATACTGGAAATAAGATATACTATGCACTACAATATCTACTAAAATCAAATGCGCTATCTCGTAACACCAAAATCACAATATACAAAACACTGATCAGACCAGTTGTGCTGTATGGCTCTGAAACCTGGAGTACAACGAAAGGAGACGAAGCCTTGTTACAAACCTTTTAGAACAAAGTTTTAAGACGCATCTGTGGACCCATTAGGGATACACAAAGTGGAGAGTGGAAAAGAAGAAAACAAGACATTTATGATCTGTTTAAGTCCCCACTAATCACTGGTATCATGAAGGCTAATAGACTACAATGGCTGCGGCATATAGCAAGAATGGAAGACACTAGGGAAACAAAACTCGCTTACACTCGGGAAATAAATGACCGTAGACCAAGAAGACGGTGGAGAGATAATATATATATATACAGATCTACAAGCACTTGGAATCAACGACTGGCAAGAAAAGGTCAACCAGAGAGACAAATGGAGATGGATTGTATCTGCAGCAAAGAACCTCAATGGCTCGGAACGCTGAAGAAGAAGAAGAAGAAGAAGAAGAAGAAGAAGAAGAAGAAGAAGAAGAAGAAGAAGAAGAAGAAGAAGAAGAAGAAGAAGAAGATGAAGAAGAAGACATAAACCTAGTGAGAAGAGAACTCTCGCAAGAGAAGAGACCATGGGGCTGGCTGCATGTCCAACTGGCAGGAGGCTACCGCGCGGTATAACCAACTGCTGCCTCCGCAGGAAAGGAACACCGATGAGAGAAATGCAATTTAAAATAGTGAAAAAAAATGTGTGAGTTATATTATAACTGGTGTACACAAACCACGTCCGGTCTACGTGGATATACCGAGGAAAGAGAGCACGAGAAACGATCGGCTGCATCACTGATGATTAATTTGTCAGTTTTCTGTTTCCAAGTAAGAGCAAAATGTGTAGAAGCTAATTTCTGTATTGGTTTTGATAATCCATTTATATGTTCAGTATGCATCCTCTTGTATCCCTCGTTGTAATTTCACCAAAGCGCATTGTAACTGAATCCCACGTATAAATTGCTGCCTTGGCATCATGTGGCAGTTATGTAATAAGATTACAGATACATGTAAGAAGTAATGTCCATAAGACTCCCCTTCCCCATAAGGTGATGCGATAACATGTTTTGCTTCTATGGCCGTCTTGTTGCTACCAATGTCGAACATTGACGATTACTGTAGCTAACGAAGGTAAATCCTAACAACAGAGATGTGATGGCTTAAAAGCACTGCAGGGGTAAATGCGAGATAATTAAGAAAGATGAAATTAGAAGAATAGGTCTGAAACCTGACATGTAATTCACTGAACAAAAGCATTGTAGATATGTTTGGCCACCTCACATGAATGACCCTGTACCATCTACCACAAAGAGCCACACTGAAGAAATACGTTGGACATAAAGCAAGTGGAAGATCACGAAATAGATGGAGTGGTGGTATCAAGAACAACCTTAGAGAAATGAAGATCAACTTACAGAGCTTTCTGGGGGGAAAAGCACACTAAAGATTCTTATTATGAAAAGAGCACACTAAAGATTCTTACATCTTCTCACATTTCTCTGAGACAAATGGAGGAAGAGGGGAGGAGGGGGAAGAAAAAGAGGAGGAACAAGGAGGAGGGGGAGAAGAAGAAGATGATGAAGAAGAAGAAGGATCCACAGACAGACTTTAAAGTGACAAGCAGAGAGAAAGAGCGCCTAGCACGCTTGCTTACAGGCTCAGTGGCGATGTGTTCAAATTCCCCTGGAGGCGGGATTTTAACAATGGATCTGGGCTTCCTGATCAACAAGCCTAAGAGAGTCTCAGAAAATGTTCTGGGAAGTAAAGGTGATTGGTGTGACACGGACATCACCCATCAAATATGGATTGGTCTATACAAGTATGGGCCTACTATATTGACACGGGACCGAACATAAATTATTCTTTGGCCGGTTAAAGCAGGCAGACCCGGCCACCACCCTGAAACAAAGCGATGAGACAAAGGACATTGGTCAGTCCTGGCTTTGTGAACTTTCTTTGACCCACCTGCATTAAGGTTAAGAAAGCTGCGGCAGTTCTGCCCTGTGTAATTAGTTGATTTGTGGGAGGCTGTTTGATGCAGGTCCTGTGAGCGAATGGATAAGAACGCATGTTCTTAAACATCCGTTGTGCTGATGCCGAGGTAAGCGGTTCAACCCCTACACCGGACAGCTTGACCTATCGTCCTTGACTTTTTTTTTTTAGCATATCCTTTACAGGACTTAGCTGTCAACACCAGCATCTTTCAGCTGTATGTTGATCTCTTGGCAAGATTACGCTCAGTAGTTTGCCATTGCTTTCTGAGCGGCCGGCTCAGTATCCCGCAAGTCACGAGCGGGGGTCGAACCGCCTCAGCTGTCGCTCCGCTACGAGACTCTGCGTGATAAACGGGATTACAGAGAGAAAGTGTTGTAACCCCACAGCCAGAGAGACCGGCCGTCCTTGACTTGGGGATGTTAATTACAAGTATCTCTGAAGTCGGAGTGGGTTCGCCTGATGGCGAGGGACACTGTTAATAGGGAAAGCGGCACTCTTCCGAATTGCGGTCCCAAATAGATCCGCAGTGAATAGGTCAGGGGTAAGGGTTAGGGTCAGTGTTTAGTTAACAACTAACCCTAACCCTTAACCCCTGACCTATTCACTGCGGATCTATTTGGGACCGGAATTCGGAAGAGTGCCGGGAAAGCTAACCCACAAGCAAAATTCAGTCCATCACCCCTATAAATAGTGTGTATGAACTACGCTTGAGTTCAAAGCGAGCGATAGCAAAAAAAAAAATAAAAAAATTAATAGTTAAGTTTTCTAAATTCCAGCGCTGCGCCAAGATACAAGTTTGAACCATGTTTGTATGGTGGACACAGCGTGGGTGAATACAAAAGTTAATTGAGATTGTAGCAATAAATATTAATGAAATGAGCTTTTATACAGTTTGATTTAATGTTCCTGGAGTTTATGAGAATAAGCGTACAACAAATACATACAGAGAGAAATGATCAATCAAGCTTGAGATGTAGAATGGAGGCAACAAATTATAAAATGTGTTTCTGATGTTGAAATCAACTAATCAGTATGATCAGCGGTTTTGTACTTTAACCTCAGGTAAATAGTTAAGTTAACAGAAACGTAGCGTGTAATATGTAAAGTAATGTAATAAATTATTAAATGTTATAAAATCTGAAATCATGCCAGGCCACACGGTAGCATACCAACAATGGTGACACAAGATTAAATGTTTTGTAACTGATTCATGAGTACTCCTAATTAATAGTCAGTGATGAAAAACATGATTGTACAGTATATGAATATACTATCTTCTTATATATAAATTAGTATCTCCGTATGTCTGTATGTATTTATGTATGTATGTATGTTCTTTATTTGTTCGCGAACGGCCCATCCGATTGAGATGAAATTTTCTACACGCCTTCCTTTCATTCCAGCGCTGCCAACTGTCGTATTTTTTTTCTTCTTCCTCCTCCTCCCTCCTCCCATTCCCAAAATACGTACGTAAATATATGATGATGATGATGAAAGAATCCCCGAACCAAAACGCTAGGGAAAGGGAAGAAAATGACGTGACTACACAGAATCGTCACACGGCAATCATCATCATCATCAAGTGCCGTGCCGGCTGGCGTAGGCGTTCAACTCTGCTGCTGATATATATGCCTCCATGCCACGGCAATATCAATAACAATTCATCTTTTTATGTGGGACGCAGAGGTGTTTCCAAGGCACCAGGGCCGGGTTATATACTGGCCAAGACCTACTGACGCGTCCTCGTCGAGCGTCCTGGGCAACAGGTCCCTTCGGGGTCCTGGCTAAAGTCAGTAGGATCGCCGATTCCTCCGAAGTCGGAGAGTGTCTGCCTGTACGGCGAGGAACCACCAGTCTGCACACCAATAAGCCAGACATGGGACAACGGATACTCACGCAAAACTCAGGTCCTGTATGACATCACACTGATGTTGGACAACAGGATGCCTTCATCCGACATACAGGACTTCGCGTTGGAGCTCAAGCCAACGAACAAAAGCAAGCAAGCATCTTTTTATGTGTAAGGAAGTTATCTACAGTCGTGTAGAAGGGAAGAACAATCAATGGAAGGACCGAAATCACGGAACCTAGACGAGTATGAATTCGGAATGGCGAACTCCCTCCTCCTCTCTTCTCCTCCTGCCTCTACCTCCTCCCCTCCTCCTCCCTCTACCTCCACCCTCTACCTCCTCCCCCTCCCTCCTCCTTCTCCCTCTTCCTCTCCACTCCTCCTCCCTCCCCTCCCTTCTCCCTCCTCCTCCCTCTCCACCTCCCTTCTCCTCATCCCTCCTACTCCCTTCTCCTCCTCCTCTCTCCTCCCTTTTCCTCCCTCCTCCTCCTTCCTCCACATCCCTCTTCCTCCTCCTCCCTCCTCATCATTCCTCCTCCCTCTCCCTCCTCCTTCTACCTACCCCCTCCTCCTCTCCCTCCCCCACCTGCGTTCTCCTCCTCCCTCCTCCTCCTCCTTCACCCTCCTCCCTCCTCCTCCTTATCCCTCTTCCTCCTCCTCCTCCCTCCTCCTTCTCCCCTTTCCCTCCTTCTTCTCCTCTTTCCCCCCTCCTTCTCTTAATCCCTCCCTCTCCCTCCTCCTCCTCCCCCACCTGCGTTCTCCTCCTCCCTCCCTCCCTCTTCCTCCTCCTCCTTCACCCTCCTCCATCCTCCTCCTCATTCACCCTCCTCCTTCCTCCTCCCTCTTCCTCCTCCCTCCTCCCCTTTCCCCCTTCCTTCTCTTAATCCCTCCTCCTCCCTCCTATTCCTCCCTACTCCCTCTTCCTCCTCTCCCTCTTCCTCCCTCCTCGCCCTCCTCTTCCTTCCTCCTTCGCCCTCCTCCTCCCCCTCATCCCTCCTCCTCCCCCTCCCTCTCCTCCATTCTCCTCCTCCCTTCACATTCCTCCCTCATCCCTCCTTCCTCCTCCTCCCCCTCCCTCTCCTCCATTCTCCTCCTCCCTTCACATTCCTCCTCCTCCTCTTCCTCCTCCTCCCTCCTACTCCTCCTCCCTTCACATTCCTCCTCCCCCTCATCCTCTTCCCTCTTCCTTCTCCCTCCTCCCACTCTCTCCTCCTCCTCCTTTTCCCTCCTCCTCCTGCGTTCTCCTCCTCCCTCCTCCTCCTCCTCCTTCTCCCTCCCTCTTCCTGCTCCCTCCGCCTCCTCTCTCCTCCTTCTCCTCCCTCTCCCTCCTCCTCCCTCTCCTCCTGTGTTCTCCTCCTCCCTCCTCCTCCCCCTACTCCTCCCTCCTCTTCCTAATCCCTCCTCCTCCCTTCTATTCCTCCTGTCTCCTCCTCCCTCCTCTTCCCTCCTCCACCTCCCTCTTCCTCCTCCCTCCTCCATTTACCCAAGACAGACAGACAGACAGATAGTCGGGAACGGGATCTTATATGACTACTTATATGATTTAAATGAGATGCTCTCCACCATGGGCTGGGCCGGGTCAGACAGACAGATAGATAGACAGACAGGCAGACAGACAGTCGGGAACGGGAACTTATATGACTACTTATATGAATTAAATGAGATGCTCCCCACCAGGAGTTGGGCGATGCCGGGCCGGGTCAGACAGACAGACAGATAGATAGTCGGGAACGGGAACTTATATGACTACTTATATGAATTAAATGAGATGCTCCCCATCAGGGTCTGGGCGAAGCCGGGCCGGGTCAGACAGACAGACAGACAGATAGACAGACAGACAGACAGATTGTCGGTAACGGGAACGAGAACTTATATGACTACTTATATGAATTAAATGAGATGCTCCCCACCAGGGTCTGGGCGAAGCCAAGCCGGGTCAGCTATTTTATATTATATATGCAACAGGAGGGTATTTTACATGGTTTTTCTGTGGCAATGCGTTAATGGCTAAATAGACACGTGATTAAGCAGTGTGGATGTTAACAGGAAAACAAGAACTAAAATTCTATATGGTGCTTAGATGTAGGTACTCAGATAACTAGGATAGCCTAGATGAATCACCACAGTGCTCTAAAATGCTAAAATCATGCAGAGCCATATGGCAGATGAACACACAGTAAAGGAATTTCTTATTTAGCAATAGTTGAAGTCTAACATCACAACTAAGACAATGATGCAGTGGTGTTTGTGCCAGGTGTATCAGAGTGTTAGTGGAATCATTGTGACTGAGGTTTTAACTGAAGTAAATCATGGCGCTTGCCAAAGCATAGAAAGTGTGTGGTATAACGCTACGTACCACCAAGTATGTAGATGTTTATGTGTATCAGTTATGCCACATGAGGCATAATAAAGGGAGATTTATAACTGGTGTACTGTACTACAGGAGGCGTGGAGATGCGAGAAGATAACAGGACATCTGCTGTCCATCCACAAGGGATAGTGCATTAATTGTGGTTGGCCTTAGGCAACACTGGTTGACATTAGTTGGTAATAATAATATAAGGTGGGACAGGCTGTATTGTGTTATACTGGAGGTGTTGATGTACAATAGCCTTACTCGGCCATAGGCATTTCAGACGTAGATAGTTTGGTCCCAGGCCACACATTGAGGTCTTTAGAGGGAGATGTAAATTCACTCTACTGATCTGCAAGACTAGAAATGGGGGTGGGGGTGTTTTTCCCTCCATTTCATTGTTAAATGTGTTTATAACTAGGCAAATCAGATGTAACCTTTAATCACTGGAGGTGTAGGATCTGTATATGATAGTTCAACTGAACTGGAGAGATTATGTGAATAAATGCTGTGCTACATGGAGAGTCAGGACCGGCTGAGAATATTGCAGTAGAAGTTGATCTGTTCAAGCAACATAAGCATTATTTTGTGATAGCAGTGACACGATTGGAGTGGATGGTAAAGTGGCTGATTTGATGATATAACACTGATTTTTGCATTTAACAATTGAAGATTGTATCACCATGAAGAATAAAAATGGAGAAATATAGGGATTTACTCGTGTATGCATTATGACTCATGTATGTATTAATTCTGTAACACAGATAATCAGATATTATTTGTATGTTGCAGGAGTGGCTAATGACTGTATTGTCAGGGCTCTCCTGGATCTTTTCTGTTGGTGTTAAGTTTCCCTTAAAGTGTCTTGTTTTTGTTGGTGTCTAATGTGCCCTTGTTAAGGTGTGTTATTTTTTGTTAGTGTTCACATTACTGTAAATTATAGTATTTTTTTTTCTATTCTTTACCCCTCTGCTTCATATATGTCATAATGTAACATCTGATGGGAGATAACTTGAAGAGATTAGAACAAGAATCGCCATGGCGAAAGTAGCCATTAGCAAGATGAAAAACTTCTGACCAATAAAAAGATGTCAATTGAAACGTGAAAAAGAATGTTGAGGGGATACACAGAGCCTGTTCTTTTGTATGGATATGAAACTTGGACAATGTGCACCGTGCAGTCAAGCTGAAAAACATCTGATGGACGCAGAAATGTGGTTTCTGAGGAAAATGCAAAGAATACCATGGACAGACAGAAAAACCAATGACCAAGTACTACAGGAGACAAATGAAAATCGTACATTGATTAGAGAAATTAGACGTAGACAGTCAACATTTTTTGGACATGCTATGAGAAGAAATGGATTGGAAGAACTTTGGGACAACTGGCAAGATTGAAGAGAACAGACCAAGAGGAAGACCGTGAGGAAAATACCTGGATGGCTAGGCCACATGGCATGGACGAGACAGGAACATTGAGCTGATCCACGACTCTGGTGATCGAGTGAAATGGCAAGTCATGACCGCCCACGCTTTCCGGCATGGCACATGATTGATTGATTGATTTATATATGTTTCAAGGAGAGGAAAAGGGTCTTGTCACACATCGAGCGTATTTCAATACATGTACTGCTAAGGATACAATTATGACAGATACAGTACTGAAAAAATAAACTGGAATACCCGAGGAAACACGAAAACTAGCAAACACAGAAACACCCAAACACCACTTACCTGTTGTCTCTTGTCAAGTTCTCCGGCCCATGAGATTCTGTGACAGAAAGAAAACAATAAATGTGAAATACTCTGCACAAGACTACATCCAGTGATTCCCAAACTATAGTTTAGGGTATATATAATTTGAAATAACATAATCACTGATTTCGTAACGAATGTCACAAAATGAAACCGTGTGTTTATCCGGTTGATTATTACAGAGGATTTTCGGATTAAGCGGACGATCGACCAGCGACATCTATTTGTACTAACAGAGTAAACACAGTTGTACACGTTACATCGTGTCAGCCCATAAACACATTTGGTGGTGAGGGAGAAGGATATGGAATGGTTCCGTTTGTCATCTATACTGCCGGACAGCAGACGGAAATGGCTGCTGGGATTGTCACCACGGAACAGAAGAGTGACAAGTTTGTCAACATTTGAATGCAGATGGAAGCCGTGAGATCACAGGGGCAGATGTAAAACGGAAGTACCTAGTACGGAAAACAGTGCATCTGTCAATTCTTGGTTTCCGGAACATCAAGATGATTGGCAGCTTGGTATCGAAACTCTTTGTTGGGAGTTTACAGAAACTAGCTGGCTTGTTTTGAGAATCTAGGCAATTACTGACAACTTTGACAGGATTTAAGCCAGGAAAATAGTTCTTGACAGGGGATGATTTGCCACTGTGCCACCTGTGTGGGGGAGTAAAGGATAACGTCACGTGGACAACTTTGGTAGTTTGCCATATAAACTCGAGTTGAGATCAACTAGGGTGGACTTGAATAATGCTCTAGACAGAGTGCAGGGCACTGCAGTGCCAGTGGAAATAATATCTACCGTGTGTTAATTAGTGACTTAATTTTACACGTGCCTATATGGCAGATGTAGATATGATTTATAGGACTGCAGTAGTGCCATTTAAGGTTCCCTACCAGATCCAAGGAAACTCTACAAGTTTTGGGAAAGAATTAATAAACCCATTCTGAAGAACACCAGTTCAAGAGTCAATAAAGTTGCATACAGAAACGTAACTTACGCTAGAAGGAAATTGATTCATCAAAGAGAGTGATGCATACTGATGCACCACACAGCATCAGACAGTAGTAACGAACCGAGAACCGGCTAAGAGTACCTAGTGTTAGTACAGTAACAATTAACATTAGTAATTAGCACTTATGGACTGAATGGTTCGATGTGCAACGAGGATGATCTGTCGACTAACTAACTAACTAACTGCGTACACAATACAAAAGACTTGTGCAGTTTGTTAAGGAACCTTAGGAACGGACATTGTGTAGAGTGCAACCGGTCCATGATTAAGTGTTAATACCACCGGTGTCTATTTCGGATGTTCATGAAATTGGATTACCAGAGGTCTACAGAGGCAAAGCATTATCCGGCAAGATGGTTCCGGCAACGGGTGAGACGTACTTGTTCTGACGTAACGTGCTGTGGTCTATCTTTGCTGTGATCAGCTGACTGAGTTGATGTCTGAGAGACAGAGTCTACACACTTTATAGAACACGTCACACATTTTCTTCGCATACACGTCTCATACACGTTACACTTTTATTTTAATAAATTAATCTTTATTAATTTCTAGAAGCAAGAGTTGTTGAGTATGTTGCGTTGGGGAAGTATGAGAAGGGGGCATAGTACGACAGTGTGAGAGTGATAGGAAAAGGTGTCCATAGGCTGATGGAGTGTGTTGGACGGAAGCTGGTGGATTCTCCAGAATATTGAGGGGGGGGGGAAAAATAATATTATAATGTGGGTGTCGGATCTCCTCACTCCAGGGACGACACTTTAAAGGAGGACACGACATTATTGGGGGCTCGTCCGGGATCCTTGGACAGCGGGATCTCCCGTAAACGGAATCCTTGGACAGCGAGATCTCCTGCAAGCAGGAACGTTTGACAGGGGGATCTTCTGACAACGGGGTCCTTTGACACGGGATCCTTAGTTATAGGAGGGAGATATCAGTTTGGAGAATCCAGGTAGAGTGAATGTGGATAGGGGTTAGGACTAATATCTTACCTGTTCACACTTCACACGTCTGCATAGGTCTGTGGTCCTGATTCTACTCTTGTCACTGAGTGAATGTACTGTGTGTGGTAATATCTAGATTTATAGTACTTGTTCATATATCGGTATAGTAATTTGCAGTTATATTGTACTAGACCTGCTAGCTTACCTCTCTGTATAATGGCCACCCCTAAACTTAGCACGTTAGAATTAAAGGCAAGGGGGGAAGAAATGGGATTGGCTGGGTCTTCTCTAACGGATTACATACAGGAAGTGGAGAGAGAGTATCGTCAAGCGGAACGGGAAGAGCGAAAGGCCGAGTTGGAATTGAGAAGGGAAGCTGAGCAAGCAGCTAGGAAATTGGAAGCTGAGCAAGCAGCTAGGAAATTAGAAGCTGAACAGGAAGCACAGAAAAGGGAGCACGAGTACCGGATGAGGGAACTCGAGTTGAAGAGTCAATCTAATGGAGAAACTGAGGGAGCAGTTGGAGGTTCCTCCATCCCAGGATCAACACCAGTAGGTGGACATGGGTACCATGCTATGAAGTTTCCTTTAGCGGTCTACGAGGAGGACAAAGAGAAGATTGATCAATACCTTCAACGCTTCGAGGCTATGTCAGTTGCTATGGGTCTGGAGCGTAACAAATGGAATCTTAAGCTATCCCAGGGATTACGCGGGACGGGATACGAGGTTTATACTCGCCTGCCACCAGGACATGAGAACAATTATGATGAGTTAAAGACGGCTCTGCTGAAACGATTCGAGGTTACGTCACATACCTACCGGAAAAAATTTCGAGCAGCAAAACGAGAACCCGGAGAGTTGTTTGCCGCCTACAGTTTGCGTCTTAAATCTTATCTCCATAAGTGGATGGATTAGGCTGGGTTCGCACATGACTATGAGAGTCTGGAAGAGCTCATGGTGGTCGACCAGCTGAAGAAGCAAATGTCTAAACCTCTCAGGACGTTCCTGGGAGAACAAGGAGCGGAACGTATTGACCTCGTGACTAAATTAGCAGAACGGTTCGTCGAGGTACATGGGGAGGCAGGGGAAACCTTTTCCACCAACACCAAACGTCAAGAGAGAAACATGACAAGAAGAAAGCCAAAAACTCAGGAACAAAAAAGTGGGAACCTTATGTGCAAAAATCAGAGGATAGTTCAGAGAAGAAGAAGGAGGGAAGCAAGAGCACTTCAAGCTCTACACCTAAACGACCGTGGTCGGAGAAGTGGTGTTCAATTTGTAAGTCACCCTCTCACAATACGAGGGACTGCAAATCGAAGGCTAAGAACCCTCACTTTGCAGCATGTCAAGTGACATCCAAGGAGGTTGTCACGGAAAATGCCAAGGTCAACAAGGAAGCTCGCCACCAGGAGAGCTCATTCAAGTCCGACAATAGAAAATCTAGGACAGGGAAATGGTGCAACCAATGCCAGTCGAATACGCACAATGCTATTGACTGCAGAGGAGAGTCAGGAGACACTCAATTCGTCGGGTGCCCGGGAAACCTAAGGTGGAGTCCACCAAACAGGTCGAGGCCGAGGAAGAGACTCCAGACCAGGACAAACCACCTGTAGTGGAATTGGTAGAGGTTAACGGTCGTCAAGTGGAGTGTTTATACGACACAGGACTGGACGGGGAGGCCGTGATTTCTGCGGATCTGGTACATCCAGAACAATTCACAGGTGAAACCTTGGATATACAGCCTGCACAGAAGAGTGCTGTAGTCATGAAGTTGCCCATTGCTAATGTGGAGATTCGGTCAAGGTACGTCACCGGCACCATCAAGGCCGCTGTATTGACCGATCCCATTTTCCAGTCATCCTAGGTTGCCGGTATGTCTTTCTGGGAATGCCCAGGGAGCCAATCCATATGGGAGCAATGCAGACTCGCTCTCAGACGAAAACGGAAGAGGCAGACGCAATTGTGACTAACCCAATGCCGGGGGAGCTACGAACTGCCCAGAGTGAGGATGATACTTTACGTCCTTGCTACAAAAAGCTGCAGAAAAGTGCTGATCCACCAGGACGGGGGCAGTACTACATGAAGAATAGGATACTCTACAGGAGAGCAGGAAGGGGAGACAACCTATACGGTCAGTTGGTCGTCCCGAAAGCTCATCGGTCCCAGATTCTTCATATGGGGCATACCATCTCCTTTAGCAGACACATGGGTATTGCCGCCACCATGCAGCGGATTTCCTGCCACTACTATTGGCCGGGAATGACAGATGATGTGCGTCGGTATGTGAAGTCATGCCCTGAGTGCCAGAGGGTGGCACCGAAACACTGGACAGCACCGGTGATGTTGGGTGAGATGCCCATCATGAACTCTCCTTTCGAGAGGGTAGCCATCGATATCGTGGGTCCACTTCCCAGGACTAGGAAGAGGAACATGTATATACTCACAATGGTGGATTGCTGTACAATGTGGGGTGAGGCTATACCGTTGACCACGATTGACTCGAAAAGAGTGGCGGACGCACTGATGGAGGCCTTTACCAGATTAGGCTTTCCGGATCAAATTCTGACGGACAATGGATCTCAGTTTTGTGGAAAACTCATGAAGGAGGTATTTAGGGTGTTTCACTCTAACCACATACATACCAGCCCTTACCACCCTCAAGCCAATGGACAAGTAGAGCGTTTCAACGGCACGTTGATGACAATGCTCAGGAAACTAGCGCAGGAAAAACCTGATAGGTGGGATGAATATATCCCAGCAGCACTCTTTGCCTATCGGGAAGTTCCCTCATGGCTCAACAGGACTACCACCCGCTACGTTGCTGTTTGGTCGTCCAATCAAAGGACCGTTGGAAGCCATGTTGAGGAGTTGGACTGAAGAGGGGATGTCAGAAGAAGTGATCTCATCCTATCAATACGTGGAGGAACTGAAAGAAAAACTCCACAAGGGATGGACTATGGCAAATCAAAACTTGAAAAAGGCCAGGAAAAGACATGCGGCTTACTACAACCGTAGGTCTACAGAAAGATCTCTAGAGGTGGGAGATAAAGTCTTGTTGCTACTCCCAACGGGAAACAACAAACTGGAGATAGGTTGGCAAGGACCATTTCCCGTGGAAAGGGTAATATCCAGAACCAACTATCAGATCCGGATCCGGGGAAAGTCGAAGATTTTCCATATCAATCTCTTGCGGAAATACGAAGAGAGACCCGGAGACAAGGCAGCTCACCTCATGGCAATGGCAGTTGCAGTGGAGACAGAAGTGGGAACCAGCGAGGGCAGGGAATATCCCTTAGTACACCAGGAAACTTATAGGGATGTGCAAGTGAACCCTGATCTGACCTCCCAGGAGAGGGAAAGGATAACCCAGGTTCTCAAGTTTCATAAGGAGATACTGACTGATAAACCTGGACGAACGAGGTTGGTTGAGTTCGAGATGACTTTGACCACACAGGAGCCTGTTCGCCAAAAGGTTTACCCAGTGCCATTCTCTAAAGAAAAGGCCCTGGAGGAGGAAATAAAAAAACTGCTGGAGGATGACGTGATTGCACCATCCACATCCCCATACAATGCGGGGGTAGTTTTGTTACGCAAACCAAGTGGAGAACACAGGTTGTGTATAGATTACCGACTTCTGAACAGTCATACACAGTTTCAGGTGGAACCTTTGCCGAATCCAACTCAGCTATTCGCTAGGCTCCATAAGGCTCGGTACTTTTCAAAGGTGGATCTGAGTCGGGGGTACTATCAGATACCAGTCAAACCGGAGATTCGACCACTGTTAGCTTTCAGTACACCCAGTGGACACTACGAATTCAAGGTCATGCCCTTTGGACTCAGCAATGCACCTAGTGTGTTTACACGCATGATGAGGACTTTACTAGATCCGTTACAGGATCCGTCCATCATCTCATTCATGGATGATATTCTGATTTCCAGTGACAGCTTGGATGACCACTTACAATCCTTGGAGAGAGTGTTTAATAGACTCAAGGAAGCAGGGCTTACTGCTCGTCCAACCAAGTGCATGATTGGTTACCAAACTCTGGAATTTCTAGGTCACACCATCACTCCAGGACACATTGTTCCAGAAGAGAAGAACCTGGAGAAAATCAGAAATGCACCAAGGCCAAAAACGAAGAAGGATGTGCGATCTTTTCTCTCGTTGTGTGGGTTCTACCACAAATTTATCCCACATTTCACTGAACTGGGAGCTCCGTTGACGGAAACCTTGAAAAAGGGATTCCCGGACCAAATCATTTGGACACCAGAATGTGAGAATGCCTATAGTCAGTTAAAGGAGGCCTTGGTCAGCAAACCTGTATTACAGCTCCCTGACCTTTCCAAACCATTTGTGTTGAGAACGGATGCAAGTGCGATTGGAATTGGAGCCGCTTTGTTACAGGAAGGAAAAGACGATGCTTCGGTTTTGAAACCTGTGGCATACGCAAGTAAGAAACTTCTACAGGCGGAGAGGAATTATTCAACCGTCGAGAGAGAATGCTTGTCCCTCGTATGGGCAGTGCAAAAATTTCAGCCATATTTGTATGGAGTTAAGTTTCGGGTCCAGTCAGATCATCAGCCCCTGATGTTCCTGGCTACTTCTCAGAAGCTCAACGCACGTTTGATGCGGTGGTCGTTGTTACTTCAACCGTATAATTTCACAGTCGAGTACATTCCTGGGAAGGAAAATGTTGGAGCGGATTTCTTGTCAAGACACCCAGCTCCTGAAGAAGAAGAATGAATCATCTGGATTAAACTCACGGTGGAGAAGAGTGAGATGGACTACTCTCTTAGGAGGGGGCCTATGTCACAAAATGAAACCGTGTGTTTATCCGGTTGATTATTACAGAGGATTTTCGGATTAAGCGGACGATCGACCAGCGACATCTATTTGTACTAACAGAGTAAACACAGTTGTACAGGTTACATCGTGTCAGCCCATAAACACATTTGGTGGTGAGGGAGAAGGATATGGAATGGTTCCGTTTGTCATCTATACTGCCGGACAGCAGACGGAAATGGCTGCTGGGATTGTCACCACGGAACAGAAGAGTGACAAGTTTGTCAACATTTGAATGCAGATGGAAGCCGTGAGATCACAGGGGCAGATGTAAAACGGAAGTACCTAGTACGGAAAACAGTGCATCTGTCAATTCTTGGTTTCCGGAACATCAAGATGATTGGCAGCTTGGTATCGAAACTCTTTGTTGGGAGTTTACAGAAACTAGCTGGCTTGTTTTGAGAATCTAGGCAATTACTGACAACTTTGACAGGATTTAAGCCAGGAAAATAGTTCTTGACAGGGGATGATTTGCCACTGTGCCACCTGTGTGGGGGAGTAAAGGATAACGTCACGTGGACAACTTTGGTAGTTTGCCATATAAACTCGAGTTGAGATCAACTAGGGTGGACTTGAATAATGCTCTAGACAGAGTGCAGGGCACTGCAGTGCCAGTGGAAATAATATCTACCGTGTGTTAATTAGTGACTTAATTTTACACGTGCCTATATGGCAGATGTAGATATGATTTATAGGACTGCAGTAGTGCCATTTAAGGTTCCCTACCAGATCCAAGGAAACTCTACAAGTTTTGGGAAAGAATTAATAAACGCATTCTGAAGAACACCAGTTCAAGAGTCAATAAAGTTGCATACAGAAACGTAACTGACGCTAGAAGGAAATTGATTCATCAAAGAGAGTGATGCATACTGATGCACCACACAGCATCAGACAGTAGTAACGAACCGAGAACCGGCTAAGAGTACCTAGTGTTAGTACAGTAACAATTAACATTAGTAATTAGCACTTATGGACTGAATGGTTCGATGTGCAACGAGGATGATCTGTCGACTAACTAACTAACTAACTAACTGCGTACACAATACAAAAGACTTGTGCAGTTTGTTAAGGAACGTTAGGAACGGACATTGTGTAGAGTGCAACCGGTCCATGATTAAGTGTTAATACCACCGGTGTCTATTTCGGATGTTCATGAAATTGGATTACCAGAGGTCTACAGAGGCAAAGCATTATCCGGCAAGATGGTTCCGGCAACGGGTGAGACGTACTTGTTCTGACGTAACGTGCTGTGGTCTATCTTTGCTGTGATCAGCTGACTGAGTTGATGTCTGAGAGACAGAGTCTACACACTTTATAGAACACGTCACACATTTTCTTCGCATACACGTCTCATACACGTTACACTTTTATTTTAATAAATTAATCTTTATTAATTTCTAGAAGCAAGAGTTGTTGAGTATGTTGCGTTGGGGAAGTATGAGAAGGTTGCATAGTACGACAGTGTGAGAGTGATAGGAAAAGGTGTCCATAGGCTGATGGAGTGTGTTGGACGGAAGCTGGTGGATTCTCCAGAATATTGAGGGGGGGGGGGGGGGAAATAATATTATAATGTGGGTGTCGGATATCCTCACTCCAGGGACGACACTTTAAAGGAGGACACGACAACGAAGAATGGCTAAACAAAAAGGGTAAGTTATGATTCTGCCGAGACTCGACATAGCATCATCTCCATTTTACATTTTCCACCCAGAACTTGTGTGTGTGTGTTTATAGTCGCAGAATAGGGTCATGTTGTCACCTGTCAGTCACAGTCTCTTTAGAGCAGTGGTTCTTAACCGGTGGGGAATTTCCCCCAGGGGGGAATTTTAGGGTTTCCAGATTGGGGGGGGGGGGGGGGGGGGGGTTAAAGATTATTTCAAGATCGCATTAATACAAGAACCGATTACTTGATATTGTCTTTCTCTTCATACTGTACGGTTCTGTACGTCTCAACCTTCTAAGATTCATTTTATAAAGTAAGTAGACCACAAATCACGTTTTATGTGAAGATAGACTTGTTTTAGTATGTGCTATTAAACTTAGCTTCCATTATTACGTATACCGTGTAGGGCGGGGGCGGGATGTTTAGGTAGGAAATACGAAAAGGAGGGGGGATGACGTTCTGAAAATATGGTGAAGGGGGGAATGGGCCACATTTTTAGGTCGGAAATATGAAAGGGGGGGGGGGGGGGGGGTGTGACGTTCTGAAAATACGGTAAAGGGCTAAAAAGGTTGAGAACCACTGCTTTAGAGGTAGACATGAATTATATGTGGAGGACATGGTGGGAGTTGCATAAATACCGAAAGAAATGATAATGAAGAGTTTGGTGAGGGACCATGTCTCAGAGAGAGAGAGAGAGAGAGAGAGAGAGAGAGAGAGAGAGAGAGAGAGAGAGAGAGAGAGAGAGAGAGAGAGAGAGAGAGAACGAACGAACGAACGATCTTTATTTTAAAAGGGTAACAAATTGGGCGCACAGGCCCGTCTTACATTCGGCCCTTTCAATCACTCATCTTTCATTCATCAAATGTGCATGTTACAATTACATAGGGGAAAAAAAACATTGTCAAATGGATTTTGTAAGCATAAACAATGCATATTACACATGATGCATTCACATGGGACAAAAAATATTGTCAAATGAAAGTTGTAAACATAAACAGTGCATATTGCAATGTTGTCAGACACATCCCCCATCCATCCACACATCCCGCAGCCATCCTCACATCCCCCACCCACCACACCTCCCCACCCACCCACTCCACGGACTCACACAGACCCAAACAAACATACATGTCGCCACCCACCCACTGATCCCTCACTCACACACATTTCTCCACCCACACACACATCCCCACCCATCCCATAACCCACACACCCACCCACATATTCTCTAACACCCACCCACAACCACCCAGCAAAACACACATCACAAAACCACACACATACACACACCCGCCAACCCACACCCTCACAATTTTCCCCACCCACCCACATACAATCAGCCAACTTACACCCACTCACCCACCCAATATCCGCCACCTCTCAACTACACATCCCCCACCTATACACACATCCCCCCACCCACAAACACATCTCCCCACCTGCCCGCACATATTCCCCACCCATAAACACACACCTCCCACCCACACACACCCCACCACATATACCCCACCACACACATCCGCCGCTAACACATATCTTCCCACAAGCACACACATCCCCCACCCATAGACTCATCTCTCACACACATCCACCCACTCACGTACTCATCCATCAACCACTCACACCTACACATCACCCACCCGCTCATCAACACATGCATCTCTCATCTACCCTCCCACCCACACACACCCCAGCCAAACACACATCAACCAGCCTCGTCAACCAACACTGAACTGGCACTATTATCCACCGAACGCTGATGCATATGCTGGGGGAGGATCTGAGCAACTATGGACCTGTCCGGAGTGCAATGAAGATACCCCAACTGATAAATGATAATTGACAATCATAACATCTGACAGGAGGTGCCTTGAAGAGATAAGAACAAAAATCGCTATGATGAAAGTAGCCTTTTAAGGATGGAAAACATACGAAAGTTAGAAAGAGAAAAATAAGAACAATGGGAGGCAAAGAAGTAAATATCGAGATGGCTTGGCTACGTGGCATGGTCGAGACAAGAACACGGACCTGATCCACGACTCTGGTCGTATGAGGTAGCGAAACATGACCGCCCACGGTTATCGGCATGGCATATGGCGGTGATGATGTCTACACCAGTGAACACCTGTACTGTCTCCGCAAACACAAATCTCATGTGACTTTATATTGTTTGTTTCCTCCATTTCTTAAAAATGGCAATCACCGTTAGTTTTCAGGGTTCTTTCCTATTATGAAGGATGTTGTCTATTTGGGAACAAAGTTGAATTCATGCTTTTATAGAAATTACTTCCGATTTATACAGATACTGGTTACAATGTCTACATTTAAATCCAGTGTACGTGCGTGTAATTATAATATTGAATTGGGAATAAAGAAATGTAATTTGCTAAACACAGACAAATTGATGTTTTCTTTTCCCTGAGAGAGAGAAAGAGAGAGAGAGAGAGAGAGAGAGATGAGAGAGAGAGAGAGAGAGAGAGAGAGAAAGGACTGAGAGAGAGAGAGAGAGAGAGAGAGAGAGAGAGAGAGAGAGAGAGAGAGAGAGAGAGAGAGAGAGAGAGAGAAGTGATCGAGGATAGATAGATGAGTGCGTGGATGGATAGATAGACAGATAGATAGATAAAGTGGACGGGAAGTGAAGGAAGACAGTGGAAATCTTATGTATGGAACTACGCACTGGAAATGTCAAAATTTCTCACAATACCTACAATTATGACAACATATTAGGCTGAACAATCTGACACAACTTATGAAATGCCCCGGGGGGAAAGGTGCCAGACTGCGTGTAGATGGGCGTCATTTAAATAGATAAAATAGAAACACATTTAGTGACCTTATAAGAAATATAAGTATGCAACTTTTCTGCGTATAAACTTTACAACTGAAAGAAACATTATCAAACTTTTTTTTTTAAAGTTGCGTATCCCTTACAGGACTTGCAGTCAACACCAGCATTTTTCAGCTGCTGTTGATGTACTAGGCAAGTGTTACGTTCAGTAGTTTGCCATTGCTTTCTGAACGACCGGCTCCCATACCAGCACGTTATAACACAACGCGACACGGTCTGCTACACAAATCGGCCGCAGCTGAGCTTCGAACGCCTGGTACCCGGCTCACGAACCGCGTTCGCAAGCCTTTAGCCACGGAGCCGGCTACAAACTACATCAACTTAAAAGTTTTCTGGTGGGTATTTATTTTATGACGGTTAGATGGAACCAAGAGCTGTCGATTAAATATTAACATCATACAAGACGTTTTCTTGTCGTGGGTGTAAGTAATGAAGACACAAACAATAGATTGCATAATTTATTTCCTGGCGTATATCGCTGTGCCTCGCCGGGTGCATAGGACAGAAACAAAAAGTTATATGTAAAATTTGAAAGTTAACATGAAATGTAAGAATCGGCAACAAGATTCTTGCAGCTGATCTTGCGATGTTTATATATGAACAGACAAACACACAATGGACACTTACCGCTAGTCTGCTGGATGTGGTGAGGCCGTATCTGTGCCACAGCAATCCCTACTGGGATGTTTCCTGCGTGTTTGGGAGAAACAAAGGACAACCTTAGCAACATATGAGGGACGAGTACTACATTAACACGCATTAACAACAAATTTTGCATGTCATTTGCAGACGCTACTATCAACCCCAGGCTGCAACCTTACATTCAGTAGGTTGCTATTGCAGAACGAGAAGCCAACGCTGTTAAGTCCAACTTACCAGTGTCGGGAATGATCCCGCTACACTGCCGTCAGCACACCGAAAGTTTAGGAACTAGATCGCTCTTATCCTTTCAGCCACGCCGATTGCAAGAAATGAGTTAAGGTCATCCAATTACAAAAACAAACTTAAAAACGGAAGCTACAAACTCATACTGGAATTCTTCTTCTTCGTTCATCCTGAGTTTTTTTTTTCCGGATGTGATTGCGTTGTGCCTGTTTACAGCAGAGCTGCGTTCTTGCGCCGTTAGGCCGACACATCCGACTTCTGCGGGCATTTGTTGACCGGGTTAACCTTCCGGGGGTTTCTTAGGACGTTTGACTCTCACTGGTGTGGTGTTGTGTTATCTCCCATTCTAGCTGGCCCATATAGAACAGCCAAAGACATCCTGGTCAGCCCTCAGGGGAAGGCAGGGGCAGACCATGGGCATTCCCCGCCATCCAAGGAGGCTTCCATAATTGCAGAGCCAACACACAGCGCTCTGGTACTGGGCTCACCCAAGGAATCGTCACGTCCTGCACATGGCTGCTTAGCCTCACTTCCGTATATTGGGCCTTCCGTTCACCATAGGCTGTTCTTCCGGAAACCAGAAGAATGCAGTGTGCAGATGACATCCACACAGTGAGCGTTCGACTCGGACTTTCCGCGCAATGGATTTGCTATCCGAGCAATATTCCATTTCGTGCCACTAGGACACTTTTTCCACCTTATTTGAAGCCCACCACAGTGAGCTTTTGATTCGGACTTTCCACGTAATGGATTTGCTATCCAAGCAATATTCCATTTCGTGCCACTAGGACACTTTTTTCCACCTTTTATAAGCTCACACAGTGAGCTTTTGATTCGGACTTTCCACGTAATGGATTTGCTATCCGAGCAATATTCCATTTCATGCCTCTGGGAGGCTTTTGTAACCGACATACCTGTGGTATGAAGTGTGGCAGTCTGAATACTTCTTCATACAACTTTAAATGTCAACCTGTATGTAGTTAAAGTAAGCTGCGGTCAACTTGAGCTTGTTGATATCTCCATAGAGCTTGTCCTCAAATGAAGCAGGTGTGGGCCAAAATATCTTTCTCTGTTCTGCATATATTGGGCAATCCTGCAGCAAATGTTTTGCTGTCATTTTTCCAGTTCGACAATTACATTCATCGGTATCTCCTATTTTAGTTTATTGAACAAGTGGTATTTCAGCCTGTTATGTCCTGTGCGGAGTCTGAAGATTGCTACTTGTTCTCTTCGGTCGAGTTTGTAATATGCATCATCCTTCTGGTGGCCTGGATGCTCTGATTCCCATTTGGTTTTATAGGTGCTTTTTATCAACCTCTTTGCCTCATTGTAAGTTATGTCTATGTCAGGCTGTGGTAGTCGTCCCGCCCTCTTTTGCCAGTCTGTCAGCCTCTTCATTTCCAGGTATACTGCAATGTGATGGGATCCACTGTATTACAACTTTTTTGGATTTCTGGCTTAGACCATGGAGTGCTGCTCTTAGGTCAGCTATTTCTGTGCTGTTATTGCTCTTCAGTATTGAGACAGCTGACTTTGCATCTGTGAAGATAGCTATTTGCTTCTCTTTCTTTTCCTCCATCAAGAGCATTTCTGCTGCAGTTTTCAGAGCCTCTACCTCTGCTTTGAAGTTACTTGAAAACTTTCCAGTTGCCACTGAATGTGTTTTTGTCACTCCATTTTTTAAATTTAGGAGAATTCCTCCTCCTCCATTCTCTATTGAATTTTTGGCTGATCCATCTGTATATGCATGGGTCCAATTGCTGCTTGGGTAATGTTCTTTTATGTAGTTTAGGGTTATTTCTCTTCTTTCGGTTTCATGCTGAGTGTTCTTTTTCTCAATACCAGGAATGTTTTCTATCATCTCAGGCAGTTGCTGCTGTCTCCAAGCTGGGAAGTTGTGTGCATAGTAAATGGGCTTGACTGTTGATATGTAAAGTATGGGATCTGCCCTAATCTTTCGTTTTGCAGTTTCTACAAAGTTGCTTCAGTCTTCCTTTTCCAAAACCATTAAGCCTGTTATACATAGGGTGGCCTGTCAATCTTCTAAGTTTTTCTGCTTGTTGCTGGGCTCTGCTATCTCTTCTGTCCTGCATTGGTTGTAAACAAGTGATCTTTTCTAATTCATTAATAGGCGTTGTCTTCAGGCTTCCAGTTATGATTCGCATTCCTTGGTTTTGGACTCTACTTATTTTGTTAAAGTTTGACTTAGCTGCTGTTGCCCAAGCTGCAATGCCATATTCCAGTACTGGCCTCACCCGTCCAGTATATAGCTTCTTGAGAACTTTCTCATCTGCTCCCCACGTTGTACCAGCAAGCTTTTTCATGATTGCCATTCTTTGCCGTGCTCTTGTTCGATTTTTCTCAACCTGTGTTTTCCATGTCAGGCGACGATCAAAGGTGACTCCGAGATAGTTTGGATTTTCTTCATGGCGCAATATTTTTCCATTCAATACCAGCTTAGGTTGCTGAATTTTATTTGAGAGGGAGAACACTGTGCATGTTGTTTTCTCCTCACTTATCTTCACTAGCCATGATTTTGACCAGTCCTCTAGTGCTAATAGGGCTTGCTGTATTCTGCTGTTAGCTGTACTAATATATTCTTCAGATGTCCATATGGCTAGGTCATCTGCAAAGGATGATGTGTGTACTCTGGCTGGAAAATTTTCCGTGATGTCGTTTATATATGCTAGGAATTAATGTTGGTGAAAGAACTCCTCCTTGGGGGACACCTTGCTCCAACAGCATCATTTTGATGGTTTGTCCTTGTACTTTTGTCCTGGCAGTTCTGTTCTCAAGGTAGTGGCTGATCCATTTGTACATTTTCCCACAAACATGCATATTTTTGCAGTTTTACTTTCAGTCCTTCCTTCCATACTTTATCAAATGCTTTTTCTAAATCTATCCAGACTGCTAGTGTGTGCGTTTTCTCTTGGAAGGCATCCTCTATTTCCTGAGCTATATAGGTTATTTGATCTTCAGTGGATCTGTACTTTCTGAATCCTGCTTGGTGTGGTGTTAAGAGTTGTTTTCTTCCAGATGCCATGTTAGCCTGCCATTGATAATGCGTTCCATTAATTTTCCTACACAGCTAAGTAGACTGATAGGTCGATAGCCATTTGGTTCTTCCAGGTCTTTTCCTTTCTTTGGGACTGGTATTAGTATAGCTTCCTTCCATGCCTGTGGGACTATTCCCCTCTTCCAGCTGTAATTTAGGACTGCTAGTAGTTTCTTTTTTGCCTTTGTCCCTAGTCCTATTAGCATTTCATTTGTGATTCCATCCTTTCCTGGTGATTTCTTCTTTTTTAGGGTATTCATTGCCTGTCCATTTCTTCCATTGTTAGATTTGCCATCATATATTCTGCTGCTGTCTCTGTATTACTATGATGTATCTGTTTATCTTTGATTGCTTTCTTCTGTTCGATTGTAACATCAATGTGGTTTGCACTGGCATAGTGTTCATTAGTGCATTTGCAGCCTTTTTTCCTGTAAGCAAGGCATTTCCTTGTTTAATTGTTATTTGTTTGTTTCTAGGTCCTTCATTGGTCATGGCTTTCACTAGTTTCCATAGTTTGTTTCCATCCCTGTCAAAATTCAGGTTTTCTGTTTTTTCCCTCCAACAATCTCTTGTTGTTTGATTTACTGTTCTTTTATATTTTGCTGAGATGGCTTTGAGAGAGATGTTCGCTTCAATTGTTTATTCTCTCTCTGCTGTCTTCCTGGCATCTTCAACCTTGTCCTCCAAAATGTGTAGTTCCTCAGTCCAGTATGGTTTGTAATTTTTCCTCGCTCCTCTTGGAATGGACTCAGTGGCTGCCTGTATTATCGCTCTGTTTAGACTTTCCACCATTTGCTTCATGTTGCCATATCGTGTATTTATGTTTTCACAATATTTGTCTGTTAGTGTGGCAAATCTGTCCCAATATGCTCGTTTGTAATTCCAGCGGGGCAAGGGCTTTTGCTCCTGTGGAACATACTCCATATTCATTACAAGCTTGATTGGTCTGTGGTCACTACCTGCTAATTGGTCCAGCACATGGCGGTCGATTTTGTGGAGGATGTCTCCTGTGCAGAAAGCTAAGTCTGGAGTAGAAGTGGTAATCCATCTTCTGGAGTAGAAGCTCGGTGTGTCATCCGCTTTGTTGAGTAGATGGAGATTTGAGTCTATTTCCCAGTCCTCCACTTCATCTCCTCTTTTGTCAATATCTGGGTATCCCCATCTTTCTGAACGGCTATTATTCATGTTATTTTCATGTTTGAGAGTGTAAGATCCTTATCTGCTGGGCTGTAAAGATTGTAAATTCTTATTTTCACGTCCTTTATCATTATATCAACACCTATAATTTTGTTGTGGTTTTTTCAAGGTAGATCAGAAAAAGT